>NW_026845477.1:22544660-22862203 GCF_025583915.1 Anolis sagrei ordinatus
CAGGTTTCAGTGATCCCTATGATATCATATGTGTGGTGTTGTGCTAAAAGTTGGAGTTCGTCTTGTTTATTTCCCATGCTCTGTGCATTAGTGTAAAGACATGTGAGCCCCTGAGATCTTCCCTTGAGCTGTTTAATTGGGATTATTGTGCTTTTGGTACTTGGTCCTTGTTGTGTTTGTGCAGCCCTCTGTTTAGCCTTCTGGCGATTCCCAGACATTATGGGTAAAGTAGTGTTCGCAAGGCTGTTGTCCCCCTCCCCCGGTGGACCTAGTTTAAAGTGCGTCTAATGAGGTTTGCGAGTCTGTGAGCAAAAAGGTGTTTTCCTACTTGTGTGAGATGCACCCCATCCCTTGCCAGTAGGCCATCCTCCTGGAAAAGCAGGCCATGGTCGAGGAAGCCAAAGCGTTCCTCCCTGACACCATTTTCTAAGCCAGTCATTGACCTGTACTATTTTTCTGGCTCTTGTGGGTCCGTGTCTTACAACAGGGAGGAGGGATGAAAAGACCACCTGTACATTACATTCTTTTAGCTTTGCTCCTAGAGCTCGAAAATCATTTGTGATCTTTTGAAACGTATGCCTTGCAGTATCATTGGTTCCTACATGAATCAACATGAGGGGAGGATGGTGATAGGGCTTGAGGAGCCTGGTGAGCCTCTGAGTGATATGGTGTATTTTTGCCCCCGGTAGGCAGCATATTTCTCGAGCCATCCCATCCGGTCTGGAAATGACAGCTTCCAGTTCCTCTAAGGAGGGAGTCGCCTACTACCAAGACCTGTTTACTTTCGGGAATGACAGGGCCCCTTTTGTGCAATGTAGTGTGTAGGTCTCCAGAAAAGTGATCCTGTTGGTGTGACTACTACCAAATCAGCTCTAGATTATAAAATATGGTTTTCTGTGAGCAAGCAGATGGCGACTACTGGGTGGCATATATTCTGTATCGGAAACTAGAGCTGCTTCTTGGCAGGGGGTTGGACTGGATGGCCCACAAAGTCTCTTCCAACTCAATGATTCTATGATTCTATAATGTGATCCATCCAATGCAATTTTCTGAATCAGCACCCCAAATGACCAAATCGAATCTAAAGTTGACCAAAACCCTTTGATTGGAGAGTGGTTCCTGGTCTACGTGGTTCCTGGTTAAAAAAAAAAGGTTGGGAACCACTGATATAGATATAGCCATGCTGGAGGACCCAGACATTCCTCTGGACATGTGTAGGTCCTCCAGCACAGTTTTATGGTCAGCTTCCAGCTTCCTCACACTGAAAAATCTAGAGATTCCTAGACACATGTTCCCTTGGGTTTTTGTTTTTAAAAAATAAAATTAGCTTTTTTATCCAAGGTTTTCCACTTTCACAGGAGTCCTGCACCCTAAAGTGAAAAGCCTACAGTAATTGCTGTGCATAGCAATGAATACTCTACCCACCAGGTGGCGGAAACAAGTCCAGATACAGAATTGGAGAGCATGTCTATGTCTTGCTCCAATGGTCACCCAGGCCCATTTAGGGAGGACATTATTAGTACCAGATGGTTTAGGAAGCCCTGCTTTACAGGTCTGCTTTTGTATCAACTAATTTTTAAAAGGTATTCCAAAGAGTATAGTAGAAATAATAAATTATCCAGAACTTTTCAAACCAGTAAAACCCAAGTGGTTGTGCTTTAAAAGTACCAGGCAGATAAAGATACACAAGGATTTATTTATTTTTTAAAAAAAAGGAATGAAAAAGAATACAGATTGAGTATCTCATATCTGAAATGCTTGGAACCTGATGTTTTTCAGATTTTGGAATGTCTGTATTTGCATATGGACACATCATGATATAATTTGGAGATGTCTAATCATGAAATCAATTATATATTGATTTACACCTTATACACATAGCCCCAAGATGACTTTATACAATATTTTGAAAAACTGTGTGACTGAAACAAAGTTTGTGTACACTGAACCATCATAAAGCAAAGGTGTCACAATCTATGCCACTCAGCTGGACATTTTTGGATTTTGGAGCATTTCAGATTTCAGAATTCCAGGTAAGGCAAACTCAACCTATATCTTGAAATTAAAACCTTCTGAAAAGCACTCTTTAAGTTTCATAAAACACACAATTCATATGACAGATGTGAAATTAAACAGTCCATACACAGACAGAAAGAAGGCATATCTTCTATAGCAATTATTCTGTACAGTACAATCCTTGTATCCACAGACGATACTTTCCCAGACATTGTATAGATCTGCAAAACCACAGATAAGAGTGAACCCTATTGAAATTAAGAACTTCTGGCCCACATAGAGTTGTGCTATAGGGGCTAGAAAATGACTAGAAATTATGTCTTTTGAAATCACAAATACCAGCCCCATGGTCATACTACATAATACAAGGGGCACTTCATTGACTACTACAGTGGGACAAGCTCTCCATGAAAACTTTTTCTCCAGGATCATCAGGGAAATGACTGAAGTCTCATAGTGAGGATTCTAAACTTTGGGAATATTGTTTGTTTCTGATGTGCTAGATCCAATTAAACAATGAAGAGGAGAGCAAACTCAGAGGTCGATTTTATTGCTTCGTTGATCAAGGAAGGTGCCAGGAGAGAAAGAAGCCCAAATCCGACATGGCTTTCATTCATGGCTACCAGTATTTTATGATCTTTCAAACATAATGGGCTTTGTTCTTATTGGCTCAAAATTACAATCCATTTTCTTATTGGTTTGATGTACATTCATTGTTGTTATGTTTTTACAGTTGTGATTGGTGGGTAATGTATGGCAGGAACTTTAATAACGATGTATTGGAGAAAACTTGAATTTGTTGGTTTGCTGGTGTTTGTTCCCCTTCCTCTTGTGGGGGCTTTCTGAGCAAGGATATGGGAATTAGTCCATGGCAATTATAGCAATAGTCACTAATGGGCTATTGCTGGAATGGTCCTTAAAAGGTAAAGGTAAAGGTAGTCCCCTGACATTAAGTCCAGTCATGTCTGACTCTGGGGTGTGGTGCTCATCTCCATTTCTAAGCCGAAGAGCCAGCATTGTCCATAGACACCTCCAAGGTCATGTGGCCGGCATGACTGCATGGAGCGCCGTTACCTTCCCGCTGGAGCGGTACCTATTGATCTACTCACATTTGCATGTTTTCGAACTGCTAGGTTGGCAGAAGCTAGGGCTGACAGCGGAAGCTCACGCCGCTCCCCGGAATCGAACCTGCGACCTTTCGATCAACAAGCTCAGCAGCTCAGTGCTTTAACCCACTGCGCCACCGGGGGCTCCCGCACCACCGGGGGCTCCCGGAATGGTCCTTAGGTGATGGGATTTCCTGGTCCACCCAGATGGGATAATGGAAAGTTGGGCTGTGGTGATGAGCCTTTGAATCATCTTAGATGAGATTTATTATGTTCCTGAATGTCACCCTGCCGACTGACATTCCAATCTATTGTGCTCAGCCTGGGTGGAGGAAGTACGTATGCCCTACCTGGGCCCATTGTGGTGTTAGTGAAAGGGAGAAAAACCAGGCTAGACTTACCAATCGGGGTTTCCCATTTCTGGTGTCAGGAGATAATTCAACTGAGCCCTGTTTTTGGAGACTCCATTTTTTGGGTCCAGGTTTTCAGACAATAGGAATAGGCTATCTTCCATTCACTTGATATTTTCAAAGTGCTCCTTTTGCCTATAAAGCCCTGAACGGATCCAACCCAATTTACCTGTCCAAATGTATCTTCCTCTACGAACCACCAAGGACTTTAAGATCATCCAGAGAGCCTTGCTCTCGGTCCCACCTCCTTCGCTGTCACAAATGGTGGGGATGAGAGACAGGGCCTTCTCTGTGGTGACCTCTCAGCTGTGGAACTCTCTCCCCGATGATATTAGATCCCTCCTGACCTTTGGGGGGAAAAAACTCAAATCCTACCTTTGAGATCAATTGTTCATGAATAAATGGATCAACTGGGAAGATAATGTTTTAGTGGACCGGAATGGACTGATTTGGATTATGTTTTTAACTGGCGAACTGTTTTTAATTGAATGTTTATAATTGTTTTAATTGTATTAATTTGTAGCTGTGTGTTTTAAGGAAATGTTTTTGGCATCTAATGGTTGCCTGCTGCAATCTGTCCTGAGTCCCTCTTCGGAGGTGAGAAGGACGGGATAGAAATGCCCGAAATAAATAAATAAATAAATATTTTGCTGTTTGCTTTGTCTTTTATTCATCCATTTATATCTTATCCTACATAGCAAAGCTGTATCCACCTAACCATGCTTCACCCATCTCAGAGGGTTCACTCAGGAGGCGTGAGCCATCCAGATATTAAAATTAATATGAGAGAGCAGTGGTGGATAGATTTTGTTGAATGTCTAATTCCATTATCTCTTTCCTTGGCTATGATGGTTAGGGCATTCAGAAGGCCACTCCTGATGCAAGACATGTTGTAACACCCAATCTGGTAAGGACCATCTTAATGAAAAACTATTCTGTTTCATACAAGGTTCTTTCATAGTTGCTTGCTTGTTTGGGAGGGCACAGGAATTGTTTCTTGAAGCTGTCCAGAGGCATGAGATAGGTTGATCCCTTTTGCTGAAACTGCTGCTACTTAACGCCTGCATTGCAATCCCTACTCCTTGGCCCATTTTCACATTCCAAATTCCATCCCAACATAAGACAGATGTTGTTAGAGCCAGAAATATGTGAAGTTAATGTCCACAATTGCCACACTTCTCTGAATCTTGCTGGTATGTAGGATATGAAGTTACAGTTGGCATCCATTCTTGCAGGCTTTGGAATCTGAGAGGCACAGTTCAGAAGGGTATGTATCTCTATAATATCTACTATTACCCTTAGATTCAACATGCTTTCTTCCTTCTCACCCACTCTTTCCAAAATTCCACTGCCCAGGCTCTTAGGAGTGGAGTTCAAGAAGCTTAAATAACATATAAAATGGCATGCTCCACATGTGTCAGTGGGCAATGAGGTCTTTGGATCAGGTTAGCTACACACCCTAAAGTAAAATTAAATGCCACGCGTAGCTGCCCCAAGGTTCACCCCAACAGCCAGTTTGTTTTGTCTCAGTTGGAGAACAGACCAGCTGTGTGTTCAACACCTGTTAGGAGGAAGCTCTCCGACCCATAATATATAGAGGTCCAACATTTTAGCTGCAGCAGTTTTCCACAAGATGCTATGTGAGTAAGCTTCAGTCTAAAAAGGGAAGGAAAAATGAGAAGAACAAAAGAATCTCGGGCCACCATTAAGACTTCAGCGTAAACATTCATGCACTTTAGACCCCTGCTTCCTAAACTATGGGTCCCAACCCCAAATGGGGTCCCCTGAGTTCAATGTTGGGGTCACAAAATATTTGGCCACAGCACAAGGTTTACGGACATTTACCCAAATCTGTTAGCAGCAACGTGCAGTGTTTATTTTACAATGGGCTCTGCAGAAATTGCTTCAACTGTACTTCATAAAAAGGAAAATTAGCCTGTTTAGCTTAATGCTAATTTACTATCAGTAATGTTTGATTTTTATACGTATTTTATATACCTACTAGCTTGAGTACCTGACGGTGCCCAGGTTATTTGAAAAAAGCATTGCTTGTTTTGGAGTGTTAAATAATATCATTTAGTTAATTAGGAACACTATTAGGAAAAAGCCAGAATGTGATTTTGTTTTTTATGAATGCTCCCATTAGAAAATACATAATGATATGGGTGAACTACAATTCCGAGAATCATGGGTCAATCCTCCCCAACCAAATCTACATACACAGTTGGCCATGTTGGGCGTGTGTGCCAAGTTTGGTCCAGATCTGTCATCGGCTGGGTACAGTACTCTCTGGATAAGGGTGAATAACCACTCCCATACACAAAGGGCAGTCACCCCCAAATCCTGCCAGTAAGCCCCTTCAGTCTGTTCAGTTGCCGGAAAGGCAGTGGGCAGGGCCATGCAAATTCCACACAAGGAACCCTGGAATTCCTGCCTGTGGTGGAGGAAACACATCAAATATAGGATGAAATTCTCCCCTAATGAAAGCATTCCTTTGGTGGTGGGCCGTAGTATTTGCGGAGGACATTGGCAGTGTTTGGACTACATGTTCATGGCACTTGCTCTAACCTGCAATGTCAGTAGAGGGAGTGCCTTTGGAGACTTCTCAGCACTTGGAACTATAGCCTGTTTGTGGAGGCAGAAGGCTGTCTGTGTAAGCAAACACCTCCACCACATACACATATACACATTTTCACTTTTATTTTTCACACATACACACACACATATTATATGTATACACATTATATGTATACACATTATATGTATACACATTATATATATATATATATATATATATATATATATATATATATATATATATATATGTAGGGCTGGGCAACCACAGAAAAAATTGTTTCTAAACTCGATTTGTTTTTAGGGGGGATTTTAAAAGAATTCCGAATTTTTTCTTTAAAAAAGTTCAAAATTTACGAAATTTCGGAAATTACGAAACAATAACGAAACAATTACGAATCGATTCGTTAATGGTGGACACGACCGCGCAATATGCTAAAAAAACCTCCAAATGGGACAGGGGGAACTTCTGAAGCTTCCCTCTCCCTCTGTTGTTAACTGTTGGTGTGATAATTATATTTTTTATCACTGATAAAACAAACAACAACTATAAAACTTGCACCAGACATGCGGAAATAATAACGAAACGATTTCGACACGATTTCGAAACAATTACGAAACGAATTGAAAAATTCATTTCGATTTTTAGTTGCTCCTGAATGGTTCAATATCGCTTCGTTATCAAAACAAATAACGAATTAATAACGAATTACAAAATTAACGAACGAAACCGCCCAGCCCTAATAGATAGATATACATAATAATTTTTTCAGGCAGAAAGGGACCATGAGTAGGAAAAATGCTATAGACCACTTATTCAGACACACTGGAACTTATGTTGAAATAAATGTGATAGTCTTCAAGGTGTCACAAGACTTGTTTCCTTCTCCATCTTAGATGCATTTCACTGCCCAAGTGAGTTTTATTATCTTATCCAGAATCTTTCTATGTTACAATCTGGTATCTTCCTGAACTAGGAGAAGTTATTGGAAAGACAACTTCTTTACTTCAGTATTGATGATAGGACTAGGTTTTCCAACACATCTAAAGACTGCAGGCTAGTTTAAGAGGTGAAAGATAAACTATGAAGCCCACAGGGTTTTTTTTCCCTCCAAGAGAGTGTAAAGGTGAGGGGACTCAAAGGGAATACCCAGAGAGTTGGCCCTGCTGCCCCCAGCATCTGGCATCTGCTTGAAAGGAGGGCCAGTGCTGATGCCCTTGCATGACATTATAATTGGAATTCACATGCTCCAAATGGCACTTGAGAAAGGAAGCTCCATGTTTCCAAATAGCATCTGGAAGTCAAAGGAATGTTGTTAGCATTCATAAGGCAACAAAGTCAGCCAAAGGATTCCAGACCACTTTCACCAACAGTAACTTGAGCTTGGCTGATAAACAGCAACCAGAAGTCAATAGAGGGTTACTATTTACCACTGTGTTGCAGGACAGTGATCACTAAGGGCTGCTGTTTTATAAAGATTTGTTGTCAAAGAATGGGTTAGTCATTGGCGAAGCCAGTGCAGTGAGCTGAATTAGATATGTTTATTTAATCACACCTATTTGTTCACCAGAGGTTTCCAAAGGTAATGCCAACATAAATCAAAAGGACTTGAAATCAGTGAAGCAATTCACTACATACCCTGCAGTCATATTTGGAGGAAACTATAACTCAGCTTCATAAAACAAGATGTGCATGAACCATGGACAATTCTGTCATGTGAGCAAATATATGAGCTCATAAGTTATATAGTAGAAGAGGCTAATCTTGAAGACCCTTCAACCTCTGAGGATGCCTGCCATGGAGGTGGGCTTAATGTCAGGAGAGAAGGCTTCTGGAAAATGGCCATACAGTCCAGGAAACTCACAGCAACCCAGTGATTCCAGCCAGGAAAGCCTTCAACAATTCAAACATCTAATAAGTTTTCAGTTTCATCCAAATGATGATATGATGGTTAGCTGCTCTGGGATAAGCCGGGATAGGAAACCATTATTTGCTGTTGGCTTGGCTCATTCCACAGATATTAAATGCAGTTTTCCAGTTTGGTTGAAACAGTAAACTACAGATAATGGAAGCTTTCTGGTTTTGTTTTTCACTGACATGGAAAAGGTGAAAATGAGCTGTATGGCAAGAGCATTCCTTCACATCCACCAACAGTCTGCAGATACCACTATGCAAATGCTATGTCTGCAATGGCATCTACACAATGATATGTACCAAAAAGATCCTCATCACTACCTGCTTTGACTGCAACAAAATGAGAAACTCATTGAACAAAAGGATCTTACCCTTCTCAAAGTCTGGATAGGTTTGAAGTTCACAACTAAAACTCTTTGTACCAACTTTGCTGCCATAAAATATCATAGCAGCATTGTGATACACTTGCTTTCAGATTCTGGGCAATGCTATACATTAGAGTAACTTTTCAAAGCTCTGAACTGTCTTCTACCTGGTCCTTTCCCCCTTTCCACATTAAAAGTGTTACAGGACAACCAAACATTTTGCTTCACAGCAATCGTTTCAATATATCCCATGCACACATTCCAGAGCTCTTTTAATAATAATAATAATAATAATAATAATAATAATAATAATAATAATCCTTTATTTATACCCCGCTAACATCTCCCAAAGGACTCAGTGCGGCTTACAAGAGGCCAAGGCCAAATACATCAGCAAAACAACAACATAACAAATACAACAATAAATAAACTCATAAAACAAAGCAATAAACATTAAACAATAGCAATAAACATTAAACAATAACACCCCTGAACTATACTAGATACGTCTGGTGTGCACCCTTAGGAGCTTCCTCTTGT
This sequence comes from Anolis sagrei ordinatus, assembly GCF_025583915.1. Taxonomy (NCBI): domain Eukaryota; kingdom Metazoa; phylum Chordata; class Lepidosauria; order Squamata; family Anolidae; genus Anolis; species Anolis sagrei. The sequence goes on from NW_026845477.1 coordinate 22,553,587, forward strand.
GGTTTCACTTGATCCTTTTGTACATGGATCTTTCCTTTCCAGGAAACAAACAAACAGATTGTTCCTTTTATAAAGGCATCACAGAATGTTTTGATGCAATTTGTATGGGAAGACTGCATCTTTTCTATGGGAGGAACCTCGACAGAGGGAACCATATCCATCAGAATATGAACCTGGGTTGGAAATCATGGCTGAAATCACAGTTCTTCCTTCTTTGCTTTCTGTTCTTAACAAGGACCCTCTCTTGGGCATAAAATGGCCAGCGGGTAGTAGGGGAGACCACAAATTGCCCCCCACATTTTCCCCCCCCCCATATAAACATCTCTAAAAATGGAGTACATCTTAGAATTTATTTATTTATTTATTTATTTATTTTACAGTATTTATATTCCACCCAGAGGTGGCCCTAGGTAATTTTCAATGGTAAGCAAACAGTATTTTGGCCCCCCCCCCCCCCCAACCAATCACTGATATATATTTTCTGTTCATCGTGGGAGTTCTGTATGCCATATTTGGTTCAATTCCATCATTGGTGGAGTTCAGAATGCTCTTTGATTGTAGGTGAACTATACATCCCAGTAACTACAACTCGCATATGTCAAGGTCTATTTTCCCCCAAGAGCGCCTCAAGAGAGCCCCTGGGCAAAATCAACTATACTGCAAATGCTTACTTTGCGTAATGGGTTGAGCCGCCCCTGATTCCACCCTTCTCACCCCACAAGGGACTCAGGGCGGATTACAGTGCACATATACATGGCAAACATTCAATCTCATAGGCATGGAACATATATAGACAGACACAGAGGCAATCTAACATTCTAGCTTTTCCGGCTTCGTGAGAGTATGCTCGATTCTGGCCACAGGGGGAGCTCCTGCTTCACCGTCCACTTGTGACACTGGGTCCTTGATGGAGTACTTCCTCATTCTTCTGCATGCTGCTGGAAAGTTTTATGATGATGTAAATTAGTTCAGTTAGCCTCCCCGCATAAAGCGGTACCTAAATTTCCTGCTTGACAGATGCAACTGTCTTTCGGGCTGCATAGGTCAACAGCAAGCTAGACTATTAATGATTGGGAGCTTACTTCAGCCCGGGCTTGCTTCGAACTCATGGCCTCTTGGTCAGCAGTGATTTAAGGTAGCTGGCTGCTAACTAGTTGTGCCACAGCCCGGAATTGAAAAAAATGTGCTATATAATTTTTTTAAACCTACATATTGCCACATTACAGCTAAATACCTACTTGAAATAACTAGAAGTGGAGTGGAGCAGAAGTGTTGCTGCTTTTCCATGGCCAAGAAACACCAATGCCATTTACACGCCTGCAGTACCCATGCAACATTTACACAAGCAAGCTAGCAAAACAGTTATTATTCAATAACAACAGAATGTTTTATTGCTGGAAAAATTTCACATCACAAATACTTCCTTGAGGAAATAAAACAACGGATAATGGGTGAGCAATGAGTAACAACTCATTTTCTGCAAGAGCCCTAAAAGCGTGATCTGCTGGAAAGGCCCTAACACAGGGAGTGCAGTGTCACTCTTGTGGCTGAGCTGTGCTGTTGTTTTCCAATTTTTAAAAAGGAAATCATGAGTTACTGAAAGTTGAGTTGGCTAATTAGATTCTTACCTGCGTTAGAGGAAGTTTAGTGAAAACTACACTAAGTGCAGATAACAAAAGGCAGGAGCAAAGTCAAACAGCTACTTTGTGTTCTGATCTTTGAACAGCCCAATTATGATGCGAAAAAGTAAACAATAACACCAGCCTGGTAATATCAATGATATGCCAAACCTGAGTCAACAACTTAGGGCGCCCATGTTTGGGTTTAAGGATGTTTTTTTTCCCATATAAATTTACATTTCCTGTTTGTGCCTTGAAAATGATCTAGACAGAACTTGATGGGTGATTAATATGTCCCTGTCTACTTGATTTCAGAACAAATATGGTGCAAAGGAGAGGAACTAAACTGTCTAAGCCAGAGCTTTCGAAGCGATTTGTCATGACATATTAGTGTATGTCGGCTGGAGCTGTAGATGTGTCACACAAATGTAACAAAAAAACTTTGAGTCTTTGTAAAATAAGCAATAAATTATATATTTAAAATATAAATGAAAGGTTTTTATGAGATATATTGTGTTCCCATGCATTTTGTTATTACAATTCATGGATGTGTCGTTATTTCTTATAAGCGGGTGTTCTAACCTCCAGTTTGCCCGTAAAACTGAATTACTGTGTCAGGATGGTGCATATCTAAAAAGTGTGTCACCTTCAGGAATCAGGTCAGGAATGATGAGCAAGAGCTCTTTCATATGGATCATTGGACTACAGTTCTCATAAGCCAAAGTATAACCAAAAGAGAGATATTGACAAGCTGGAATGTGTCCAGAGGAGGGCAACTAAAATTATCAAGGGTCTGGAGAACAAGCCCTATGAGGAGCAGCTTAAAGAGCTGGGCATGTTTAGCCTGAAGAAGGGAAGGCTGAGATGAGACATGATGTGGGCCATGTATAAATTTGTGAGAGGAAGCCACAGGGAGGAGGGAGCAAGCTTGTTTTCTGCATCCGGACAACATGGCCGATCCTGCAAAGTTGATGGCGGAGGACCATCGCTTCAATGCTGGTGGTATTTGTTTCTTCCAGCATGCTGACATTTGTCCGTTTGCCTTCCCAAGAGATTTGCAGGATTTTTCGGAGGCAACGCTGATGGAATCGTTCCAGGAGTTGCATGTGATGTCTGTAAATAGTCCAGGTCTCGCAGGTGTACAGCAGGGTTGAGAGGACAATGGCTTTATAGACAAGCACCTTGGTATCCCTACGGATGTCCCTGTCCTCAAAGCCTACATCACCTGGCATTCATTAACAGCCTCCAATCCAAATACTAACCATGATTGAACCTGCTTAGCTCTCAAGATCAGAGAGCATTTGGAACTTTTAGGGTATAATATTTGTTCAAACTCAAACAATAAACCTATTCTCCTTTTGCAATTAAAATGGCACCACCAGCACACAAAAAGGTAAGTGTTAGGCTAGGTGTGGTGGAAAGGAACCTTGCTAAAATGCAAGCAATACAGACAACCCCCATAATCTCCCAGCCTTTGTATTTGCTGTGTGGATGAGCTTATGTTCGTTGAGGGATTATGGAAATTGCAGTCAAAACAAGTAATGTTCTCATCCTGAGCTTGGGACTTCCCAGTCGAATTTTGATTGAGCAATGAAATGGGTGGCCACAGTTTGATCACATGCTCTCTCTCTCTCTCTCTCTCTCTCTCTCTGAGCCTGATGGATCTCACAGGTGTGGAAGAACAGAAAATGAATTGTACTGAGCAGTGTCCAAGAAAGTAGCTTTTCTATATGTCCAAAAGGTAAAGGTCAAGGTTTCCCCTTGACATTAAGTCTAGTCATGTCCAACTCTGGGGTGTGGTGCTCATCTCAATTTCTAAGTCGAAGAGCCAACATTGTCCATAAACACCTCCAAGGTCATGTGGCCAGCATGATTGCATGGAACACCGTTACTTTCCCGCCAGAGCGGTACCTATTGATCTACTCACATTTGCCTGTTTTCAAACTGCTAGGTTGGCAGAAGCTGGAGCTAACAGCAGGAGCTCACCCTGCTCCCTGGATTTGAACCGCCAACCTTTTGGTCAGCAAGTTCAGCAGCTCAGCACTTTAACTCCCTGTGCCACTGGAGGCTCCTCCATATGTCTAAAGATGTCTTTAAAAGCAAATGCACCTCACTTCAAGCATTCGTACTTTGAGAAGCTTGTGGGGTATTTCTAAGAAATACAGAAACAGCTAAAATAGGCATCGTGAGGGAAAATATGCTTTAGTGAGTTGGTTAACCTATATAAATGGGTCATATTTTGCAAATAAATGTACAAGGTGGAACAAATACATCAACATAAGCACAGAGTTCAGGTAAGAAAAAACCCCACAAAGTTTCACAACCTGATGTGAACAATAATGGCAACAAAATGCAGGTGGGATTCAGAAAAACTCAATAAAATCAGAACTGAACAATTGTGAGCTCCCTATTCACAAGGCTATTGTGAAGATAAAAGGAATCAGAAGAGAACCATATATCTTGTCTGGAACACACTGCACAAAATTGCACCCTTTCTAACATTGCACCTTCAAAAAGATAGACCTACAACTCACATCATGTGTGCTGATGGAAATGTTGGTGTTTGCAGTCCAACAATCAAAATTTGTTTTGACTTTTGTGTGTGTGTGCACAAGAGGTTGTGGGGGGGAGGGGGCGCTCCAAAGTCTCATAGGGTTCATCTACACTGTAGAATTAATACAATTTGACACTCGTTTAACTGTCTTGGCTCATTACTATGAACCCATGGGAATTGTAGTGTTACAAAGTCTTTCACCTTCTCTGCCAAAGCATGCCGGTGCCTCACCAAACCCATGATTCCATAGCACTGATCCATGGCAGTTAAAGTGGGGTCAAACTGTATGAATTCTACCATTGTATAGATGCACACGTAGAAGCATCCTACGTCTATTAGGATGCGAAACAATGGCTTCAAACTACAAGAAGGGAGATTCCATCTTAACATGAGGAAGAACTTCCTGTGAGAGCCGTTCAGCAGTGGAACTCTCTGCCCCGGAGTGTGGTGGGGTTTCCTTCTTTGGAAGCTTTTAAACAGAGGCTGGATGTCCATCTGTCAGGTTTGTAGTGATTTGAATGCAATATTCCTGCTTCTTGGCAGAATGGGGTTGGACTGGATGGCCCATGAGGTCTCTTCCAACTCTTTGATTCTATGATTCTATTACTCTAGCATTTATTTATTTAGGAGGAGAAACAGATATAAGGGAGTTTATGGGCTTACATTCCACCTTTTCTCCACCTTCTCCCACATTGCACATCTCAGTACTATTATAGCATGGTACTCCATTTTAACTGCCATGGTAACTTTTTTTTAAAAAATTGGGCATTTGTAGTGAAGTCCAAGAGGATTCTGGCTGGGAATTTTAAATACTCCATAAACCTCAAATGCCAGGATTCCATACAACCCTGTTACGGCAGCTAAAGTGGAATAGTAACAGTGTAGAATGATCAGGTACCAAGGAACAAAGCTTTGGCCCCAAAGTGCTCCCCATTTTTTCCTATATTATGAGGAATGCACTAACCCCAGGTGTTCTGCCTGCCCCATAATCTCCATAAATACCTAGGTAGGACAAAGAGTTCTCGCTGCCAGAACATTTTGTAAAAATCTTTGGCTGGAAGAGGAAGAAGGTAAGCAAAATAAATACAGTTTTTTCCAGGCAGACAGACATACACACAACATTTCATCCAGACAGATATACACAAATATCCATACAAATGATTACTATTGCAAAATACAACAAAACAACACTGAAAAAGTCAATCTTTTAAAAAGACATTGAAAGCCAGGGAAGCTCTGCCACTGGGCAGATTTTCGCCTTAGGAGCCCTTGCGGGCTGAAAAGCAATACTGGAGTATCTTAAATAAAATAATAAAAATGAGGTACTTGCACCAGGTAATGCATTTTAGTGCCATGAAAGGACAACACTATGTCTTAACAACCAGGAGAGGTGCTTGTGGGATTTTCTCTCTCCTGTGATAAAGTCGTTTACCTGGCTTAGGGGGATTGTACTCTTTGACCTGAGTGGGCGAGGAACAGAAAATGTCGGTGAGGTAGCCTTGTTACAAGCTGTTTTGGAAAACATTAGTCTTCATCTTCAGCTCTGTTTCCACCCTGTCTGTTTACCATAAGGTGACCCTTGGTCATTTATGAGAACCACAACATCCTGTTTCCAAATCACACTTTCATTTTCAGGAAAACCATCAACAACAATTTGCTCACCATCAGGCAGATAACAGCAAAATAAAAGTATTGATCTCAGCAAGGATGTATCACCATTACGTTGTGTGGGTAAAACATAAGGAAGTTTTAAAAATAAATAAATATGGGTTTCTAAATATTTGCATGTTTTTGCATGAAGTGGTTGAGTTTCGCGTGGTTACTGGTTTGCCAAAGGTGAAGGTTCCTTTTTTATTCAAAAGCAATGATCATGTAGGTAGTTAAGATTACAAGATTTCATTCAAAAAGCATCAAAGAAAGAAAGCAAAGCATCAAAGAAAGAAAGAAACGACCATTGGGAACTCCAGCTAGAATTACAGGCAGCATATTTTTGTGATAATAAGGAGAAATGATTGGCTATGGTCATTCTCTGCCATATGATGATAGCTGCTGTTGGGAACAATATGTCACGTTATTTCAAAAGTAGAAATCGTGTGGTCCTCAAAATGTTGAACTGCAAATCCCAGCAGTCAGCTTAGCCAATGCTGGGAATTGCAGTCTGTTAAGGCATGTAAAAATCAGTTGGTGAGTGTGTTTACTGAAAATGCAAAGCAGGAAGCTGATTGGTTGGGCCATGTCCAAGAGGCTAGTTGAGCCTGGGGTTTTTGGTAACAGTTACATATTTAGGCAGTTAGTTGTGAAGGACCTTAGAGAGACAAAGGAGTTTTGCTTCTGTGTTGCTGGAAGAAGGTCTTTCAGCATGGACACCTAAGGACCATTTAAATCTCTCTCAAAGGACATTGTGTGAGTCTATGCAACTGTTCACATGACTGTATATGTGTTGCTCTGCATTTCAAAGAGTAAACTTTGTTCTTTACTGATCATCTGTGTGGCATATTTCTTTCTCTGACAAGGCAGTATGTGAACTGGTAAAACATGAACCATGCATGATTTTTATTCCACCACATAGTCTAAGGTCACATGATTTCCACTGTGATCCACTGAAATAATATAATCCAGCAGGGCACTTTCTGTATTACATCGGTAAATACCCCATCTTCAGTCAATATGCTTAATGTGTTAGCCAAAAGGCCATGACAAAGATCTATTATAAAAAGGGCAGACCAGGATATTCAAGATAAGAAGAACAGATCAAACACTGGCCATATTGGTGAGCACTCTTGAAAGTTTTATGGTGCAGTTACTTGTCCAACCAATGAGCCATCATATTGTTCTTTTGCTTTACATAAAGTATAACTAAGTTTCCCCACTCCAAAACCAATCATAATAGTAAATCATAAAATAATAATAAAACTTTATTTGTATACTGCCCTATCTCCCTGAGGGGACTCAGGGCAGTTTCCAGCACAGGGCAAAACATTCAATTACCATTCAATTACCAACCATTATAAAACATAAACATAACCCTATTAAAACAATCTCAAAATTTAAAAGCCAGTTCCAGTATTATTCCATCAACGGGATTCAAAATACCCATGGCCAGACCCATGACACATGTGCCATAAATGATCCTCAATAGACACAAATGATTTCAGTATACAAGCTCTATGTTTGGACTCTCCTTAAGATACCATGATTTTGCCTCACTTCTTTGTTCTAGATTAAGAGACTGTCTTGGGGGCCCTTCAACACTGCCAGATATTGATATGATCCCAGATTATCTGTTTATCCCAGATGATCTGGCAGTGTAGGCTCATATAATCCAGTTCAAAGCAGATAGTCTGGGATCAGATCCTGGGATATATGACAGCGTAGAAGGGGGCTCAGTTTGTTGTGTCCTGATCAACAGGAGAACAGTTCCCTGTCACTCACAGAGGCTGCTGCCTGGTAAATCATGATCGAGACATTATTTATAAATCTTGTGCTTCACTATTGAATATGTAGGGATCATGAATATGAATGTGTAACTCTACAAATTTGTAGCTTCTAGACTGCCTCCCTTTTTGTTTATGCTTCTTACTGGGGTATCACTTGTGGAATAGCCACATTTGCAGAGGCAATCTATAGTGGATCTCTCTTTCTCCAAAAGTCTATGAGATATATGGGGAGGAGGATTTTACTATCCATCTTCAAGGAACCAGCACTTTGTCATCATCTCAGATCAGCAGTGTGACTCATTCTTTCCATTTATTTTCCAATAAGGAAAAGACTTGTTCGGTTGCTTCAGCTCCTTTTGAACAAAAGAAAAGTCCTAATGTTTCACATCAAAGAAGTCTTATGATGTCATGGAAAGCAGTAGAAGAGGTGATCTCATATATATATATATATACACACACACACAGAGAGAGAGAGAGAAAGAGAGAGAGAGAGAGAGAGAGAGAAATTTACACAAGCTCTAGACAGCTTGCTTGCCTATGCAAATGGCAGACAACTTTTCCCAGTGCCTTACATTGTTTTGATTCCTTTTGATTTCATAAAACACACAAACATATACACATAATATGAACCATTAACTGGCTGTAGAAGCGTACTCTAGTGGCAATCAGATCTGTCGTGTGCATGGGGAGTATGTTTGTGCAAGGAAATAGTAAATACTCCTAATACAATGACCTTAAAAATATATACACTGTCGTAACATGAGTTTTAATTTCTTATGTTAGTAATAAAATTCCAACGTAGCATGCCGTACAGCAGGGGCCCTCAAACTTTTTAAACAGGGGGGCAGGTCACAGTCCCTCAAACTGTTGGAGGGCCGGATTGTAATTTGAAAAAAAACCATGAATGAATTCCTATGCACACTGCACATACTTTATTTGTAGTGCAAAAACCACTTAAAAACAATACAATAATAAAAAATGAAGAACATTTTAACAAATATAAATTTATTAGTATTTCAATGGAAAGTGTGGACTGCTTTTGGCTGATGAGATAGGATTGTTGTTGTTGTGTGCTTTCAAGTCATTACAGACTTAGGTTGACCCTAAGCAAGGGCCGGGTAAATGACCTTGGAGGGCCGCATTCGGCCCCCGGGCCTTAGTTTGAGGACCCCTGCTGTACAGGATCATGACTGACCAGTAATCTAATGTAGTTCATGAATGCCTAACCACTTCATCTGCTTAAATCCTGTACACCTGCTTTATGCAGTGGGTGGCAGAAACCTGTTCCGTATGCATTCTCATGGTAGTGTATGGAAGAGTTCATTGTTTGCTTGCTTGATACATTTTCTATTTCTGCAAAAGACGGTCAACAATGGCAAGCAAATGTTATACAAGTGTGGGAGTAAAACAAAATTCTAGGGGCTTTCCCCATACATTTATTCTTGTCCATTATCTCCTTTGGTGCTAAATTCTATTTAGTAAATGCACTGGCATTTTTATATAAATTGGCTCCCATATAAAAAATACTAAAGAGCTTCAAGAAATCAAACATGACTTTTTAAAATGCATGTAAGCTACAAAATGATGTCAAGAGAGATTTTGTAGTATTTAAGAACAAGTAACAAAAAATGCAGTCATTGCTAATAGTCAACACACATTTATCAAAAACAAATCATGCCAAACTAATCTGATCTCTCTCTCTCTCAGTGCTGGACAGGCCGCGATACTATTAGAAGCAGGCACCACTCGTCGTTGGTGCGGCCTGGGCCTGGTGCGCTGCTTGACTTGTCCTACGGCTGCCTCCGGCAGGCACCTGCCGTCTACGACCCTGATACCCTGATATCTATTGGGGCCCCTCGACGTTTTCCAAGGTTCCACGGCGCGGAACAACTTGAAGAGGGCTGACCTTCCACCGTATCCGCCTCCTGTTCTCCAGTTCGGCCTCATCGGCTCCCAGCCCGAGCTGGCTGCTGGAAGGCGTCAAGATATCTCTTTGGCGTCCTTTGTCATTCTTGGACGCTGCCCTCCGGAGCCTGGAGCCTGGGCACTGACCAAGTGCTTCACATTGTGTTGATCGAGCTGTGCTGATACTATCTGACTGACTGACTGTGCTGACCGAACTGTGTTGTTATCATCTGACAAGCTGACTGTGTTGACCGAACTGTGTTGTTATCATCTGACTGATTGACTGTGTTGACCGATTTGTGTTGTCTCCTGCTGTCTTTTCGCTGTTATCCCTGGCGTTCCAGGGGGCTGCCGGCGTTCGGCCTAGTGCTCAGCCGAGCTCCTCCATCGAGCCGTTCTCTGGTGTATCAGCGTTCAGCGCTTCAGCTCCCCTTGCCCCCTCGGGCTTAATCTGCTGCCATCGCACGAGATTCCATCATCTCGTTAGTAACCATTAATCCCGGAAAATTGTGTTGACCACCTTTTTGGGCTGATTACTACCATCTTTTGGCATCTCGTGCTTCCCAGTCTTGGATAGAGTGTGTTGACCATCGTTACTTGTCTGTGTTGACTTCCTTTAACTGTGTGATCCATCCTTTTTGACTGTTTGACCATTTTTACCTGTGTTGATCTCTTTCGACCGTGCTGTTCATTTTTGACTGTGCTGACTACTATCCTTGTTGTGCTGACCATTATGCTAACTGAGCGGAGAGTTTAAGAACTAACTGTTGTACCGTTGGAAGCATATTGGACATATATTCTGTGTGACTCTAGCACTTACTCTACCAGCACTTTAATTCACTATCCCAGTGATATATTAGCTTTATTGAGCTGCAGCACTTTAAACCATCTAGCACTTTAAACCATCTAGCACTTTAAACCATCTAGCATTGAAGTTAATCCTCCATGACGCACTTTAATTGAGCACTTTAGAGCCAACTGACCAACTACCAACTACTGCACTTTAATTTATTGACATCATTGTACATGTTGATTCAATCTGTTTATCTGCACTTTAAGATTTCCTGCACTTTAATTCCTGCATTTTAAGAACCCTATTGTCAGTGTTAATAGTTATTACCCATGTCGTTGCCCTTTCCCTGGCAATTGTTAATTTTGCTGCTAATTGCTTTTAGTAGAGAAAGGGAACGGAGTAGATTAGAAAGATCAGAGTCAAATATAATAGGAGTAGGAAATGAATGGAAGGCAGGACTATGGTATTCTGATACTATAACGTACCATATAGTCTATAATGTATTACGGGCAGATATTTTGGCTACTGAATGCGTCATGGAGGAGGGAGAGGGTTCCGTTAACCGGGGAGCCCCCATAGAAGTCGTGGTGGGGAGGGGGAGATACGGGAAAAGGAGACCTTTAATTCAGCCTAGGGAACGTGGAACAACATTAGTAATTCCAAATCGGTCTCCTGATATGGTAAGTCGGTGTAACCAGGATGGCGGTCCCTCCGAATTGAAAGTGGTGCTGTTGAACGCCAGATCTGTCAATGGTAAAACAACTTTCATCCAGGATTTAATCCTGGATGAACGGGCAGATCTGGCGTGCATCACGGAGACCTGGTTGGACGAAGCGGGAGGTGTAAATCTAACCCAGCTTTGTCCACCAGGTTTCTCTGTGCAGCACCAACCGAGATCCGGAGGGCGGGGAGGCGGAGTTGCAGTGGTCTATAGAGATTCCATTCTTCTGACCAGGGCCCCCATCCCGCAGTCAACAAATTTTGAATGCGTCCACCTGAGGGTGGGTGACCGGGACAGATTAGGGATTCTGTTAGTGTACCGTCCACCTCGCTGCACTACAGACTCCCTGACTGAGCTAGCGGGGGTGGTCTCGGACCTGGCGTTGGAGTCCCAACAGCTGCTTGTGCTGGGGGACTTCAATGTCCACGCCGAGACCGCCTTATCGGGAGCGGCTCAGGACTTCATGTCTACCATGGCAACCATGGGGCTGTCCCAACAGGTATCTGGCCCCACCCACAGTGCTGGACATACATTGGACTTGGTTTTCTGCCAGGGATGGGAGGAAGGTGGCGGTGTTGAGGAGTTATCCATCTCTCCGTTGCCATGGACCGACCACCATCTGGTCAGCTTTAGACTCACTGCACCCCCTAACCTCCGCAGAGGTGGAGGACCCATTAATTGGTCCGCCCCAGGAGGCTTATGGATCCAGATGGATTCCTGATGGCTCTCAGGGAATTTCCCGCCACCTCGGTTGGTGATCCTGTTGATGCTCTGGTCGCTCTCTGGAATGGGGAGAGGACTAGGGCAATAGACACGATCGCTCCAGAACGTCCCCTCTCAAGTAGCCGAGCTAAACCAGCTCCTTGGTTCACCGAGGAGCTGGCAGCGTTGAAGCGAAAGAAGAGGGAACTAGAGAGCGTGTGGCGTTCGGATCCGAAGCGAGCCAAATCGAACACGGTTTGTGTCCTTTTTAAGGGCATATGCCGCGGCAATAAAAGCCGCAAAGAAAACTTTCTTTGCGGCCACTATTGCGTCTGCAAAGAACCGTCCGGCTGAACTGTTCCGAGTTGTCAGAGGCTTATTAAAACCCGCCATTCAGGATGGGTGCCCTGATGACTCGGCAGCTCGCTGCGAAGCTTTTGCTCGGTTCTTCGCAGACAAAGTCGCTTTGATCCGCTCTGGACTGGATACCATATTAACGGCAGTATCTGAGGATGTAACACGAGCATCTGCTTGTCCGGTTTTGATGGATTCATTTCAATTGGTTCAATCCGAGGATGTGGACAAGGGGCTTGGAGGAATGAGAGCTACCACATGCATCCTAGACCCCTGCCCATCCTGGCTTCTAAAGGAGGCCAGAGGGGGATTGGCCGAGTGGGTGAAGGTGGTGGTTAATGCCTCCCTTCGGGAAGGCAAAATTCCAGCCAGCTTAAAACAAGCTGTGATAAAACCGCTGTTGAAGAAACCATCACTGGACCCCACTCAATTCGTCAACTATCGGCCTGTTTCCAATCTCCCCTTTTTGGGCAAAGTCCTGGAACGTGTGGTGGCCTCACAACTCCAGGCATTCTTGGTAGACACGGATTATCTGGATCCGGCACAGTCTGGCTTTAGGCCGGGACATGGTACCGAGACAGCCTTGGTCGCCTTAGTGGATGATCTGCGCCGGGAGCTAGACAGGGGGAGTGTGTCCCTGTTGGTTCTGCTGGACCTCTCAGTGGCCTTCGATACCGTCGACCACGGTATCCTTCTGGGACGCCTCGCGGGGATGGGTCTTGGAGGTACTGTTCTGCAGTGGCTCCGCTCATTCCTTGAGGGTCGGTCTCAGAAGGTGTTAGTGGGAGACTCCTGCTCAACCCCACAACCTTTGTCTTGTGGGGTTCCGCAGGGTTCAATACTGTCTCCCATGTTGTTTAACATCTACATGAAGCCGTTGGGCGAGATCATCCGGAGTTTCGGAGTGCGATGTCATCTGTACGCAGATGATGTTCAACTCTGTCACTCCTTTCCACCTGCTACTAAGGAGGCTGTCGAGGTCCTGAACCGGTGCTTGGCCGCTGTGACGGTCTGGATGGGGGCGAACAAATTGAAATTGAATCCAGACAAGACAGAGGTACTCCTGGTTAGTCGCAAGGCCGAACAGGGTATAGGGTTACAGCCTGTGTTAGACGGGGTCGCACTCCCCCTGAAGACGCAGGTTCGCAGCTTGGGAGTGATCCTGGACTCATCGCTGAGCCTGGAAACCCAGGTCTCAGCGGTGGCCGGGAGAGCTTTCGCACAATTAAATCTTGTGCACCAAGTTGCGCCCATACCTTGGGAAGTCTGACTTGGCCACGGTAGTCCACGCTCTGGTTACATCCCGCCTTGACTACTGCAACGCTCTCTACGTGGGGTTGCCTTTGAAGACAGCCCGGAAGCTCCAATTAGTCCAACGGGCGGCAGCCATGATACTAACAGGAGCGGGGCGCAGGGAGCACACAACTCCTCTGCTGCACCAGCTCCACTGGCTGCCGATATGCTACCGGGCTCAATTCAAAGTGCTGGCGCTGGCCTTTAAAGCCCTAAACGGTTCTGGCCCAACTTATCTATCTGAACGTATCTCAGCCTATCAGCCCACCAGGACCCTAAGATCTTCTGGAGAGTCCCTGCTCTCTATCCCGCCGGCTTCACAAATGCGGTTGGCGGGAACGAGAGACAGGGCCTTTTCTGTGGTGGCCCCTCAGCTTTGGAACACCCTCCCTTTAGAGGTACGATCAGCCTCTACGCTGATGGTGTTTCGGAAGAGACTGAAAACATGGTTGTTCAAACAAGCATTTGGCTAATACGTTGCAACCGAATGTTGATGACTAAAGGATTGACAATCACGGACGACGAATTTGGATTGGGATTTTAGTTACGAGATGCATCGGATTATTATTGGTGGCCCAATAATTTGTATTGTAATTGTGTTTCATGTTTTTAATATGGTATTGTTTTTAATTGTTGTAAACCGCAATGAGTCGCCGACTTCGGCTGAGATATTAGCGGTATACAAGCCTATAAATAAATAAATAAATATATATATATATATATATAGAGAGAGAGAGAGAGAGAGAGAGAGAGAGTTACAAGCTGGGTAGATGCAGGGGATGCCATGGGTGTAGCGTACCTGGATTTCAGTAAGGCCTTCGACAAGGTCCCCCATGGCGTTCTGGCAAACAAACTAGTCCAATGTGGGCTGGGTAAAACTAAGATTAGGTGGATCTGTAAATGGTTAAGTGGAAGAATCCAGAGGGTGCTCACCAATGCTTCCTCTTCATCCTGGAAAGAAGTGGCGAGCGGAGTGCCACAGGGTTCCCGTCCTGAGCCCGGTCCTGTTCAACATCTTTATTAATGACTTAGATGAAGGGCTAGAAGGCAGGATCATCAAGTTTGCAGATGACACCAAATTGGGAGGGATAGCCAATACTCCAGAAGAGAGGAGCAGAATTCAAAACCATCTTAACAGATTAGAGAGATAGGCCAAAATTAACAAAATGAACTTCGATAAGGACAAATGCGAGATACTCCACTTTGGCAGGAAAAACCAAATACAAAGATACAGAATGGGGGATGCCTGGCTCGAGAGCAGTACGTGTGAAAGAGAAGAATCGCTTTTGCCAGGGCAAGATTTGAACAAATTGAGTCCATGGAAAGACATGGCAGATTCAATCATATCCCACATGAAGAAAGACTATGTATCTGTGGTGTCCCCGAAGTGGAAAATCTGAACCACACTTTACATCACTGCAATCTATATGAAAAGGAAACGAAATGAAACTTATGGCCTTTTATTTGCAATAAAACAGGCTGGGATGCAGCAGCCAAAACCTCATTTTTGTTGGCTGGTTACAACCCCACTCTGACAGTAAAAGTTGCCCTTTATTTGTTTACAGCTGCTAAAAGGAGATCAGAGTACATAGATCAGATTGGGGTGCAGTGTAGGGGAGACGAGGATAGTTGATGCATATATCTACAGCTAAGCTACACTGGTTTCAAGCTGACAAATACCAGTATATTTGTATTTTATTTTAAGAGGACTAGCTGTATGTTGTATGTTGTGTTTGCACTGTCTGTTTTTGATAAGGCCAACTGGCTAATCAATAAAATTGTTCGTTCGTTGTTCGATATAGGATAAGATAGGAGCAGGGATAACACTGGTAAGGCTTCTGGTTTTTAAGGGATCAAGTAGGAAGTTCAGTTCTTGTGGGTTTTTTCGGGCTATATGGCCATGTTCTAGAGGCATTTCTCCTGACGTTTCGCCTGCATCTATGGCAAGCATCCTCAGAGGTGAGGTCTGCTGGAACTGGGAAAAAGGGGTTTATATATCTGTGGAATGACCAGGGTGAGACAAAAGGCTTTTGTAAGTTGGGCTAGGTGTGAATCTTTCAACTGACCACCTTGATTAGCATACAATGGGCTGACTGTGCCTGGAGCAAACTCTTCTTGAAAGGTGATTAGATGTCCCTGCCTGTTTTTCTCCCTGCTGTTTTTGCTGTTGCAATTTTAGAATTTTTTAATACTGGTAGCCAGATTTTGTTCATTTTCATGGTTTCTTCCTTTCTGTTGAAATTGTCCACATGTTTGTGGATTTCAATGGCTTCTCTGTGTAGTCTGACATGGTGGTTGTGAGAATGGTCGAGCATTTTTATGTTCTCAAATAAAATGCTGTGTCCAGGTTGGTTCATCAGGTGCTCTGCTATGGCTGATTTCTCTGGTTGGAGTAGGAAGTAGGAAGTTATTGGAAAAGAGATATCTGCTTCTCATGCTGGGAAGTAGCTGCTAGTAAGAGTTGGCTTTTTTTTTTTCAAACACTGGAAAAGTTATTTATTTGGATTACAATTTCAAGATTTCCCACAGGCCTGTTTGCTAAGGAATCCTATGAACTGTAATTTCAATACAATTTTCACAGTTCTGACAAAGCTGACCTTGATGAACAGATCAGTTGTTTCTTGGTTCAATGTCGGCATGATGTCATCTCCAATGTCCAAAACACTCCCTATTTAAAATAAACAAAGTACGGGCAAAACTCTTCTTAGCAAAGGGCTCTAGTCAAAGCAAAAACAGAAAAATACTAATTACGAACACACATTCATTTCAACAGCTCTTCTAGCATCCATTTCAACTGTTTGGTATCATTGTAACATATGTATATATTTAGGCTAGAGTGAGTCATTGTGTGCTTTTTCTGCTTTTCTCCTCCTTCCTGCTGTTGCTGTGAGCTGACACTGATCTCATGGTGAGAGAATGGACCCTTTTTAGGTATTTCTACACAGGCAGGTGCAAATGTTATGGCTTTCTTGGATTTTTCCCCCATTAGGCAAGATGAGTTGGTGGCAGCAATCTCAGGCTATTTTTCTTTCTGGTGACAAAACTGTTGTGTGTAAAATGGTTTTGCACATACTGTATTTTCTGGTGTATAAGACTACTTTTTAACCCAGGAAAGTCTTCTCAAAAATCTGGGGTCATCTTATATACCAGATGTCATCTTATAGGGTGGGTGCTGAAACTTCCGAAACAGACTGGAGAGTTTGTGGTCGCCACATATGGTGCGGGGAGCTCAAAAACAGCCGCAGCCACATCCCCACCGTATGCAGTGACCGCATGAAAGCAGTAAGGGTGGTGCTGTACAAGAAGAAAATACACTGACCAGAATTAGCGGAAAGAAGTGACTTAACGTGGTCCCAATGACAAGGTGAGGGGGCACCTCACCAGGAAGGTGCAAGTGAAAGGTGGAGCAAGCTGCAGGCATCCGGGACGCCTGGAGTATGGAAAAAAGAGATAGAGCAGCACTGTGCCCAGAAAAACACCCCTCTCTCACCCTTCTGGCCTGCCCTTGTATCCTTTTACCATACCTCCTTCTCTGCCTCTCAAATCCCGCTCCTGAGGACTGCAGTGAAGCAGTGCAGGCATGCATATGTGAAATGTGAGAGGCAGAGAAGGAGGTACGGTTATAGGAAAATTACCATATTGAAATCAAATCTGATTTTTTTCAAAATTTTATTTTCTGTGTGTTGGAAGAGGGGTAGTCTTTTACGGTGAGTATATCCCAAACTTTATATTTTAACCGGAAAGGTGGGGGGTCGTCTTATACACTGGAAAATATGGTACCTGTGCATGCAGGAGCAAACACACAGAAATGCTCAGCCCTTCTCCTTTGTTGACTGACTTTTCTGCAACAACTGATTTTCATTCCCTGCATTTCTTCACCTCCAAATTCTAGAGCAGAAGCCCCCCCCCCCCCACATACACACACAATTACTGTGGCTAACACCAGGAAACACCTAAACTAATGTTGGCAATCCTAAGAACTTTGCAGTGCAGCCTCAAAAACCACTTCTGTAAACAACAGGGCAAGATTCTGGCAATCTACATAAAATATTAACAGGACCTTTTTCCAACTTTAAACCTTGGTCTTGTGACCATGGTGGGTGTACAGAGGCGGCCCTAGGTTATTTTCAATGGTAAGCAAACAGTATTTTGGCACCCCCCCCCCCCCACCACCAATCACTGATATATATTTTCTGTTCATCGTGGAAGTTCTGTATGCCATATTTGCTTCAATTCCATAATTGGTGGAGTTCAGAATGCTCTTTGATTGTAGGCGAACTATACATCTCAGTAACTACAACTTGCATATGTCAAGGTCTATTTTCCCTCAAGAGCGCCCCTGGGAAAAATAAACTATATTGCAAATGCTTACTTTGCGTAATGGGTTGCCCAAGCAGGTACATCACAAAACACTACCAATATGCAAGCAGAGCCAGATTTGGAAATAAAATAGGCAATAACTTTATTAGGTTAGACTTTCCCCACTCTGCAGAATGACTCTTGATTTATCCATGGCTTACATCAAGATCCATAATCTTAGCCCCCAGATCTGTTCCCGGCTTATACATGAGGTTGACTTATACATGAGTACATACAGTACAGTTCTGGAACTCGGCTTACACAACTGTGAATTAAATATGGATATTACACCATGATTTTTTAATAAAGGTACAACTACAAGTGTAATTCTGGGTTATACATTTGTAACTGTAATTGTGAACTCCAGTAAAAAGAATGTTAGATATGATTTGAGATTCTTTTTTTCGATAGCTTCACAAGTAACCCTATAAGAGGCCTGTGGCCTTCTAGACCAGTGGTTCTCAACCTGGGATCCCCAGATGTTTTTGGCCTACAACTCCCAGAAATCCCAGCCAGTTTACCAGCTGTTAGGATTTCTGGGAGTTGAAGGCCAAAACCATCTGGGGACGCCAGGTTGAGAACCACTTTTCTAGACATTACTGGGCTTCACCACTGGCTACACTGGCAACAGCTGATGGCAGCAGCAACATAATTACACTTAAAGGACTACAGATTGCTTCACAGTAAAACTATCTGGTGGTCTAGGAATCTCTTTTGATTTGGACTACTTTTTTGGATTTTTAATTTGTCTTCAGATGAAAGGGTTTATTTATTTTTGAAAGCTGAATTTGGTAAGTTTACTAGAACAAATATTTGAAATGGTAAATAATAGCAGTCTTTCTTAATGGGTATTTTCAAAGCAAACCAACTTGAACTTTAGTATGTATAGGTACCTTTCTTTAGAACTACATTTTTTCCTAGTTGTGCCAGAGAACAAATGTCATCCTTTCTCTGGCTGCTGGCTAGTCTGGAGGAGGTGGCCTCATCGTCCGTGAAATTCCCTGGCACTGTGCCCATGGAGAGGTTGCTTGCTCATGCCACCCTTATATGGCTATCTTGTTGCATAAGGGTAGAGTCAAGATTGCCTGGCTTACTCTATATGTCTCCAAAAGAAAGCTGAAAAACAACAGCTTGTTTATGAACTCTTTGATTTTATTGCAACCCATATCTGTGTTTGTGATGTTTCTGAGTCACTTGGCCACTTGCTGGTGGGGCGGTCACATTTTATCAAGGCAGACTTACATCTTTCCCTTTGACTATGGATAACAAAAATGAGTGCCCTCAAAGAATGCAACAGGTGTGTGTGTTGTGTGTGTGTGTGTGTGTGTGTGTGTGTGTGTGTGTGTGTGTGTAGATAAATGGATAGAGAGAGAAAGAGTGACAGAAAACAGACAGACAGCTCTCTCTCACACACTCTCTCCTGTCTAAAGATAGGTTTCTAGTCCCCTTGAAGATTCCTAGAGATTCCCAAGAAGGTTTTCTCCCTGGAAAGCTCTAGTTCTGCATTATGACTGCTATTTTGAAAACAGCTGGAAAAGTGGGGTGACAAGGATTAAATAAGACTGTACTTGATGAATTGGGGCACTTGAAGGGTACAAAATCTCCATGCCCAGTATAGGATTTTCTTTGTTTGCCTTATCAAGGATTAAGATGCTTAATGTCAAATAGTTAATAGTTGAATGTCAAATAGTTGAATACTTTAGTCAAAGTAACATGAATATTATAACAACAGATACAGAGAGGTTCAATCTGCATTATTTATACATCTTGTATACTATTTATTGTCAGACAAATTAGTTTGGTAGAAGAATTGTAATCAATGCAGTCTGATGTTCATTTCTATATATGCATACATATAATTTCTGCGCTTTCTCTGTCTTGCACTCTCTGTAAAACCAAAACATCTTTTTTTTAAAAGCAGCATTTGGGCTCCAATGGCTTCACACTTACCAAAAAATTAGCAGCAGATGGACCAGACTTATATAGGGTGGACCAAAAGTCACAAAGGTATCTGTTATTGGTGGGTTTGGGGGAGGGGTTAAGGAGGTAAAGATTTTATATGTAACTAGCTGTCCCCTGCCACGCATTACTGTGTCCCAGTCTGGTGATCTGGAAAATAAAGTAATGAGAAAGTGTTGGTTTCTAATATATGTAATTTCTTTATGCTTGTGGGTAAACAGTATTTCTTGTTGTTTCTTAGTCAGTGTTAATGTAGAGATTGTCTGGTTTGCCTACTCTGGAACATGCAACATATAATTCTCCTTTTTTAGGGGTCCTTTTCAAATCTATGATACTATATCTGTCATATGCATATCTGTGTGTGTATGTGTAAATCATATCTATCTTTTTCTATGGCTGGATGGCTCTTTGTCAGGAGGGCTTTGATTATGTTTTCTTGCCCTAATGCAGGGAGTTGGACTGGATGGCCTTAAGACAGCATTTCTCAACTTGGGGGTCGGGACCTCTGGGGGGAGGGTCGTGAGAGTGTTTGATTGTAGGTGAACTATAAATCCCAGTAACTACAACTCCTTAATGTCAAGGTCTATTTCCCCCAAACTACATCTGTGTTCATGTTTGGGCATATGGAGTATTTGTACCAAGTTTGGTCTAGATGCTTCATTGTTTGAGACCACAGTGTCTCTGGATGTAGGTGAACTCAAGGTCAATACCCACCTAACCCTTCTAGTGTTTTCTGTTGGTCATGGGAGTCCTGTGTGCCAAGTTTGGTTCAATTCCATCGTTGGTCGAGTTCAGAATGCTCTTTGATTGTAGGTGAACTATAAATCCCAGAAACTACAACTCCCAAATGACAAAATCAATTCTTTTGAGTGATGGTCACTCCTTGGGTTAGTAGGTGTCTTGTGGCCCAATTTGGTGGCAATTCAATCAGCAGATTTTGAGTTATTATGCCATTTAAAACAAACAGAGCATTTATATATAGAGAGATAGATGTAATGTAATTTTTTTTATATTATGCTATGGCATTGTAAATTTAAAAAGAAAAATATGGCCATTATTAAATACTGAAACCCCTTTGTGACTTTTAGCTCACCCTATGTATTCTCCAACATTTCGCAGATGATAATTTGGATATGTGTGGCCAAACAAAGTCAACGAATGAGCAAGTTGGCAAAAGGTTGAGGTAAGAAAAAAGACACACAAACTAGGAATGGCTGCAGCAGTTTGCTTTGGCCTGAACTACTAGGGAACTGACTCTCATCTACTGACTTGAGTGCAAAAGGGGAGAGGGTGACATATCTGGTGCCCTTCTCTCTGAATGTTGTCTCTGGCTTGTTTGGGGGAATGAGGGAAAGGGCCTTCTTGGTGGCTGCTCCCAGACTTTGGAACCTTCTCCCAGGGGAGACTAGCATAGTCCCCTCTTCCTCTTCAATTTACACTAAATAAAACCAGTCTTGTTCCTTTGGCTTTTAGAAATTGACTAAGAAAGAAAACCCTTTACTGGGCATACCCTTCATACCCTTCAAGTGCCACAATTCATCAGAGACAATCTTGATTAATCCTTGTCACCCCACTTTTCCAGATGCTTTTATATGTAGCATGCTGGAGAACTAGAAAGGAGATGACACTGTTGGTGTAAAACAAGAATTATAAATCCAGCCAGTCCATTATTATTATTATTATTATCATCATCATCATCATCATCATCATCATCATCATCATCTTGTCTAAATTTTGAGCTATTGAGCTGACATATCACCCATGCTTGTATTGTTTTGTTGAACTCTGCCATTTCTGCTATGCATCAAATGATATATAACTGCAACAACATGTGACCTGTTTGATGTTATGACTGTGGTGCTGAAACCCAATAACAACTTTGTAAATAACAAGCAGTCTTTGGATACATTCTGTGCAAGTTACATAGAACTTAGATAAAGATTGGCACATAGGCGTCCTTTAATTTGTAGCTCTGAAGTGTTATAAAATACTGATGCTTGAGATAAATTATCACAATTAGTGGTGCTAGTTTACAATAACAGAATCATAATAGAGGTGGAAGAGGCCTCGTGAGCCATCCAGTTCAACCCCTGCCAAGAAGCAGGAAAGCTGACAGATGGCCATCCGGCCTCTGTTTAAAAACCACACTCTGGGGCAGAGAGTTCCACTGCTGAACAGCTCTCACAGTTAGGAAGCTCTTCCTCATGTTTAGGTGTAATCTCCTTTCTTGTAGTTTGAAGCCATTCTTCCACCTCCTAGTCTGCAGGGCAGCAGAAAACAAGCCTGCTCCCTCCTCCCTATGACTTCCCCTCACCTATTTACTGTATACATGGCTATCATGTCTCTTCTCAGCCTTTTCTTCTGCAGGCGCAACATGCCCAGCTCTTTAAGCTGCTCCTCATAGGGATTGTTCTCCAGACCCTTAATCATTTTAGTCACCTTTCTCTGGGTACATTCCAGCTTGTCAACATCTCCCTTCAATTGTGGTGCCCAGAATTAGACACAGTGTGATTCCATGTGTGGTCTGACCAAGGCGGAATAGAGGGGTAGCATGACTTCCCTGGATATAGACACTATACTCCTATTTATGTAGGCCAAACTCCCATTGGCTTTTTTTGCCACCGCATGACATCGTTGGCTCATGTTTAACTTGTTCACAATGACCCCAATAACTTTTTCACATGTACTGCTCTCAAGCCAGGCGTCCCCCATTCTGTATCTTTGCATTTCATTTTTTCTGCCTAAGTGGAATATCTTGCATTTGTCCCTATTGAAATTCTTTTTGTTAGTTTTGGCCAATCATCTCTCTAATCTGTGAAGATCATTTTGAATTCTGCTCCTGCCTTCTGGAGTATTGGCTGTCCCTCCCAATTTGGTGTCATCTGCAAACTTGGTGATCATACCTTCTAACCCTTCATCTAAGTCATTAATAAGATGTTGAACAGAACCAAGAAGATAATATGGAGATCTATGCCAGTGTGTATCACTACCAGGATGCAATAAATGAATAAATGAATGAATGTATTGTTGAAGGCTTTCATGGCCGGAATCACTGGGTTGTTGTAGGTTTTTTTGGGCTATATGGCCATGTTCTAGAGGCATTCTCTCCTGACGTTTCACCTGCATCTAAGGCAAGCATCCTCAAGAGGTAGCATTCTCACTACCTCTGAGGATGCTTACCATAGATGCAGGTGAAACGTCAGGAGAGAATGCCTCTAGAACATGGCCATATAGCCCAAAAAAAACTACAACAAGCCAATGAATGAATGGCTTATGGAAATTTAAAGAACAAAAACCTCATCTTGAATTTTCTCCCTAAGTGAAGACATATTGTAAATAAAGCAGAAGAGGATAAAAGAACCTGATAGCTTGGAGTAGGGATGTGCCTACACTGTAGAATGAATGTAATTTAACACCACTTTAGTTGCCATGGCTTAATGCTATGGAACCGTGTGATATTAGTTTGCTTAGGCACCAGAATTCTTTAGCAAGGAAGGCTAAATACTATAATTTCATAGCACTTAGTTCTGGGAGTTAAAGTGGTGTCCAACTGCATTAATTCTACAGTGTAAATGCAGCCTGAACCAAGAAATGAATCAGCAACCAAAGGCACAATTAATAGAGGAGCAACTGAATATAGTCCAGTCGTCTCACTCCAGTCCGACAGCCTCCAGCATTCCTCATAAATGCCTTCATTTTTGAAGTTTCCTTGAGAGTTTTGTACAACTAGAGATTGTCTTGATGAACAAGGCACTGGGGGAGTTCAGAAAATCAAATCCGGCAGCTCACTTCGCAAATAAGGAGAAAGCCCTTGGCACCAATTCATGCTTTTTTTACATGCACGCAAAGCACACGCCCCGTTTGTAAAGCTAAACCAAAGTCCCGAGTGCTCATACAGTGCACAACATATGTTTTGCTGTCCAATGAGGAACTTTTGTACAGGAAGCCGGAACTTGTGTGTATATATAGACCAGCTATATAAATACACAAGCCAGGAAGAATCACCACACAATCCCCAGTCTGTGAGACAGATGGGATATGTTCTGCATAACATAAATCCAGTAACTGATTTGGCTGCAGCTCCCTTGGACCCAACATCATACCTTCCCCTTTCTCACTTGGTACTATGGGAGGAAGAGGGCAAGAAGCCCTCCATTGCATCCTTTTGTGGCTTCCTTTGTGGCTTCCTGATCTAAAGCTACTTTCGTTTCATCATAGGGAAAAGTGGCACTGTAGAACGGTGGTGCTCAACCTTCTTAATGCCACAATCTCTTCATACACTTCCTCGTGTTATGGTAACCCCCCAACCATAAAATTATTTTTGTTGCTAATTCATAACTGTCGTTTTGCTGTTGTTATGAATCGTAATGTAAATATCTGGTATGCAGGATGTATTTTCATTCACTGGACCAAATTTGGCACAAATATCCAATGCGCCCAAATTTTAATACTGGTGGGGTTGGGGAGGGATTGATTTTGTCATATGGGAGTTGTAGTTGCTGGGATTTATAGTCCACCTACAATCAAAGAGCATTCTGAACTCTACCAGCAATGGAATTGAGTCAAACTTGGCACACAGAAATCCTATGACCAATAGAAAATACTGGAAGGGTCTGGTGGGCACTGACCTTGCGTTTTGGAGTTGTAGTTCATCTACATCCAGAGAGCACTGTGAACTCAAACAATGATAGGTCTGGACCAAACTTGGCATGAATTCGCAATATGCCCAAATGTGAATATTGATGGAGTTTGGGAAAATAGACCTTGACATTTGGGAGTTGTAGTTGCTGGGATTCATAGTCCACCTACAATCAAAGAGCATTCTGAACTCTATCAGCAATGGAATTGAGTCAAACTTGGCACACAGAACTCCCATGACCAACAGAAAATTCTGGAAGGGTTTGTTGGGCATTGACCTTGAGTTTTGGAATTGTAGTTCACCTACATTCAGAGAGCACTGTGGACTCAAACAATGATGGATCTGGACCAAACTTGGCATGAATTCGCAATATGCCCAAATGTGAACACTGATGGAGTTTGGGGAAAATAGACATTGACATTTGGGAGTTATAGTTGCTGGGATTTATAGTTCACCTACAGTCAAAGAGCATTCTGAACACTACCAACGATTGAATTGGGCCAAACTCCCCACACAGAACCTCCATGATCAACAGAAAATACTGTGTTTTCTGATGGTCTTTGGTGACCCCTCTGACACCCTCTCGCAACCCCCCCTGGGGTTCCGACCCCCCCAGGTTGGGAAACACTGCTGTAGAATCAATGTAGTTTGAGCTCCTTCCAATTGCCATGGCTCAAGGCTATGGAATCTTGGGATCTGTAGTTTCCTGAGGTGCCAGCACTCTTGGACAGAGATTAAAACCCCTGAAAGCTGTAACTCCCATACAGCCAGAGCAATTAAATGAGTATCAAACTGCATTGATTCTACGATGCCAGCATGGCTTATGATGAAAGTAATTTGGATTTTGGGAAGCACAATTTGGGTTTCTGAGCATTGCAGAGTTACAGAAAAAGAAATCGAAAATGGGAAGGAAGTTGAGGAGGGAGAAGAGGGCTGGCAAATCTCCCAGGATGCATCATTGAAGAACAGCACTTCTCAACCTGGGGGTTGGGACCCCTGGAGGGGAGGGGGGTCATGAGGGAGTTTCAGAGGGGTCGGTGTAGATTAGGCATGGACAAAATCTGGCCCTCCAGGTGTTTTGGACTTCAACTCCCACAATTCCTAACAGCTGGAAGGCCCACCTTTGCCCGTGCCTGATGTAAATGCACCCCCAATGCTGTGTTATCATGGGATTTGTAGTTTTACAAGGTCTTTATAGTCTTCTTTGCCAAAAAGTGCTGGCGACTCACCAAAATATAGCTCTAAATAGCTCAATGCTCTTAACAGCATTGAGCTATAGCAGTTCAAGGGGTGTCAATCTACATCATTTCTATCATGGGAGTTGTGGTTTTCCAGAGATTAGTCTTCTCTGCCAAGGAGTGCTGGTCCTCCAACAAACAAAAACATTCAGGGTTGTGTGGGTTTTCCGGGATGTATATTCATGTTCCAGAAGCATTCTCTCCTGACGTTAGTTAAAGAGCACATTCTAAGGACAGGGGCGGCTCGTCCATTATGCGAAGTAAGCGGTCGCAGAACACTTTTTTTGCCAGGTGCGCAAAGGCGCCTCTGTAAATGCCCCTCAACCGCCACTTGAGGAGCGCCCCCTCAGCTCACAACAGCCCTAGCAGTCCAGGGGGAGCCTCGGCTTTCTTGCCTTGCTGCCGGGCGATCCTCTTCCCAAAGGAGCTGGGTCCTTGAGCCTTGCCTAGCCCCTCTCGTTCCTGCTCCACCCGGCCACCGGGTGCGCGAGCAGAGCCGGCACTCAATCGTTCTCTGCGTTCGATCCCTTCCCCATGACCGGCTCCCTTTCCCGATCCCCCGGTGCTCCACCCGCCTCCTCTCCTCTCCCCAATCCACAGGTGGGCCAAGGGGCAGAGCCGCCGCGCCTGGCCCGCTTTGGGTCCGGAGGCGTGTCTGAAGACCCCAGCGTGCACACCAAAAGTCGCCTCTTCTCCTGACTTTCTCTTCAGCCATTGGGACCAAGAGAGAGAGAGAGAGAGAGAGACCCTCCGGCTGGAGGTATCTCCCACCTCCGCTCCCTCCTTTGTTTTTGCGCCTACCTTCAGGAAAGGTGACATCTCCACCTCTCTCTCTCTCTCTCTCTCTCTCGGTCCCAATGGCTGAGGAGAAAGTCAGGAGAAGAGGTGACTTTTGGTGCACACGCCGGGGTCTTCAGGCACGCCTCCGGACCCAAAGCAGGCCAGGCAAGGGAGCAAGTGTGGCAAGTGTAGTTACTGGGATGTATTGTTCACCTACAATCAAAGAGTGGGGGACATGAGAGAAGCCTCCTCGCAGGATTGCAAGACATCCGGGCGTCCCCTGGGCAACGTCTTCGTAGACAGCCGATTCTCTCGATCCAGAAGCAACCAGAGACGACTTGACAATGGTATAGTTGCTGGTGACACGATAAATAAATATACGAGTTGTAGTTACTCTGATGTATAGTTCACCTACAATCAAAGAGCATTCTGAACTCCACCAATGATGGAATTGAACCAAAAATGGCACACAGAACTCCCACGACGAACAGAAAATATATATCAATGATTGGGGGGGGGGGGGAGCGCCAAAATACTGTTTGCTTACCGTTGAAAATTACCTAGAAAATTGAAAATTGCCTCTGTCTAAGGATTATTTCTGCGTTTGATTTATTACAATATTCCCATCCAAGCCCAAGGTGGAGGCATTACTTTTCATTCAACCCTGGTACATTCATTCTGCAGTGTATGGATGGATTGGATCAGCTGGGGATTTTCATGTCTCCTCCTCCTCCTCCAGCCGGCCGGCAACTTGCCCCCACTTGCCCAGGAGAACCCGGCTTCTGATTGGGCGGCGGGCCACCCGAGGGGGCGGGGATTCCTCGTTGACGTCACTGGGAAATCCCCCGGCACTTGCTTTGCCTTGGCGCGCCCGGCAGAGAAGCGGGCAAAACGAGTTGGGAAGGCGAGCGAGAAAGAAGCAGAGCTGGGCCAGAGGAGCCAAAGGAGACCAGCCATTCCTCCTCCTTCTTCTCGAAGCCGGCGGCAGACCAGGACCCACAGGAGGGACCAAAGCGAAATGATGCCGGGAAAAACTCTGCGCAAAGGCGCGCTCCCTACCTCCGCCTCCTCCACGCGGACAGGTAAGGGCGAAACTCCCCTCCTCCCTGGATTCCCTTCGGGGGATGTTGTTGTTGCTGTCCTTGGGGAAGGTCCAAAAGGGGAACTCCTGGGATTGGGGGGATTGGGGAGAGGGCTTCCCTACCCTTCTGGGGCATCGACTCAATAGGTTCTGGGGTTAGTGGAGCCTCGCAAACACAGAAGGGGATCCCCAGAAGTCATCTAGTCGGTCCCCTAGAAGGGCAAAGGAGCCTTCTCCCCTATTTCCCCATCTCTGCTGCTTGTCCTGAGCTCTCCCACTGCACTGAGGTCTCTCTCTTCTACAATTCTCTGACTGTTGGGTTGCTGTGAGTTTTCCGGGCTGTATAATAATAATAGTTGTAGTAATAGTAATAATAATAATTAATTAATTAATTAATTAATTAATTATACCCCACCACCATCTCCCCAAAGGGGACTTGGAACAGCTAACATAAGTCCTAATAATAATAACAATAATAATAATAATTTATACCCCACCACCATCTCCCCAAAGGGGACTTGGAACATAACATAAGTCCTAATAATAATAATAATAATAGTATATTTATTTATTTATACCCCACCAACATCTCCCCAAAGGGGACTTGGAACATAACATAAGTCCTAATAATAATAATATATTTATTTATTTATACCCCAGCAACATCTCCCCAAAGGGGACTTGGAACGGCTAACGTAAGTCCTAATAATAATAATAATAATATTTATTTATTTATTTATTTATACCCACCAACATCTCCTCAAAGGGGACTTGGAACGGCTAACATAAGTCCTAATAATAATAATAATAATAATAATAATACACAGTCCTAGATGCTTGGGAAGTGTTCGACTTGTGATTTTGTGATACGAAATTGAGCATATAGATCTCGTTTGCTGTGACATAATGTGCTTTTGTGTCAATAATAATAATAATAATAATAATTATTATTATTATTATTTATAACCCATCACCATCTCCCCAAAGGGCACTTGGGACAACTAACATGAGGCCTATTTATTTATTTATTTATTTATTTATTTATTTATACCCCACCACTATCTTCCCAAAGGGGACTTGGGATGGCTAACATGAGGCCTAATAATAATAATAATAATTATTATTATTATTATTATTATTATTATTATTATTATTAATACCCCACCATCATCTCCCCAAAGGGGACTTGGGATGGCTACATGCTGTGTTTTTGTGTCAATAGAATAATAATAATAATAGTAATAATAATAATAATAATCACACAGTCCTAGATGCTTGGGAAGGATTCGACTTGCAATTCTGTGATATGAAATCCAGCATAGAGATCTCAACTGCTGTGACATGCTGTGCTTTTGTGTCAGTAAAAATAATAATAATAATAATACATACCATCTCCCCAAAGGGGACTTGGGATGGCTAACATGAGGCCTAATTATTATTGTTATTATTATTGATGTTATTATTTATACTACATCACCATCTCCCCAAAGGGGACTTGGGACGGCCAACATGAGGACTTATTATTATTATTATTATTATTATTATTTATACCCCACCACCATCTTCGCAAAGGGGACTTGGGATGGCTATCCTCTATTCCATTGCCTAATTTCCTTAATAATAGCCCTCGTAACCCCCGAGAAGTCTGCCATAGATGTAGGTGAAACGTCAGGAGAGAATGCTTCTGGAACATGGCCATACAACCCAGAAAACACACAACAACCCAGCAATTCCGGCCATTAAAGCCTTTGTTAAAACTTTGCCCATCTCTGGTGTTTGTCCTGAGCTCGCCCACTGCACAGGGGGTCTCTCTTCAACAATTCTCTAGCTGTTGTTGTTGTTGTTGTTGTTGTTGTTGTTGTTCTCACGTGGAGTTGTGGATGAGTCATACTCTCTCCGCCAAGGAGAAAGGCAATAAATAAATCATGCCAAGACAACACCTTCATAAGGGCAGAAATGCAGAAATGACCTGACTTGACCCATGTCTGATGCTCAATTTTTCTCCTCATATATCCACTATTCCATTGTCTAATTTCCTTAATAATAGCCCTCACAACTCCTGAGGATGCCTGCCATAGATGTGGGTGAAACTCAAGGAGAGAATGCTTCTGGAACATGGCCATACAGCCTGGAAAACGCAAAGCAACCCAATAGCCCTATCTTCTCCTAGTCATTTATCCAAAATCTTACCTTCTCTAGAGATAGTTTAAGGCTGGGTCTGCACTGCCATATAATCCAGACTATCAACGCAGATGATCCACATTATCTGTTTTGAACTGGATTAAAAGAGGCCCCTTCTATCCTAGCATATAAAATCCAGATTATCTGCTTTGAACTGGATTATATGCCAGTGTAGACTCATATAATCCAGTTCAAAGTAGATAATGTGGATTATCCGCTTTGATAACCTGGATTATACGGCAGGGTAGAAGAGGCCTGAGTCTACACTACCATATAATCCAGTTCAAAGCAGATAATCTAGATTTTATACAAGAGTGTACATTGGGCCTCAGGGCCCTCCACACAGCCATATAACCCAGAATATAGAGGCAGAATAACCCACAATATCTGCTTTGAACTGGGTTATCTGAGTCCACACTGCCATATATCCCAGTTCAAAGCAGATAATCAGGGATTTTATTCATTTGTGTAGAGGGGTTATATGAGTGTGGACTCATATAACCTTGTTCAAAGCAGATATTGACGATTATCTTCCTTGATATTCTGGTTTATATGACTGTGTGGAAGGGCCCTGAGTCTACACTGTCATTTAATCCAGCTCAAATCAGATAATCTGGGCTACAAATGCTGTAAATAAATAAATAAATTACCAGTATATAGCAGTGTAGAAGGGCCCTGAGTCTACACTGCCATATAATCAGCTCAAAGCAGATAATCTGGATTTTATATGGCAATGTAGATGGGGCCTCAATCTGTTGTTGCTCTGGCGCATGCAGCTGGTAAATGGTTTCCATTTAGCCTGAAACAAATGGCACGCAACAGCAGCAATTAACGGGATCCCTTTTATCTTTTCAACCAAGTCTGCTTCCTCTTTGTCTCCTTCCCATCACTGCTTTTCTTCTCCTCTCCATCATTTCTCCTTCCCCTGCTCCTTTCCCTTTTTTCACATTCTGAAATTATAGATAACAACCCAATTTAGGTCAATTTTGTGTCCCTTTTGTTGGTGTTCAGATCTTGTAGATGAAGATCAGACATCTCATTAGATTATTTAAATAGAATTAAATTTCTTAACTGGACTTTATTGGTTCCATCAACCAGAGCAGTGGCTGAGGTGTGTGTGTGTGTGTGTGTGTGTGTATAATCCCTGTTTATTTATGGATGATATATGCTAATTTAATATGTTTTGGTTCACTTTTATTGATTTGTCGATCATTTTTGTTGAATTGGTTATTTGCTTTATTATTGTTTATGTTTTATTATTCACATTGTTGTAAGCTGCTCCGAGTCCCCTCGGAACAGATTTAAATAAAATGTTGTTGTTGTTGTTGTTGTGTTAGGCTATCACAATGATCAGATACAAACTTCATCCCAGTAGGTGAATGCCATCCATTGGATGTGTCTGTCGGGATGGATTCAGTTTGTCTCTGTTGGAAAAACTCCTAGGAGGCAGCTTTGGGGGATTTCCGCAGCTTTGTTGGAAAGGGGTTTTTCTCACATCAATGGAAGAAGCAGTTTGTGAAGCCCTTTTCTTTCAAACTGTGGAGGGGGGAGTTCAGAATCCTTATTTATTTATTTACTTACTATATTTCTATCCTGCTCTTCCTATCCCGAGCATCTTAAAGATTTGGCAAAATTCAGTGCCACATTACAAATATCAACAACACATAAACAAATAGAGCAATAAAAACAGATAAAAGCATATCAATACAATTAAAACCGATTAAAAACATAGGGCCTAGATCCTTGATCATCTTAGGTGGTTGTTGGATTCTGGGAGTGATAGTCTGAAAAAAGTCTCCATAAGATCCATTGAAACAAATTCAGTCGCCCACCTTAACAGAAATGCCATTTGCATGTAGGGACATAGGTTGACATTTTAAGCAAGATGAAAATCAGGTGATTTTATTGTGTTCAGTGGAGCTCTCAGTGGCACAATGAGTTAAACCTTTGTGCCGACAGGACTGAAGACCGACCGGTCGAAGGTTCGAATCCAGGGAGAGCGTGGATGAGCTCCCTCTGTCAGCTCCAGCTCCCCATGCGGGGACATGAAAGAAGCCTTCCACAAGGATGGTAAAACTTTTTTAAAAAAATCCAGGCATCACCTGGGTAACGTCCTTGCAGATAGCTAATTCTCTCATACCAGAAGCAACTTGCAGTTTCTCAAGTTGCTCCTGGCATGAAGAAAAATTGTGTTCTGTATGTTCTGTTCTGGAAATCAGAAGACGCTTACTTCTTGGGAGGAGAGCAATGTCCAGTCTCGATAAAATAGTGAAGAGTAGAGACATCAGACTGGCAACAAAGATCCGCCTAGTCAAAGCCATTGGTATTCCCTGTCGTAACCTACGGATGTGAGAGCTGGACCTTAGGGAAGGCTGAGCAGAGGAAGATCGATGCTTTTGAGCTGTGGTGTTGGAGGAAAGTGCTGAGAGTGCCTTGGACTGCGAGAAGATCCAACCAGTCCATCCTCCAGGAAATAAAGCCCGACTGCTCACTGGAGGGAAAGATACTAGAGACAAAGTTGAAGTACTTTGGCCACATCATGAGGAGACAGGAAAGCCTAGAGAAGACAATTATGCTGGGGAAAGTAGAAGGCAAAAGGAAGAGGGGCCGACCAAGGGCAAGATGGATGGATGGCATCCTTGAAGTGACTGGACTGACCTTGAGGGAGCTGGGGGTGGTAACGGCCGACAGGGAGCTCTGGCGTAGGCTGGTCCATGAGGTCACGAAGAGTCGGAGATGACTGAACGAATGAACAACAACAATGTTCTGTTTTTATTTGAAAACAGGCACGGGCAAACTTTGGCCCTCCAGGTATTTTGGACTTCAGCTCCAGCTTGCGGGGACATGAGAGAAGCCTCCCACAAGGATGATAAAAACATCAATTCATCCGGGCGTCCCCTGGGCAGCATCCTTGCAGACGGCCAATTCTCTCGCACCAGAAGCGACTTGCAGTTTCTCAAGTTGCTCCTGACACAGAAAAAAAACTCCCACTAGCTGTTAGGAATGGTGGGAGTTGAAGTCCAAAACACCTGGAGTTTGCCTATGCCTGGTCTAGAGAGTCATGGCCTATATTTTAGCTGTTTCTTGTTGAGTGCCTTCTGACTTATAGCAACCTTAAAGAAAACCTATCAGAGTGGTTCCTTGGTAAGATTTCTACAGAAGGGGCTTGCCTTAGCCTTCTTCTGAGGCCGAGAGAGTGCATGGCTGAGCAGGGATTCAAACCTTAGTCTCCGGAGTCGCAGTCCGACACTCAAATGGCTATAGCACTTTGGCTCTTTTTTAGCCGTACTTTATTTCAATTTGTGGTAAGCAGCCATAGGATACAGGCAGATTGTGAAACAAATCTATAAAATTACATAGCTCTAGTTCTTGATATCAATGACCAATTGTGTGTTTCTATTTGTGTTGTACACAGAATCCGAGGTGGTGGCAGAATGTGCATTGCAACTGAGAATGATCGGAGACAAGTGGAACCTCCGGCAGATGATCCTAAATATGATTTCCAAGATTTTCTGTCCGGGAAGAGGAGAGTGAATGAAAGGAAAGGAAAATGAGGAAGAAGGAGAGAGAGAAATGAATCTTTGTGAAGATCTGATTTTTACATATTCTGCAAGATGTTAGAAGTGGAATGCTTCCTGGGCCTTTCCACTGCCTGTTTCCTGTTGCCAAGGAAGGCTCCTGATACATAATTTCTTCAGATAATCCTTCAGAAAGTTTGCTAATGAATGGAGATAACTGGAATTTGCTGTTTACCAATGGTGGTGAACTGTGAAGAGCAATGGAAAATGAAGGAATCTGGGAGTGGTGATCATCCTTGGTTCAGCGTTCTCATTGCTGGAGTTCTGGAATCCACGCACTCAGCTGCTGTGCCACTTGGAAGCTTTATGGAATTTCATGCATAGCAAACAGCGAAAAAACAGTTTACTATAGACTACTGTTAGAATGAAAATCAGTTCCTCCACCTTGCCTAATATTTAACATTTGGAACAAGGAATGGTTTGGTTGTTAGATGGTTTTATTGAATGACTGGATGTTGCTACAAGTTAAATGCATTAATCTGCAATGGCATTAAATGTCAGGGGTGAGGCTACACCTATAGTACCAACATATATGCCATATGGGTAGGAAGTTACATTGTACTGTAATGGTTTATTCTCAGATGATAAACCACCATTAAAATATTCCAGGTGAATGTTCAAAGCATTCAGGAAAGTCTGCATCAGATCAGTCTACAAAGTGATGTCAAAGGATGCTCTCTTGCTCAAAGCATTCTGAGCGTTACAAAATGAATTGTTCAGTATTGGTATCAGATATCAAAATGATTCATATACATATATAACAGATAGCAGTGTTACAAGTAGCTGAATTGGCGTAGGTTTTAGAGAGAAGGGAGCAAGTCAAAAGTTACAGTCTCTCGAAGGAAAACTATATTCCTTTTTTTTACACTAGGAGAACAGCTGTGTTTTTCAAAGTATTTCAGCAGGATGGAATGTTACTGTCCCTTTGCAAAGAGGAAGATTTAAAACAGGGAACTTTGTCCCACTGGTTACATCATCACACTAGGGAATAAATCCACTTTAATTCGGGTTGCTGCCTCCTTCAGAATTCTGAGGTTTGTAGTTTAGGTAGGAGCCTTTAACAGCCTCACTCAACTACAAACTCCAGAATTCTGCAGGGGGCAGCAACCCGAATTAAAGTGGATTCATTCTCTAGTGTGATGAAGTAACCAGTCTAGAAAACAGGTTGTGATCAGAAGCACAGACAAGGGATGGCTGGTGTCTTCTATATCGTTTGGGCAGTGACTCTGCTCTGGGTTTCAGTCTGAACTTTAAAGAGATATCCAAGGTGGTGAAACCTGGAGAGGATTTACACTGGCATTCAAGCCACTAGTTAGCATTAGGTTCTCTTTTGCACATGGGTTTTCCGTTAATTGTTCTGGTTATAAAAAACATACCAGCAGACCGCATTCAAATGCAACTATTAGATACTTTGTTCTTATTATTCAGAACAAAGTGTCTAATAAAGATTTTCAATTTAAATAAACGTCAATATTTATTCTATGGAAGTCTTAAATGTATTTTCTGTCTGACAGAAGGTACATTAATCTTAATTGATTGGCTAAAGCACAATTTTTTTTCCTGTCAACTGAAATGCAAAAGTTAATGCAACTATATTTTAAAGCCAGCCAAATTTTGCATTCACAAGGCTAAATAACCAAACATGTTGAAGTCACCAAGAAGTGAGCCCTTGTGTTCCTACATCATTTTGGTTACCTGAACCATCATTGCAAAGTATTTGACATGCTGGCATTGGTTTTTTTTCAACGGCACATTGCCAAATTCTGGCCAACATGTTTAGACAAAACAATACCTGTGGAATTAGAAAGTGTCATTTGAAGCAAATACTGTTATGTTTATTTATATTTCCATTTGTTAATGGTTATTATTATTTTTTCACTGTATAATGCATGGATGTTGGGGTAGGACACAGTATGTTGTTTTGCCAGGTGTACGTGTTTATGTCAGGAAGATTGTTTACATCAGAAACTTGTTCAAAGTGTTTAAGGGCCATTGCCATAAAAGTTCCAGTTTGTGTGCATGCTGTTCAGAAACAGATTTCTTATGTTGCTTTTTACAAGGATTGCCATACATTGTGTATTTGTCTTACATGTGTTGTGTGTCATTTTGCTTTTTTTTGTAGTGCCACCTCACTAAGTTAATAAAGTTGATGTGTTCACAAAAAGAAAAGAGATAAAACTCTGGAGTATAATTTATTGGACGACGTGGAGATATGCGCATTTTCTCTTGCAAAAAAAAAAGATAATATGTATAAGCATATTTCAACAATGTTTCTGACAGACACAACCCACCAATTCTCCTCCCTTTCCCCTTCTCATCTTGATAGCTGAAGGTACTTTTGTACATGAAACCAGAACATGTGTGTGTACGCGTGCGCATGCACACACACACACCAGTTATATAAATACAAAAATCCGGAAGAACGCACACACAATCCCCAGTCTGCGAGACAGATACATAACATAAAATCCAGTAACTGGTGAGGCTCATCAGCTTGTTTGGCTGCAGCTCCCTCGGGCCCAACATTATACCTTCCCCTTTCTCTCTGAGGTAACTTGGGTTTTTTGGGAGGAAATGGGCAGGAAACCCTCTATTGCATCATTTTGTTGCTGCCTTTGTCGCCCTGCTCTGCCCTCCCTTCCTGATCTAAAGCTACTTTCATTTCATCATATGTTGAACTGACACTGTAGAGTCAGCGTAATTTGATCCCCTTTCAACTGCCACAGCTCAAGGCTATGCAATCCTGGGATCTGTAGTTTTCTGAGTTAAAAACCTTGAAAAGCTTTGCTTTTTATAAGCTGTAACTCCCATGAAGCCTGGGCAGTTAAAAGAGTAGAACGTTGCATTGATTCTGCAATGTCAATGCAGCCTATGATGAAGCGAAACTGGCACAATTTGGGTTTCTGGGGAACTGCAGAGTTACAGAAAGAGAAATCGAAACTGAGGAGGAAGCTGTGGCGAGAAGAGGACTGGCAAATGTCTTAGGATGCATCTCTGTAGAGTGAATGCAGTTCAACATCAGTTTAACTGCCAGGGCTCAATGTTATAGAGTAACGGGAGTTATAGTTTCACAAGGGTTTTATCCCTCTCTGCAAGAGTGCTGGTGCCTCGCAAAACGACAGCTCTCATGATTCTATAGCATTGAGCCATGGCAGTTAAAAGTGGTGTCAGACTGCACTCTTTGTAGTTCCACTTTTTTTGTAGGGTCGCC
The DNA here is from genome assembly GCF_025583915.1 of Anolis sagrei ordinatus. NCBI lineage: Eukaryota > Metazoa > Chordata > Lepidosauria > Squamata > Anolidae > Anolis > Anolis sagrei. The sequence goes on from NW_026845477.1 coordinate 22,589,991, forward strand.
TCACTAACTTAATACAGTTGTGTTCACAAAAAGAAAGGAGATAAAACTTGAGTATAATTTATGTGGAATTGGACCCTGTGGACACGTATATTTCCTCTTGCAAAATAATAATAATAATAATAATAATATAGGCATATCTCTACAATGCTTGTGACAAAAATTCACTTCTACAAAACTCTTGACATCTTGATAGTTGGAGGATTTTTAGTTGCAGAGTTATTGAAAGGAGAGCAAAAGATGGTCAGAGAAACACATACTAGGTGTCAGGTTGCAGCAGGCTACCTGCAACAAACAATGAAATAAAGTTTAAGTGGGATTTTATTCTAGCCAATCCTACCTATAACAGGCAAGGTAAACAATAGCTGCTCCCTGAAACCCATTCTAAGCACACATGAGAAAGAGAAAAGGGGAGATGATAAAATCTGACTCACCAGTTCCTTCTTTCCCATGTTTAAAAGGGGTGGAATTAGGATTGCTAGGGTGAAATGTAGCATAACAATTGGTGGTGCCCTCCTGATAGCATAGAACTTCAAGGAACCTCCACACCTCATCTTTTTCTTTTACCCGTCAAATGTCTCAAAAAATTGGTCGGGGCACCCACCAAAAGCTGGTACATGAAACAGATCAGGGTTTACCCCGAATGCACAACCCTACAGTACATACAGCCTTCCAACTTCAAACTCCAGGATTCCTGGCCAGCATAGAAAGCAATCCTGGGAGGTGTAGTCCAGAATTTAGAGGGCTCCATGACTTCCACCCAGGGTCTAAAACAGGCCTCTTCAACCTGTGCCCCTCCAGGTGTTTTGCACTTCAGTTCCCAGGATTCCTGACCATTGAACAAGTTGGTGTTGGACGCCCAAGCACCTGGAGGTCCACAGATAAGAAGCACTTAAAGGATCATGGGAAGACCTAGTCCAGTTAACCTCCTAGAAAGGAAATACTTCTTGCTCCAGATTAAAGGAACAAATGGGAGAAAGTTTTCTTCTGATCAAGTAGTAGTAGTACACTTTTGATTTTTGATATTTGTGCTTGCCAACTCCTTTACTAGCTGTGCTGATGTTCAACCACTGGGTAGATCTGGAGAGGGAGGATTTCCACATTTACGACAACCCAAGAATAAAAACAAAGATGGACAGAAAAAAGAAGAGGGGCTGACAATATCTGTTATAACAGCAATGGGTGGCCCCATAGGTAGAGAGAGGAACCTCACACTTGACCAGCTGCAGGAGGCAGGAGAAGGAATTATTCAACCAGTCATTTGGATGGTGATGCAAGTAAAACATTTTGGAATCTCTCCCAGAGAGATTCCAAAAATACAATCCAATTGATCTCAAAACATTATAGGAACTGGTCTTTTGCAAAGCCAATGGGTCTTGAAAACAAGAGATGCATCTAACTAATACAATCAGCATTATAAATTGTCCTAACACAAAGTCTTTTTGTCAGAAAGATGGATTTCTCCTCCAGAAACTGGGGAAATTACAGCTAAACTCAAAGGGAGCAAGGGATTTCAAGAGGCACAAGTGGTGCAGATGTTGCGATAGTCCTTTCTCACCAAAAAGATCAAAAGGATTTTATCCAAGCAAGCAAATAAAAGCAATCTCAGGAATTTAGCAACGAGAAGAGGACCAGCACCCAACATGGGTCATTAGCTCTATATATCACTTTAATTCCTTCTTTTTGAATTTCAGGGTAAGAAATAAAGCTGCAGCTCAGGACTGCTGTCACTCTGATGCACATGTACCTTAGACAAACAAAAGGGAGAAATCTGACATCAAATAAGGAAGACAGGCTTATTTAGAAGGATAAATATAAATAATTTCATTGTGTGTTTTTTTTGTTTTTTTAGTTCCAGCTACAGTGATTCAGATTTTCTAAAGAGTAGATTCATTGTTCAAAAATTGATTCCATGTCTACGTTAGATGGAATTAACCAACAGTATGTAGGCCAATTGTTGTAACTAAAACAGAAACAGAATGTATCTGGCCACAGTGAGCACAACAGATCAGGTGAGGCGTGTGCCTGCTTAGTCAGGCAAGAATATAAGTTTCCCGTCATATTTACGTAGAGGCTGGGGAGGGAAAAGGAAGGCGCTTCCTAAGAGGGTGGTACAGACGGACAGCTTTGGTGACACACGGCACTGGCCAATCACTGGCTGTTTGGATCAGGGCTCAAATCTAAACCCCGATGCCATCTGATAGCTATTGTACTTCCTGGCAAAACCCTTGCAAAAAAAGAGGTGCACGATAATAATAATAATAATAATAATAATAATAATAATAATAATAATAATAATAATAGCATATATATCTTGTTTGCTGTGTCATACTCTGTGTTGTGTCATAATAATAATAATAATAATAATAATAATAATAATAATAATAATAATAATAATAATGTTATTTATACCACATCATCATCTCCAGGAAGGACTCGGGATGGCTCACAAGCACTCAAGGTGCAAACACGCAAAATACAAAAAGTAGAAAGACAATAACACAGAAGTTATAACAACATAAACATCATAACCCAACCCCCGCCCCCCCCCCCCAGTTAAGATCAGTAAAATGCAGCAATAGTTGCAGAACAAAACAAACTGCAATCAATATCAGTTTCATAAAGGTGACATAATCTCTGGGTCCTCAAATTTATAAACATGGTCAAAGGCTTGTCTAAAAGCCATGTTTTCAATTGTATATGGAAGGCATGGAGAGTGGGGGCTAGCTGAATCTCCCTCGGGAGGGCATTCCAAAGCCGGGGGGGGGGGGTCACCGGCCCTCTCTCTCGTCCCCACCAACCACACTTGAGACGGAGGCAGGATCCAGATGAAAGCCTCCCCGGGTAGATCTTAGTACCTGTGCTGGTTCATAGAGAGAAATGCTGTATCGAAGATAGGCTGGACTCAAAGCTCCACTGACTGCCTGTTTGCTACTGGGCACAATTCAAAGTGCTGGCTTTGGCCTATAAAGCCCTAAATGGCCCCAGGCCAGTTTACCTGTCTGAACGCATCTCCCTTTACAAACCACTGCAGAAACTAAGATCTTTTGGGGAGGCCCTGCTCTCAGTCCCGCCACCAACACAGGCGCATTTGGAGGGGATGAGAGACAGGGCCTTCTCAGTGATTGCCTCCCAATTATGGCATTCCCTTCTTGGCAATATTAGATTGGCCCCCTCCCTCCTGTCCTTCAGAAGGATGAAGACCTGGCGGTGGGACCAAGCCTTTGGGGCAGTGCAATGAGGCGAAATAGTATCCTGAGATGGTTTTAAAGCAACTTTTAATGTGAATATAAGTGATTTTAATGTTTGTATATATTTCTGGTTTTATGTCCTGGCATTGAATGTTTGCCGTATATATGTTGTGCTCTGCCCTGAGTCTCCTGCGGGGTGAGAAGGGCAGAATATAAATATTTTAAATAAATAAATAAATAAAACTAACCTCTTGGGATGGAATTCAGCATGAAAAACTACCTAGCCACCTGAGAACAATAGCATTTTTTTAAAAAAAGCCAATTAATTTTTTAAGCCAATGCTTTTTCTTCACTTGTTTAGCAATCCCCTCAAAACTCAAAAAAAGAAAGAGGTCAGTATATTGCTACCCTTTCCCCCCACCCCCACCCCCACCCCCGACTGTTAGCAATTCTAAAGTTGAAGCCATACAGGAGTTTTTCAGTTTTACTCTGATATTTAAACAGCAGTACAGTCATTGACCCTATTATGACTATTGTAAAGGCAGATCAAACCAGAAAAACCTGTTTCCTTGTGTCTCGTGAAACTGCTCTGAGTGAGTCAGCTTCATTGCCTCCCTGGCATACTTTCCTGTTTATTATGACCCCGGTAACGTGCTTTCTACAGCGACAGAGGTGCAGACAGAAGCATGAAGCTGATGAGAAATGATTTTATTTTGTCAAGGTGGAGACAAACAAGGTGCGGACATTTTGGTAGATTTTTTGAAAGGTAGTTTTTCAAAAGCCTTCCTTAGCAAGTAGCACAAATATACCCAGTTGTCTTGGTAGTAGCATCTCATCTTGTTTATTCCAATTCTGATAACATGTGGGTAATAAAGAATAGAGTCACTTTTATGGATCAGCACAAGAGTAATGCCCTGGTTTCTTCAGTTTGATCCTTCTACGTTGAAGGAAAGATGAATCCAAAAGCAGAACCTTTATCCTTTTAACTATAGTCATATATTTTGGACACAGGCCAAATGCTGCTTTATGCATCCAAAAGTTCTTTTTAGGGGAATGATTGAATGGTTAATAGCACTCCATACAGTCATGCCGGCCACATGACCTTGGAGGCGTCTACAGACAATGACTAGACCTAATGTCAAAGGAAAACCTTTATCTTTACTGAACATTTTTGTTCACTGTGGAATGGCCACAATCATTTCAGGAGTTGTGCTTTGTTGTGTCATTGCCCATCGATGCACGTTGCATTAATTAACATATTTGATGTCCAGATTCAGTTGCAAAAAACAACCTAAAACCTCATCCCATGGGCAGGAAAAAAAGCAGAGGAAACCATTACTCTGTTCCCTTCCTCCAAAGTCTCTCTTCTGGAGTGGCCAGTCATCCCACGTTCTTTCTCAGTTGAGGTACGTCTTTCCCCCTCTTTCCTCCATTTGGAGTCTGGTAGTTCCTGACTTCTCAAAACATAATCTGGGCTCTGTTACCATGCGCTGCAGAAAAGGAATCTCACAGAGTCCCGCCGGAAGTATCATGCGATGGTCTCTCATGGGACTCCATTTCCGAAGTGCATGGGACTCTCATGGGACTCCGTTTCCGAAGTGCTTGGAAATGGAGTCCAGAATCTGTGGGATGAGGTCCCTAGTTTCATTTTCCTCTGAGGTGGTGCAATATTTCCTGAATGTATGTATGGAGACCGGGATAGTTGGGTTGAGGAGTCTACTTTCATATCAATTATAATTCAAAGTCTTGCATAATGTAGCAGACATTACTTAGTTTGAACCCTCTGCCTCTCATGCCAATCAGGGAATCCCACCATGGATGTGGCAGCTCTACAGTATTTTGGAGTGCACAAATATTGTGCTCTATCATCTTAAATAGCTATTTCCTTCTGGAAATAGCTGTTGTATCTCATATATCTGGTATATATGTGCCTTCAAGTCACCTGTCTTGATACAGATCAAGAATAGGGCTCCACAGTCACCTACGGACCAACCGCCAGGACACTACACTTGGAAGACCATCATTATTACCCACATGTTATCAGAATTGGAATAAACAGCTATTTCCATCAACCTCGGACTACGAGGGATCGCCTAAGTCACCTGTCAACTTATGGCAACTCCATGAATTTCAAAGGTTTTTGCCAGTTCTTTCTTCTGATTATAGTTATAACAATTTCATATAATTTGAATTGCCCTGACTACAGAATCATAGGATTTGTAGTTTAGTGGGGCATTTACAATTCTCAAGAGTACTTGTATACGTCTCTGAACTATCATACTAGTGCTATCTAGCAGAGACCTACCAAACTACAGATCCAAGGATTTTGAGGTGTAATACTTTAAATGGTATCCAACTGCCATAATAGGGTACTGATATCAGGGGCATGATGATCACTCAATAGGTGTGGCAGCTCCCTGAGGTAAACACCAGACCAGGAAATGGTGTGCTACTTTCTCCCTAGTTAAACACATTTGGCTGCCCTAGGAATTTTAGACCTTTGAATAAGCATTTAGTTTGGTGAGCTCAGACCTTAAGATTTGTGTACACAGGGAAATTGTATATTATTCCTTAAAAGGTAACTTCTCTGGCTTCCCAAAGAGCCTCCCCAAACTGTCACTTTAAATCCAGACTCAGGTCAGCTTTGATTTATGAGCTCTGAATGAGAAACCTCCAAGACATCTTGTTACTAATAGTTCTGTTCAATTCAGTTTCCTGAATTGAGTCAATCCACCTGTTATGAAGTATTCCACTTTTCTTACTATTTTCCATTTTGCCAAGTATATAGCTTTTCCAATGAGTCATGTCAATTCATTATATGTCAAAAGTAAAATAGTTTGAGTTCAGTTATTCTGGCTCCTGGGAATAGTTTAGGTTAGACACATTTATTGTTGTCTTCCTGGTGCTTTCCACGTTTCAAACGAATTGATTCACCCTTCTACATTATTCAGGTTTTACAACCATATATAGCAATCAGAGATACAATTACATGAATGATCTGGAAGCCGATATTCCATGATACTTGAAAACCTTCTCTACTTCCTTCATAGTTGCCCTTCCAAGTCAGCGTTTGCGATTTGTAATCCCGATCTCAGAAAATCTGTACCAACTCTGAAATATTATTGTAATTTTCAAAATTCATACATAGACAATTCTCTGGGATGCAATCTAAAAACTAAATTTTCTAGGCTCTGTGATCCTGCTAATAATGGATTGGACCCAGAATCTGCTCAACTGGACAGAAGGGCTGTACTCATGGAAAGTGCCTCAACATGATATTCAGGGGACACCCTCTCAGGTGACTTCATTCACCACTCCTTCCAAATTCCTATCCAGGGCTGCTGAGGAAAGGAGAACATTGAGAATCTGCAGCCCCACATAGAGCACGTTTGTTGTTTATTCATTCAGTCGCTTCCGACTCTTTGTGACTTCATGGATCAGCCCATGCCAGAGCTCCCAGTAGGCAGTTGCCACCACCAGCTCCTTCAAGGTCAAGCCAATCACTTCAAGGAAAACACCCATCCATCTTGCCCTTGGTCAGCCCCTCTTCCTTCCTTTTTCCCCATCATCATTATCTTCTCCAAACTTTATTATGAAAAAAAAGTACTTCATCTTTGTCTCTAATATCCTTCCCTCCAGTAAGCAGTCGGCCATTATTTCCTGGAGTATCCACTGGTTTGATCTTCTTGTGGTCCAAGGCACACTCAGAATTTTTCTCCAACACAAATTACAATAAGGTAATTGAAAAGTTACCAGAATATAGACTATGGTGGCTCTATTGTCCAGGAAAAGCTGCAACTAGAACTCTATTCAGAGCTGGTGCCAAACCACTTTGAGTCTCGTTTAAAAGAGGAAAGCAGAATATTAATGAATGAATGAATTAATTAATAACAACTTCAAAACACAAAGTTCTCTTGAGCAGCTACCTATTTCTTCGGGGATGAAGGAGGAATAGAACTCTATCTTGGAAAGGCTGCTTACTCAATTTATGGACTTGAGAATCACCAGTCCACACAGTCTCCATCTTTTGGGGGTTTAGCTTGTTTACTGGTTCTCATCCAGCCCATTACAGCATTCAGGAACTGATCCAATATTTGCACAGCCTCAGATGACTCTGATAACAAGAAGCAGAGCTGGCAAAACCCCACTCTTGTCCTAAACCACTTTATGACTCACCCAGCATGGCAGCTGCTCACCTTCTTACTCGTTATGACCACCTCTACTTGCACAGGTGAACAACATGGGGAGCATCGGAAACAACATGGTGCCCCACAGCATAATGATCATGAGACTGACTGAGAATCCTTTAATGGTACTCTCTGGAGCCAGCTCCGCAGGTAGAAGTTGACATCACAGTAGAACGGTGTTCTCTATTTCCATATGACACTACTGGACAATGGTACAAAAACATTGCTAAAAAGTCCAGGAAGATCATTAGACTAGCCTCCCCTTGTATTTATGCCTTCAAATTTTTTCCCACTTATAGAGACTCTAAGGTGAACCTATCATTGGGATTTTTTTTTGTCACAATTTGTTCAGAAGGGATTTGCCATTGCTTTCCTCTGAGGATGAGAGTGTGTAACTTGTCTAAGCTAACCTAGTGGGTTTTCCTGACTATGTGAAGATTTGCACCCTGGTCTCCGGGAGTCTGAACATGTGACAATTGCACCATGTTTTCACCCTATATAATTTCAGCCTACTTCAAAGATAAAGGAACCTCAAGAAGGAAGAGCGGAAGCCTAGCTCATTTTTTTTATTAATTCTTTATTGAGTTTTTTATAATACAGCGAAAGTGGGGGAATAATATAAGAAGATAGAAAAGTAGGAAAATACCTCTACCCTAATACCCRTGAGAGGGAAAGAAGAGAAAAAAACGSGGGGRGRRRRAGAAAAAAGGGGRAAAAAGAAAAGAAAGAAAAAAATACACACCAAAARCCAAATTTAAAAAGGAAAAAATCCAAAAAAAMMMCCCCAAAAGGTCAAAACTACAAAAATACAAAAATTTWAAAAAGACAAAAAAGAAAAAAGAAAACAAAAAATGGACTCCCTTCTGATTCAGCGCGTCCAATAACTTTCRTCTTATATCTAATAAGTTCCATARCTTGTCATCCAATGTCCTCAAGTTCTTTGTATAGATTGATGTGTTGTTTCTATGTACTCTTCAACAATTGACCAATTTGTCTCTTTAATTACATTACCTGTATTCTTCTTTAATAAAAAAAGTTAATATATCCATATCTTTTATTTCACTTATTTTGTCTGACCAGTGGAGTTTTCCTGGTATTTCCTTCTGTTTCCACATTTTGGCGAAGACAATTCTGGCAGCTGTTGTCAAATATACAAATAGAATGTCCTCATTGGGGTCCAGTTTAATGTCATCATCTGTAATTCCCAGCAAGTAGTATTCAGCCTTTCTTGGGAAGTTCTTTTTGAATATTTTTTGCCTAGCTCATTAACAGCCGCTGGATAACAGACAGTAAGCGCATATGATGCCTGGTCTGGACTAGTACACTGTAATGGGCTGTACTATATTCTAATTTAAATCATTTGAAGTGTGCCAGAGATGTTTCAACCATTTGACAGTGTGAGGGAAATGCCTTAGGAGGCTATAGTGGAGGGAAAGATACTAGAGACAAAGTTGAAGTACTTTGGCCACATCATGAGGAGACAGCAAAGCCTAGAGAAGACAATTATGCTGGGGAAAGTGGAAGGCAAAAGGAAGAGGGGCCGACCAAGGGCAAGATGGATGGATGGCATCCTTGAAGTGACTGGACTGACCTTGAGGGAGCTGGGGGTGGTAACGGCCGACAGGGAGCTCTGGCGTGGGCTGGTCCATGAGGTCACGAAGAGTTGGAGACGACTGAACGAATGAACAACAACAAATAACAATCCTCTGGTAGGTCCTCAAGAACCTCGAGTTTTTCCCAGTTGTGATAGGCACACACAGCCTGCCTTGTATTTCATAGAATAGTCAGCTCAGACTTGGTGGAGGACAATGCTGAAGTAAAATTCAGTTCATGGTCCAGTTTGAGTCTTTGAATGGTGTGTTTGTATGTGTGAAATCATCTTTTCCTTTGCCTCAAGCAGCAAAACATTGTGACTCAACTGGGCTGGGTAGATACGTATATACATTAACATATACAAACTTTATGCAAAGTTGTGTTATTGTTTGCTTTATTTTCTGGCCATCCATTTCCTCTTTTGAGGTGACAGAAATGTATCTACTCTAATTATTTTACTCTGTTACTCATACTGAAATCCTGTAGTGAATATCTTATCTGTCCTCCTGTAACCTTTTCCTCAGCACCTCAAGATACAAAATAAATTCTTGCATGAGAAAGACGTGTAACAGCTCTTTGATAATCTCTTCTACTTACATTATTAAAATGTGATATTAGAAAACAGCCAGAACCTGTTACAATTCATGCATTCAAATATAGATAGTTGAAACTGGATCAGTATTCCTAACGCATAACCAGCTCACAGCTGTAAAAATGAAGTGTTCTTGGTATCTAGGGTCTATTAACACTGAACCATTGTACCATCTTGATACCACCTTCCACCAAAACATCTGTTATTGAAAGCTATCAGATCCATCAAAAGGCAACATCTGCACTCCAGATCAACACAGCTGGATGCCCCCTGTGGAGCCATCCATAGAAGATTGCATCTTCCTATAAAAATAATACAAAATCTTTGAAGTTCTAAAATACCAGCTAGAGACCCCATTCTGAGTAACAATGAGACCAGCCCTTAAAAATGTAAATAATCTAAATTATTCCAATTCCCATGAATTGATTTGAATCCTAAGGAATAAATATATTGATACTGATTATCAAAACACTGTAGTTCTTTGATGCTAAATTGATTGTAAAATGCACAGTAATTTCAGTTCAATCAACATTTTTTTTAATTCATATATATTAAAAAGCACCTGCAATTCTAGGATTCACCCAATTTTTAGAGAAGTTTAAATGGGGGAAAGTGTGTCTTACAATCTAGGAAAAGCAGTAATATACAAGTGTTGCCATGCTTCAGTGCTACTTGATGGGACATGAGAGTAGCCTCCCACAGGATGGTAAAACATAGAACATCTGGGCATCCCCTGAGCAACACCCTTGCAGACAGCAAATTCTCTCATACCAGAAGTAACTTGCAGTTTCTCAAGTCGCTCCTGACATGGAAAAAATGCTGCATGATAATAAATCATTGCATTATCAGGTTTCCTCCTATTATATAAGCCTTTGGAAGAAGAGGTTAAATGGTCTGGGCTTTTTCATTTCTTAAAATGTGTTTTATTATTTTATACTTTTTGGAAGATGGTTCTATGTTTTGCATGTGATCTTGCTTTCCCAAATCACATATTTGGTGAGAGTTGATATTTTCTGTAGAGTTGTTTTGTTGCTTATTTGTGAAGTGAATGAGAATTTTTGCTTTACTTTTTGTACTTTTGTATATTTGCAACTTGAGCAAAATACTCTTATTGAGAAGTTGAGGCCCACCAAAGTCCCTAGGAAATAAATTTTGTTATGATGGAAATTACTTTTTTCAGCAACAACTCTCAGAAACCTTACGGCTTTGAGTGTTCTGGCTCGTAGCCATCAGTCTACAAAGTGAAGGCTTCATAGAAACTTTAGTAGTATATTCAAAATACATATGACTCAACACATACAAATATCTGTAGAAGCATCAAGTTTATTTTCAAAAATTACTAAAAACAGGGTGACGGAAGGACTCTTTTTTAAAACAGAGAAACCGATTTACATAAACAGGGCAAAGCAACATTTGGAAAATGTACAATCTATTTCCTATTATTGCACTTCTCATATTACAACAAGGCATTTTTAAAAATGTTTTCAACATAAATGATATATTTATATAAATAATGGTGTCTATATACAATATTATACAGAAAGTAGTGTGTCACACTTACAAACAACACGCAAAATGTAGTTAAAATCGTCACCTACTTGCCACAAAAGAGGAATTGGTAAACCTGTGCCTGAGAGGCACCAGTTCAGATTACAGGTAAAGGATCACATATTTGAATGCTTCATATGAAAATTTTTAAAAAAACAAACTTTGTAAATAAGAGAGTTAGTATGTCAGGGAAATTGCTAGGTTAAATCCTGCTTCCTGACATATAGGTTCTAACTATCTTGTTTTCTATGGAAGAGGAGCAAGTCTCGACATCTCTCCACTTGCAGTGTCTGGTTTCTTATAGAGGGTTCTCCCAAATTCCAGCTTGATTTTCATATACTATAAAAATCAATGTTGTTCTCTCCACTGAAAGTACAGATTTCTGGCATCTAACTTGTTGGGAAACTATATTTGCTGTGTAAACAGACATGTAACAGAGGCTAATCACTTGAGAAAGGAAGCAACCCCGCTCTCCTGCAATGCCTAACATTTTGTAGGATCTCATGATGTTAGGATCTCATAATCCTCCAGAAAAGGAGGATTCAGCAGGAATTAAGAGGGAGGAAATATCCATCTCCTTCTGCTTCCATAGAGCTCAAGTATTAATCAATCCCATTATTTCTTGTCTAGCCTGGCATCACTGAAGGTGGATTTTCTATTAAATGCCAGGTGGCTATTCCAGATAGCATTTTGAGAATCTGAATATGCTAATTTCAGTAAAAGTATTTAGGGGCTGGTATGGTCATCATGAGTGATTATTAAATTACGTTCAAAGCATAAGCACAACATCAATTCAGACCTTTTATATTTAGAACATAATAACAGTATAGAAGTTAAATTCATAATGACTTTCACATCACATCCAGCATTTGACTACATAGTCTTCTTTTTTTGCTGAAGGCTTGTGGCCTGTAAACAGTTAAAGTATCTACTGAATAATTCCCTCATAATGACTCATACTCCCAGGGAAATGTTTATAAAAGTCTGGCACTATGTTTTGTTTTTCAGATATACACTACGTTTGTGTTGATGATACAAAACATCTTTCTGATTTTAAATGCATCTTTACAACAGATGACGGCATTTGGATGGGTTTTGGTGTCCATATTTTAATAACTCTTTGGGACTGAGGATGAAGGAAATCCCCCCCCCCCCCCAAAAAAAAAAAACCTGCAACACTGACTGGTAGAGCATCAAAAGGAAAGTAGTGGAAACGGACAGGAGGGTAAGGAAGGACAATCATTGGGTAGGAAGGGGAAAAAATATCTCCTTGCTCCAAAAACTTTATAACGCTTTAAAGAAGTTTAAGCCAGATTGCAACAAAGTTTAAGCCAGATTGCAACAAAACTGGAATGGGGAAAGAGGAGTTTCTCAGCCCTCCTCCAGCTAGAGTGCGTGGACTCCCCAATGGGGTTTTTCAAGTTGAAATCAACATTATAATGACTCCACATATATTTCAATTCCCTCCATAGGTGAACATATGGCCTTTAATGATCAGCCAAGCTCCCCTCCAAAGTGCACAGAAAAGAAACAACTGCCTCCACATCAGAAAGTGCAGCCTGGGAGGTTGCATTTTAGGGCCTATTTTTGAGTTTTGTGGGAGTTAAGACTGGTCTCCAGCATAGTTTCCAACCTTGCAATAAGAATGCTCATTTACAGAGCTTGGGGGGAATTGGATTGGAAAAGCATTACTTTTTTTAAGGTCAAGTAATGTTCAGAAAACAGTATAAATGATTTACAGCAGTCTTCCCACCTTAGTACTCTTTAGGTGCGTCAGACCACAAACCCCACACAAAGGTGTAATTTGACAGCCCAAAGCATTCGGAAGATAGGAAATTGCAGATACAGTTTGCACAAAACTCTTCTATAGCCAAGACGATTCTTTCCCCGATTCTTTCCTTTTAAAAGGTGATGAAAACGATGCTTTAGAATGAATGGTAATAAACACAACTATAAGTATATTTCAGTCTTAAAATGGAAGAGAAGGAAACATAAGGCTTGATTGGGATTGTCTACCTTAAGTTCTTCTAATAAAATATGAATTCCAATGAATACACATAATAAAAACTTTACATGGTATATAAGGCTCGAAAGGCTCATGACCAATGCCTTCATAGAGAACTCATTCAGATTTTTCAAAAAACAATTCAGAGCTGGTAGCTTGGGAATTTTGGGCCTATCCCTGACACAGCAATTTAAGGCAAAAGGAAGAAACTATTTCACTTTATTTTTAATTTCTGAATATATATGCTGCCACTCAGGGCAAACCTTTTTTCTCCCCACCCCCCCCCCATTAATTTCCTTCTCTCATTTATTCAAAGTGATTATCTTGCTTTGTGCTGACCCTTATGTACCTTTTAAAAATTATCACTACTATTTATTTTTCTTTTTAAAAAACTATTCTAATTTCTCATATTTTGAACTTTCTTGTGCCTAAAATGATTGAACACCTCAAAATGGCCAGTCAAACATGTGCTTTGACTATACATGAAACATTCAAGATTAGTGCATATGAAGCTCTGGGAGTGTATTCTATATACGACAACTTCTAAATACCAAACAACTGGGAACTATGCACACACCTTCCACAATCTAATTCTCATCACAAGAAGATAGTCCTTGGTAACAACTGGAAGCCTGAGATGTGGTATATTACACATATCCATCTACTTTAAAAGTCACAGCCAGTTAAATAGGGCCCAGAGGAGCATTGTCACAATGCAAGCATAGGTACACAATGCCATATCAGCAATGCCACTAACTGCTTTTACAAATCCACACAGTACCACTAAAACCAACATTTTAGGTCAGAATCAGCTGAAAATATGGCCTCTCAGAAATGAAAAGTGCAGAATATCCACCAATACAGGTTCCCTGGTTGTCTCTTGTTATCTCCTGATTGCTGAAACTGACGTTGCCCATCTCCTCTGCTACTCTCCCTACACTATGACACATTTCTCAGTGCAACTCTGCAAAATGAAACCTGGTTCATTTACACATGGAAATATTTACAAATTTTAGGTCTTGGGTCAATTTGGGTAAAGAAGAAATTTCCCTTGGCATTGAATGGAATCGTGAGACCTCCAGGGCTAAAGGCCAGATAATCTAATTCATAGATTATCTCACATGGAGCTATTTAAATCATAATCAGCAGAAAACAGCACATACGCCTCAAGATGCTCAATGGATTAATGGTATATTAATAAAAAGCCCATCATATTTCAGTCTATATACTGTCTAAAAATGTGACTGTTTCAGCAATGACTGGATTTCAAACAGGAATAAAAAAAGCCACCAGAAGTATACACAATGGCACCATACACTGTAATATTATGCATTGCATTGTTAAATATTTCTATGTTCCCTCTTTTTTATGATTTTGTCTGAAGAAGGCCTCTGACAGTATGCCAAATGCATTAGACTTCTACTAATAAATCATTTGTTCACTGAGCACCTTGAGACATGTCCAAAGAGCTTTATCCCATCTATATACTTTTGGAAAGCACTACGAAATCAATATTTTCCCCTTTGTTTTTTTTCCAATGGGAAAGGAGGGTGATATTCAGTTTTAGTGGCCTACTATCGAGAGTTCCATAAATGAACAGGAGCATTTGTAGTTCTCAAAATACTGGTGGTTCTGATTTTAACCAATCTGTGGAAATATAGTTTTACTTGGAAGGAAATAAGATTGTGCCAAATATTCCTCTGTTCTATGATTCCATACGATCGCTACAAATGGAAGGAAAGTTTCTTCTCCTAGTTTGCAAAATGTAAAAAAGTAAGGGGACACAAACAAATATTCATTCTGAGGTTTTTTTAAATCTGCCCCAAATTATCAGTGCTCAACACACTGTTCCACTTTAAAACTCATGTAATGTGTGTTTTTGAAACAAAAGAATAGTTCAACAAGGATGAGATCCCCCCTAAACCTGAGGTGCCTTCATGACCAGTGACTCCCCCATGGAGCTCCCTTATTGGTCCAACTAGCACAGTATTACTCTGACTAGCAGCAGCTCACTTGGACCTCAATCATAGGACTTCACCAGTTCTGGAACCTCTGATACTTGAGATTTGTTTCCACTGTAGAAGGATTTCAAACTGGGAATTCACCCATACAATACATACACCCTTTCTTTGAGCCTTAGTCTGTCCCTCATAAGGTATGCCGAACACACTTTCCAGACTGTACCTGGGTGGATTCAAAACCAGCATCTGAATCCTTTTATTGCATTAGAAAAAAAACCAGCTATAGGCTGGCACCCTGTTCAGAATGTATAAGGTTCTAACTGGACCTTTGACCTTATAACTTTTGGTATTCATTTTCACAGTCATTAACAACCCAAAGGGACCCAAAAATCTACCCCTGCAGATGGGCAGCCTCCCAACAGAAGCTCTTGCTGGAGAGCAGGGTGCTGGGAAATAATGAGTCCAGTCCCCTTTTAGTTGTGGAGTACATTGAGATAGACAGGACCTCATTTCCTAGAACCCTGGAAATTCTGTTTCATCATTGCTTGGCTAAATGATTTGGGGTAGTATTGGGAGGCATATTAGCTACTATGATGGAGCTCCACCAATAAAGCTATGTTTCCTGATGCAGAATCTCAACCACAATATTTTAAAATACCCTACAGAACTTTCCCATCTAGCCTACGTAAACTATCATTTCCTGTGCATCTAAGTGGTGAGAGTGAAGTGTACCCACAGCAAATAATTAATTTATAAAACAAGAGGCCAGAACTCAGACATAAGCAAATCCTAGTCCCAACTACAAAAAATTCTGGCTGGGGCAGTCAAGTTATGTGGCAATTACACACTGCCAGTCTTTGTCAAAATGTGTTGATTTCATAACCTTGATGGAAGAGCTTATGTATTGAAATCAGAAAATCCCTGAACACAAAACCCTTCCATGGGTGCAGCTCCACACAGATCATTGACTAGGAGGTCTCCAGTATGGCAAAGAGAGGATATGGTTACACAGCAGTCCGTATGAAAAGTGTGCGGCACTTTGACTTAGAAATCCTGGAAGCAGCAGAATAGTGGTAATTTATAAAACTAAGTGCACCAATTTGGAGATGTTCCTGGCTTATGAATCTTGACATTCCTTGGCTGATTTAAGGAAGGACTGTCTGATGGAGTACAATGCCACTCAGTCAGGTCCAGCTCCTGTAATATTTACAAGGGTTCCAGTGGACACAAATTTCAAAGGTGTACTCAAACGGTTAAATTTAGTTTTACAGGGCAGTATTGCTCACATCATGCGGAGGGCTGATGCTTCCTGATAAGCAGTTGAACTGGTCCCTCTGGGACAGATTTGATTATATTCCAGGCATCATAATGCATAAGACCAAGCAAGGATTTTCCACCAATGGCAAGTAGTTCATCACCAACTTCCAGTTTTCCATCTTGTTCTGCAGCGCCACCTGTTGGCAAAGATGATTAAAATCAGAAAGGAAGGGAAGCAAGTAAAGAGAGGAACTGTTCAAGACAAGCACACTTTTGATTTCTCAAATCCAGTGACATTTCAGTTCTAAAACGTACTGCATTACCATTCTTGAACAGCACCAATTCACCGTGGTGACTAAGACTATTCATCAATCCTAAAACGCATATGATGCAAAGTGTGCTATAATGTATACTACATTCTACCACAACAAACCTGCAAAGTTCATTCCCATTTTTCAGAGATGCAACTGAGTCTGCGGGACTGGGCATTACCCAAGGCTAGGAAAGGAAAAAAAGGAAAGAAACCTGAAACTGGTAATGAGGAATGAAAACAGAATAGAGAAAAATAAACAAAATTAGGCAAAGGGAGTTGAAAAGGAAAGATGTTGAAAAGGCAAGTCAGCACCTGAAAGATGTGAGTGGACCTCTCTTACTCTGAACAAAGTTTTAAAAAGGTAATTGGTCATGATGACAAGGAAATTTTAGGAGTAGTGGTCCCCAAATGCAGTATTTTGAACTATGGTTTTAAGCTTGATCTTGCTGGATCCTATTTAGAGTGATAACCGTTTCAAAGAGGAGAATGGAGGAAAGAAAAGAAAAGAAAAGAAAGGAAAGGAAAAGAAAAGAGGGGAAAGAAAGGGATTTATCTGTTCGAGTCTCTACATGAGCATACTTGTTAGTGTATAGGTTGAAATAATATTCTCTACTGTTATTATGCACCCTTCTGCCCCTATCAAACACACAGACATAAGACTGCTAAATAAACTATTTAGCCATTCCTCCTGTAAGGTATAGTTCTTGTACCACTTTGAAGCCATTTTGAAAAACAGAATCACAAATATGCTTGGCACTGTCTCTCTCTCTCTGCACATCAATGCAACATATATTTCTTTTATACAGTCATGGGGCAGGAAATGTAGTGGAAAGAAATGCCAAAGGACAGGGGCTCTGAAAATCTGCTTTCCAAATACCTTTAAATATTCTTTTGATGAGCAAAGGTCTGTCTCCAGAGATTGAAGCTTTTCCTCCATCCAGACTGAAGCCCAAGCCAGCAGAAGTCTTCAACAGTTCAACATAAATAGCATCACTCAGTTCTCCACTTAGACCTTTAAAGAGAGAAAATAAACATAAAGTAAACACATTCTCTTTTGTCTTAATGACCAAACTTTAGGCAGTCAACCTTAAGGGATGCTGGAAGCAAACACAAATCAATTCCCCAAAAGGATCACAGACATTCCTGTTTTCCAGATCTTTGAAGGGCATACATCATCCTCCACAGACTTACTTTCTCCGTATCATTTCCAGTCCTTGAAACTAATAAATAGGCAGATATAATTTTGGATCCTTTTCTAGCATTCCACTATCCTATTGGGTTAGTTTGATCTTGGACCACAACATATGTGTAAATCCAAATGTCTCTGGAAATGGGACTCTAAAATGTCCACATAAATTACATTATTCATCAAGCAGTATCTGAGAGGCCTGATCTGATTTCCAGTTGGTCTGAATGGGGGCTGGAATATCTAAGCATTTGCCCTGCCTGTAAAAGCTTTTTAAAATGCTGTTCAGTTTCCAAAGGATTTCAAATGAAAACTCAATTTTTTTTACTGCCTCCATCCAATGCATAAATGGATAAGAAGTTACAACACAAACCATATGGGGCTCCTCCTCACTATCATTCCTTCTTTTTCTTAGGTATAAATTCATTTCTGCTTCTGTTAAACTAAGATTGTACCTGTTCCTCTTCCCATTGTTGCAGCTCCCGAGGTTGGTCCTGTAGGAGTAGACTTTTCAGACCCAGAAGAAGACTTTTTCCCATCTCTTTCCTTCTTGATGACAACAATAGCATATTTGTGGAGCCTTGCCTGGTGGAGAGCATTGAGTACATCTCCGTGAATGGAACCGGTAAGACAGGTGCCATTGATGGAAAGAATCAGATCTCCTCGGTGGATGATTCCTTCCTGGGATGCCACTCCTTTTGAGAACACCCGGTGGACCTTCAAATAGACACAATGCGACACAGGTCGTCAACTCAATGACCTCTTTCCTATTTCCAGTGACCCTTTGATATAAATTTATGTACACTGGCAGAGCTTCAATATAGGTACCTTAATGAGGTACTGGAGGAAATGTGAGATAATGTACAATTCAAACAATATATTACCTGTTAGAAGGAAAGGCTAACAATACCTTTAATTTTTTTCATCTAATGCACTCAATTAATGTTAGCCTTTAGAATGGTGAAAAATCAGATGCAGCCGGTTTTCCACTTTTGCTGGGGATGCAGGACCCACACAAAGATGGAAAAAAGCATATAAAAACTGTTTTTTTTTAACCTGACAGGTCACTTCTCTGGGAATTTTTAGGCCCTCCAGCACAGCTCTATCATCAACTTCCAGCACTGAGGAAATCATAGAATAATAGAGTTGGAAGAGACCACATGGACCATTCTACTCCAGCCCCCTGCCATGCAGAAAAAGTACAAAGTACTCCCAACAGATGGCCATCCAGACTCTATTTAAAAGCTTTCAAGGAAGGAGCTTCCACACACTCTGAGGCAGTGAGCTCCACTATTGAACAGGTCTTACAGTCAGTAAGTTCTTCCTAATGTTCAGGTGGAATCTCCTTTCCTGTAATTTGAGCCCATTGCTCTGAATCCTAGTTTCCAGGGCAGCAGAAAGGGAGCTACCTCTTCCTTCTGGGTAGAGTGTCCTTTGGAGGTCTTCAAACAGAGATTGGGTAGCCATCTTTCCGGATGCATGGCAGGGGATGGGACTAAATGGCCCTAACGGTATCTTCCAACCTTATTATTCTAATACATAGTAATGAATTCTGCGGCTGGCATCTGGTTAGGGACAGGTAAACATGTTTCTTCTAAACATGTGTTTGTCCTTTTTTTAGTACTGCAGGGAATTGGTATTCCTTTCCTCCTGATACAGTGTCTATCCACCCATCCATTTCACCAAACAGTTTCTAAAGCCTCCTGCAAGACCACAGAATTGTCTCCCCAAAGCCAGTCACACAAGGGTGACATCAGTGTTGAGACGGTGCTGCTGCAGTTATTTCATGTTGGTCTATGGCAGTGGTTCTCAACCTAAGGGTCTCCAGATGTTTTGGCCTTCAACTCCCAGAAATCCTAATAGCTGGTAAACTGGCTGGGATTTCTGGGAGTTGTAAACATCTAGGGACCCACATGTTGAGAACCACTATAGCCAGACATTTGTGTGATTCTGTCTTCTCCCCATGGAGCAGGGAATGATAGTGCAGGACAACAGCAAAGGTGGCAAATGGTCTAGGGTGGTCTCCAGGCGAACGGAAGAAGGAATTACTGACAGGGAAAGGAAGTAACACAAGACCAATGGATTGTGCAGAGGTACGATGGACAGTCTCTACTATAGAAGAATATGAATTAATCATCAAAAATGTAGCAACCTGAATGTTTTATGCTGTAGTTTAATGATCATTCAGGGTCAGATCTTGGAAAAGTTGCTTTTTTGGACAGCCATGCTAGCTGAGGAATTCTGGGAATTCTGGGCCAAAATTGTACTTTCTACAATTTTGTCCTAATCCTTAAGACATGTGGCTGAGACTACTGTTGATATTCCTCTTTGGCAATAACGTGTACCTAAAGTTTGTTCAGCACCCCGGCCCATCTCTCCCTCCCCCCTCCCCCCCTCTCTCTGTCTCTTGGATAGCATTAGCAGATGGTTTTCACAATGATACAAGCCGCCGTTCAAAACAGGAATTTATGGCTGGGGACTGCTTTGATAAATGAGGGCTTGATCACATTTCCAGCTGTAACCCTCGTATGAGAAAAATGCAGTCACCACTTACGATGATGGATTTTTGTTCCAGGTCCACTCCTCCAGCAACACTAAATCCCAGGCCAGATCCTTCCTCTTTATTCAAGACTACAAAATAAACATCTTCTTTGTTCTGACAAAAAAGAGGGTAAAGAAATATCCAAAGATTAAAAACCCACAGAACTATTAACAAAATTCACAACATGTCTGAAACTTAAGAAGAGTGTTGGGTCAAAAGAAGTGTTTTTTTTAATTTTTTAAAAAATCACATGTTGTAAATCAGTATTGAAAATAACATCAGCTTCAAAACATTATGCCAGCTGTTTTACAAGGATACACCAAGAGACATTTTGAGTTTAACCACAAACAGAGCAAAATAAATCAATCTGATTTATTTGAATTATCCTTTTGGAGTGGTGGTGGTGGTGGTTCTCATTTATGTCCTCAGATGTGAGTTCAGTTCGTTGCAAAGTTCAATGTGTCTCTGAACATATGCAGTGTAGCCTTCCAACAAGTATTACTAGCCACATCTAAAAGTGTGCAGGGCACAATTGGCAAGTTGTGGATCACTAAATGTTATTTTGCTCCATGCAAGGCTGCCTTTCAAGATGACACCAAAGCTGCAACTAGTGCAAAATGCACTACAATAGCAGTCTTGAAGGAATTGCACAAACTGCCAATATAGTTCTGATCTGAATTCAGTGTGATAAGGATAACATTTAAATACTTTAATGGCTAGGGACAGCAAAACATGGAGGAGAACAGTAGCTAAAAATCCCTACAGCAATGCTAGACATTTGGGGACTGAAGAACAATTTCATGGAGGGGAAAGAATTCATCCAAACAAAAGAAAGTCTCTCACAGTACATGGGCAGACTGCTATGGAATTAACTTATTATCTTTGAATGCAAAATTCTATTTCTGAAAGCTCAACTGAAGACTTAAGTTACACCAATGTTAGGAATTTGGGGACCATTTCTTGGGGACACAATTTCTTTTGAGAAGCAGTTGTCTCATCTCTCCCTCTCCCCAGCAATACCTCTGCCAAGAGATGGGGCTTAGATGAATTTAACATATTGTAGACCTAAATATTGCTATGAATTGCATAATGTTTTCCAGCCTCTGTGGCACTTTGGACTCAAGAACAGATGTGAGAAACTATGCAGACACTGACCATGTTCCAAGAAGCATTCAGTTTCATAAATACAGAGTTCCTGGATTTTACAAACTGGCACGAATAAATGATCTGATTACTTTCGGCTTGGAACAAAATACAGTCTTAGCAATTCTGCAAAATCTGCCAAACCTACCTGGCTCAACTAAACACTTGAGGCTAACAAGTTTTAATCAGGTATTGGATTAGAATAAAAAGCGGTTCTGGGAGGTCTTTTTCTCTGTGAATTCCTCAGGCCTCACAGCCTTAAAATGTGCTCAGAGATCTAGACTTGGATAGTTAAACCACAGCTAGGGTTGTTTCATACTTCACTGAACAGAAATATGGAGCCACTTTGTGCAGTTATTACGAGGATAGTAAAATAACCACTGTGAGATTTATCATTATGTTCCCATGACTGTCTTTTTAAAGTTTACCACACCTGATATTGGGGTAACTTGAGATCTTGCTAAGGGACGTCTCTCTTTATGTCTAGCTCAGTGGTTCTCAACCTGTAGGTCCCCAGATGTTTTGGCCTTCAACTCCCAGAAATCCTAACAGCTGGTAAACTGTCTGGGATTTCTGGGAGTTGTAGGCCAAAACACCAGGGGACCCACAGGTCAAGAACCACTGGTCTAGCTTATATCATATGGTTACACCTATGGCCTTCCTATTCAAGATCCTACATAAAGCACAGGCGATAGCAGGGCTCCATTATTATCATCTATGTAAAGTGTAGCTAGCCACTGATTTATTTTTGAAAATCGTATGGGATGTTTTTATGGCATTGTTTTTGTATCAAGTCATTTCCAATTCTTGGCATCATAAAATGGAGAACTTAATATAGGGTTTCCTTGGCAAGACTTGTTAGAGGAGGTCTGCCTTTGCCTTCCTCCAAGGCTGAGAGAGTGTGACAATCAAGGGGGGGGGGAGGTGAAATCAAGCCCACAATACTGCTATTAGTAAGAATGTCCTGCAAATAAACCCAAGGAATTTATATAAGACATAGTAAGAGCTTGGACTAGCCACAGATTTGTTGTTGGTACAAGATGATAAATAAGAATGGAATAGTTGAGCAAATCACCATTTATTGTTAAGTTCAGGAATAAGAAGAAATATTTAGATAGTTAAAAAGTACCATGCATACAAAAGGTGTGGTTTCAAGTGACCCTCATTATTTCAAATGTTCTGTCTCACTTAGGCAAAGATTGGTAAAGTTACTTGTTTGTACTATAACTCCCAAAATTCCTCAAATGTAGCCACAGGCCATGTTGTCAGGGGAATTCTGGGAGCAGTAGTCTACATCATCGTTTCTTAAACTATGGGTCTTGACTCCAAATGGGGTCTCTTAGCTCAATGTTGAGGTCACGAAAAATATGGTAACAGCAAAAGGGTTCTGAAGGCTACCCATTTACACAAATCTGTTAGCAACAACATGCAGTGAACTCTGCAGAAAATGCTTCATCTGCATTGCACAAAAAGAAAATTCAGCCCATTCAGTAAGCCTTGCAAATGCTGATTTATTATCAGCAAATGTTTGATTTTATACCTATTTTATACAGTTATATTCCTATATACTCAGGGTCACAAAAAGATTTCTGAGTCTTGATCTAGACTATTAACATTTCCAGCCTCTGTTTGTAGGTCAAGCTGGAATGTACCTGGAAAATCACTACCATACTTTCATGTCTATGGCATATCAAATTCAATTTTGAAAGGAAAAAGTAAGAAGCTCCTGGTTTACATTAATTCATATAAAGATGGGAAAGTGGGATCTATTTCAGATTGAGGTCTGTGACTGGAGATGTAGAAGGAAAGGCTAGATGCAGTTTCTTTCTAGAGGTAGCCAGTGGCTGCCGACCTCAAGCCAAGCCTCAACGGTTTGCAAAATAAAATTCCCACACTCTAATCTTGGTTAGTGAACTTGGAACCTTCTTGATATCAGCAGCTTTCCTGTGTGACATGTATTCTGCCATAAGCTTGAGGATTCAGAGACTATACTTGTGCTTTCCAAATTTGCATTTCTGGATTTATTCAATTTGAGAAAATAGATATGGATTAATTTTATTTATTTATTTATTGCAATTTCAACAAATGCTGATTTTCCAATTTTAATATCTGATTTTGGGCAAAGATTGATATAAATATTTCAAATAAACATCTTGTTCAGTTAAAAATTAGCTTTGCAAGACCATTCAGAACACTTTGCCCTGTAGTCCTATTATTTGGAATTACATTAATGAATTGCAGAACAGTTTTCAGAAGTGGAATAGGGATATCAGATGGCTTGTGGGAAACCCCTAAGTTTTGAGAAAGGAAGTAAAATGAATGTCCTGAAATACTACAGTTTCTCCGTATTATCAGCCTGGGTTTAAGGAGCTGCAATGGGAGATATTTAAGAAATATTTGCTTGAAACGCTTTAGAAAAAGAATCAGTCCTTTCAGTGCTGAAATATCAATCTAAAGTTTTAATGAAGAAACTTCTGTTGATCATGCATATCAGTATCATGTTCCAGAAAAACTAGACACATAAACACAATTTGTGTGTGTCAGCAATCAGGAGCAATTGTGAATACTGTTTCCACACTTTGCATTGCAGAGAAAACAACATTTGAGTACAAACCCCAGCGCATCGTGTTACAATGCTGGCCTCCAAGCAGTAGAAAATCAAAATTGATATGAAACCATAGAAGTGACAATAGATTGGATCCACTTGTATTGCTGTGCCCCTGGATTTCCTCACCACCT
Organism: Anolis sagrei ordinatus; assembly: GCF_025583915.1. NCBI lineage: Eukaryota > Metazoa > Chordata > Lepidosauria > Squamata > Anolidae > Anolis > Anolis sagrei. Next base: position 22,614,245 of record NW_026845477.1, read on the forward strand.
CCCTCCTAGAGTCTGGATGTGTTACTTTTTGGACCACCAATTCCCAGAACACTGCCATAGGAAGTTCTAGTAATAATAGTCCAAACAGTACCTTTTCTGAGTTATTTTTTCACTTTACCGTTCCTCCTCCTTTCTGCTGCCCTCTTAGTTCCGTAAAAATTCCACTTAAAGGGGGCTTTGCTGAATAAGATGCTATGATGCATATAAAGTTAAATGGAAGACCATTGGTCAAAGGAATCTTTTAAAGAAGGGATTTTCTTCTGATGCATGCTCTCCTGAGATTGGATTTGCACTACATTTGTCCTGATCACTTGCAATGCTTACTAGAACTGATGTTGGTTAGGAGCCTTGGAATATTAAGAGAGTCACAAGATATCATTCCTTGTTTTAGCAGAAGTCAGATTCTGGGTCCGTCCTAATGTCCTTCTGTTGTGCCATGACTACTTCCAGTTAACTATTGGAATATCAGAGATATAAGTTTGAAACCCCTAATTTACTTCCATTAAATGGAATTAAGTTGCCATATTTTCTTTCCTATATAACAATAAAAAAACAAATCAAAGATAGCATTCTGCATTTAAATATTGGCATATTTTCCCACAGGAAGTACAAAAATATTGGGTAGTGCTATTTTCTATCCTGATCTTATCCGGGCTTACCTTGGCTTGTGTTTTGGCCTCCTGAAGTAAAGAAGGAACATCACATTTTGTTGTCACTAAAGACAACACTGACTGCAATTTCTGCTGATCCAGAGTGGAGACCAAGAGTTGATCTAAGCTGAAAAATAAGGAAAAATAGTGTTGGAGATCAGCTTAATGCTTGTTAAGGTTTGTTTGCTTTTGAAAATTCAAACATTTCTAATGGAAAATGGCCACAATTTACCTATTTGTTTAGTTTTATTTACTTAAATTACATCACACCTTTTCCCTGGATTTCTAAGACGATTGCATAGTCCTGCAAATCTAGTTTAGCAGAACATTATCTACTGAAATTCAACCTGCGGTAAGTGAGTGATATGAAACAATCAGTAAAATATTAAACATTTAATGAGTCCCACAGGTTAATGTCTCAAAAACGAGGGAATTCCTTGAGTATTTTTTAATTAACAAGCTTAGAAGTTACTCTTCCCCATTCTTCCTATTACCACATGACTGTAAGAACAAAAAGAACAAAACAAAAATCTTAGGAATACTGAAAAAATATAGAAAAAATATAAATCTTTTGGCTTCCCTCCCTAGAAGAATGTTCTGTGCTGCAGCTTTTGAGGCCACAGGGCACTGTTCACTCCTGATACCAAATCAATATACAAGGAAAATGGTAAAACTTGCCTGATTGACCAGCTTTTCCCTGAGCACATCTTATTCCGGCTGACATCATGTTGCCGTACATCCTCATCAGATGCTGACCCAGGAGTGCCTGAACCACTATTCCTGGGACTGCTTTCTTTTGAATGGTGCCTGCTTGCCATTACAAGACCTGAAAGCTCAGAGTAGTCTTTCAAACTAGGAACACTTTCTATGGGAAGACCAAGGGATCTTGCAGCAGGTGGAACTTCCAATTCTGTTTTAAAGTGGGAAGATTGGGAATCTGTGGTGAAGTCCTCACTACACAGCTTGTCAAGATCTGGCATGCTTAAGGCCCTCAACTCCCGGAGTTTAGAGCGGGATAAGGGTGCATGCCTGATGTGTCCACCGGAGGCTCTGCTTCTTCGGATGTTGGTGCTGGACAGAGGCAAATTTTCTGGACTTCCCAAAGTATCACGCCTGGCATTCTTCTCCAACTGAATGTCATCTTTGCTACACTCAGGGGATGTCTGCTGCAGATGCATTAATGCTGCAGTAGTTGATGATTTTGTCATTTGTGGGGTTCCTGGGGCTTCACTTTCACAGTAGGAACTCAAGCTTCGTCGCAGTGTTTGGACTGCATCATTTACACTGGCAGCTGAAACAGCAGAAACACCACCAGACAGTCGCCTACCGACAGGGAGCTTGGAGCTGAAAGAGGTAGAATGTATGTCTATGGCTTTGACCATTGGCCTATCAAAATTAGCAAGGTTCTCAAAAGATTTAATTCTCTGTTTTACTGAAAAAGATGAGAGGGGATCATGTGGCCAGTTGAGTTCATAATAGTAATAATTCCGCCTGCAAGTTTTTAATTTGTCCACAATGCGGCTACTGTTGTCATTGGTCAACGATAATTCTTGACTGTTTGATTTGGGAATGCTATTTGATGCCTTCTTTTCATCTTGAATGTTCTGGTCATTCATCAGATTCAGATGAACAATTTTTAGCATGTCCAGCTCTGAATTAGGATGCTGTTCACAAGAAACACTATTCAGGATATTCTGGACATGATGCATTGGTGCATCTATAGCATTGCTCTCCTCTCGCAAATGGTTTGATAAATGGGTAGGCATAGAATAGGTCCGGGTCACAGGTTTTAATGCATTGTGAAAATGTGCTGCCTCAAAAGTATTCTGGCTACAGTTTTGTACTTCACTTTCCAACTGGTTGATCGCTTTCTTGCTACTTTCTCCTTTCTCCAGAGACCCCTCTGGAGTTAATGAGGAGGAGGAAGAAGAAGAAGATAGTCTCACCTCAATGAATGTGCGCTGAATTTCCTGACCTGATTGTTCCTTTTGAGCAGTGGAAAGAACACTAGGTGGCTCCTTTTTAAAAGACCCAATATTCTCAGAGCCTGAGGGATTATTTTCACATCCATCATAATTCAAGCAACTCGTACCCATTCCTTGGTTCTCAGTCTTGCCACTGAGACAGTGACCCTTGGTTGCCATTTGGGGATGTGCTCTTATCTGGGAAGAACTTTCCCGACTTTGGTAATTGGCAGCATCAGTCTTATTTCTCTCTTTGCTATTCATAGCTAATTGAATTGGCACCTGCTTTTCTTTTTGCTCTGTGGGATACTCAGCCATTTCATCATCACCAAGCACTAAGTTGTTAATGGATTTATCTTTGTTGTTTTTCACAGTATTTCCATCACCATTCAACATATCTGAAGTGGATTCCTGAGGCAGTGCTAAAACTAATTTACTTTCCTCCTCTTGTTGAAGAATCTTACACCCCATAGAAAGGCTCCTGCTAATTGGTTCCAAATGTGTGGCTAAGTTATGGAGGGATGTGACTTTCTTTGGAAGAAGCCTAGGCGAAGACTGTGCTGGAATGGATGTCTTTTTCTGATCAGTTCCACCACCTTTTGCAGGAGCAGCACTAAGAGAATCAGAATGAGTCTTTGACTTACTTTTAATAGTAAGTCCCTTTAACTTTGGCCCTGGCCTGTTCCGTTGATTATTTGAAAGTGTTTCTGCAATACTCTTTTGGGGAATCCCTCTAGTTTCTTGATGCAATTTTTTGAAAGCTGATGGGCTATGTGGGATGGTATTACCTTTACACTGGCCAGAAGTCTGAATTTTTGAATTTGAACTTTTTGAAACAGGAGTAGTGTTTTTTTCATTCTTTCCTGGTAGGTCATTAGCAGTGATGGTCTTACTAAAATCTTTTGATTTTGTCATGAGGGGAGATCTAGAGTTATTTACTATTCTTTGTGATGTTAAGTCCACAGAGTGGCTATCTTGCTTGGTCATGTGAACTGAGTCAGTGATTCCTTTTTTTGTTGCAGCAGAAGAATAAGCAACCACATGACCGTCACAGTTTATTCCTAAATCATTTTCTGTAGGTAATTGTTCTTTTTTATCTTGCTCATTTCTGCTCTCCCAACCATTCATGTTTTTTGTAGAGTGAAAAGGCATTTCTTCAGCATCAAGTTTGGAAATCTCATGCGTCTCTGTAAGTTGCTCCATGCTTTCCCTTTCTCCACTCCTCAAGGAACTGCTCTTGTAGAAAGAGCACTCTCCATTATTATGTTCTAAGAGATCTGCTTTTGGTGGAGAAACTTGAGAAGGAGAATGAAAGGGTTGTTCTTCTAATGAGAGTTTAACATCAGAAACTGCTAGTGAACCAATTTCTACATTGCTTTTTTCTCGCAAAACAATGTCTGAAGAATGACATTCTGGTGGGCTGGATGTTTCTGAAGGAGGTGTGACCACTTCTTTCTGGGGAAAATGTTGCTGTTCATGATTCGAGCAGCAAATTTCAATTTGTTCTTCATCTGACTCTAGTGTCTTGTATGTCTTTGAGGAATTGTCACAAGCAGACAGCAAGAGTGATGAATTGCCTGAGAGTCCAGCAGTTTCAACTACCGATTCTGTGTCTGAGCTGGAGTCATCTGCAGCAGCATACATAGATTTTGGAACTGTATTGTTTTTGTCTTCAACACCAGTCAAAGTGTCATCTTTTAAGCTACTAAAATTCCTGGAATAGTTACTCAAACGGGTTTGATTCACAGTGAAAATCTTGCTTGCATCAATGGAATCCAAGGCAGAAAAGCCCAAGATTTCTTGTGTGTTTGATGCATAATTCAGAGTTCTTCCTGGAAGGTCTTTCTTAACTATATCTGATACAGAATTAGAACCAGCATTTTCTGCCATAATAGAAATATCTTCCATGGCACACTTGTCACTGGTTAACAGACATGTAGCTTCTTTTTCTTTTGAGGAATTCATCTCAAGGAATCCATCAATATCTCTTGAACTGCCCTGCTCACAGCTGCTATCTTGAACACAGCTGGTTTCCAAAGAATATGCTAACATCTCCTTCATCTTGGCATCAGATGGCAGTACTGTCCTTTCTGTTACATTGTTAGGGTTATCTCTGCACAAAGGTTCATCCTGGTTTGTAAAGCTATTTTCTTCTTCAAAGATGAGAGCATTACTTGGATCGTTCTGAACTGATCCATCTGTTTCTGAAGACTCAGCAGTATTTGAAAGTCTGTTCATGGCTAAAAAAAGAAAGAAAGCAAATAAACAAGTTATTCCATCCTCTTAACACTGCAGTTATCATACATAAGACATTTGATCCAGTAATCGCTATACTGCCATTTTGTAATAACATTCAGTCACTAACTCTTTTTATTTTTACACATAATTACTGAGAATAGAACACTGAATACTTAGTGGGATATTCCATTCTCAGTTAGTGTGAAAAGGAATCACACAGTATGGGACTTAACCAAGCTACTCAAATAATCTTAAGTGTGCATTGTGGCTGACAAAGAATTGGAACTAAACTTTGAAACCATATCCCATTAATGCAGTGGACTTTTGCATGTCTACTTTTAATTTTGTGTGAATGTAACAAGTGTACAGCAAAACTCTTACAAATCTGGATCATTTGCAGGAAAGCTTTACAAGTGTAGTAAGCTATTAGGTAAGCTAAGCAGAATGCACTCCTTAATTCCAGATAAAATAGCAGATTTGGAAAAATTTTACAAACTAGAGTAGTACAATTGAAGTGTTAGTTTAGAAGTTTTCTGAGAACCTCAGGCATATCCAGATCATGTTCAACTCATTCTGAAGGGTGTATAAAACTTGGAGGGAGGGGGATTATTTTTCTACAAACCATAAAGACTAAGAATAAATCTTAGTTGTCAAATCAGAGAGTGAGATGAAGCTAGATAAATTATTATTATTATTATTATTATTATTATTATTATTATTATTATTATGACCAAGAGCTTATGTGTGCTGCTTGAGTGTACAGAGATATCTGCATCTCTTCTGTCACCTCATCTTACATCTGCCCATGGCTGCATTATATATCTTCTAAAGGACAGGAAAATGCCCCCTACAAGACTGCTTTGGGTCACTTAAATTGCTTTCTTTCACTCTTACAATCTCAGTTTCTTACAGGAAGAAACATATGTTCTGAATTAGAGGCCTGACTGCTACCTAAAAAAGAACTATCCAGGGTAGGAGCTGCAATGGCTCCAACAGAGATAAACCAAGACCTTTAAGATGCTCCAAGTGGGTATCTATGGGCTGAAAAAGATGCATAATGCTGTCTCTCTCACAACAGTTTGGTCCCAAGATAGTCAGCCATTCTACCAGTAGACCCATCAACAAAGCCAACAGAAAAACTGGTATCTGAGTGCAAGGGCATTGTGTTTCAGCCTAGGAAGTCAAGTCTGATTTAATCTCTGCTTTTCAATGAAATCTATCGCTTTTTTTTTCACCACACAGCAAAATGGTGACTGTGAAATTCGACACCCTGCAAGAAGCTAGAAGCATGGTTTTGACCTTGCCTCCATACACTACGTTCTAAAAAATATTTAATATCAGCCACAAAAATGCAATCAAGCTTCATTGACACCATTTTATATAATGGGTCTTGAACATCCACAGATGTTGGTATCCACAAGGGATTCTAGAACCAAACCCCAAAAAACAGCAAGACCTGTAACTTGAATATAGGGACAAATGCACAACTAATCCCCACTTTAACACCAGTTCTCTACGGAGAAAACTATTTTAGCTATCTGTTCCTATTGGGCATGTCTTTAATGAGGAAAAGGGGTATAAGCCAGCAACAGAAACAATGATATTTTGGAATTGTGAAACAACATGAGTTGTGGTGGTGAAGGGGGCACAAACTAAGGGGAAGAGGGGAAAAACGGAATAATAATAATAATAATAATAATAATAATAATGAAATAAAACATGTATAAGTGGATAAAAGGTGTGTGATAGAGTTATATGTAGTATAAGTTGTAATGGAAATTCAAAAATAATGATAAGAAATATGCTTAAAGATGTTTTTGATATTTTTTTTACTGTTAGATTGTATATGATACTAGCCGTCCCCTGCCACGCGTTGCTGTGGCCCAGTCTGGAGATCTGGAAAATAAAGTAATGAGAAAGTGCTGGTTTCTAATATATGTAATTTCTCTATCCTGGTGGGTGAACAGTATTCCTTGTTTCTTTTCAGTGCTGATGTAAAGATTGTCTTGTTTGCCTACTCTGGAACATGCAACATATAACTGGTCCTTTTCAAATCTATGGTACTATATCTGCCACAAACATATGTGTGTGCATGCGTGCGAATCATATATATTTATCTATATCTATGGCTGGGTGGCTCTTTGTCAGGAGGACTTTATGTTTTCTTGCCCGGGTGAAGGGAGTTGGACTGGATGGCCTTAAGGGAGAATTTCTCAACCTTGGGTTTGGGACCTGGGGGGGGGGGGAGGGGTTTGCAAGGGGGTGTCAGAAGGATCACCAAAGACCACCAAAAAACACAGCATTTTCTGTTGGTCATGAGGGTTCTGTGTGGGAAGTTTGCCCCAATTATGTCGTTGGTGGGTTTCAGAATGTTCCTTGATTGTAGATGAACTGTAAATCCCAGTAACTACAACTCCCAAATGTCAAGGTCTATTTCCCGCAAACTCCATCTGTGTTTATATTTGGGCATGTTGAGTATTCGTGCCAAGTTTGGTCCGGATTCATCAATGTTTGAGTCCGCAGTGCTCTCTAGATGTAGGTGAACTACAACTCCAAAACTCAAGGTCAATGCCCACCAAACCCTTCTAGTGTTTTCTGTTGGTCATGGGAGTCCTGCGTGCCACGTTTGGTTCAATTCCATCGTTGGTGGAGTTCAGAATGCTCTTTGATTATAGGTGAACTATAAATCCCAGCAACTACACCTCCCAAATGACAAAATCATGTTGTTTTGAGTGATGGTCACTCCTTGTGTTGTGAGACGTTTTGTTGCCAAATTTGGTGTGACTTCGTTCATTGGTTCTTTTGTTTTTAAGATACTCATTATGCAGAGAGCATTTATATATATATATATATATATATAGAGAGAGAGAGAGAGAGAGAGAGAGAGAGAGATAGATGACATACTCTTTTGTCTAAGGTATTGTTAAAAGAGGGAAGAACATATGCTTATACATTTTGTTTAACAAATGTATAAATAATTTCAAAAAAGAAAATATCTGTTCCCCTACCAAACTGACAGGATATCTGCCATCCTATTGAAAAATGAGATCCTACATTTACTAAAGTTAAACTTAAGGGGCTTGACGTCACATTTTCCCTCATATTTAGGAAATAGAAAATGAAGCTTTGCAGATATCTGCAAAGAAAAGGAGGAAACAACTCCAGCTGCAACCTGGTTATCGAATAAATACACCCTCAAAATGGGTAGAAACTCAGGCAATGGGCCCAAAAAAATGCTGGAAAATGGCTGAGGGGCATGTTTCTGGCACTTGCTAGGCCAAAGATCTGAAAAAATCTGGATAACTATAAATATCTCATGGGCTAAAGAAAATTGGGCCAAAGTTTCCTTCACAATCCCGAAACTATCTACTTGGCCGGGACTAGCCTTGAATTCCTGAGCTTTTCAGGGGCAATTCTTATTTATTTATTTACTCCTTCATATTAGAACTGTAGCCATTTTGGAGGCGCTCTGAGTGGCTTCTGCTGTGGCTCCTGAAAACACTAGGCCTCTCTCTTCAGGGCCTGGATAAATCTGATATTTCTTGTATGATGATATCTTATAATCCACCATTTTAATATGTGACTTTTGAGCAAATTCCTCCTGTTTCAGAAGGAAATCCAGGAAAGTCTGAAACATGGAAGAAAAAAACCCTTGGCCTCTTCATTTCTGAGGGAAAGACTTGATGAATCATACAATCAAAGAGTTGGAAGAGACCTCATGGGCCATCCAGTCCCACCCCCTGCCAAGAAGCAGGAATATTGCATTCAAATCACCCCTGACAGATGGCCATCCAGCCTCTGTTTAAAAGCTTCCAAAGAAGGAGCCTCCACCACGCTTCGGGGCAGAGAGTTCCACTGCTGAACGGCTCTCACAGTCAGGAAGTTCTTCCTCATGTTCAGATGAATCTCCTTTCTTGTAGTTTGAAGCCATTGTTCCCCGTCCTATTCTCCAGGGAAGCAAAAAACAAGCTTGCTCCCTCCTCCCTGTGGCTTCCTCTCACATATTTATACATGGCTAACATGTCTCCTCTCATCCTTCTCTTCTTCAGGCTAAACATGCCCAGCTCCTTAAGCCGCTCCTCATAGGGCTTGTTCTCCAGACCCTTGACCATTTTAGTCCCCCCCCCCCCCCCCCCCCCCCCCCCCCCCCCCCCCCCCCCCCCCCCGGACACATTCCAGCTTGTCAATATCTCTCTTCAATTGTGATGCCCAGAATTGGACAAAATATTCCAGGTGTGGTCTAACCAAAGCAGAATAGAGGGGTAGCATGACTTCCCTAGATCTGATGAACTTATTTGGGGTTTGAGGTCCAAGAATGATTAGGTTTCTTCACCAGTTAGTTTGCCTGTCTATATTTCTGAGGGAAGAGTCTCCTCAGAAAGTAAATATCGGTCTCTCAACAATATTGCCTCTTTCGTTGCAGTGAAAAGGAATAGGCCGAGTACAACTAATGTTATCTACTGAGTAGAATCACCTCAAGTACTGACATGGGTTATATTAGGCTGAAGAAGAGGTTTTGAAGAGATATGATAAGTCTCCAGCTTTGCTTGAAAATGCTGGGCTGTAAAGTCAGAGTCGGGAATGGAGACATTTCCTCCAGACCTAAATATGGGTCCCTTCCTCAGTGCAGAAAGGAGAATGGGGAAGGCCTATATGTCAGCTACAATTATGTTTAATCTCTGTATGTGGTGAGAATTGGTTTTATACTTTTGTAAGATGCTGGAGAAAAGTGGGACACACAAAGGAACACAAAACATAATGAATGATAGGGATCAAATATTTTAGCTACATAACATCAACATCTGTATTACTAGAGATCCAATTGCCACGTTGGAAAGAACATTGGGAAATAGTATTTTTTAAAGCATTTTAAAAACTTCATTAAAGGATTATGTGCTTATGAGGCATTGTGTAGTCTCTGGCTTTAGTTTCTTTCACACATACAGTGCCATTTTAATGCATCGTAAGCCCATGTTAACCGATGCACAGACCAGAATTTAACCCTTCTTTTAGTTCCTTGCAATGCTTATGGAGCAGTTTAACTTAAGTGAATGTAGGATCTCATTTTTCAATAGTATGGCAGATATCCTGTCAGTTTGATAGGAGAACAAATATTTTCTTTTTTGAAATTTTGCTTCAACTTTCAAATCTCCCACTAACTCAGTAGAAGGTGGAAAAAATATAACTTTTAAAAATGTCAAAACACTGGCTTTGTTATAAATATAACTCTATCCATTATTACTTTACATTTTAATTCCTATGGCTGGTTTGTGTAAGCAAGGCCCAGTGCACTGCTCTGTCTGGGGGCCTATAATGCTGTTAAGACAACACTGTACACATACACATCACTACTTCTTTTGTGAATGCTTTGGTTGTGCATGCATTTAAAAGTAGGTATTGAGTTATTTGACTTACTATGAAGATTATTGGGATGGCAGTAGAAGTACCTACAAGAAGCACTGCCTGAACATCAAGCAAAAAGTGGGTGCTAGAAACAATATCATACGAAAGCTGACTGGCACAACCTGGGGATCACAACCAGACACAGTGAAGACATCTGCCCTTGCGCTATGCTACTCTGCTGCTGAGTACGCATGCCCAGTAGATGTGGCTCTTAACAAGACATGATGAAAGTATTAGGATCCAACCACTGCATCACAAATGTTACCAGATATAATGCAGTGGTAGACACAGATGCAGTAAAGTGCGACTGCACATTATTTTGCTATGGTCTGTTCCCATAGTAGGTAGGTAAAGGTAGTCCCCTGACATTAAGTCCAGTCATGTCTGACTCTGGGGTGTGGTGCTCATCTCCATTTCTAAGCCGAAGAGCCAGCGTTGTCCGTAGACACCTCCAAGGTCATGTGGCCGGCATGACCGCATGGAGCGCCGTTACCTTCCCACCGGAGTGGTACCTATTGATCTACTCACATTTGCATGTTTTCGAACTGCTAGGTTGGCAGAAGATAGGGCTAACAGCGGTAGCTCACGCCGCTCCCCGGAATCGAACCTGCGACCTTTCGATCAACAAGCTCAGCAGCTCAGTGCTTTAACCCACTGCCCCACCGGGGGGTCCCAGCATAGTACGACTATGGAAATACACATTTGTATCTACCATGCAATTGCATTCCTTAATGCCTTCAGTCCCAACACTTTTGGATTATAAGACACAAATAATAACATCTTCATATGCCTCAGTTGACTAGTCCTCTTCAAACGCATTTTCACAGCACGTCTAAGTCCAATGTGGGCCATCTTTTAGTTCAGTAGTTCTCAACCTGTGGATCCCCAGATATTTTGACCTTCAATTCCTGGAAAGCTGGTAAACTGACTGGGATTTCTGGGAGCTGTAGGCCAAAACACCTGGGGACCCACAGGTTGAGAACCACTGTTTTAGCTGGTTATTTTGGTTTGGGACAGAGATTCAGTGAGTGTATTAAATCATTGACCCCTTTTTTTGATATGCATTTTAGCAGGAAAGTTGGATCTAATGTGAGCATCAATCTGTCTTCTTCAAACTTGCACAAATTTGAATGAACCAACCATGCAGCTAACTCAAGCATGCACCTGGCAGATATTATTACTACTAGTAAAGCTAAATGATAATATCCTCAAAGATGTCTCTCAGAAGTTCAAAGGGAGCAGCTGTCAGTCTGTTAAAAACCAAATTTAATTCCTACAGTGGAAATCTATGAACAGTCAGGAATGATGTAATTCTGGCACTCCTCAAGCCTCTTAATATGAGAATGTGCTAAAATAGATGCCTTTTCCCACTTAAAATCGACTGATAACACAAAGACTTGACGTTTTACAGTGTTTGGACACAAGACCTTATGTATTCCATCCAACAGGAATTACAATATATATTTCATAGGCACCTCAATATCCTTTTTCCTATATGCCAATTATGAAATGCATTATGAAACCATCATGGTTTTTACAACTTCCACTGACTGGCCCTGTGACTCTAAGGCAGGCCTGTACACCTTGGCAGAAGTAAGGGGCCAACCTTATTACAGGATAAACTTCTCCTCCCTCTCCCCATCGGGTTGCCCATGTAAGGGTTCCTCAGCATCACCAATGGAGGAGAGACCAAGCCAGAACTTGAGCTCTTGACTCTGCTGCCCCAGGCAAAGGCAACATGGGGGGCCGTATGTTGTGCACCCTGTTCCAAAACTTTCTTTACAATATCCATGCAGCTAAATTTAACCATGTTGGATTTGTATGGCACTCTGAGCATTGTGTTAGCAAGTCTGCCCTTTTGGGGAACCTCATTGGTAGTTCCATTGACAACTGAAGCAGAATTGGTAATCTAGATTGTCTGGGCCCGTAGGGAGCTATTAATACTAGAGGAATCTTCTCTTGCTGAATTTTTAGAAGGATTCTTTGAAGGTTCTGTACTAGTGGGAATGCATATAGGTATTTCGGCCAAATCACTGCTAAAGTGTTGAAGCTATCTGATTTTTTTCCTCCATCTATTGGAAATAACCTTCTTAAAGTTCTTTTCTGGTGCAAACAACTGTATTAGAAAATACCGAAATGACTCTCTTAACTGCTAGAACACATAGGCATTTAGAATCCAATCCTTGGATGTGTTATATGCCTGCTTAGATAATCCCATAGGCATTCTGTTCCCCTTTCAAATACACTGCCATATATACCTGTGATTCTTCTCTGCCCAAAGGAATAATTTGTTTGATTCCAAAATTAGTGGAACTGAGTCTAATCCCCCTTGATTAGAAACATATGCCTATACAGCCATGCTGTCTGTTTATACTTGCACATTCTGTCCCTATATAGCATTTAAAAACCTAAGTAAAGCCAACCTCACTGTCTTTAACTGAAGGTAATTTATATTGTGATTTTTGTCTGCCTATTGCCAGAAAACATGTGCTGATAAATGGTTGCAGTGAGCCACCAATCTGTCAGACTCACATTGGCTGTTACTTGTTTCTAGTTCTCAATCATTAGTGGAACTCTTATATTCATTTGTTTTGTCTACTGACCAACAAATCAACTCCTATATTATTTTCCATTATTCTCATTTTTGTTTTAAGCCCATTACTCACTGCCTCTTTTTTTGAATAAACTATGCACACATCTAATTCCATTTCTTATTTATTGATTTCATCCATCTCACTCTTGTTGGAGTTTGGGGGAATTTTCCTTAATTCCTCCTTGCGTTCAACATCAGAGACACATTGGAAAAAGGTCATTTGTATGACAGAATTCTTTAACTTTCCAAATCCCTCGACCAGCTGGTCAGCCATCAGAGGGACTATGTCTTTACGTTTAATATTTTTTCCTTTCTCTTTTTTTCACCTATGCTACCCTCTTTCTTGTCCATTTCCCGTTATTTTAAACATAAAAACATCTGAGAAGAGTTACCCATATCAGGTTTGGAAGGGCAGGAAAATAAAACTGTCAGAGGAGAAACCTAACTGCTGAAACCGAAAAAGAATGTGGCCCTGCCTAGTCAAATTGGTACGTGGGGATGAAACCAATTATGTTGGAGTGGTCCTCTGTGCCATCCTGAGAACAGCTCTTGTAGTCCCTTCCAAATCTATTGTTTTATGATGCTAGGGGTCTACGATTGATGATTTAACATCTGTTATTCTGGTAATCATTTAAGGGACCTGTGAGGGGAAACTGGAAATTGTTTAAAGTAGCTTTGGAAATGCATTCAGATACATCTATTCCTGTTTGTTTTTACATTTTCCTGATATGCAATGGTTTTGCGTTTCCTTTCAGAATTCTTCTAAATACATATTACATATAAATATTACTTCATCTGCTTTTGCTTCCCTCTTCTTACTGAAAATTTTCTCTAGATACAAAGACAGCAGTTCCTATCTTTGTCTATGCTTTTTAAAAAATGTTTGTTTCTAAGGTTGTTTATGAAAGCATATTTGGCTCTTTGGGTTTGTATATAACACACAGCTATAACTATCCAATGATCATAACTCAAAAGAAAAAGAAAAGTTCTTACCAGAATCACCTTTCTGAATATCCAGTGTGAGAGATGTGGAAAGGCACCGTACAAACACACAGACTTCTTCATAGGAGAACCCATGGATTGGGAAACTGTTGATTGCAACAATCTCATCTCCTGGAACTAGCTTTCCTCTAGATGTCTGTTAAAATTGCAGGGTTTTTTGTTTGTTTGTTAGAAGCAGTGTCAAATGAAATATACTGTCTATCAATAGGCTGTGCTACAATAGCAATGCTGTGGACACGTAATGTGGCATTCACCCATGGGATATGTAACTTGGGCCATGTCTGCATTACAAAAATGTGTACAACTCAGCATTTGCTTTGCATAACAACAATAACAACAACTTTATTTTTGTACTCTGCCTCCATCTCCCCGAAGGGACTCAGAGTGACATACATATGGCACAAAGTGCCAAAAACAACGCATAAAGTAAACACAAAGTACAAAAAGGGAAATCAAACAGCATATAAAACAACAATTTAAAACTCAGAACAATGTCCAATAACCTATGGTGACAACTGCCGTAACACATGGCCACACTGTAAACAAAGGAATGGGATCATGCAAATTGTAGCTAAGAAACAAGGGCATGGGATTAAAGTGCAGTGCTGTGTCATTAACTGAAGACCATTGGGGCTAGACAGGGAAGACGGAATAGGAGAGAAGCAACAATGATCTCAAAGGCTTGTTTAAACATCCAAGTACTCAGATCCCTGTGGAAGAACAGTGTGGGGGCCTACCTAATCTCCCTGGTGAGGGCATTCCAAAGCTGAGGGGCCACCACCAAGAAGGCCCTCTCCCTCGTCCCCACCAACCGAGCTTGTGGCAGTGGTAGGACCGCAAGGAGGGCCTTCCTGGCAGATGCCATAGTTTCCAAGTTCAATCAATCCAGATAGAGCAGAGAAAGACTTCTCTCTAAAATTCTAACTATACTGAGCTAGGGAGATGAATGATACATCTACTCATCAATCTCTTCCCCACACAGGGAAGATGGAATAGGAGAGAAGCTACAATGATCTCAAAAATTTGATCAGTAAAATAAAGATCAGGAAAAGATTCAAAGTACATACCCTTTCGGCTACTCCGCCTGGTCGCAAGTTTGTTATTACAACACGTAAGGGAGTAGCACAGATTTCCAGATCCAGGCCAAATGATTCATTCTCATTACGAATTAAGGTGACGGTCTCAGTGTCACTCTGCCCAAAAGGATTCTCCTGTGGCTCACTCTTCCGGATCTGGGGGAGCACCCTTCCACTGGGTCTGCTGCAAGCACCATGATCCTCATTTTTCTGCCTCGAAATACCATGATATTCAATGCTCATCAAGCTTTTAACTCGAGTGACTGCTTTGTGCTCCAGTTTAGGGGATCGCTTGGATTCCCCTTGTGTCTCTCGAAAATCCTTCAAGCTCAGGTGACTCGGATGAACTTCTGGTACATTTGAATGGTCAAATGATTTGACTGGAAGGAAAGGGGAGTCCACTATATGCTCCATAGCACCTTGTGTCAAATCCTTAAAGCTACTGTGAGCTGAGTCATTGAGGCCATGTGCTGCAAAGTCTTTCTCCAGGTTCTCATCAGTATCTTCTGCTGGTGTAGTTGTAATGATAACATCACAGCTTCCCTCTGCTTTCTTCTGACCTTTGGATCTCGATCCCTTTTGGAGCCGGATGCCATCTTGTTTGGTAAAGTCATCCTCATCACTCACATCACCATCATAGAAAGCAATCCTTCTCTGTCTCTGGACAATACGTGCACCTTTGGGGCTGTCACTGAAAGTAACATGCCGAGTAATAGTCTCCTTTGGCTTGTTGAAAGGACCAGGTGAATTGCTTCCACTAGCTGGTGAATCACATAGGCTTGCCTCTTTGGTAGCTAGGAAAGAACATATATAATTGTGATTTTATAATGTAAGGACTTCAAATATTCCCTTCATTCTTATATTTCTTGATATTTTCTCAAAGACTCTAGCTTTTATAAATGATAAATGGTGGGACACTATCAGGAAGACGGCCTTCTTAGGCACCATCTACAATAACCATTTAATGCAGTTCGAAACTAGGTTCAAACTGCAGTAGCCAGACAACAAACTCCCACAAAAGTACAAGAGAGCTCTTAATGTTCATCAGTGCTCTGTGGTTTATGTAATCACCATTTGGGCCTCAAACTGGTTCCAGGTTTTCCTATGTAATCATATAGCCAGTGAAACCACCTTCTTTAATACCAGTTTGAAACTTCATTAAATGGTCAGTGCCTTAGTGTTGGCACCTTGGTTATGGAGCAGTTTCTCCAGTAGCCTGTATCTACTACAGTATTCACCCAGATCTTTTAACAAATCTGACTTCACTAAATAGTACTTTATTGTTTTAGTATGTATTCTATATGTTCCTCTACAAGAATATTATGCTCCCTTCTGTTTGAATGTTATATTTTAAATCTATATTTTATTATATATTTTATTAATTTAAAAAGTTCCATCTGTTACTGGACAGTCATATAATTTAGTAAAGTAAACACACAAAGAAATAAATGAACTAGAAAATGTACAGCATCAAGGCCAGAAACAACATGTTCCATATAAAGAACAGTAAGGGAGAAGTTTCCATATCACTTTCAATTTCCAGACACTGCTTACTTGGAATGCCAGAAGAAAGAATACTCTCATCTAAAAAGCTGCTCCCACCCTTAGGATGAAGTGGCTCCTCATCACTAGAGCCTGCTGTAGTTATTTCCGAAAGTGGCAAATGACTTGCACCATCCTGTAAAGTGTACTGAGAGTGCTCCACTTCAGAATTGGTGGATCCCTGGTGAAATGAATAGGAGGAAAGTTAATATAGAAAGTTGCTGTAATGACTCTACTGGACAAGAAAAGTGTCATTTAATTTTTACAACCTCTAACAATCTTTACCACCACCATTTTATATATTCATTTTAAATATTACTCTATAGCCACTACTGAATGCTGCTAAAAGCAAGCAACAGTGAGTTTATAATCAGATAATGGGATTCTGTCCCTGAAAAAAAATGATAATGATAATTTATGTCCATAGAAACCAAAGTAGAAAGTGAATTAATTACTTTCTCTTTATATGCAAAAGAATTTGGGTGTCATGAAATAAAAAGCAGTTTGGCAGCTATCTATTTTATGACATTTTTTACTGGAGAGTACAGGTGCTTGTGTGGTTTTCTGTTTCATATGGCAGTAAAACTTGTTTAACTTTAAGAGTACTTAAGTGCACTCTGACTTGAGTGGATGGGATGAAATAATTCAAGTCCTTATCATGTAAACAAAGGTTAGAACAGAGCTAGCTTGGAGTAAAGCAACCACAATGACAATTCAGACAGAGAGGATATAATTGTGAAGTTGTCTCCTTTGTGTACCCAAAAACTTGACTGTCCTTAGGTGTAATGGTACTTTGGCTTCGATAGTTGTAAGTCACCATTTGTTTCTCTTCCTCAGGTTCCAAAATGTTTTTGGTCTGGACTGGCAAGAGGTTGATGCTCACTGTGAATGGTCATGCTAGGAAGGCTGAAATCAATCCATTTCATGCCAACCTGATTGAGGAAGGTACCCACAGAACTCTATAGCATTACAGTCATTGCCTCTAACACCTTCTCTCCTCGAATTGTACAGTTTTGCTTACTGCCACATCTTTTTTTTAAAAAAAAAATTAGCCATACTGAATTTGGATGTACAGGATCCTTCACCAATATATTTGGGTTTTTGTTTTTTTTTGATAAAGTGATTGGTGGAGTCACTGATAGCTATAGCAGCAAAGGGAACTATGGTCTCCTGTGCCATTACAAAGCAACTAACAACACATGGGCCTTTTTATGTTGTATCTCTTATAATGATTTCCAAATTATTTGCAGTGGTGGGAATGCATATAGACACCCTGGTGACCACGGCTGAGCCAAGGCATTGCGCCCGTCTGCATCTACTGAGCCATCAAAGGAATAGTATCTTAACAACTTGTAATTTTTGGACAAGGCAAATAAGCTGACCTGAAAGGGACATACGTTTTGTTCAGCTGATGAAATACATTGTTCAACACCCCTTCCTCTGGATGAACTGTATGCATGCTTAAATAATCAGCAAACATATTCAACCTGTCTTGTTATGTACTCTGCTGAAACTGAAAGAAAATCCTTTTCTGACTAGTGAAACAGTTTATTAGTCTCTGTAATCAAAAGTAATGATCTCAGCCCACCTTGATTTGTGACATATCCTCTGTCATATCGTCTGACTGGGTATGTAAATGTTGCCCCTTCACAATCAGATGGAATTTCAGCAATGGGAGTCTTACTGCTTTTCAATGTTGTCCGTACTCCCTAACCCGTCATGTTTTTGCAATGCGCTCCCCAACTTAAAAGGTTTGCATCTGTTGTAACTATGATTGTCTCTTGAATCCTTATTGTACATCCTGAATTCAAATTGTTGTCCACAACTATCATTTTAAGCCTTCTCTTAATTGTATAAGGAGTAACTGAATAATTCTTCTTTTTCTCTATTGCCAACCAGCCTTTGAAACTCCTGGTGTGAAACCTTCCCTAGGTCACTAATTGGACTGTGGACACTAGAAAGCCCATCACCCTGGCTAACTCCATCAATAATGCTGTTTCTGATTTTACCAAGTTTGTTCAGTATTTTTTCCCCTTTCTTCTGAAAGATTTAAGCCTCCTACTACTATATTTGTGGATCTAGATGAGTTATTCAAGTTGTTAGTGTCAAACAACTTCTTTTGAAATCTGTCACAAACCTACAAAACTACAGTGTCTGTGTTTTCCCTACATCCATCAATAGCTTCTCTTTTGAATTCACTTTCAATAGAATGTCATCCAAGTTGAACCTACAAGAAACACTGTCTGAATATCAAGCAAAAAGTGGGTGCTAGAAACAATATCATACGAAAGCTGACTGGCACAACCTGGGGATCACAACCAGATACAGTGAAGACATCTGCCCTTGCGCTATGCTATTCTGCTGCTGAGTATGCATGCCCAGTGTGGAACACATCTCACCATGCTAAAACAATGGATATGGCTCTTAATGAGACATGCCACATTATCACGGGGTGTCTGCACCCTACACCACTGGACAAATTATCACAGGAGGTCTACTGTTTAGCCAGTATTGCACCACCTGACATCTGCCCGGGAGTAGCAACCAATACTGAAAGGACCAAGGCAGAGACATCTCCAGCCCACCCCGTTTGGGTATCAGCAAGCACGCCAACACCTTAAATCAAGAAATAGTTTTCTAAGATCTACAGCGATACTTGCTGGAACACCTCAGCAAGCTAGAGTCCAAAAGTGGCAGGCTCAACCCCAAAACCTCTATCAATGCTGATACCAAATGAGAGACTCCCTACTGGGCACACTGAAAACTGGGCTTTGATGCCATTTTTATATAAAGGTGAACTTATTTTGGGTATAGAAGCTATGTGATTTGTCTTTCTTTGGTTTTCATAAGCAAATTCTCTCAGGCCTCATGGACTCAGTGTTACATGTGCCTTGGAGATTACTTCCTTGGAGATTACTGAATCACACTGAGCTGGAATGGGCCTGGGGAAGAGCCGAGCAAGAGTAGAGCTAAATAGAAATGCTCTGACTACTTGAGAGGCTGAAGTAAAATACAGGCCCAACCCATACTACATGAGGAAACAGCACAAGGTCACTTCTGGAATGTGTGCCATCTTAGTGGACTGGCTGGAGAAAGTTGAAGAAGAATACAAACTTGAAACAGAGACACTGCACCCTGCTGTAAACTATGTGGGCAGGTTTTTTTTCTTGCATGTTTGTCCTCAGAGAAACTGCAGCTTGAAGGAACAGTAGCAATTCTCTTAGCTGCGAAACATGAAGAAGTCTATCCACCAGGTGCAGAAGAATTGATGTATATTACAGATGAAACAACCCAGAAAAGTAGAGCTCTAAACCACCTAGTTTGTTATTTTGCCTGCCTCTGGGCTGCACCACCAGAATTGCTGCCTGAGGCCTACTCTGACCAGCATCTATCTGTCTTCACTGTCATATCTTCTGCTTTTAGCATTATCAGTTAGTTCCTATTTATGAACTCTATCAGATACACCTGTAATGAAACACCATCCTTTCTCCATATAATAATTCACTACAATTCACCTTCAAAACAAGACAATAGTGTTGCTGATTTCTCATTCTAAATATTTTACCCAACTCACTGGTTCCAAGAAACGCTTCATAGTCCAGCTCAAGGGCAAGGAACCTTCTGTCTGTTTAGACTTCACGCAAGGAGAAGGACTTTTTGGCAGATTTCCTGTGAAGTATTAATTAGGTTAGACAGTGGAGACTTTGAATTGCAAAATAACATGCACATAAACAATAATCCTTGCTGATGGGGCATGAAAGGGGAACTTTTGTTTGTCTTAGAACATATCTATTTTTAGATAAGTTTTAATATTGTTTAGTTGCTTATGTATCTATACTACCATAGATATTTTTAGGAGGCCTAAGGATGTGATGATGTCCCCAAACAATCAGTCCCCTTTGATCCTCAAAACTTTCCAGGAGAAGGGATTGCAATATGCGAATAGCCCCCTTCTAGAAAAGGTCATTCTATTTTATTATGTTCACTGACTAAAGAGGGATGGCCAAAGAGGGATGCCACTTTGCTGCTGGACAGGCCAGGAAGGGCTTCTCCTCTGAGGGAGCCAGGGGGAAAAAATAAAACATCCAGCTGGTCATAGCAGGACAAAATGCTCCATCTACCTTTGGCCTGCATATGCTATTGCCATGTGGGTAATTGACAGGTCCTCTCTGACTCGCAAAAACTCAGAAGGCCTATGCTGCTAGGAAAAAGAGTGAAGGGCTAGCTTACTACCCATCCTTGCATGAAAAGCTTTCGTTTCTGCTAACTGTACAAAGAAAAGGCTGAGACTGGAGTAATTTCAAGTCTCATCAAAGATTAGGGGGTTTGCCTACCTTGTGCTGACTCTAACTTGAGCATTCAAACAATAGCCTTCACTAAGTGAAATTCTCACAACAGGCACTTATACTTTTATATACATATACAAGATTATAGGTAAAGGTAAAGGTTTCTCCTGACATTAAGTCTAGTCGTGTCTAACTCAGTGGGGTGGTGTTCATCTCCATGTATAAGCCGAAGAGTCGACATTGTCTGTAGACACCTCCAAGGACATGTGACCGGCATGACTGCATGGAGCGCCATTACCTTCCCGCAGAAGCAGTACCTATTGATCTACTCACATTTTCATGTTTTCAAACTGCTAGGTTGGCAGAAACTGGGGTTAACAGTGGGAGCTCAGCTCACTCCCCAGATTCGAACTGCCAATCTTTCGATCAGCAAGTTCAGCAACTCAGCAGTTTAACCTGCTGTGCCACCAGGGGGTCCTACAGGCTTATATACATATATATTTTATACAAATAATTGCAAACATTGTTTTAGTTTACGTTTGTTCCCTGATTCTATCCTAGTGCAACGCCAATGAAAACCTCAAGAAACAAATATTTGATTTCCTTCTCAAATACTACTGTGAATGTGAGGACCACATGAATAAGAGACATAAGAGAAGTGATCAAACTTGATATTATACAATAATATGTATCATCACAGTCTAAGCAGAGGATGGCTGCCTATTCTCTAACAGTATGTCTGACTATACAAGGTATTCAGAACAAATGAGATTAAAACAGACATGTCTTAGGAGAGTCTTTGCTGACAAAGTAGGCTGCAGTCCAAGACAGCTTATGACAAATAAAAAACATCTTAGTTCATAAGGTGCCACATGACTCTTCTCTAGTTCTGCAGCAACTTTAACTAATAAAATTAAACATGAGGGGTTACAAAGTAGCGGCACAGCCACCAGTGGAAACATCTTACTTTGTCTAATTAGATTGGGAAATTTCCCTTACACAACATATACACAGAGATGTAGTTCTGCTATCTCTAGTTATTATAGATGTCTGTAGTAATGCTGTCGATGTCAAGAGACAGGTTTGAGAGAATATTAGAAACAAACAGACCAGTACCTGTGCTGTGAGATGAAGCAGCATCCTTGTGTTCTCGCTGAGTAGTTTGTGCTATGGCTTCATCCATTTCCTGTTCTGAAACCTAATATTAATTTGGAAATGGATATTAACTTTTGTCTGTTATTGTTAAATAGTAGCAAATCAGATACCACTGGAAAGCCTACAAACCTTCCACATGATATTCCACCTCAACAACTGATATTTAACAACATACTGATTTTGGTAATAAAAGTAATACATAACCACCATGAAAAGTGGCTGCGAACAACCTTATCCTGCATAAATTTATCTATTGCCATTTTAGAGCTATTCTTTTATTTATAAATGTATGATATGAAGACTGCTTTAATTACCTGCCCACTCATGTCCCATTTTTTTTGTCTCTACAAAAAATATACAGTATTTAGATTTAACTGTGGGAAGTGCAAAACAGTTGCAACACAAAACCAACTCCCTTGGCTGGCAATGCCAGAGTAAATCAAAATATTTTTCATGAATGAACATGAAACACCGAAGGAGATCAGAAATCTGAACCACCTGGATAGAGAAAAACTGAAAGAACCTCAAAGCAAACTCAGCATTTTAAAAGAGGTTTCAGTGACATATTCTCTCAGAATAACAAGGAAGGAAAATATTTGTGGATGTGTGATATTGGTTTTGGGAGTACCTAAAACCCTGAATACCAGGTAATTTGGTAACAAAAACATTCTATCTGATGGAACGTGCGTTAGCTACAAAATACGCTTATTGCAAAAAGGATGCTATAAGTCTTAGCCCCTTTCTTTAAGTGACTCCTAAGATTAAATCAAAATCCAAACGGTAGGAAAAGTACAATCATAAAATACAATCTTAAAATAAATAATCTTAAGGGATCAAGAAAATGTGGCCCTTGGGCTGCTATAAGTGCAACTCCTATCATTCTTTACAAGTGCCTGAATCAGCGAAGGCCAATGGGAGCTGCAGTCCAACAATACCTGAGACAACATGTTAAGCATTTTGATCTAAAGTGGTAAGAACAAAATTGAAACAATGCTATATTCCCACTTGAAAAAACAAAGGACTGTGAAATATTTTAATTACCAGCAAAATAAATCATGAATATGGTTATGGTGAACTCCATGAGATAATATTTTCCTATGTGAGCAGGAGAAAGTTGGGGCAGCACCTGATGATTGTACATAATTTTGTCTCTGTGGACAATCCACTGCTCAAAATATTTTAGACAATTTTCAGATATTGGGAACACTATGTTTTGGGGCTTACAAATTCCAGCAAGGCCCCAATCAGCATGGCAATTGGTCATATAGAATGTAAGATTCTGAGACTTGTAGTCCAAAGAAGTATTATGTACAAACTCTGAATCTTCATTTCATAAAACACTACTTTAGCCAGTCTAATCTAGCCCTTGTCATGTTGTTGGTGCATTTGCCAACACAAAACAATTCCTTATCCACTACCTCACTAATTTTACTTTAGCATACACAAAGTCAATGAACAGGGATGCAGTTACAAATCATGTTGTTGTTGTTCATTTGTTCAGTCGTCTCCGACTCTTCGTGACCTCATGGACCAGCCCACGCCAGAGCTCCCTGTCGGCCGTCACCACCCCCAGCTCCTTCAAGGTCAGTCCAGTCACTTCAAGGATGCCATCCATCCATCTTGCCCTTGGTCGGCCCCTCTTCCTTTTACCTTCTACTTTCCCCAGCATAATTGTCTTCTCTAGGCTTTGCTGTCTCCTCATGATGTGGCCAAAGTACTTCAACTTTGTCTCTAGTATCCTTCCCTCCAATGAGCAGTCGGGCTTTATTTCCTGGAGGATGGACTGGTTGGATCTTCTCGCAGTCCAAGGCACTCTCAGAACTTTCCTCCAACACAACAGCTCAAAAGCATCGATCTTCTTTCGCTCAGCCTTCCCTAAGGTCCAGCTCTCACATCCGTAGGTTACTACAGGGAATACCATGGCTTTGACTAGGCGGATCTTTGTTGCCAGTCTGATGTCTCTACTCTTTACTATTTTATCGAGACTGGACATTGCTCTCCTCCCAAGAAATAAGCGTCTTCTGATTTCCTGGCTACAGTCTGCATCTGCAGTAATCTTTGCACCTAGAAATACAAAGTCTGTCACGGCCTCCACGGTTTCTCCCTTATACAAATCATAAAGGACAATGAATATAATACAGATGAAAATGCACTTTGATTTGCAAGACTGGGTTGTTGATAGGACTTAAAACAATATTGAGCACTTTGATTTGTAAACTATCAGATACTGGTTAGAATCTGTTGCTCAAATCTGTAAGTGCAACAGTTACGTTCATTTTAATTGGTTTATCAAACAACAGACCTGTGAACAGTCTTTTGAACTGGCACTCTTATAAATTAAGTTTAGGAACATCTTGCAAACATTGCAATTCTTCTCAGTCTGTTCAGGGTGCTAGTCAATGGTTAGCGGCTAGGAACTTTGCTACCCGTCTAAAATAGTTTTGTCCTCATCTTGGTTTAATAAGGTATCTAGAGTAATTCATAAATTCATACCTTTGGGTTGGGATGGCGACTAATGATGAGATGAACTGGACCTGGACTACGTTCTCTCAAAACGGCATAAGCTTCACTTAGAGCTGCATGGCGCAAGCTGACTGAATCTGCTTCCAGAATCTGATCACCACGGCTAAGGAAAAAAGAAATCCAGTATTATATGCCTGCAGGATATTAAACTCACATCAGTGCTTTTTACAAGGTGTAAAAACATAAACAGAGCCTTTATGGATAAAGAACAAGGTATAAATACTCCAAATAAATAAACAATGTCTAGCAACAGAAATCTTATATATGCATGTTAGTAGGAGTGAATCTAGTTTAACGAGGGTCCTACTGCAAGCCCTCCCAACCACTGTCAGATAAATTTTGATTTGAAAACAGGATTATGACAGATTGCAACAGTGAGGGCCAAGGGGTCCTCAGCTCCCTTTGGGCATAATGACCTTATTTGAGACAAGCTTCATAGTTAACTACAGACATTATATTGCAAATATAAATAGCAACTCAGAGCAGACGGTATACAGGAAACAAATTATGTGAACAAATAATGCTATAAAATTTCAGGACTAACCTTAACCTTCCGTCTATCATAGCCACAGATCCAGGGGCCAAGCTATGAATATATATACCTGGGGAGCTATTTTCCATAGTGAGGCAACAAACACCAATGCCCAGCCCAACACCTGGTTCTATAAAGAAACAAAGAACAAATAGTGTCTGAACAGTTCATTACAATAATCACAAAGTATAAAAATACTGCATTGTTGAATTGGAAACCAAGGAGTGCCAGCCAGGTATTCAACCAATACCCAGCTCTGATCAGAAGAAGGAACTAAAAGGGGATTCTTGGCATCTCAATAGGTCAAAGTGGTCCCCATGGTATTTCTTGCCATGGACTCAGAAACTGTGGTTGCTTACCTGTAACCATGGTTCTTCGAGTGGTCATCTGTGGAATCCACACCTAAGGTATCTCTGGCGCCAATAGACGGCAGCTCTGGAAATTTTCAACAATAATTAACCTGACTAAGGCCCCGCCCTTGCGCTCCCAAGCACGTGTCCAGCCTAGTTCCCTGCCACAGAAGCGGCAGAGACGAAGGCATGAACGATGTGGGGAAGACGGGCGGGGTGGTGTGGATTCCACAGATGACCACTCGAAGAACCATGGTTACAGGTAAGCAACCACAGTTTCATTCTCGTGGTATCTGTGGAATGCACACCTAAGGTAGATTAAAAAAGCCACCTACCTAGGCCGGTGGGCGTCATGCCAGAGTTGAGAAAAGAACCGCTCTCCCAAACGCTGCTTGGCTCCACGACAGAAGGTCGATCGTATAATGCCGGACGAAGGTCAGCGGCGAAGACCACGTAGCGGCCCTGCAGATGTCGTCAAGCGGGACTCCGCGGGAGAAGGCAGTGGAGGTCGCCACCGCCCGGGTGGAGTGAGCCTTGAGGCCTTCCGGGGGGTCCTTGCCCGCCAGGTGGTAGGCGAGGCGGATCGTTGTGAGGACCCATGCCGCAAGGCACTGTGAGGACACCGGGGTCTCCCCGGTGTCGGTCTGTACTGGAGGAAGAGACGGGGAGACTTCTGAAAGGGCTTTGTGCGGTCGAGGTAGTAGAGCAGCACCCTCCGGACATCGAGAAGATGGAGGGCGTGCTCCAACGGAGTTGAGGGGGCCTGGAAGAATGCCGGGAGGACAATGTCCTGCGCAGAGTGGAAGGGAGAGGCGACTTTCGGCCAGAGAACTATCTTGTCCATGTGGATCCAGACATAGGGCTCGTCGGCCCTGAGGGCAGCTAGTTCGCTCGCCCGCCGAGCCGTATTGATGGCAAGGAGGAAAGCCGTCTTCCAAGAGTAGTGGGGGAGGTCGACGGAGGCCAGAGGTTCGAATGGTGGCTTAGCGAGGGAGAAGAGAACGAGGCGGAGATCCCAGGCAGGGGGAGGACGGAGCCGGAGGGGAAAGGCATTCTTGTGGCCCTGGAGAAAGAGCTGTACCAACGGGTCCTGAAAAGGAGACGGAAGGCGGTGGTGCTTCCTATATGCAGCGACAGCCGCCAAGTAGCACCAGGCCCCTATGCAATAAGGAGGCAAGAAAGTCCAGGAGAATGGGCGCCGGTGCTGTGAGAGGGTCGGCCTGGCGAGCTCAAGCAAAGGGAGAGAACACCTCCTACTTGCGGGCGTAGGAAAGTTGGGTGGACGGCCTGTGGGCTGCGACTAGGATGTCCCGGACCGCAGCGGAGAGGTCTGCGGTCAGATCCGCCAGGCGGTGAGGCGAAGCCACTGGGTGTCCGGGTGGCAGACAGTGCCCTGCGCGATGGTCAAGAGGTCCGGCCGTTGAGGCAGGCGGTGGTGGCAGCCGGCCGCCATGTGGGTTAGGAGAAGAAACCAGGCCTGGCGAGGCCAGCACGGGGCGATCACGATGGCGTCTGCCCGGTCATGGTACAGCTTGGAGACCACCTTGGAGAGGAGCGGGATCGGTGGGAATACGTAGAGTCGGGGTCCCACCAAGCGAAAGAGGAAGGCATCGCCGAGGCAGGAGGTTCGTGCCAGTGTCGTCCCCCCCCAAGCGCAGAAGAGGGCGCACTTCGTGTTGTCTGGCGTGGCAAACAGGTCTATCGAAGGAGGTCCCCACAGACGGAAGAGGTCCCCGGCGACGTCCGGGTGGAGAGACCACTTGTGGGCCGGTGCAAGGGAGCGGCTCAAGAGGTCGGCTCAGTCGTTGGACTGCCCGGGGACGTGGATGGCCGAGATGTGAATGCTGTTGGCCAGGCACCAATGCCAGATAGAAAGAATGAGTTGCAGGAGGGAGGCAGAACGTGTGCCCCCCTGCTTGTTCATGTACCACACGACGGTGTTGTTGTCCGTGCGGACCTGCACCGTGTGGCCAGCCAGGAGGTCCCAGAACGCCTTGAGGCCCTTGAAGAGGGTGAGCATCTCCAGGTAGTTGATGTGATGGCGGCATTCGGTCAGTGACCAGACCCCTTGCGTTGAGTGGTGGCCAGTGTGTGCCCCCCAGCCCGACATGGAGGCATCTGTGGTAAGCATCCGGGAGGGGTCCCTGGGAAGGAAGGGCATGCCCACACAAACCGACGGTCGGTGCAGCCACCAGAGGAGGGAGTGGAGGATGTGGGGCGGGAGGCGGAGGGACGTCCGAGGACTGTCGTGGAGGTGGCTGAAATGACAGAGGAACCACGCCTGCGCATGTGAATTCGAGTGAAGGGGGTGACAGCCATCGTCGATGCCATATGGCCCAGGATGGACTGGATATGCGTTGCAGGGACCGACGGGAGGCAGATGGCAGTCAGCAGGAGGAGACGCAGAGTCCGGAAGCGATTGTCGGAGAGGAAGGCGGTACGGGAGGCTGAGTCGAGGACCGCCCCGATGAACTGTATGGTCCTCGTAGGGGTGAGCCGTGACTTGGTGTGATTCACTATGAGGGCCAGGTCCTGGAGAAGGGAGAGGGTGAAGCGGATGTCAGAGAGGAGCAAGTGATGGGAGTGGCCCACGAGGAGCCAATCATCTATATAGGGGAATACAGTGATGCCCTGAGTGCGAAGGAAGGCCGCCGCCGCGGCCATGCACTTCGTGAACACCCTGGGGGCAGTGGAAATCCCGAAGGGGAGCACCTGGTAGGAGAAAGCCTGATCACCTATCATAAAGGAGAGGAACCGATGATGGGAGGAAGAGATCGCTACGGGAAAATAGGCGTCACGTAGGTCGATCGTGGCGAACCACGCTCCGGAGGGGGGAAGCAGGAGGATGGTAGGGAGAGTTACCATCCGGAAGGTAGGGGAGTAAACATAAGTATTAAGCTCCCGAAGGTCGAGGATGGCCCGCCGGCCTCCCCCCTTTTTCGCAACTAAAAAATATCGAGAAAGGAAAGCCGACTGAAAAGAGTCGGGGTGTAACGGGACAATCGCTCCCTTCAATAGTAAAGAGGAGACCTCCTCCCATAACTCCTGGGAGGGGTGGGTGGCCTTCACAAACCCTGTAGGGGGTAAAGAAAGAAAATCAATGGTGTAGCCAGATTGAACCACGCCAAGGACCCACTTGTTCGTGGTGATGGCCTGCCAGGCCGAAAGGAAGGTCGCAAGACGCGACCCAAACTGAAAATGGACCCCCGGCACAAGTTGGCGCCGCTCAAGGTCATGAAAATCTAACAAAAATGGGAGGGCATCGCCATGCCCGGAAAGGGAAGGGGGCTCTAATGCGGGGGAGGTGGGAGAGGGGCAGGAGGGCGAGGCCGCTCTAAAAGCGACATCGCTCCTTGCCCTGAAACCGGGGCTTAGCCTGGTGGACCGGGCGAGCAGGCTGTTGTTGCCTGGGTGTTTGGGCAGGGAGGCCTGAGGGAAGGGCCTGTTGCCCGACTGGTAAGGCCTGCGGGAGAAAGTCGGGGAAGAAGCCCACCGACCCGAGGTACGAGTGGGCCGTTGAATGGTATAGCCAAACTTATGGGCCGCCTGGCGAACTTCCTGTGTTTCCTTGAGTTGGGAGTTCGTTTCCGGGTTGAAGAGGCCCGAGTCATGAACAGGTAGATTTTCGGCCAGTGCCCTGCCCTCTTCCGAAAGGGTAGAAGTGCGAAGCCAAGCATGGCGGCGGATGGCCGTGGAGGTCGCAAGGAGGTGGCCCGAGGAGTCTGCAGCATGCTTAGCCATATCCTTCTACGCCCTGGATAAGGTGAGAGCCTCTTGGAGAATCGCTTCCGCCAAAGGATGTTGGGCATCCGGTAAGTAAGGCACATAGGAGGACATAAGCTTCCAAAGGTAGATCTGGCATGAGGCAAAATAAGCCTCATAGTGCGCAAGACAGGCGACAAAGGCCGCACTGGTATGTACCTTCTTGCCCATGGAGTCAAGTTTTCGGCCCTCCTTGTCAGAGGGGGTACTGTGAGGCTTGAAGCGCTTGCCCGGAGTCATGTCGGCCACCCCCGTATTCGGTTGGGGGGAGCCGAGCGATCCAGGAGGCAGAGGTAAGGTCAACCTTGTAGAGCAAGTCGTTCCTCCACGACACAGGTTTGACAGAAGGCGGTGGAAGGTTGGGGGTCTTGGTGAGTTGGAGGAGGTATGGGATCCCCGAGAGAACCGCCGCTGGAAGCGGGGCTTGTTGCTGTTTGTCCGACGGAAAGAGAAAGTCATCAACAGGTTGACGTGGGGCAGCCACCGAGACCTTGAGGGCTCTAGAGAGGCGGGCGAGGAGGGCGGTGAATGCAGACATGTCCGGAGGGGCCAGAGGATGCGTTGGGGCCGTCGGGTCCAGCTGGAGAGAGGCATGGGAACCAGAATGGGAGGAAAAGTCCTGGGGATCAGCATCATCGTTGACCTCGAGAGGCAGAAGGGAGGGCAAGGCATGGCGTGGGGCCGCCAGGGCCTGTGGAGCAGGAGGGTTGTGCTCAAGCACCAAAACTGGTGCATAGATGTAGGCCCGGCCCTCCGGGGACCGGTGGATGGACTGGTCCCTTGAATAAGAAGGCACGCCGCCTGCCCCATGCCAGGTAATAAGGCTGCTCGATGGGCGGGCGGCCCGTGGAGGCAAAGTAAATGTCGGGAGGGCATACTGGGACAGGCTAGGAGAACGAAAGGGAGAGAAGGCTGACCCGGCCTGCTGGGCCCGATAGGCCAGGTCCGAGGGAGGCAAGTGTTGAGGGCCTCCCTCGGAAGGGCGCAGGCCCACGACGGATGGGGGCGCGGCCTGGGCCTCAAGCTCCGCCGACGCCAGAAGCGGGAGGAGGCATGGTGAAGGGCCCTGCGGGCGAGCGGCTGTCCCCGCATCGGGGGGGTGGGCCGGGCCCGGCGCCGGGCCCCCGGCCTGCACGGCCGGGCCCGAGGCCTGCAACGCCGGGCTGGGCATGCGGTGCGGCCATTGCGCTGGAGTGGGTGGGTCCGGAGACTTCAGAGGCGCAGTCAGGGCACGTCCGGCAGCCGAAGACTCCTCCTCCCTCCTCCTCTTCGGCTTGAAGGAGGAGTTGCGGCCCGACACATCCGGAGGAGGCCGCTTCGAGGAGGACGCAGTCAGGCAGCCAGAGGACGGGGAAGGCAACGGCGAAGGTGGTGAGGCCACGCGGGGGTGCCGCAGAAGGCAGGCGGAGCATGGAGGAGGGAGGAAAGAGCGCTCACTCATAGAAGAACGCTTTCAGGCGGGTCTCCCTCCGCTTCCAGGCCTGGGGCGTGAGCGCCCTGCAGGCCGAGCAGGAGGCCACCGGGTGCGCCTCCCCCAAGCAGAGGAGGCAGTGATCATGGGCGCCGGTGTCCGGGAAGTTCCCCCCGCACACCGAGCACCTTTTGAAGCTAGGGGCCATGGAGAAAGAAAAGAATAAAAAGGAGTAAGGAAGGAGAGAAAAAAGGAGCTGCCACTTCTGCGGCGGAAAAAAGGGAACTAGGCTGGACACGTGCTTGGGAGCGCAAGGGCGGAGCCTTAGTCAGGTTAATTATTGTTGAAAATTTCCGGAGCTGCCGCCTATCGGCGCCAGGGATACCTTAGGTGTGCATTCCACAGATACCACGAGAATGAAACAGGGCAGTAGGAGGAACTCGAAGGTGGGGTTGACCTCTCCCCCCTTCCAATTATCAAGTGCAAAATTGTACTACTATTGACTTTTCAGCTTGGAAGAGGCTTCATATTTAAATATCTATCAGTGATAACAGATAGGGAAACTAATTTGACTTCCCGCTGACTATACCTCATTCTCTACACCTCAAGTGTTGCTGAAACACACGTTTTTGGAAAAAAAATTAGAGCATTATGTATCTGATCCTGATTTTTCTAAGGTATCTCCACACTTTTGCTCTTAATGTAGTATAGAAGAGGGACATATGAGATCTGAGAATATATATGTAACTTCACTTTCACGTAATAGGGTCTTATATGGTAGTCAGATCATTTCTTGCTTCAGTGGGTTGTTACTTTAATATACAGCATTCTGTGTTTTCATTTGATGATATTGGCACAGTTTATAATGACCAATGTTATAAATACCTATGTTGAGCCCTCCACTCTAAAAACAGTTCCAGGTTCTCGATCCACAAAGGCTTATGGGTAATGTTTGGTTGATGACTCAACCAACTACAAGACCCTGTAGCAGCATTCCTTCCTGGGGATGAACTGCTGTCATCATCCTTTTATGAACCTAACTTTTCTCTGTTTCACCCTGCTCCAGATTCAGAGCAGCAGCAAGCTCTGAGACAAGTGAAGAATGGAAACATTTATCCATAAACACTTTCTAAAACAGATCATGTTTTATAACAATGTCTCTTATAGTTGCTACCAATCTGATAAACTCTGTTTTATAATTTCTGTCATGGTTTTTCCCACAGAATATTCCTGTTGGGAGGCCAATAGGGAATGAAAAATTCACAGAAGTCCATTTAGATATTTGACTTCTTGTTCCTCTGTTTTCCCTGTATGCACATGTTTCCCCCCAGAGCAAGCTGAAATAATGGAAAACCCATTATAAAGCTTTTTCTTGTCAGCATCCTATGTAAAATGTACGGTTGTTATTCCCCAACTTTTAATAATTAAATGTATTCTCAGTACTCATATGTCAATGTTTTCACTGAAAATTCTTGGCAAGGTTCACTATGGTTATACAGACATGCACTATAAATTTAAAGCAGATTTTGAACTTTCCATTCTCATGGCTTGTTTGTTTGTAGGATTTTTCATTGTTGGCTTGTAGTCTGTTGTTTAAAAAAACACAGCTTTCAAAACAACTTACATCCATAAAGTACAACGATCCTATTAATATGCTTTTAAAAGTATAACAGCAGAGAAAGATTGGAATGTAATGGAGAAAACAGTGTTTTATTGTGTATTCTTGTATGACTAATTTTGTATGCAGGACAAGGAAGTTCTGATTATTTATAAAAATAATGGGGAAAAGGGTTGAAATGGTAAATTTTAAAATACTAATCTAAACAAATCTACCTGGAAACCAAAATAAATACAATTCTACTTTCACATAAAAGGCATTTTAACCACTTTTGTTTTCTTTGGATTTTTAAAAAATGGATTACAGAAGTTTTCTTTTGAATAAAATATTTCAGGATGAAGTGTTCATACACATATTTCCCCTAATATTATTACTAAAAATAAGGTAAAATATAAACTTTTGATCTTTGTACAGATACAGAAACAGCTGTTTTGTTAGAGAAGTCATGAGAAATTATCTGTTATGGTCTGTCTAAACTTTTTCACTCTACTGAGAAAACGAAAAAACTTGTTAAAAGAATTTTCAAATAATGTGCTATTGCACCACTAGTTCTGGTGAATATAGATGTAGGATCTCAGTTTTTAATTGTTTGTCTTAAACCCTCCTCCATAAAATTTCTCAAAGATTCTCTAAGAGTCTTTAAGCAACTTCTCATGAGCTTCTACGATCCTCTTTTGTGATATTTTGGGAAATGGCTAATGAATAGTATCAAGTTTCCTCAAACCTTTATTGAGGGTCACATCCATGACAATCCTATCCTTTGGTCCAGGTCCCTTGCGACTGGCAGAAGAAGCATCTCCATCTTCACTGCCAGACAAAGAAGCTCCTCCGCTGGAACTGGAGCTTGGTTTGCCTGACCGGCTCAGCAACGTCCGAGCTGGAGTGAGGCTTGGGCTTCGGAGTCTGGTCCGTACCGTGAGAGTCACCACACCTTTCTTGAGTTGCTAAAGAAGCAACA
Organism: Anolis sagrei ordinatus; assembly: GCF_025583915.1. Taxonomy (NCBI): domain Eukaryota; kingdom Metazoa; phylum Chordata; class Lepidosauria; order Squamata; family Anolidae; genus Anolis; species Anolis sagrei. Next base: position 22,647,308 of record NW_026845477.1, read on the forward strand.
GAACCCTTTGTTAAGCTAAATAGCAAATTTTATGGATTTCTTATAAAGCTAAATGGTGTGATTACATATAGTATTCTATAGGACTGAGATTATGAAGTAATATTGACCATTACTAACTGGCAAATGTTAATATCTGCCAAAAATATTAATTCTGTCCTGCACTAATAACACTCGAGTGATTACATATACAGTCTCTCACACTTGATAACTGAAATACCACATATACACGCTATATACACATAATATGCTAATCAAAACCTGTACTGGCACTAGTTTTGCTGGTCATTATGTAGACCATCTCCAAAAAGGAATCTATCACAGGGAGCCATTTTGAATACAGTTTTGTCAATCTTTGGAATTTAGGATAACATTATTATGTATGAAACGTTATTTTAAAGCTTTGTAATGTAAGATAGATTATTCTGATTTCACAAAACGATAAGCATTAGTAACATTTACAAAATACTACAATGGCCATTTAGCAGTTATTATTTCTATTGTGTCAGGGAAGCTCTGTCTGCAATTCTCTTACCTTAAAAGTTTTAATGGCTTCCTGGTGGGTTAGACCTTGTAAGGTTTCTCCATTAACTTCTAGAAGTTCATCACCTGGTAATCAAAATCCACATCAACATTCAGAGAGGAGATACAGCCCTTTCTAAAGAATATACGCAATTTTAAGCTTATTCAGTTCCATTATTTTCTCTTTTTCATAAAATATGAAATACAAATGCTAAAGACCATTATAAGCAAGTACTCAGAGCAAGCTGTACATAACCAGCTAAAAATATTGTACGGCTATTACTCCAAGTGTTGTTCCTATTACTCCTACTATTTAAACAAGGGTTATACATTAAATTTATACATGAGAGGAAGTGGAGTGTATCCTAGACATTTATTTTTCTCATTGTGTAAAGATGTACAGGATTCCTTTTTATCAACTTTTGGAATCCTGCAGCCATTCCAGGTTTTATCAAAGCCTCTCTCAGTCCTTAAGTTTGGTTATAAAAGTAGTTGGGGCTATAGAAATTTGTGCATTGTTGCAATACCTTCTTTCAATCTGCCATCAGCAGCTGCAGCTCCATTTGGGAAAATGGTCTTCACAAAAATTCCCATGCGCCCTCGAGCAGAATCCTGTCCTCCTACAATGCTGAATCCAAGACCCTGCCACATATGGAAGAGAAGGGAAATAGGATGGAATAGATTATAATCTTGCTATTACTCATTCACAAACTGTTGGCAGATCAAGAAGCCAATATGAGCACTGCATCTATATAAAATCTGGACTTGAAAAAGTGCAAAAACTTTAAAACTACAGGATAAAGAAACCTTGACTGCACAATGTTACATTCTGTAAGTACCTGAAATATTTTGTCCTGTCTTGCAAGACAGTCTTATGTATAACATAATAAAGCATAGGTGGGCAACTACCTGGAGCTAAGGGGCCCCAGGAGACTTTGGAGGAACACTGCTATTGTTTTCATGTTCTGAAAATGTTGATCTAATTCCAAGATCACTTCCTTTATTTAAAAAAAAGCCTTTCCTTGATCTAAAATCTACCAGGGAGCCAAAAAAAGATGTGAGAAAATTGTTCCACATTCCCCCCCCCCCCCGGGCCAATTTGCAGGCAAGTTTTTTCCTATTGGGCTCACTTTCTTTATCCTTGCATTCATTGAGAGATCATTATTATGATCAGACTATCCATTTCCAGGAAAGGTCACAGCTAAGAAACTAGCCAAAGGCCATTTTCCATGACACCAAGGCCACATGTGGCTTTAATGACAAATATGCATCTAAGAGCGTTGTCTAGCTGTAAACATGCTCTTAAGTGAAGTGTAACTCCATCCCAATAAGTGGAACATCGATCATGTCTCCATCCCTTCAGGACTCGAAATAACTATGAATACCATAGTACTTTTGACATTAAATATTTTGTACTTGTAGAGCAAGAACAAACAACACATCCTATACTGTATGGGCTAAATGTAGACTCCAAGGGTGTTTCTGTAGCTCTGACCCCATTTCCCTCATTCTGTCAAAATTACTCAGACATCATGCATTACCTATTTATTTTTTAAAAAATCCTAATTTCCCCCCAAATTCTACAGTGGAATGTTAGTTGTCTGACCAATTCAAGAGCTTCAAATAAGTGTTGGTATTTACTGTCACTCTTCACTCTTGGGGCGGAAGAGGAGCAATCTACTACCCAGTGGGTTATTCCATACACAAGTGTCAAAGATATTTTGTCTCTTGTACCACTGATTTTGCTCCTCAAGATTGATTATGTAGTCTTCCACCAAAAAACTCAATTCAACCATTTGACAGTTATGAATATTTGAGTCAAGTTACAAATACAGACATTCCCCAGGTTACAAATAAGATGGTTCTGTAGGTTTGTTCTTAAGCTGGAAGTCAGAACAGCCGCATTTTTAAGTGTAACTCCAGCTTATATGGTTTTGTTTTGTTGGTTTTGTTGTTGTTGTTGGGTTTTTTTGCTATCGTAGCAACAGAGACTAGTGAGAAAGCTTCAGTGGAGACACCTTTTCCCATGATAACTCTTCAGGTCTGAATTTCCCTTCCTAAGGGTAGATTTTCTCTTACTTCCTGTTGTCGCCCTCGTTCTTAACTATGAGTCGAATGTAAGATGGATGTTTACAACTCAGGGACTCCCTGTATATGAATGTAAAATACCTCCTAAGTGTAAATTTTCAAATAAAATGGGTATGAAAAGAAATCTTATAGCAACCCAGAGATTAATGAAGTTGGTAGCAAAAGTTTTCATAGACTAAATCTGCTTTGAGTGTGGATCATGTCTCTACCCTCCCAAGAATGAATATATATAAGTATCAACATCTCATTCTCTGGGTGTTGCAAAGAAACATTCCACTGCCAAGTAGAGTCACCCTTAACCACTAGATTTTCATCTGGGAATGTCTGACTTTATTAAAAATACAGTACAGGTTGTAGAATCTTACAGCTGAAAGTTGCTTCTGCTGACCTATATTTATCTAATCTGCAATGTTAATAAATGTGAGTAGTTCCTTCTACTCTAGTGCCTCAAAAATATCCTCCAAAGGCACAGATAATGTATACAGTTGAATAATTGCCATTGATCTTGCTAAATGAGCACAGACGTTCTCTGGCTTATGAACTAAATTATAACATCAATGTATAGATGCTCTTAACCACTTTGATATCATGTGTTTAGAGACATATCATGTACTTAACTTTGAGTTAAACACAGGGAAAGTTTCAGTACATTTAACGTGTTTTGCTACACTAGTATTGGCTGGAATTGTGTTAGGTAATTGTGGTTATGTAACCCAGAATTACACACTCTTGTCTGGTTCATATTCACAATCCCTACAGAGCCACTAGCTCAGTGGTTCTCAACCTGGGGACCCCAGCTGTTTTTGGCCTCTGGTAAACTGGCTGGGATTTCAGGGAGTTGTAGGCCAAAAACATCTGGGGACCCCAGGTTGAGAACCACTGCACTAGCTTATGGGATACATAGGGACTGTGAGAGTTCCCACTGAGCAGCAGCCAATGTGATCAACAAGGATCTGTTCACCAATGCCCCCTACCCATCCCCCCCCCCCCAGACACAAACTTGAGCAATCTCAGGCCCATGGGAGGAGACTGCAAGAGGGGTGCTGTTTCTGCCTATTGTATCAGAGGTCACTCACAGGAGGGAATGGGTCTGGCACTTAGCTGTTATCTGATCAATTAGAGGAAGAGACCCCTGTTGATTGCTAACCAGCAAGTGAGAATTGGAGATTTCAGATGCGTAACACTATATCAACATGTGTGTACATACACATTCATAACTGTCCAAGATGGTCCCAGCTGTACAATTTCACTGCTCTGCGGATATCAAGTATACACCACTTTTTCCAATGGAATGGAATGAATATGGACAAAATATAAATAAATGAAGTATCCAACAATGCATAGATGTATAAGGCGACTTAGAAAAGAAGGTTCTATCATCAGACAAAGCCAGTTATTTGTAAACTGACATAAATTCTCACTTGTAGAAAGTGCTGCCACTTCTGAAGTTCTCCTAGCTGATGTTATTAGCTAGTAGAAAAACCACAAAGCATTTTTAAAATGCTTTTTTACTAGCCCCAAAAGGGGCTCTATTCAGTTTTTCAATATTAAATTTAAGTCCCGAGTTGGCAACCCATTCAACATTCTTGGAGCCTTCAAATTTGTTCCTCTTAGGGAACATTTAACATGACGATTTACTGTTAATCTCTGTCTCTCTACTGAGATAACTGTTGCTAATACCTTTTTAATGTCTTTGGATGAAATCCCTTTTCAATGCTTGCTTGTAGAAAAGCTAACACACCCCTTGCTTGTATCTTATGCACACACAGGTTTATTACACCACGATATGAATGCTTTCCATGTCACAACATAAATCCTCAGAGCCGAGTTCCTTTGGGAAGCTAATATCGTCTCTACTACTGGTACTCAACATTATAGTACTCAACAACTGGCTGCATTCAATTTTCAAGCAGTTGGTTTTAGCCATTGTGGGTTTGGGTGGCTTAAAGACCCATTCACTAACAAATCTTTCCTCAAGGGAAGGCTAATTGACAGTCTGATAGACACTTGAAATGGAACAGAAAACTGCAGACATCAAGGACAAAAAGAAGCTACCACTATCACCTGAGCCTTTTCATTTATAATTCTCTATAACATCCTCTGTATTATAGCCTGAAGAGGGAATCCATAAAGTAGACACGGTGACCATGACTGTGTGAGAGCAGCAAATCACTGTGCATTTAGACTTCCATCTATTGAAACATATCTTTATAAATTTGCATACCCCACTGATGCAAACATATTTACCCCAGTTTCCTGTAGCTGATTGAAAATATGTTTCAAAGCCCATTCCCCTTCAAGGGACCTTGAAGGGACTCAAGTAATCTGCCTGAATATTCAGAATTCTTTTTGCATGAATAGCAGAAATAGATTGAAATACCGGTAGTTATTTCTGCCAATCTCAACAGTGTGTTCACATCTTTCATCAGCCAGAAGGACCAAGAAGCACTCCCCCTTGCCTATGTTCACCCTCACTGTCATATTGCCTGTGGAAATATAAATGTGTTTTCCACTGACAATGTCTACAAAGTGTTAGCAGGGCCAGCCTCGCTGCTTTTAACCCCCAAGTAATCCATAATTTATTTCCTTTCTCTGAGGGACCACTCATCCTGAACAAGCCTTTCCTTCCAAAGCATGTGCCATTCCATTAAGCTTGTAACCATTGTTATGATTCTTTTTTTCCAGAAGAACAAATGGCACCTCCACATTCTTTCCCAACCAGACCTGACTATTTTCCTTGTTATTTTCCCTGTAGTGATATTTTCTTATTATTGTCAGAAACATCAGCAAGATCCTCATGTGAAATTGAACCACGGCACTAAATGTATTGTTGAAACTAACAGTCCTAAGATTTTTGTCAAATATGCTGTATCTACTGGATTCCGATATATCACTCTTTCTATTTCTCAGTGTGTATGAACATGATGGCTGTGATGCTGTAACATTAATGTCACTACAGTGATGGAGCTCTATCATCAAAGTTACACGTGATGGTGCCACCCACAAAATCCTATCTTTGCAGCCTGGCAAGCATTTCCAAGATGCTGAAGATCTTGGAATCTGGAAAATAACACGTGCAGCCTTTTCCCAGTTGTGGAGTGACTCAATTCTGACCCACCTTGGCCTGTTATTTTCAAAAATCTCTCTCCTATCATAACTGCTTACAATCATAGAGTTGAAAGAGACCTTGTAGGACATCCGGTCCAAACCCCTGCCAAGAAGCAAGAAAAATGCATTCAAAGCACCCCCAATAGATGTCCATCCAACCTCTGCTTTAAAACCTCCAAAGAAGGAGCCTCTACCACACTCCGGGGCAGAAAGTTCCACTGCTGAACAGCTCTAACAGTCAGGAAGTTCTTCCTAATGTTCAGGTGAAATCTCCTTTCCTGTAGTTTGAAGCCATTGTTCTGTGTCTTAGTCTCCAGGGCAGCAGAAAACAAGCTTGCTCCCTCCTCCCTATGACTTCCCCTCACATATTTATACATGGCCCTCATTATGTCTCCTTTCATCCTTCTCTTCTACAGGCTAAACATGCCCAACTCTTTAAGTCGCTCCTCAGAGGGCTTGTTCTCTAGACCCTTGATCATTTTAGTCACCCTCCTCTGGACACATTCCAGCTTGTCAACATGCCTTCAATTGCGATGCCCAGAATTGGGCACAGTGTGATTCCAGGTGTGGTCTGACCAAGGCAGAATAGAGGGATAGCATGACTTCCCTGGATCTAGACATTAGACTCCTATTTATGCAGGCCAAAATCAAAATTTTTGCCGCCACATGATATTGTTGGCTCATGTTTGACTTGTTGTCCACCAGAACTCCGAGATTGTTTTCACACGAACAGCTGTCAAACCAGGCGTCCCCCATTCTGTATCTTTGCATTTTATTTTTTCTGCCTAAGTGGAGCATCTTGCGTTTGTCCCTTCCTCCCTAAGATGAAGTAAAAGTACTTTTTGTTTTCCTTTCAAAACTCTTTTCCTGATATAAAGGCATTGCTTGGCGAGGGGAATTTTTACCAAACTTCCTTCCCCCCACATAGCAAACTGAGATAAAGCAAACTTGCATTCCAAAGTTTCCCTTGCAAGACCTTATAATACAAGAGGATAAGGTAGGAAAAAGGTGAAGGTGGAGAAGAATCAGTGGTACAAATTGAAAACAACTTTGAACTCCTTCTTCTGATGCAGGTGCATAGAATAGTCCAGTGGGGATTGAATGGCTCTAGAGCAGGCTTGCACAACCTACTGTCCTCCAGGTGTTTTGGGCTTCAACTCCCAGAATTCCTGACCTTTGGACAAGATGGCTAGGGCTTCCAAGAGTTGGAGGCCCAAACACCTAGGCGGCTGCAGGTTGTGCAGGCCTGCTCTAGAGAATATGTTTTTTCATGCACACTACAAATATATTCATGCATCCACCCACATGACCTACATGGTCTTAAATATGCTTACCTTTCCTTGACCTTTCATCAAGACAATGTTGGAAATAATAGATGGCTGGGTGAGTCGCCAAGGGTATTCAACCTGAGCTGCACTTAGAGAGCGTGTGGATTTCTTAACAATAGGATACTCCTAGGCAAATAAATTACAGGTAACAATTATGCAAAAGCCAAAAATGTTTTGTTTCACTGCTTCATCCAAAACAAGCATTCTTTTTACATGTTTTTTTTTCTATTCCATTCCCAAACTACCTATATACAAAAGGATCTTTGAACACCTTACAAGCAGGATGAATGAAGTTGGTAGCATAAACTTTAATAAATTAAGTCTACTTCCTCAGGTGCATAGAATGAAGTGCCAAGAGCAAACCTTCTTCAGAACTCTCCATTTTAGGTGGGACTGCCCTCCCGGAACAGAAACAGCACCATGCCTGAGGAGAGATGTCAGGCTGTGGGGGTCTTTCCATTTAAGTTCCTTCCTCACTCCTTTTCCCCTCCCAATACCCATATGAAGAATTTTCTTCCTCCATGTTCTTTTCCCCTCTAAGAGACAGCCACCAACAAAGCTAACACAGTGGCTATTACAGGGACTAGTTGACCATTTAATCACCGCAGACTCCTTTTGCCTGTCTCACCTGTCTGGTTCCTGTGTCCAGATGCTGGGGAAGAGAATGTTTTCTCCCTCCACGGGAATATTTCATTGCTATTTCATAATTCACGTCTCCATTTTCTACTGTCAACTCATCATCTTCTCCTACGGATTCTAAACGAGTTGCCGCCCCTAAGGTATAACCCAGCAATGTCATTTATTATACATATATATCAAAGCATCTTTTAACATCTATCAGTTGTGATGGAATCAGGTACATTAATTTTAGCATTTTGTATGTACACTCAAGGAATGACTGATGGAGACATTTTCTAAATCATCAAAAGCAAGTAAGATAAAATTTATCTTTATAGATAATACATAGAGAGAGAGAGAGCGTTCAAGTGGGTAACATTAATTTATTATAGAAGCAATAGCTGTAGCTTACCCATCTCAAAACACTATACTGGAAAATAGCTTAATATTTATCCCAACTTCTTACTACAATGTGTAGTGTTTTGGTTAAGATCCAGAGCCAAAAAGAAACTACCAAAGTCATTAGAATGAGCACACTAATTGGCATCAAAATAAATAAAGGCAAAACTGAAAAGAAGCAAATTCACCCTTCCTAAAAGCAGCAAAAGTTCAAGTCCTAATGGTTCAAGGCGGGGTACCACACAGCCAAAACATACATTATAAAATCCATTCACCAAAACACATGGTACTAAGATTGAAGCACATCAGCAATAGAATGCAAATCCAAACTTATGCTTCAAAGTTGACTGGGTAGGCCTGCCAGAAGTGATGGGTCTTCAGTTGTGTCTTAAATTCTGACAGCTCATTTATCTGTCAGGTCTCTTCTGGCAGGTCATCCCATAGTCTTGGGGCAGCCGATGAAACAATTGCAACACCAACAGGAGTGCATTCCAAAATGAGAAGGAAGCCCAATCCCAAGTATTTATCAAACAGGCTTCTGCAAGTGATTATTTTCTCAAAAAAAAAAAGTCTTCAAAAGAATTCTGCAACCTTCAATTCTTCCCTAGTGTACCTTGGGATCGGCTCCTGTACTTCAAAATACCACCTCCTCGAGTTGGACTTTCACCATTTTCTTTGGATCCCTCTTCACCTGAAGGATCTGGCGACTTATCTGTATCTGCCACATCTGGCTCCTAAACAAGTAGGAAAGGATAAATGTTATTAAACTACATCATATTTCCAAAGCCAGATAAACCATTATCCCAAGGACAACGCGAAACTTCAGATCAATTACAGTACTTCTGCTTGCTATGGCATGACCACACAGACAATTCAAGCCTTGGAAATTATCTCCTATCCTTCTCCTTTCATTGCAGTTTAGAATGTAAGAACTCATTGTGAGATGGCAGAAGAAGCTATGCTCCCAGAAGGGCAAATAATAAATATAGCCAGCTTTGCCAGCAGACGGAAAGATGCGTTCTTATACATTTTGGATGTTTTTATAGTTAAGTATGATAGAAAACAATAACGTAAATAGCTGGTATAGGAATCTGCAGCTGCTTTTATGCAGGAAAGCCTCACAGGCACAGTTTCAGTTCATGTTTCAAACCGTGCAAGGATAAAAAGCAAATGCAACTTGCTACACGGCCATCATCCAGCTCTCAGGAGTGGATCTCCCTCTCAACTGCCACTGCTCAGGAACTATCCTTCTTATCCTGAGTGGATGGAAAAAGAAGAAAGTACCACACATGGATTTTGCCATCTCTCCCAAACCTATCCCTTTCATCTCATTCCCTTTAGATTATGCAGGGAATATCTAAGTGACAAGCCCAAATAACTGTAGTTGCTGCCACTGCTGCCTCCTTCTCTTCCTTCCTTCCTCCTCCTCTTATTATTTGTTACCCACCTCTCCTAATGGTTCAAGGCGGGGTACCACACAGCCAAAACATACATTATAAAATCCATTCACCAAAACACATGGTACTAAGATTGAAACACATCAGCAATAGAATGCAAATCCAAACTTATGCTTCAAAGTTGACTGGGTAGGCCTGCCAGAAGTGATGGGTCTTCGGTTGTGTCTTAAATTCTGACAGCTCATTTATCTGTCAGGTCTCTTCTGGCAGGTCATCCCATAGTCTTGGGGCAGCCAATGAAAAGTCCTCAGTGATGATTGCCAGTCGGGTTCTGGGTGGTATACTTAGGACCCAGAATGTCCCTCAGAGGACCTCATGGACCTAAGGGATGGATTATATGAGAGAAGGCAATCCTATAGGAATCTAGACCCAAACCAGATGGTTTGAGCATTGGATTATGACTCTGGAGACCAGAGTTCAAATTACCATATGGCATGAAAACCAATGGTTGACCTTGATCTAATGACACACTTGATCTAATGACACACTCTCAGCGGCCTTCGATACCGTCGATCACGGTATCCTTCTGGGACGCCTCTTGGACATGGGGCTCGGGGGCACTGCATTGCAGTGGCTCTGATCTTTCCTTGAGGGACGGTCCCAGAAGGTGTTATTGGGTGACACCTGTTCGGCCCCACAACCGTTGTTGTGTGGAGTCCCACAGGGTTCTATCTGTCCCCGATGTTATTTAACATCTACATGAAGCCGCTGGGAGAGATCATTCGGAGTTTCGGACTGAGGTGTTATCTCTATGCAGATGATGTCCAAATCTGTCACTCCTTCTCACCTGTCACCAAGGAGGCTGTCCAGACCTTGAACCGGTGTTTAGCTGCTGTGTCGGACTGGATGAGAGCTAACAAATTGAAATTGAATCCAGACAAGACAGAGGTCCTACTGGTCAGTCGTAAGGCTGAACAGGGTATAGGGTTACAGCCTGTGTTAGACGGGGTTACACTCCCCCTGAAGACACAGGTTCGCAGCTTGGGAGTGATCCTGGACTCATCGCTGAGCCTGGAACCCCAGGTCAGCAGTGGCAGGGAAGCTTGCACAATTAAAACTTGTGCACCAGCTGCACCCGTACTTGGGAAGTCATCTGGCCACGGTGGTCCACGCTCTTGTACATCCCGTAATAGATTACTGCAACGCACTCTACGTGGGGTTGCCTTTGAAGACTGCTCGGAAACTACAACTAGTCCAGCGAGAAGCAGCCAGATTGCTCACCGGAGCGGCGTACAGGGAGCACACCACCCCCCTGTTGCGTCAGCTCCACTGGCTGCCGATCCAATTCCGAGCACAATTCAAAGTGCTGGTTTTGACCTACAAAACCCTATACGGTTCCGGCCCAGTGTATTTGTCCGAACGGATCTTCCTCTACATCCCACCTCGAAGTTTAAGATCTTCTGGGGAGGCCCTGCTCTCGACCCCGCCAGTGGCACAAGTGAGGCTGGCGGGGACGAGGAGCAGGGCCTTCTCAGTGGTGGTCCCCCACCTGTGGAACTCACTCCCCGGGGAGATCAGATCGACGACTTCCCTTCTAGCGTTTAGGAAAAAACTAAAGACCTGGATGTGGGACCAAGCTTTTGGCCATGCTGACAACTGATCAAAGGACCTATCGATAGACAAGGACAATGGAATGGAATGGATATATGAACTCTGATATATGGACTCTGACATGAGATAGTTTTTATGATTTTAATAGGTATTGATGTTTCATTTTAATTGTTGAACTGTTATATTTTGTATTGTTTGTTGTGTGATTTGGGCATCTAATTGTGCCTCCTTTGTAAGCCGCCCTGAGTCCCCCCCCCCCCCGGGGTGAGAAGGGCGGGGTATAAGTAGATGAAATAAAATAAATAAATAAATTTTAGTCCCAGAGGAAAGCAAAGACAAACTGCGTCCATACAAATCTAATTTCTCTTATAGTCAACATATGTCAGAAATGTCATGAAGGCATACAGCAATAACCGCTAAACAGTAACTAGATGCTGTTGCACCTAATGTCCCAGCAGCATTGACAAAAATCAGGATAGAATGCAATTATTATTATTATTATTATTATTATTATTATTATTATTATTATTATTATTCCGCCCTATCTCCCCGAGGGGACTCAAGACTTGGACTAGATAGAAGAGTTGGACTAGGTGATAATTGGGGTACCTTCTCCCATGCTGTTTAATATTTAAACAACACTTTATCAAATCTAGAAGATGACTTCTAGTGCCTTAAAGTTTTTTCACCCCTTCTTAAGGCATTTCTGACATTCCGTGAAGCCTTTGTAGTATCCAAATTGCAAAACATTAGTCCTTGGGCCATCCAAATTGCCAGTCCCTGTGATAAATAATACTGGGCTATTATTACTGTTACAAGTATTTATCTGTTTATTTAAAACTTTTATATCCCGATCTTCTCTACCTCCGTAGAGGGACTCAGACTGGCTAACTGCAAGAATTCAATGCTAACAATAAAAATCTTTAAAACATCATACATAAACAATCAGTTAAAAATACATATAAGATAAACTGCATATAAACCATTCGCCAAGATAAAACCATGTCCAACTCAGTCCGCACATTGTGGTCAATAACTTTAGTCAGTTACTGATCTCAGCAATCACTCTGCAAATGGGTTAATACAGTTTTGAGGTAAGTGCTCTGGATGCTCCAAAATTCAGAACGAATATCTTAGCCTCAACATCATTATTGTCGTCAGTATCATCACATACAGTATAATGTTCAGTACTTTCAAAACAAAGTAAGGCATGACAACCATGGGTTTGTTTCAATGTTCCAAAGTATGTGCATAATTATTTGCTTGGTTCATGATTTTTATAAGCAACAACAGGCAAAAATAATTGTTATGTAAAGAGATAATTTGTGGGCTTTTGATAAAACACAATTCTTGTTTAAAAAAGGGGGGGGGGAGACTAGGTTTGATGAAGAAAGCCTTCCAATTTTCACAAATCATGCCAGAGGCACATGTTTATTGAACATAGTACTTGTTTTCTACTTTCTAAAAGACCCCAATTACTTCCTACACTACAAATAAACAGAAATTCTACCCATTAAGCCTATGCATATTTCTGATGAGTCCCAGACTGTAATTCTTAGCTATAAAAATGAGTTGTGAAGCCACAGCTCAATGAAATTGCAACTCTTGTTTTATTTGCCAGGCTTCTAACAGACTACCCTGCTGCCAAAACAGTAACTGTGCCATTCTCAATAGTCTTGCTTTCCAGGAAGTGACACTCATTTCTTGATTTGGACTGCTAAATGAAAACAGCTATTTTCAAACTCTGTTAGTGACCAACCCACACAGAAGGAACTCTACTGGAGAAGGGGGAGGCTACCTAAACGGAAAACTCAGTAATAGTGGTGTGGGTTTCTAATCGATTTTACCTTATAAATTGATTTGCTGCAACAGAAGCCCATTTTTTGGTAGTTTATGTAGGGCAACAGAGAAGACTAGTCCATGCTCTGTGAAACGCCTAGAACATACTCCAGGGTTATGAAGCATCTGGCACTCACAGAATTCCATAGCAGTTAAAGAATGAATCCACTGTTTACATTCAACTGTATGTGGAAAATACTGTTGCCCATGGCAATGCTAACTGATCTAAACCAATGAATTAGCCCACAAATACGTTAGTAAGCATATGATAGTAGTCACTGGGCTTGATAGTGACTATTTTTGCACATTTATCTGGGATTTTCTTTTATTTTTTTCAGCAGGAAACTTTAAAAAGAGAGTATGAATGTATCCTTGCTGACAACAAAATTCTGGGATCCTTTTAAAGTATTGGTAATGATATTTGAAAACTTAAATAGCTTGATGCCTTTGTGCGTGTGTGTGTGTGTGTGTGTGTGTGTGCATGTCAGGAGCGACTTGAGAAACTGCAAGTCACTTCTGGTGGGAGAGAATTGGCCGTCTGCAAGGACATTGCCCAGGGGACACCCGGATGTTTTGAAGTTTTATCATCCTTGTGGGAAGCTTCTCACATGTCCCCGCATGGGGAGCCAGAGTGAGTTCATCCGCGCTCTCCCCGGATTTGAATCTGTGACCTGCTGGCACAAGGGTTTAACCCAGTGGTTCTCAACCTTCCTATTGCCACAACCCCTTAATAGAGTTCCTCATGTCGTGGTGACCCTCAACTATAAAATCATTTTCATTGCTACTTCACAACTGTCACTTTGCTACTGATATCAATTGTAATGTAAATATCTGATGTATTTTCATTTACTGGACCAAATTTGGCACAAATACTCAATACACCCAATTCTGAATACTGATTTTGTCATTTGGGAGTTGTGGTTGCTGGGATTTATAGTTCACCTACAATCAAAGAGCCATCTGAACTCCACCAATGATGGAATTGAACCAAAGTTGGCACACAGAACTCCCATGACCAACAGAAAATGCTGGAGGTTTTGGTGGGCATTGACCTTGAGTTTGTGAGTTGTGGTTCACCTCCATCCAGAGAGCACTGTGGACTCAAACAATGATGGATCTGGACCACACTTGGCACAGATACTTAATATGCCCAAATGTGCACACTGGTTGAGTTTGGGGATGATAAACATTGACACTTGTGAGTTGTAGTTACTGGGATGTATAGTTCACCTACAATCGAAGAGCATTCTGAACCCCACCAATGACAGAATTGGGCCAAACTTCCCACACAGAAACCCCATGACCAACAGAAAATACTGTGTTTTCTGATGGTCTTTGGCGACCCCTCTGACACCCCTTCACGACCCCTCCAGGGGTCCCGACCCTCAGGTTGAGAAACACTGGTTTAACCCATTGCGCTACCAGGGGCTCCTAGCTTGACGCCTGAACAGTTTGGTATATTTGAAAGAATGCTTCTTCTCACATATATCTGGCTAAGGACTTAAATGTATGGAGAAGTGCTTCTCTGTGGGAGCAATATTCAGTTATACCACAGACAATGCGGTTGCTGGTGACCCTTTTTGGTCAACAATTATTTAGCCACTTGTGCTCCCTCTATATTATCAGTTTTATATTTATTTAAGCAATGCTTTTGACATGAAATAAATAAAACCACTAAAGTAGGAAATAAGTACCTGAAAAAACAATTTTCTGTGACGTGGTCATTCATTTCTAAACCCTGTGAACACATAACAGCTCTTGGAGAATGCAGGAATCAAGTAGCCTCCAACACGTCTTAAGGAGAACCTTTTAAACTTTTGATTTGTTTGCTTTGCATTTCCACCCATTCAGATTAGAGGTCAGTCCCAGCCTTGAGTCCTTATCTTGCTTCCCGATCTTTTCTTTTGGCATAGTTATGAATAAAAGGTTCCCAGCACGTTTCTTCCCAGATAACACTTCAGCCCCTAGATTGGCCTGGGAGAAGAAAATGGCATGCCACTATTGAGAGAAAATTTATCCCCAATTCTATCTTAGATCTCAGGGTTTGAATCCCATCATAGCTATAGATGTCCATTGGTTTTCCTTGAGCAAGTCATACTCTCTCAGCCTCAAAGGAAGGCAAGGAAAAGTCCTTCTGAAAAAATATTGCCAAGAAAACCACATAATAAAGTTGCTTCAGGGTCACTATAAGTCAGAAAGAATGTGAATGCACACAACACAAATCTCAAACACTAGTTTACTAGAACATCTTGCAAAGGCTGGTCATGCTTCTAAGAGAGTGATTCCCTAAAGTCTTTTGGATGAGGAAAGAACATATGGGCTTAGATGCTAAATCAAGACAATTGAGTGTATATGCTCACGGGTGTATGTGGCAGTTGCCTCGTTGGTGAACTGCAAGATAAACAAACAAACAAACAAACAAGGAGGCTGATAACACTTTAAAGATTAACAGGCTACAATGGGCTATATGGTCTATAGCTCATTGTAGCATTACTGCTATACAGTCTGCTATGCAGTCTGTTATCATGAGAGAAGCAAATTGAGGATACAGTTGTAATGTATTTAAAAACGCAAAGATAAAAACTTGGCATTACACTAAATGTCCTTTGACCAGTAGCTGGCCACTGGGAGTGCCTCTGGTGTTGCTATAAGGTCCCCCATTGTGCATGTGACAAGGCTCAGACTGCATTGTAATAGGTGGTCAGTGCAACCAAAGAAAAGCAACCAAAGTACAGGGAATCAAATAAGACTGCCCGGTTGGAAACCTCTTGGTTTGAACTCCATGAAACTGCAAACAAGAATATATAAAGACGGTCCCTTTGTTTCGTATCACTGTATGGCCACCTATGTGCTTCAGTAATATGTTTAATGAGAAGATTCATTTAAAGGAGATGTATGTGACATTGTCACTTCACATTCAATCACCATTGGCTTTATGTGAGAGCAAGTGCTTGCATGGAAAGTGACAATGTCTACTGTTAGATTAACAGTGGTTAATCTAACAGTAGATATAAATGTAGACTACCTGTTTCTGCAGGTATATTGTAAAGAGCTTGAGAATGTTACCTTTCTGGACTACAACTCCTAGGCCCTTCCAGCTATACCATGCTGTACCTGAAGCTTTGCCAATGGGAATGATACCTAGGGGATTTTGGGATCACCAATCTACAAAATGTAGCATTCTGAAGACCTATCAGTATCATGGTGAACCAAGCCACTTATGTTGAAGTCAGTGGTATTTTAAGGACTGGTGACAGTCCAAAGCTGTTGGTCTCTGGAGAATTTCCAAGAAATTAACAATTGTACCAAATAGGCACAAATATGGCACCATACCCCATACCAGATAGAGTAAGCATTGCTCCAGATCAGTTGGGAACATGTGACCCTCCAAAGTTTATCAACTACCAGTCCTATCATCCCTTGTTCTTCTCCATGCCTATTAAGGCTGAAGGGAACTGTGAGGCCAATAGTATCTGAAGAACCACTGGTTCCCCAACTCTGCACAACCATGAAAATGAACGAAATCTGGTTACCAGTATTTAAAAAAACTCTCAAATCGGGACAGTAAATAAAAAGGAACACTCAAACAACAGGGGAATTCCTGATATGAATCAATCAGGGCCAGCTAACACTTCCCAACAAAAAAATCCCCCAGGCAGGAATCAGCCAGTCACTGAAGTTGGAAGGCCATTCAATGCTAATCAAGGTGGCCAATTGCAACATTCACACTTGCCTCAAGCGGACAAGAGTTCTTTCTCCCATCCTGGATATTCCACAGATATATAAACCTCACAGTTTCCCACAAACTTTAAAATCTCTGAGGATGCCTGCTATAGATCTGGGTGAAACGTCAAGAGAGAATACTTCTGGAACATGGCCATACAGCCCAGAAAGCTCACAGCAACCCAGTGAGGATGGCCATGAAAGCCTTTGACAACACAACTGCACAATATGTTTACATTGTTTGCAGTTCTCATTTTAAGAAATGTCCTGTCTTCACTAAGGCATACGTGACAGTATAATACATTACATTTTTGTGGATTTTATTTACATAATAGAGGTGGGAGAACAATGTCTGAGGAAGTAACCTAATGTGAACTCTCTATGTATAACTTTAGACATTGAGAACCTCCTTTGCATGCAATCAACGACAACAAGAATTGGAAGAATCACTCCCCAAATTATTTTCTGTACATGTTTTTTGTTCTGTTTGTGTCATAGTATTCTCAGAGGGAAAAAAAACCTGTAATGTAGAATGTTACTTTCTGAAATAAATGATCTAAAGACCAATTTCCAAATTATGTAGATGATGCCTTTGATGCACAGTGTGTTCAAAATGCATTTTTAACACAGCCCGGCAGGGATTGAATTGCAGACAGCTGCAATACTTCTCTAGGAAAGCAAACTGCAGATGTGATCAAACCACATATCAAGCAAAATTTTTGCTGTTATAGTATCTCTATTATCTTTATGTTAATAACAAATCAACTGCAGAGCCACATCGGTATTGGTTTCATCTTACTATTACAAAGAAAGCTATTCGTATTGTTGCAATGCAGCTGCTTCCAATCTGGGAGTTTCCAGATACATTGGAAGAAAAACCCATCACTCTCAGCATCTATGGCATTATTGATGCGGATCATAGGGCTTGTAGGCTGTCACATCTGGACTTGTAGAAGCTTATTCTAAGGCTTTTTCACTACATTTTACGACATTTAAGCAGATATCCATATATTCCAAATGGAAATAAGTTTGTATATTATGAGAAGTATAAGTGGTTGCATAGAGTTTAGTGTAGTTTTAGTTTTTCCTATACGTAGGTACCATATAAGCAGGTTTCTTCTTCTTTTTCTTTGTTTTATTTTGTTTTTTTGTATGTTGATAATTTGGTGTGATTGCATTTTGTGTATTACTTAGTCTAATTTGTTTTGTTTTGTTTTTCTATATTGAGTATTTGTTGTGGTTGCATTTTGTGTATTACTTTGTATGGTTCAAAATCTAGTAAATATAATTTAAAAAACAAAATTACATTTTAATCCAGTGGGCTCACAGTTTATACTCACAGCTTGATTGTTTTCATTTTCCTTTTATATGAATTGTAATGCAACGAGGAGCCCAGCCAGCATATCCACACATTATATGTCAAAGAGCTGCATGTAGGTCATGAGTCAGTTTGGCCACCTTTGTCTCATCAGATCCTTGTAAGTCTCCTGGAGCTTATGTGAAATGTACAAGTGCAAGACTAGAGCCAACTACTGGAAATCGGTTGAATGTTTCCTGTAATTCTCTTAGAGAATGACTCTACAGAATGATTAGCGAAGGCTTATTAAATAAAGAACAACCACCAATGAGTCAACGATAGAAAGAAACTGAAAATACAGAGTCCATTCAGTTGAAGGAATTGATGTGTATGCACATGTGTGTAATTTAATAGATTTTAATACAGGGTTAACACAAACAGTGCCAAAGATTTTGCAATGCTGTAAAACTTCCAGAAATCCTTTCCCCTTCCTATAAAAAGATGGCTATTATTTTTAAAGGGTGTTAGATTACATTGCATATATTGAATGTTAGCACCTGGAGGAAACAGCTTCTTTGTACCTTTTGCAGCTCTGACCATGGCCAAGAAGGGAAGTGGGGCTGTTGTGTTTCAGAGGATTTTACTATCTGACCTTAATTTTACTCAATCCAATTCACAAAACACTGGTTACTCCATATGGTTATCATCAAGTATGGATAAAATCCTTACTATTTTTTGGAAATATACTGTTGTTTACAGAGTGTTGCTATACTTAGAAATCCTACTGGAGTGATATTTCAATCCACTGCTAAGCAAAATTAATTAATAATAAGCAACATCGTTGTTAGACAGCATGACAAGATCCACACGGTAAGGATGAAGCTTGCTTCTACTCAAGAAGAGAAAACACCAAGCAGTAAAGTGATGTGTAAAGTACAGTGAGGGAGGTAGAAAACAGTCAATGCACCACTGACATGAATAGGGGATCGTGCTGCTTCTACATCAGAATGAAAGAGCCTCCTAAACGCAAAGGGCTACATCAATCTTATACCTCCCACAATCTCTGGCAACTGGACATACTGATTGAAGAACATGGGATTTGGTGTCCAAAGTACCTACAAGACACTTTGTTGGGGAAATCTGGCCTATTTAATCCAGCAGTCTGATTCCCACAATCACCAGACAGATGCTCCAGAGATTTTTGACCACAGCTCTCATAAACATGGATGACTGAACTGACTGACAGTTATTTAATAATGCCAAAAAAGAGCTTCTCCTTTCACCCACTCATTTTCTATTTAATTAGGTAATTTAAATCAGATTTTGGGAAAACCAGGATTTTTATATATTTACATAAGCACTATAAGCTCAGTTCTGATTGCCATAATAATTCTTGGCTAAACCATGTATCCTGTTCTTTAATATGTTTCTGTTTTGTAGTTGGCTCCAGGAGGTGGATCTTGGGTTCTAGAGAAAATTAAAATAGATCCCAGAATCCTTAAGTCTGGCCATCCTTGCTATTCAGGAAATTTGAGAATTTGAACCATCTTCCCTTGCCCAAATGTGGCAGGTGGTGACAGATTGATCATAACTTTATGGTCTTGTATTGCTGTATAAAAACCAGTCTTGGCTTGCCACCAGTGGAACCAGAAGTTATAGGCTGAGGCTACTTTTCTTGTATTGTTTTCAGATCTGTTTTTGCTATCATTTCAGGGCTACTTCAGTCTTTTCCCCCACCTAAAAATCCTGACTGAATTCATTCAATCCACACAAGCAAAATGAAATTTTAATGAAATATAATGGTATTTTATCATTCATGACCATTAATTATAGACTAGTCTTGGGAGAACCTGATCCAGTTAGACATTGTGCTGTCACATTATGCACTGTGCCATTATAAAGCTGCTGGTGCTCTGTCTCTCACTGCAAGCAACAAAGGAGATAATGCCTACTTTGTGGGTTCTCATTTTCACTGTCACACCCCAATTCTCTCATTTCTATCCAGAGTTTTGAATGTAAGAAGTGTTCTTATAACTAAATAGATCACTGTTCCCTACCATTCAGCACTACAGGCAGTCCCCAGGTTACAAGTCAGATAGCTTCTGTTGTTGTTGTTTATTTGTTCAGTTGTTTCCAACTCTTCGTGAGCTCATGGACCAGCCCACGCCAGAGCTCCCTGATGGCTGTAGCAACCCCCAGCTTCTTCAGAGTCAAGCCAGTCACTTCAAGGATACCATCCATCTCTCTTGCCCTTGGTCACCCCTCTTCCTTTTTCCTTTATTTTTAATCCTTGTGTGTTACTGTTTATTGGCTATTGTTTATATGTGATTTATATTAACTGTATTGTATTTATTGTTTATTGCTTTTTGTTTTATTGATGTGTTGTTGGGCTTGGCCTCATGTAAGCCGCTCCAAGTCCCCTGGGGAGATGGTGGCGAGGTATAAATAAAGATTATTATTATTATTATTATTATTATTATTATTATTATTATTATTATTATTCTATTTGTAGAAAAAAAAGCTTGTCTTCTCCAAGCTTTCCTTTCTTCTCATTATTTGGACAAAGTACTTCAACTTTGCCTCTAATATCCTTCCCTCCAGTGAGCAGTCGGGCTTCATTTCCTGGAGTATGAACTGGTTTGTTCTTATGCACTCTCAGAATTTTCCTCCAGCACTACACTTAAAAAATGTCTATCTTCCTTCGCTCAGCCTCCCTTATGTCCCAGCTCTTGCATCCATAGGTTACTACCGGGAATACCATTGCTTTAACTATGCAAATCTTATAGGTTCTGTGGGTTTGTTCTTAAGTTGAAATTGTATCCAAGTTGGAACAGGTAATTTTTTAAAGTTTAGCTCCAGAGATAGATAGATAGATAGATAGATAGATAGATAGATAGATAGATAGATAGATAGATGATAGATAGATAGATGATAGATAGATAGATGATAGATAGATGATAGATAGATGATAGATAGATGATAGATGATAGATAGATGATAGATAGATGATAGATGATAGATGATAGATGATAGATAGATAGATGATAGATAGATAGATGATAGATAGATAGATAGATAGATAGATAGATAGATAGATAGATAGATAGAGACACACACACACACCCCAACATGCTTTGGATAGCATAGGGAACAGTTGACACCCCTGTGATGCTGTCTGTACCCCTGTTCAAAAGATTTTACCTCACTTTCTGTCAATGTGATCATTGGATTTTGAAAAATGTGGCTTGTTGTGGAAACATGGATGGGTGATAAAGAATAATAATAATAATAATAATAATAATAATAATAATAATAATAATCTTTATTTATACCTCGCCACCATCTCCCCAATGGGGACTCGGGGCGGCTTACATGAGGCCAAGCCCAGACAACATATTACAGCAAAATAAAACCAAAAACATATGCAACAAGCAACAACATCATAAAGCTTTAATGGAGACACCCTTTCCCCATGATAACTCTTTCAGGAGTAAATTTCTCTTCCTAGGGGTATATTTCTTCCTGTTGTCTCATCCCTGTTCTTAACTAGGAATGATTTGTAAGTCAGATGTTTGTAACTTGGGGACTGCCTGTATTTGGACCAGAGTAGACAAAGCAGGGGCAGCTAGTAAACCCACCACCAGAAAGGCTCATAAATCAAATCTGGCATTTATCATCACCATTTTGATATCTGCTTCATGTCAAACAGGAGCTTTAACAGTGCTGAGAGTCACTGTACTTTGATCAGATGCAGAAAATGTGGTAAAATCAAGAATGGAATTGCTATCATTGGAGAAAGTGTGATCTGGAGGCCAGATGTGGCCCACAGTCATCTTTTTAAAAGGCAATTTGACGTCTAAATCAAATTAAGACAGAATATTTCAATGGTCAATCAAGTCTCCGAGATTCTTGGGTGAATGTGGCCACTATTATGGCAAAAGCTGTGGGGCAAAATGTCATTAGTGTCCTGAAAAATGGGTGCAGCCGGCTGAGAAACAGGGTAGGGTGAAACCTTGGACCTGCCAAAGTTACTGGTCTACAGTGACATAGAAACAACTCTCTAATTTCAGGAAGGGATCCTTCCTAGACTTGCAAATACGAGAGATGTTATGAAAGTTGAAGCTGGGATATTTTGAATGTAAAGCATGTGTTTTCTTACTTAATAACAACTATTTGAATAAACAACACCACTTTTGCTGTTGATCAAACAAATCAAAATCTTCCCCAAATGTCTACACCGGCCCACTCTCATACCTAGGACAAAGCCCTTGTAATTATATTACCCACCATTCACTAATAGTTAGGGAGGTTAAGTCTGATTGAAACCGTGGATCTCCTATCCATTGCTTCATCAGCTTTCCTCCTTCATACAACTTACAAAACGAAATAATTCGTAACAAACAATTTGGAGCCTTTCAGCATTCAAGTGGCTGCATTTAAAAATAACATTTAGTTTATGTATCAGTATAGATCAAATGTGGGCAAGTTGTGTGAAGGTCAGAGGCCACCCCCACACACAAACCAAGCCTAACCGCCTCTGTTTTCTTTTACTGACCTTCAAAAATTGTGACAGGAAGGGAAACAAAATAAGGAGGGATAGGGCAGGAGGGATAGGGCGGGAGGGCCCTTGGATAACTGTGGGAGACTTAATGAGTTGCAAAAATAGGGTTTCAGAAGCTACACTTTGCCTATAACTGGCACAGATATTCAAGGGCTTGAGACCAATTTTACACTTCTTTCCACAGTGCCGGTCTTCCTGGCTTCTGTAACATTTAAAAACAAGTTTTATACGAGCTCTGTTCCCCTCCTGAGGAGCTATTAATTCCCTGCTGACAATCTTGCTGGGTTAAGTGTCATCACTGTGCTTTCTTATTCCTTTCCCCCCACTTCCAAGGAAACTGTTCCTGTGCTAAACTGGTGCCTGATGATCATAACAGACAGCACAAGTCTTAATCTAGATAAGGCAGGGGGGCTCCTGGTCAGTCGAAAGACCGGCCTGGGAATAGCAATTCAGCTGATGGTAGGTGGGATAATGCTCCCTCCGAAAACACAGCTTTGCAGTTTGGGGTATTTCTGGATCCAGCCATGGCCAGGAGTGTATTTGTAGTTTAAACTAGCATGCTATCTATGCCCATTCCTTGCAAAGTCAGATCTGGGCATAGTAGTGCCTGCCTTGGTTACATTCTCTTTGAATAATCGTAATGTGCTCAATATGGGGCTGCCTTTGAAAATTCTCTGATATAACAGTTGGCCCAGGCTGTTAATTGGGGTTGGTTTCAGGCAGCACAACTTCCTTGTTGCAACATGGCTGCCTTTCCCTTTCCAGGCACAATTCAAAGCGTGCATTTTGGTGTATAAACTTCTATGTTTGCTGTTTATCCATTCAGTTGCTTCCGACTCTTCATGAACCAGCCCACCCCAGGGCTCCCTGTTGACCGTGGCCACCCCCAGCTCCTTCAAGGTCAAGCAAGTCACTTCAAGGATGCCATCCATCCATCTTGCCCTTGGTTGGCCCCTCTTCCTTTTTCCTTCCATTTTCCCCAGCATCATTATATTCTCCAAGCTTTCCTGTCTTCTCATTATGTGGCCAAACTACTTCATCTGTGCCTCTAATATCCTTCCTTCCAGTGAGCAGTCGGGCTTTATTTCCTGGAGTATGGACTGTTTTGATCTATAATAATAATAATAATAATAATAATAATAATAATAATAATAATAACAATCTGCCTGCGACAAAGAACTGATGGGATCACAAGCCGGAAAAAGTTACAGAGAATGAACGCGTCAAGTTACTCTGGGACTTCCGAATTCAGACAGACAGAGTTCTGGTGCACAATACTCCTGACCTCACGATCATGTTAAAAAAACAAAGTATGGATTGTCGATATTGCAATCCCAGGTGACAGCAGGATTGAAGAGAAACAACTGGAAAAGCTGACACGATATGAGGACTTAAAGATCGAACTGCAAAGACTCTGGCATAAGCCAGTCAAGGTGGTCCCAGTGGTGATCGGCACACTGGGTGCAGTGCCTAAAGACTTTGGCCTGCACTTAAACACAATCAGGGCTGACAAAATTACCATCTGCCAGCTGCAGAAGGCCACCTTACTGGGATCTGCATGCATTATTTGCCGATACATCACACAGTCCTAGACACTTGGGAAGTGTCCGATGTGTGATCCAATACAACAGCCAGCAGAGTGTCTGCTGTGGACTCATCTTGTTGTGTTTCAAATAATAATAATAATAATATTAAAAAAATTATTGGTACCCTGCCACCATCTTCCTGAAGGGACTCGGGGCGGCTAACATAATGCCAGGCCCAAGCAATTTCAATAAGGCAAAATAAAATGCATACAAAACAGACGATAACATCTTGCGGTCAAAGGCACTCTCAGAATTTTCCTCTCGCACGGCAGTTCAAAAGCGTCTCTCTTCCTTCGCTCAGTCTTCCTTTAATGGTCCAGCTCTCACATCCATAGGTTACTATAGGGAATACCATTGCTTTAACTATATGGATCTTCGTTGCCTGTGTGATGTCTCTACTCTTCACTATTTTATCGAGATTGTTCATTGTTCTCCTCCCAAGAAGTAAACTTAGGTCCAGGTTATTTGAAGGACCATACCCACCCTCTCAAAAAGCTTTAAAATGAAATTGCCTCTGTATTTAGTTTGAATTTCTAATGGGAGTGAATCTGTGTTTTCCTCAACCCTGCCAAAAATATATATTTACATAAACTTCTAATATTTAAATATAGGCTTTAGGTGAAGCCCTTGCTGACAGGCCTAGTAATGAACTCTTATGGGGGAAACAGTCTACTAAGCATGCTCTGTTTGCTATGAGTATATTGAGCATGCTCTGTTTGTCCTAAGGAAAGAAAAGGGAGGAAGCAACTGAGATGCCCTCTGTTGGGAGCCCAGGGATGTGGTTTTACAGCATGCTCCATTTAGAGCAAGTTCAAGCTTAATACAGGCAGTCCCTGGGTTACAAACATCCGACTTACAAAGGACTCACAATTAAGAACGGGGCAAAACAACAGAAAGTGAGAGAAATCTACCTCTAAGAAGAGAAATTAGCTTCTGAAAGAGTTATCATGGGGGAGAGGTGTATTCACTGGACTTTATCGCCAGTCCTTATTTCTGTACCAAGCCAAGTTTTTTTCAAAATCCAATTAAAACAGGGAAAGAAAGTGAGGGGAAATCTTCTGAACAGAGACACAGACACTAAAGTAAACATCATATTCCCTATGCTATCAGAAGTTTGTGTGTGTGTGTTTACAGATATAGATATAGGAATAGATATATAGATATAGATATATCTTACTGTGGAAGACAATCTATAATAATAATAATAATAATAATAATAATAATAATAATAAACCTTTATTTGTACCCCGCTACCATCTCCCGAAGGACTTGGTGCGGCTTACAAGAGGCCGAACCCCAATTACAATAGTAAAACAACAGCAACAACAAACAGTAAAATAACTCAAAAAACAAAGCAATAACATTAACAATACACAGTGACGCAATTAAAATCAACGGCAGGGCCAAATGTAATAATTAAAAATTAAAAGTGCTGGGTGTGACCAGGTGGAGTGTTTGGAGGGGGATGGGGGGATGAGATCCTGGATCTCTGATAAAGTGCGTTGGGACATAATGCTAGGAGTTTCCTTATTCTGGGAAGGCACACTGGAACAACCACATTTTCAAGCTCCTCCTAAAGATTGCTAGCGACGGGCCCTGCCTGATGTCCTTAGGGAGAGAGTTCCAGAGTCGATGGGCCACCACCGAGAAAGCCCTATCCCTCGTCCCCACTAATTGTGCTTGCGATGCCGGTGGGATCGTGAGCAGGGCCTCTCCAGATGAGCGAAGAGATCGTGTGGGCTGTTAGGAATAGTGAGAGTTGAAGTCCAAAACACCTGGACGGCCAAAGTTTGCCCATCCGTGATCTATAGCATCCGACAACATTATCAAAGTAGCTGTAGCAGTCTTTGTTCGATTCTACAACTGTTGTCTTGTGGAATCCCTCAGGGTTCAGTACTGTCCCCGATGTTGTTTAACATCTACATGAAGCCGCTGGGGGAGCTCATCCGGAGTTTCAGAGTACAATGTTATCTGTATGCAGATGACATCCAAATCTGTCACTCCTTCCCACCTGTTACTAAGGAGGCTGTTCAGACCTTGAACCAGTGCTTGGCTGCTGTCTCGGACTGGATGAGGGCTAACAAATTGAAATTGAATCCAGACAAGACGGAGGTCCTCCTGGTCAGTCGAAAGACCGAACAGGGCATAGGGTTACAGCCAGTGTTGGATGGGGTTACACTACCCCTGAAGATGCAGGTTCACAGATTGGGAGTGATCCTGGATTCATCACTGAGCCTGGAACCCCAGGTTTCGGCGGTGGACATGGGAGCTTTTGCACAATTAAAACTTGTGTTCCAGCTGTGCCTCTACCTTGGGAAGTCTGATCTGGCTATGATGGTCCACGCTCTTGTTACATCCTGAATAGATTACTGCAATGCACTCCATGTGGGGCTGGCTTTGATGACTGTTTGGAAACTCCAACTAGTCCAACAGGCGGCAGCCAGATTACTTACTGGAGCAGCATACAGGGAGCACACTACCCCCCTGTTGTGTCAGCTCCACTGGATGCCGGTCCACTTCTGAGCACAATTCAAAGTGCTGACCTTGGCCTATAAAGCCCTATACGTTTCCGGCTCAGCTTACTTGTCCGAACGTATCTCCCTCTTAAGTCCCACCTTGCAGTTTAAGAACATCCGGGGAGGCCCTACTCTCGGTTCCACCAGCTTCACAAATGCGTTTGGCGGGAAAGAGAGACAGCGCCTTCTCGGCAATTGCCTCCCGTCTGTGGAACTCTCTTCCCAGAGAGATAAGGTTGGCTTCATCTCTCCTGTCTTTTAGGAAGAAATTGAAATCATGGTTCTGGGACCAGGTTTTGGACAGCAGGTATAACAGCACTTTGGATGTGGAATTGGATTGGAATGGTTATATGGCTGACAATGATGCTTTTAATTGTTTTAATTAATGTTTTATCTATCGTTTTAAATTGCTGTTATATTGTTGTATCTGTTTATTTGTTGTGGCATCAAATTGTTTCCAAGTGTAAGTCGTTCTGAGTCCATCTCCAGGGGTTGAGAAGGACAGGGTAGAAATGCTGGAAATAAATAAATAATAATAAATAATACATCCAATAAGGGAATGGAGGAGAATATTGTTCTGTTCATCTTTTTTAAAGCAATACAACCTGATTTCTGCTCTCAGGACTAATATGCAGGTCAGAACACCATTATGCTTTGGACTACACGCATGCCTGGATTTTCTACTGGAGCGCTTGGATGTAAACACTCACACGCTCGCACATAGAGAGAGAAATATATAGGAAAGTGGTATCCAAAAAGGGTACACAATGAGAAAACGTGCAATTGTGTGTAAGTTTTTTTTAAAAAAGAACCCTGAAGAATGAGACCAAAACAGAATGGTTGAACTTCTGATTGAACATCCTTAAAATTGGCATGGTTTGTGCATAGGCTTAGTTGTCCATCCAAGGTCATACTTACAGGTTCCAATACTTCTGGCACCACAGCCTCTCCTTTGGCATCTTCTTCTTCCTCCTTCTCCGGTTCTTCGTTCTCTTTATTGTCAGTCCACGGAGTTGTATCTTGAGCAGAGCAGGTGCTTATTAAGTCTGGCAAACTTGTCGATGGATAATTAAGGAAATCCTCTTCTGCCCCTTCCTGTGAGGAGAGTAGGAAAAACACATTATTTACTTGGCTATTGGAGTTTAGTAATTCTACAGAACAATGTTGTGCTGTACGCTTTTATTAGCATCACATTATAAGTTAGAGCCAGCAGATACCAGGAGGGATGGCATTTGTTCATAGTGCTGGAGGCAATAGCATTCAAAGAATATCAATATGTCTGTTCTATCTTTGAGGCTCCGTCGAACAGCTGATCCTTTGGAGCCAACATGGGAGTGAATCAGTCCACAGTCCGCATGATCATGCTGCACAACAGCGTCGCTATTTCCAGGATCACGACGCCCTTTTAAACAGTTATCATCAATATGGATATTTTTAAAACTCAATAACCATCTAATGGTCTCCTCCAAGTTCCCACTTGGCTGCTTTCCTGCTTCTCTATATTTAAAAAATGTAACACACTCTTTATTAGCAGAGATCACATCTTCAGCCATTGGCTATTCATAGTCTTTCATGGCTATTCATAGTCTTTATTATAATTTTGGTCTTACGCTTTTAAAAAAAATTACAGAGCTAAGCTTTCTTAAAATACATAATTGTACACTGGACCATTACAAAATCATGTATGATTCACATATATAGAGAGGTTGGAAAACAAACAATAGAATGGGATGCTTTACATTAAAAATTAAAGAGAGCAAAAAGTGCTCACAAGTTCTGATTCACACAGCAGCAACTTGCCTTTGTGAAACACCACATTATGGTGAAACACCACAGGCAGAACTTTCTCTCAATGACAACACTTACTTTCTAACTAAATTGAGTTTGCAAAATCAGTCAAAAGTTGACTAATCAAATTATAAAGAAGCCGAATATGCTGCACTTGCACAAGTGAAGCAGCCCTTCTCAAGTCTTGAAAACACAGCTTTCCATTCACCTGGAGCAGATGATGGCAAGGTTTTCTCCTATTCAAGTCAATTGGACAGACCTGGGGAGTGATGTGATGGGAGAAAGAATTTCAAGGTGTGGGCCAACATCTGACTCCTAGAATGCAAATACATCTACATCTGTTCCAAATGGTTCTACTGACAAGATGAGGTGAGAGAGAGAGAGAAAAAAATCCCCCAGCAGAGTTACTGCCAAACCTGGCTGGTATTTAATAACTCCAACTGAAACATTGCAAAAGTCACTGTAAGCACGCACATCTTGAGACTTGTATATTTCAGGGAGTCTTAATTTCACAATGAATTTGAATGTTATCAGATGACTTGGTGGGTGAGGTTGTTTGCTCAAGGGATTGGGATGTAAAATCTGGACATCATAAAGCTGGAAGAGACCTCATGGGCCATCCAGTCCAATCCCTTTCTGCCAAGAAGCAGGAAAATCACATTCAAAGCACCCCCCCCCCCCAACAGATAGCCCTCCAGCCTCTGTTTAAAAGCCCCCAAAGAAGGAGCCTCCACCACAGTCTGGGGCAGAGAGTTCCACTGCTGAACAGCTCTCACAGTTAGGAAGTTCTTCCTCATGTTCAGGTGGAATCTCCTTTCCTGTAGTTTGAAGCCATTGTTCCATGTCATAGTCTCCAGGGCAGCGGAAAACAAGCTTGCTCCCTCCTTCCTATGACTTCCCCTCACATATTTATACATGGCTATCATGTCTCCTCTCAGCCTTCTCTTCTGCAGGCTAAACAAGCCCAGCTCTTTGAGCTGCTCCTCATAGGACTTGTTCTCCAAACCCTTGATCATTTTAGACACCCTCCTCTAGATACATTTCAGCTTGTTAACATCTCCCTTCAATTGCTGTGCTCAGAATTAGACACAGTGTGATTCCAGGTGTTCTGACCAAGGCAGAACAGAGGGGTAGCATGACTTCCCCAGATCTGGACACTATACTCCTCTTTATACATTCCAAAATCCCATTGTCTTTTATTGCCACCGCATGATATTGTTGACTCATGTTTAACTTGTTGTCCATGAGGACTCCAAGATACTTTTCACACGTACTGCTGTCGAGCCGGGCATCCCCCATTCTGTATCATTGCATTTCAATTTTTTTCCTGAGTGGAGTATCTTGCATTTGTCCCTGTTGAACTTCATTTTGTTAGTTTTGGCCCATCTCTCTAATCATGGATGTAAAAAGCAAATACCAAAGGTTAGTTGGTTTCCCAGATGTTTTGGCCTTCACTCCCAGAAATTCTAACAGCTGGTAAACTGGCTGGGATTTCTGGGAGCTGTAGGCCAAAACACCCGGGGACCCACAGGTTGAGCACCACTGCCCTGCACAGTATTGTCAAACACAGGCTCTTTAAATAGGTTCTGATATACTGATTCTCATGATTGCCACCTGCTTCATGGACGGGAGGAGAGAAGCATCCAACAATTGCAAGTCTATAGATTTATCAAACAGTTGTCTACTCCAACTTAGATAGATCTGCCAGCCAGTTCTCTCCCCAACCCCCCAAGGAACCATTATTTGTAAAACAGAACAGACCAAAAGTTCTAGTTTATAAACACCACATACTTTTAGTTGTTATTTTTCCCTTCACATCTTAACTTATTAGGAGGACTGCAGCTCCCCAAAGATTTTAGGACCAGCAATTTTTCTCATATTTTTTTCCAGCAGCAGGAGTCTGGCAGGGCTCAAAGAGTGCTAAAATGGATGAGAGACACATACGTCCCATAGGGAACTAACTGTCCATCCTTGAATACCCGAAAGTCCCACTAGAGTCCATTTAGTCCTGCTTAAGTTTTCTAGAGTGACTAAACTTCAATGTATTATATGCATATGGTGTCAGCTTCAAACTCAGGTGCCGTCTGTTGAAAGGATCTCAAAATGCAAGATTTGGAAAAACAAACCGAAGAGATATACTTAGTCATCAATATGAGTCAGAGAGAGAGAATGATATAAAACTTAGCATGGGGTGGTGCAGAGAGGGAGAATGTATATGCGATATTGCAAATGGCACTTAAATTTGGCTCTAACTCAATTTAATGTTTTGGCATTCATTTCACCCCATTGGCTGTGTCTTCAATGTACTGTTCTCATGGATCAAAGGCATAGCTTGGAAATACTGTAATCCAAAAAGCTAATTTCACTGGAAAAGGGATTTCCTCCTCTTGATAAATTGGCAAATAGCTTCACTCAATACAGGTATACCTCAATTAACAAAGTAAATGTGTTCCTGTAATTACTTCTATAACAGAAAAGTTGTTGCCAGAAGTAACATGAACAGAATAGAGAGAATTAAATGAAGCCACCAGGTTAGGTAAGCCCTGAACAAGTTTTAAAATCTTAGAACCTTCTAGACCAGGTATGGGCAAACCCAGACCCGAGGGCCAGATGTGGCCCCTTGGGCTCTTTTCTCATGTCCTCCTCTCTCTTACCATCCTATCCTTCCTTCCTTCTCTCTTTCTTTCCTTCCTCCTCCTCTCCCTCACTCCTTTTTTCTCTTCCACTCTTTCATCCTTCCTTCCTTCTTTCCTCCCTCTCTCCTTCCCTCTCTCTATTTTTTTCCTTCCCTTTTCTATCCTTCCTTCCCTCTTTCCTTCCTTCTCGCCTCCCTCCATTCCCTTCCACCCTACCTTCCATCCTTCTCATCCTCCCTCCCTTTTCTTTTTCTTTCCTCCTTTCCTCTCGTGGAATGTTTAGCTGGGAGAAGAGAAGGTAGAGAGGAAACATGAGAATAATGTTTCAAGGTTTAGGAGGGGGAAACTGACTTTCTGCTGTTCTAGAGACCAGGACATAAGGGACCAATGGGTTCAAATTGGGGGTGGGGGGGGTGGATTTGACTGAAAAGATTAGGAAGAACTTCCTGAGAGTAAGGGTTATTGAAGAGTAGCATAGGCTGCCTCAGAGTGTGGTGGAGTTTCCTTCTCCGGAGGCTTTTCTGCAGAGGCTGTCTATCAGGAGTGCTTTGATTGTGCCTTCTTACATGGCAGGGGGTTGGACTGGATGGCCCTTGGGGGTTTCTTCTATCTCTAGGATTCTAGGATTAGATATCAGGAGTAGGCAATACAGGGTCTGGTGGATACACTTTTTCTTTCTCATTCATCATCTTATCATAACCAAGGCTAACCCTTTTGGAATCCAAATGTTTCCTATCTTTCCTTCACTTTCTACCTCTGAAAGAAAAGAGGAAGGGGAGGAAAGGGCAGGAAGGGGACTTGGGGAGAACCCCCCCCCCCCCATGGCCCACACACCTTACTCCAGTCCACCATATGGCCCCCAAGTTAGAAAGCTTACCCATGCCTGTTCTAGACACAAATTGAAGGTTTCTCCCAAAATGCATCCCAGGAAGACTCATTCATTCACCAGCCTACGCTTTTCTTATGATTTCCATTTTTGTGGCCAAGCCAAGAGATCTAAGCTTTTGAAACAAATGGGGGCTATTTGTTGACTCAGACATACCTGCTCTCCCCCTTTTCATCTATTTTGCAGTTCGCCTATGTCCAGAAAAGGCAGCTACTGTTTACACTGTTTGTTGTAGGTAGCTACTGTTTACACTGCTTGTTGTAGGTAGCTACTGTTTACATTGCTTGTTGTAAGTGGGCACACAAGTACAGGAGGAAAGGTTACAACAATACCATTCTTTTCCAACCCACGCTTTATTGCATTCTTTACTGCAGATATGCTGCTGTTACCAAACACTAAACACCTGCATTTCACCTTCTTCCCTTTAAAAAAAAGCCTTCAGCTAGTGGTTCTCAACCTGTGGGTCCTCAGGTGTTTTGGCCTACAACTCCCAGAAATCCCAGCCAGTTTACCAGCTGTTAGGATTTCTTGGAGTTGAAGGCCAAAACATCTAGGGACCCACAGGTTGAGAACCTCTGAAAAAAGCTTGAGGAAAAAGGAATATCATTGTCAGAGGCTTTATTCACTGTAGTGTGCCTGTATAAAGCTGTTTCATGAGACAGATAATACCATTCTCTGTTTCCCTGGTGCCTAGTACATAAAGATACAATTCCATGAGTTGCAGGAAAGAGTGATAAAGAAGCTTGCAACCTCACATGTGTTAGACCTGGTTTCAATGGATATTCTTGGCCTTTATAACAATTGATCACAGAATGCAGCAAATGAGTCTCAAAGCCCTTCAGAAGTCTTCACTTAAATAGCTTGGATAGCATCCATTGTGAGGCCTTGTCTCAATTAATTTTGTAAAGCCAACTAAGCTAATGGCTACCATCCAAACTCATTGCAGTACATTTCAGGAGATAGTTGTTCAATAAACAAAGCAGAACTTTCTTTTACTGGTCCAGCATTTGTTCCAGCACTTTATAAAAGCCATCTGAACTGGAAATCATTATTACATCTTGCATAAACAAATCTTCTTTGCACTTCTGCATACAAAACCACACACGGCAAATTACTTACCCTGCTTGCAACCACCAGGTAGGTGAGGCCCTCAGCTGAGCGAAGAAGGGCAACAGCATCTTGATGGGAAAGACCAACCAATGACTGGCCATTGATCATTAGCAGCTCATCTCCTACTTTCAGCCTTCCATCCCTATCGGAATAAAAAGCAAAGTTACATGGTTTCTTAAAAGAAGAAGAGACGCCACTTTTTGAAGGCTTAAGAGAAAGCATTGTATGCTGCTTGGAAATGTCCTACTGGAAGTTAGCAATTACCACATCAGTGAAGGCAGTGAATCCACTTCGAGTTTTAGTCTGACCTTTAAAGGAGCTATCCATGGTGCTGACCTTCTGTGGGTTAGTGTTCATCATACTGGATAGTTCAAAAATATTTTATATTATTGCTATTCTTTTTCATTGAGTGATTTTCATCAACTTTGCATGATTACATTGTATTGTGTGGTGCACTGTATTGTACCTTCTATACTCCTATAAAGGTAGAGGTTTCCCATTGACATTAAGTCAGGTCCAACTCTGGGGGTTGGTGCTCATCTCCATTTCTAAGCCGAAGAGTCGGCATTGTCCGTAGACATCTCCAAGGTCATGTGGCCAGCATGACTGCATAGAGTGCTGTTACCAGAGTTGTCCATAGACACCTCTATGGTCATGTGGCTGGCAGGACTACACGGAGCACCATTGCCTTCCCATTGATCTACTCACATTTGCATGTTTTTGAACTGCTAGGTTGGCAGAAGCTGGGGCTACCAATGGGTGTTCACCTCGTCATATATCAGTCTTTGAATTTTAGTCAAAAAACCAACTAAACATTCTTGGTCAACTATCCTCAACATCAATGTGTGTACTGTACATTAGCAGTTATTAAAAAATTACTTCATCCCAGGAAAACCTAAAAGAATCACCTCCTTTAACTTTGACCATTCTGGTGCTGCTTCTGGCGTATTTGAATGCTGGACCAGGGAAATGATGACGATGGCCAAGGGCGGCTGTCCCCAAGGCAGTACTGGTGTTCTCCGCACTTTACAGAATGACCCTCAAATTATCCATGGGTCATATCAAAATCCATAAATTTAGCCCCCAAATCTTCCCTTGAGTTATATATGAGGTTGAATTGTACATGAATATATAAAGTACTTTTAAGTTTCTTTTGTGTGTGTGTGTGTGTGTGTGTGTATGTATATATGTGTATGTATGTATGTATGTGTGTGTGTGTGTGTATGTGTGTGTGTGTGTGTATATGTATATATATATATATATGTATATATATACACACACTGTAGCTCAAGACTTCTAAGATGCAATTTTTCACCATATAATGCCTTGAAAAACAGGGTGCCTTTTAAAATTGTGGGTGCCTTTTATACAGAAAATAAATACAGTTTTTTTTTTCTATTGCTGGTACTGAAATTAGTGCGCATCTTAGAGTCAATGGTGTCTTGGATGAAATACGGCAGTATTACAGTTACTACACATTTGACTAATTGCTACGATACATTTCACTTGTTCCTTTGAAGTTGAGACTAAAACCCAGAATATGTTCACCACCACATTATCATGCATTTGTTTAAGTTGCTGCACCGGTTTCCACTTGATGCCAGCATGCAAAGACAGAAACACAGTGTGGCTATACCTACAATAGTGTTCCAATAATTGGATCTCTGCCTCCTCCACGAATTATGAATAAATGCCAGTGCTTTGTCTGGAAATCATCCCCATCCGCCCCCTTTCAAAGCAGGGGATTTCCAGTTGAATGCAGGCGGTACCGTCTGCGTTTTGTTAATAATGAATAATCAAGTCACTCCACATTTAGTTAACACCTTCTCTGGAGTGTCTCAGAGCACTAACGATATTGCTGGTAAGTAGGTCGGCTTTAATATTAAATTTTCCATGAAGTAGTTAACTCACTTGCTGTGGAGTACTTAATTCTGCATGGCCTCATTCTCCTAATAGTGCTTAGCATCTTATCCATCTTCGCAAGACTGAATGGGGCACCCATTGGCCAGCTTCCTTTGGCTTCTTTTCCAGGCGGCAATGGAGGAGTCCATGCCAAGGCTTATGTGGTGAGCGCCTGACCTAATTTCTCTTTGTGGGAAGGGAATCCCACAATATGCTACGTAAGTACAATGGCTGGAATAAAATGTTGACAAGCTGTAGGCTATATTTCAGAGAAAGGAACTGGCAAATCACCTCTGAACATTCCTTGTGTAAGAAAACCCTATGACATTTATGGCACTGTCACAAATCGACAAGCGACTTGAAGGTATGCGAGCATATACAGACACATACATAACAAAAGGTAACTTAAAGGAATAGTTTTTCCCCAGGGAAGTGGAGGTGCCTGGAGCAGAAAATCCCACAAGCACTTCCCTTCCCTTCTCTTGCAGTTAAAAAAGAAAGAAAGAAAGAAAATAAAAGAAAAAGTTGACAATATATTAAGTAACTGTTTGACACCCTTTCACAATACTCATTTTCAAGTATTTAAGGCAGCTACCACACTCTACCTAATGATAGGGCTAGTCTGTTTTTCTGTATCACTTTTGAACTGTGCCAACATTTTAATTCTGAACTAATTTGGAAGATAATTTTGGTTGAAAAGCAGAGTAAAAATGCAAGTGGTGGTGGGGGGAGAGAAATCTTATACCTGCCTTTTGCTGGCTATTGAGTTTTGGAATATGTCCCAAGTGTTACCAACCAACTGATACATTCTGGGTGGGAAATTGAGAGACATATGACAACATATCAAACAGTACCTGTGGGCAGATCCTCCTTCTTCCACCCGTGCAATAATGATGGCATGAGGAGAGCGTTTTGAACCTCGACCTCCGGTGATCTGGATCCCCAGCCCATCTGCTCCCTTCATCATGGCCATCTTCCATATCCGGCAGCCTTCTCTCTGAGAGAGAAATTTTTAGAAAAATCTTGAATTTTTATTTAGGAAAACAGCGTTTCATGTCCCTTTTCCCATTCTATCCCAACACACACAGAGCTGTGGCTTGAAATACAAGGGCATGTGTCCCTTAGGGAACTGCAATTCCCTAAGGCAGCAGTTCTCAACCTGGGGGTCAGGGCCCCTGGAAGGGTTGTGAGGGAGGTGTCAGAGGAGTCACCAATGACCATCAGACAACACAGTATTTTTTGCTGGTCATGTGGGTTCTATGTGGGAAGTCTGGCCCAATTCTATCATTGGTGGAGTTCAGAATGCTCTTTGATTGTAGGGGAATTATAAATACCAGCAACTACA
Organism: Anolis sagrei ordinatus; assembly: GCF_025583915.1. Classification (NCBI taxonomy): domain Eukaryota; kingdom Metazoa; phylum Chordata; class Lepidosauria; order Squamata; family Anolidae; genus Anolis; species Anolis sagrei. Next base: position 22,683,565 of record NW_026845477.1, read on the forward strand.
ACTCCCAAATGTCAAGATTTATTTTCCCCAAACTCCATCAGTGTTCATATTTGGGCATATTGAGTATTAGTGCCAAGTTGTAGCTCTCTGGATATAAGTGAACTACAACTTCCAAACTCAAGGTCAATGCCCACCAAACTCTTCCAGAATTTTCTGTTGGTCAAAGGAGTTCTGTGTGCCAAGTCTGGTTCAATTCCATCGTTGGTGGAGTTCGTAATGCTCTTTGATTGTAGGTGAGCTATAAATCCCAGCAACTACAACTCCCATATGACAAAATCAACCTCCCCCCAAACCCACCAATATTCAAATTTTTATGTATTGGGAATTTGTGCCGAATTTGATCCAGTGAATGAAAATACATCCTGCATATCAGATATTTACATTACTATTCAGAACAGTAGCAAAATTACAATTTTGAAGTATCAACGAAAATAATTTTATGGTTGGGGGTTACAACAACATGAGAACTGTATTAAGGGGTCACAGCATTAGAAAGATTGAGAACCACTAATTTAAGGGAAGCAAAGGAGAGTTGTATTTCAAACATACAGATTTAATGACATGTGCTAACTCTCGAGCACATGCCTATGTCTTAAATATTTCAATGCAAACACCATGTCTGTACTGTAATGCAACATTAAGGATTTCACAATATTAAGAACTTATGTCTAAGTTGTATTAATTCCTTTCTCTCCCAATCTCTTTTTTTTTCTTTTTATGCTGTGACTTTTTAAGATTATAAATGTAAAACCAATATTGCAAGAAAGGTTATGCCAGGATGGTATAATGGCAAGTTATATGGCACACAATTCCCTCTTTCTAGCATCTTGCTGCTACTGAACTTCCAATATCTTCTGCTTGAGGTAACCATCTCAATTTGCCCAATGCACATGTGTAAAGTTCAAGACCTGCAGGCCCAATCTGGCCTGTCATATCGTTTTATGTAGCCTGCAAGGCTTTCAATGCCAGGGCAACATAGTAACATTGACACAGTCTTACAATTACAAATGGCCCTTTGAAGGCAACCATCACACTGATGTGGGCCTCGGTGAAAATGAGTTTGACATCCCTGGCCTAATGGAAGGGTCAAACCCAGGGTCCAGAAGTGACTTCTCTGAGCAGACACATCACTCCAGGGACTCTAAGAAGAAAAAAAGGTTACTTTCTGGATTGACCACCAGAACTTCTTCAACTTTCATCATTCCCTAGTCTTGTTAGCCTATAAGGCCATGTTAATAAAGGGTTCTGCAAAAGAAAAAGAAAAAAAGAACAAATATTTGAAAGAACTGTATCAATAAAGTGAATCATTTCAAGGAATTTATGCAAGGCAGATTTATGCAGGATGAGTGGAAGTTGACATGTGGAAGGACCGCTACTGCTGGCAATGGGAGTTTGCCACAGTACTACATGGAGCCATGAAAGTCCTCAAGCTCAGGTGCATATGAGTTTGACATCCCTGGTTTTGACCTATAAAGCTCTATATGGTTCTGGCCCAGCTTACTTGTCCGAACGCATCTGCCTCTACGACCCACCTCGTAACTTAAGATCATCCGGAGAGGCCTTGCTCTCGTTCCCACCAACACCGCAAACGCGGCTGGCCGGGACGAGAAACAGGGCCTTCTCGGCTGTAGCCCCCCGCCTGTGGAACACGCTTCCAAATGAAATACGATTGACCCCATCCCTCCTGGCATTCAGGAAGAAATTAAAATCTTGGTTTTGGGACCAAGCTTTCGGACAATAAACATAAAGCAGTACTTTGACTGGAAATGGATTGGCAAGACGATATATATGAGGATAGGGTTTTATTATTCTATCAATTGGTTTGTTGACTGAGTATTGTTTTAATGACTGTTGTGATAATTGGTTATAATTAATTGCTATTGTTTGAACTCTGTATGTATTTATGGTTTTATACTGTGTTATTGATTTGTGGCATCGAATTGCTGCCTTTGTTAGCCGCTCTGAGTCCCCCCCCCCCCCCCCCACCTCCCGCATGGCCATATTTTAGAATTAATATTTGGCCCATGTTCAAGACAAAAAGAAACAGAGCTCAGAAAAGTTGATCCCAGAACACCCTAGCTATGGTGTTCTGGTTGATTGAGAGTTATTATTAATTTTTTTTTGTCGTGTCAGGAGTGACTTGAAAAACTGCAAGTCACTTCTGGTATGAGAGAATTGGCTGTCTGCAAGGATGTTGCCCAGGGGATGCCCAGATGTTTTTGATGTTTTATCATCCTTGTGGGAGGCTTCCCTCATGTCCCTGCATGAGGAGCTGGAACTGATAGAGGGAGCTCACCCATGCTCTCCCTGGATTCAAACCTGCAACCTGTCAGTCTTCAGTCCTGTTGGCACAGGGGTTTAACCCACTGCGCCACCGGGAGCTCCATTATTAAAATATTAAAATAATATCATTATGAAAATAAGCCTAATACTATACCCATACTATATCATACCATAAGCTCTGTATTGATTTGATACAGAGTATTTTAAAAGTAAAAAAATAAAGTATTTTAAAAGAAAAAAAGTAAGCTAAGACAAACTTAGCTTAATGTGACACAATTTTACTGTATTATAAAAATTAATGTTATTTTACTTTTTACTTAAAGTATTTGTTCTTCTAATTTTGCAGTTGCTTGCGAGTTTCAATCACTTGAGTTTCAGTTAACTGCAAGTTTATTGTGTATCGCTCCAGGTTATGTAACAATTAAGGCTCACACTTGGTGCCTCACAGCCGCATGCCAGTGTTATACTGATAGACCATAATTGCCACATCCCGACACACAGGGAACTCCGTTTACTTTGGTTTCTCCTTCCACAGCAGATTTTACACACACACACAATGAAGTTTCACCTTCTTTTCAGCCAATTGACTTGAGCCTCTTCCCCAAACATTTCTGGGTGGCATTTTCTTCTTTCCCAATTTAGCCTCCCTCTCCCTTGAAGGTCTTCTGCCTATCTCTGTTTGTGAATATTTTCATGGGATCGCAAAACTAGAAGCCACGCAGTCAACTCTTCTGGTGGATGCCCAAACTCCCAGGCTGAAGTATGGCCATCCAGACCCTGCATGAGTGAGATCAGGTCCTTCCTCTAATAGTTGATCCCATTGTGGAACTGTTCTTAATTCACTCCATATATTTAGTCCATGTTTACCCATCTCTTTCTCAAGTGCCTCAGTTAAAATCTTGCCCTCTGTGACAACATAGAGCAAGTCTTCCAGGGTTTTAAAGAGCACTATCATAGCTCATCTCTAAATGACTTTACTGAATTTGCTAATATATAACAACTTCTTACAAGGTCAAGAGTTCTACATTCAGTACCATAAACTATTTAGCAAAAGTAGGTACTAAGTGAATATGCTGCCTCATTATTCCAAGTTAAGTGGAAAATAAGTGCTTTCTAAATTATTTCCTTCATAGTTTTTGCAATGTAATACAAACATGACATGTATTTGAAAGTCTCTGACTTAAGTGAACCGCAACATTTTTGTAAGCCACTTTGACCCTTTAAGTCATGGTGAAACAAAAGTGGACAGATGTTATATTACAATCTAGATCTTTGGCAAGATTCTACAAATAGGTCTGTGCTTAACTTTCCCATGTTTACTTTTCATTGTTAAATTATTGGGAATATTTTATACCTTTTTAAAACTTCTTATAACATATGGCATCTTCACCATACTCATGTGCCTTGAGCACATGAGTCCCAGTTTTCTTCTGTGAAATGTAGGCAGGTCCGAATGGGGAAATGACAGATTTTCAAGATGAGGCTGACAATGAAAACAGTAACTTCCATATCCAGCTTATGAAATAATAATAATAATAATAATAATAATAATAATAATAATAACAACAACAACAACAACAACAACAACTTAATAATAATAAAAAGCTGACACAATATGAGGATTTAAAGATCGAACTGCAAAGGCTCTGGCATAAGCCAGTAAAGGTGGTCCCAGTGGTGATCAGCACACTGGGTGCAGTGCCTAAAGGCCTTGGCCTGCACTTAAGCACAATCATGACTGACAAAATTACCATCTGTCAGCTGCAAAAGGCCACCGTACTGGGATCTGCACACATTATTCGCCAATACATCACACAGTCCTAGACAATTGGGAAGTGTCTGACGTGTGATCCAATACAACAGCCAGTAGAGTGATCTTGTTTGCTGTGGACTCATCTTGTTGTGTTTCAAATAATAATAATAACTTTTTGTACCCCGCCTCAATCATCCCAAAGAGACTTGGGGCGGCTTACATGGGGACAAGCCCGATCAACATAGTAAAAATATAACACATTAAAAATCATAAAACAGCCACATAAAGCAACATAAAGCAAACTATAGCATAACACAAAATAAAAACAACGATCGAAGAGACAACCAGTAGCCTGAAATAGCAAAACAGTTCTGGGCTCAGATGGGGGGGGAGGGGGGGCAATACAAATCAGTTGTGAGGAGAGGGCTGATAGATAAAGTGCAAGTGCCAGATGACAAAAATTGGGGATAAATGGCAATGAGGTGGAACACTATATTTATTTATTTATTTATTATTTCAAATATTTGTACCCCGCCCTTCTCTACCCCCTAAGGGGCACTCAGAGCGGCTTATAGACAGCAACAATTCGATGGCCCCCATATACAAACAGATAAAACAACAGTTACCTCTGGGCAGGAGTCAGTAGTAAAGGGCAGAGACTGGATTTTGGATCATAACTGGGAGCCAAACGTTTCTGGGGAACTGTCTAATCAAAAGCACAATGGAACAACCATGTTTTCTGATCTTTGTGAAAGATGGAGAGGGTGGGTGCCAGCCTAATCTCCCTGGGAAGGGAATTCCAGAGCAGGGGGGCCATCACCGAGAAGACCCTCACTCTCGTTCCCACCGACCATGCCTATGATGCAAGTGGGAGCAAGAGGAGAGCCTCCCCAAAGGATCTTAGAGATTGCACAGGTTCATAGGGGAAGATGAGATGGTGAAGATAGGCAGGTCACAAATCATTTAGCTTTCTCCTTTCAGACATGTAATAAAAGAGTGAATGCTACTGTGTGGAAGCTCTCTAAATTTCTTCATCCCTAGTGTAGAGAAATGAAAAACATGATGACATGGAAGACTTCAATTGGCCATAGTTTCCTCTTTAATCGAAACTATCCTGTGATTAATAGGTTTGGAATGAACCAGGAGGTTAAACCAGGATAAAGTTGGCACACAGAAGACTGGGTGACTTGGAAGGCACTGAACAGACTGTGCTCTGGCACCACGAGATGCAGAGCCAACCTCAAGAAATGGGGCCACAAAGTGGAATCCACGACATGCAAGTGTGGAGAAGAGCAAACCACTGACCACCTGCTGCAATGCACCCTGAGCCCTGCCACATGCACCATGGAGGACCTTCTTGCAGCAACACCAGAAGCACTCCAAGTGGCCAGCTACTGGTCAAAGGACATTTAACCAACTACCAAACTCGCAACTTTTGTATTTTGTCTGTTTGTTTGTTTTGTTCTGTTAGAAATGTAATACAATTGACTGGTTGCCCTGACACGACAAATAAATAAATATCCTGGCTTCTTCCAAAACTGGTAATCATTGTTACTTGTCTTGATGAAATAGAAACAATAGTTAATTTGTTTATCTGTGGCTTGTGACCAAGAGAAGAGTAAATGGGTTGCATGTGCCGAGGAAACATTTGCCCGAACTGGCTCACAGTATTTAGGCAACAGCTGTGCATTTCCTATAACTTGCAGTTCTGCTCAAATTCTCCCACTAAGGGGCCATAAAGCACACAGTTACTCTACACAAAGTTCCAAGTCTAGCCTGTAGCATTTCAATTCTTTAAGGATCTTGGAAAGTAGCAGCTATTCAGCACAAATAATGCTAAATTAAAAGAATCAGTGCCACAATTCTGTATAAGGCATTTAATAGTCATATAACAGGTCTTAACTTTGGGTTGATCACCCCCATCCTTTCTTTTGGCCCTCTATCCGAATCACATGAAGAGATCTGGCTGAAATTTGCATTTGAAAGGAGCACAAATTTCCATCCGCTTATGCTACTAGAACAATTAAATTGTGTTCAAAGTGGTAGGAATATCATTTTCTGTCTCATTATGTGTGAAAATGGGTTATCTGTGTTATAAAACAGAGCCCAAGTGAGAATAACATTTGTTAATTTCACACTGTTCTCAGGAGTTATCTGCCAATGTCAAGAAACTGAGGACCATCAGAAATACATATCTATCTTTGGACCCCATCTACATATTGAATTACAAGAGAGTGATGCAGCTGCTGAAAGAAAGGCTTCTGCCTGGCCAGCAATAATCAGGAAAAGCCTGGCTTTTTCCTTCTCTCAAGGCAGGACCATTCAAACTCTTGATTTTGAGTTTGGACCACTCAAGGCAGGACCATTCAAACTCTTGGTTTTGATCTAACCACAAAGTTTCATCATTTACCACTTCTTTCACAACAAAAACACAACCTTCGCTTTGTTATTGAGAAATCAAATCAGGTTAGCTTTTTAAAAAAAGTGTATATAGCATGGAGCTTGTGGAGTGCATTTTTGTTCATTTTACTATTTTGTTAAGTCACCTTGAAAATGCCTTCATTTATGAGGCAAGATTAAAACTGCAATATATATTAAAATGTGGCTGATAAAGACAATGAACAAATGCTTACTATCTCATCCAGTGGTGGCAGTGGGGGAATCAACTGGCTCTGGATTATAGTTTAAATTTTACTGGAGGTATCCAAGATGTTAAACTTCTAAAATGCGTTTACTGTCTTGAAAGGCAACAATAAAGAATGTGCTCCAAAAATGGACTTATTGAACCACTGACATGGCAGGCAACAGCCACCATTCAGCTCATGAAGTAAGCTGTACTCTCCGGGGAGAGGGGGTGAGATATAAATAAAGCTTATTGTTATTGTTATTATTATTATTATTATTATTATTGACACAAAACACAGTATGACACAGCAAACAAGATATATATGATGGATTTTGTATCACAAATATTATTATTATTATTATTATTATTATTATTAGATACACAACAAGATTAGTACACAGCAAACAAGATCACTATACTAGCTTTTGTTTTTGATCACACGTTGCCCAAGTGTCTATGAGTGTATGATATATCGGCGAATAGTGGATACAGATCCAAGTAGGATGGCCTTTTGCAGCTGACAGATGGTAAGTTTGTCAGCGCCAATTGTTTTTAAGTGCAGGCCAAGGTCTTTAGGCACTGCACCCAGTGTGTCAATCATCACTTTTTCAGTTGCTTCTCATCAATTCTACTGTCACCTGGGATTGCAACACTGACGATCCTGAGGTCAGGAGTATTGTGTTCCAAAACTCTATTAGTCTGAATTCAGAAGTCCAAGAGTAGTTCATTTTGTGTAACTTTTTCAGGCTTGCGATCCCGCCAGTTTTTTGTCATAGGCAGATGGTATTTGTGAGACAAGTTCCAGTGGATCATCTAAGCAACCGCATTATGTCTCTGCTTATAGTCCCTCTTTGCAATCTTTATTATTATTATTATTAGTAGTAGTAGTCGTAGTAGAAAGGTTACAAAGGAGGAAAGTTAAATTAATATGGAATTTTTGGAAGGAGCTCCGTCTTCCTTCTGATAATATTCAGAAACAAGGATGTTGTTTTTATTATTGTTTCCAGACAATTATAAAAATCAAAATATTTTTCTAGATCCCTTCTTTTGAAATACTTGTATTTATTAGGTTTCATTTGGAATTTGTGATAAACCATAATTCATTTTGGCATAAGTTGATATATATGCTCGCTTCTCCTTTACTTTGTTGCAGTCACAATGAGAAGTTTGGAAACTTCAATTTCCATATCTTATTCATTATGGTTTGCCATGTCCAAAACCAAAAATGCATACTTAGGTTTAATTACGGTTTCTTTGGAACAAGTCAGTTTCAAACCATAGCTGATAGTACATCATACTACAAATTATTTCAGTAAACTGAAGTTAAGATTAACCATGGTTTAGGACAACACTAAATTATGATTAATAGAAAACCAAATTCGAAGTTTACACATTTATTCTCACAACTGTGTCAAAAGACAAAACAGTAATGGGAAGTTATATGTTTAGCAAGAGGGAATATATAATGGGAATAAGCCTAAAATATCTTGACATCCGAAAGGAGTCATTGTGAGCCTGCAGACCAAACTTCATCTTGAAGGGGCTATAGTTGAAATAGCAAATATGATGAGCCAAACCTTTATTGTCCTGTAAACCTAGGAAAGCTCTATAGAAATTATTAAAACAGCAAACAATTTTAGAGGGACTCAATGGATACAATATTATGTCTCTTCAAAGAAAACACATTTACTATTTTTTTCATGAATGAATATCCCTTTAGCAAAAGCAGTGCATTTTCAACCAGAAACAAGTGATAAAATGGCCCATATTTAGCTGTGGTGTTTCAGGTTGTGTTATGGTTAGCCTCTCCCTGCCAGGGGCACAGGAAGGAGACGGAAAAGCCATGTAAGTATCAGACAGTGGCCTGGAGGTAAGTGATGCTGTCCTGTTACTGAAGCAAAGCAGGTCTGACCTTGTAAATGACCTGGATGAGTCACCATCTGGGAACCATATGTGAATTCATCCAGAGAGGAAGAATCCTATTTATCATGCAAGCAACTGTAGATTTTATTTCACCTTTTCTGTTTAAGACAACACCTTCATTGGGACTTCCTCTGCTCTTGATGTCAGCACTGAAAAAGGATGTCTTGCCGTGAATATTTTAAGTAAGGTCACAGGGAATACCCCACATTTATAACCTAGTTAGTTTCCCAGTTTGTGAGAAGAGGTAATGAGGAATCATCTAAATTATCTGGAACTAGACAACTTCAAACTATGGTTTATAGAGTGGTCTCCTTTTAGTAAATCATAATTAAGATTTGTTGGGGCATGTAAGGAATCGGTTAGTGTGTGTGTGTGTGTGTGTGTGACCTGTAAAATAAAATGCATGAAGCTGATTGGTCAGGCTATGCCCAGGGAGCAAGCTGAGCCTGGGACTTTTGGTTACTGTAACATTTTTTCAGGCTTGAGCTACACAGGTGCAGAGAGAGATGAGAAAAGAAGCAGAGAGACAGAGTTTGGCGTTAGCTATTGCTTCATGAGCTGCTGAAGGAGTTTATCCACATGGACAAAGAAAGACTATTTTAAATCTTTCGTAAAAGGTCATTATGTGAGTTGATGCAACTGATCACATTGTACATATGTTGTTTTGAACTAACAGTAAACTACTTGTTCTTCACTGTTCACTTGCATGTCATATTTTTTTCTCTGGCAAGGCAGTGTGTAGGCCGATCAAATGTGAACTACACATGGTTTATTTTACATTACACCACAAGATTAACTGTAGTTTATGGTTGGCTTTTTATGACTTTCAAGTGCTTTCCAACCTATGGAAATCCTAAGGCAACCCAATAATGGGGTTTTCTTGATAAGATTTGTTCAGAGGAAGTTTGCCTTTGAGGTTGAGAGACTGTGACTTGCACAAAGGGGAATTCCAACCCAGGTCTTCGAGGTCTTAGTCCAACACATAAACCACTGCATCACACTACTACTTAAGGTTAGGTGATAAATAATTGCCCAATTTTAAACCATCAGATTTCTGGGATGCCTCTGTAATTATCCAGATAATTGATGTGAATGTATGGATTTCATCTTTAAATGAGTATCTCAGGTGTCCAGGATGAGACTATCCAATGTACAGAGATATGGCACAAGGATTCATGCCGATGCACCAGTCCTAGAAAGGAACACTCTGTCCTGGGACAGTCTTCATTCTTGGTGACAGCTGTTCCCTCTTCTTAAACTGTTATTTTAAAGATGGAAATGAACACAAGAATTGGGACCTATTGTGGGATTCTCTGAGCAATCACACATCAACAGCTTCTTTACCCTTCTGTTTTTTATGTGCATCTAAGTGAAGCATGAAGCATGCACTGATAAATAAGAAAGATGTGTCAATCTCATTTTCTGGCATTTCTCAGAGTTCCACTGTCATTCTAATAGAGATTCATATCAGAATGTACACCCCACTTCCCCATTATTCCTCAGGCGTGGAAAGCTAAGTCGGATCCTAGCTAGCATAATGGTTCATTATGCAAGCAGTTTCACTTTCTGTATATATGACAATGGCAGTGGCTTGAATTCGTATCACAAGACTGACATCTCTTTCACAAAAAACTCCAAGTGAGGTAAGGAGACAGTTGTTAACTTCTAAGAAATCACACAAAGTAAAGAAGCGAATGGAGGACTGGACTTACATACAACTATCTCTTCTTCTATCTCCAGTGAGCTCCACTTTGGGTAGATAACTCAGAAATGTGAAACAGGAAAAACTATGTTTTAAAATGAGTAGACTCAATTTTTTTAAGGGAAGGTAAGATCATAGAGGAAACTGTTGAATAAGAGAACCACTAGGGCAGGCTGGTTTACAGAAACGATTGTTGACTAGAATGTTTGGGAGCAAAGAGACTTAGAATCATAGAATGGGTTGGAAGGGACCTCGTGGGCCATCCAGTCCAACCCCCTGCCAAGACTTACTTGGTACTAATGTTAGGTAAAGGTAAAGGTTGTCCCCTGACATGAAGTCTAGTCGTGGGCAGGTTGGTTTACAGAAATGATTGTTGACTAGAATGTCTGGGAGCAGGGAGACTTAGAATCACCGAATCATAGAGTTGGAAGGGACCTCATGGACCATCCAGTCCAACCCCCTGCCAAGGCTTACTTGGTACTAATGTTAGGTAAAGGTAAAGGTTGTCCCCTGACATGAAGTCCAGTCATGTCCGACTCTGGGGTGTGGTGCTCATCTCCATTTCTAAGCCGAAGAGCCGGCATTGTCCATAGACATCTCCAAGGTCATGTGGCCAGCATGACTGCATGGAGCGCTGTTAACTTCCCACCAGAGCAGTACCTATTGATCCACTCATATTTTGCATGGTTTCAAACTGCTAGGTTGGCAGAAGCTGGGACTGACAGCAGAAGCTCACGCCGCTCCCCGGATTCGAACCTGTGACCTTTTGATCAACAAGCTCAGCAGTTCAGCTATTTAACCCACTGCCCCACTCTAGGCTCCGGTACTAATGTTAGCCATGACCATATCTCATCTTAACACTAGGAGCTGCAGTGGCACAATGGGTTAAACCCCTGTGCCAGCTGAACTGCTGACCTGAAGATCAGTGGTTCAAATCTGCAAGACAGGGGGAGCTCCCATCTGTGAGCTCCAGCTTCCCCTGCAGGGACATGAAAGAAGCCTCCCACCAGATGGTAACACATCCAGGCATCCTCTGGGTAACGTCTCTGCAGACGTCCAATTCTCTCACACCAGAAGCAACTTGCAGTTTCTCAAGTCGCTTCTGACACAATAAAAAAATCTTAATACTTGCTCTGGCTGTCTCAATTTGTGTACAGCCCTGATTAATCTCCTATCAGCCCACTTTTTCAGATGCTTTTAAAATACTCCAGGTTTTTTTTTTCTTTCTCTACTTCTGCTCCTTCTTCTCATCATACAGGAATTGGTACAAACTGGGTTCAAAGTGCAAAAGTAGTTTCCATGCAAAACTCAGCAAAAAGATGACAGGAGAAGAAGGCTGGCATCTTTTCTTTCCTTGTAAACTCAGGCAAAAGCATACGGTTGCAGCCTCTCCTAATGTATATGTTCCTCATTAACAATTTTTGCCATCTTTTTACAAGACTCTGATTTTGCTTGGCTATATAAGACTTGGTTTCCATCTGTGAAATGTTGGCGGGTATGGCTTTCGCCTCTTAGAAAGGTTACTGTGGAAATGTAATAGAACTAGGCATTTGGAAGAAAGTAATAATAGTAACCAATCAAATAAAAAGCCCCGAGCTCTGATGTGTGGCAACTATGATTCCATTCTGCACAAGAGAAATAGGAGGGAAATGGAGGTGCAATATTGCCCACTCATGCATGCATATGCTCAGATGTGTTTACTTCTCTTTAGTTTACATCACAGAATTCAGGGTTGAGTATTTACTCACTTACTAACGGTATTATCCAAACACCACAATGACATCAATCTCACGTCACCAAACTAGAGCTCCATCCTAAAGAATCCTGAGAAGAATCCTGGGCCAAAACTAACAAAATGAAGTTCAGCAGAGACAAATGCAAGATATTCGACTTTGGCAGAAAAAACAAAATGCAAAGATACAGAATGGGGGGGGGGGACGCCTGGCTCGAGAGCAGTATGTGTGAAAAAGATCTTGGAGTCCTCGTGGACAACAAGTTAAACATGAGCCAACAATGTGATGTGGCGGCAAAAAAAGCCAATGGGATTTTGGCCTGCATCAATAGCAGCAAAATCTAGGGAAGTAATGCTACCCCTCTATTCTGCTTTGGTTAGACCACACCTGGAATATTGTGTCCAATTCTGGGCACCACAATTGAAGAGAGATATTGCCAAGCTGGAATGTGTCCAGAGGAGGGCAACTTAAATGATCAAGGGTCTGGAGAACAAGCCCTATGAGGTGCGGCTTAAGGAGCTGGGCATGTTTAGCCTGAAGAACAGAAGGCTGAGAGGAGATATGATAGCCATGTATAAATATGTGAGAGGAAGTCACAGGGAGGAGGGAGCAAGCTTGTTTTCTGCTTCCTTTGAGACTAGGATGCAGCAAAACACCCCTCGATCCTTCCCACCCAACCAGAAAGAAAACCCCAAATATTTGCCCTTTTCTATTTTTTGAGACAATGGCTTCAAACTACAAGAAAGGAGATTCCATCTGAACATGAGAAATAACTTCCTGACTGTGAGAGCCGTTCAGCAGTGGAACTCTCTGCCCCAGAGTGTGGTGGAGGCTCCTTCTTTGGAAGCTTTTAAACTGGGGCTGGATGGCCATCTGTCAGGGGTGCTTTGAATGCAATATTCCTGCTTCTTGGCAGGGGGTTGGACTGGATGGCCCATGAGGTCTCTTCCAACTCTATGATTCTATGATTCTATGAACTGTAGTCTAATAAGGAACTTAGAATTCTCTACTCCACTTCCTTTTAATACAGCATTACCTGAATCTCTGCCAGATAATTTTAAGTATCTCACAAAACTACAAATCCCAGAACCGCATGGGATGGTGCCAGGACAATTAAAGTGGTACTAAACAGATTTGTGTAAAGGGGAAAGATCCCAAGTTTCCAGGGCCCAGCTGCTGAAAGCCTTGGTTCAGTGTAGGTTCAAGGGAGGGAAAAGAAGGGTAAACTCAGCAAAAGAATGCCGCTTTAAAGCAAGATAAAAAGCTCAGTCCAGCTGGCGCTGTTTCCAGATGTCTTCAAAAACAAAGGGTGACTGCATTAGTTCAGGTGCTTGCAATAGACCAAGAGAATGTTTAAACTTGGCTTTGCCAAGGAAATTATGTCAGCAGCTAGGCTGCTGATATAAGATAGTTCCCTGGAGCTCATTTTGTTCACAAGCAGGAAGAATAGGGTTTGTGGCTCATCATCTGCGAGGCCAACACCGTGCCTCTGCATTCTGCAGCCCTTTAATCATCGCAACCCACCAGGCTTCATGTCCCTAACAGGTCCCCCCACTATCCCCAAATTTTTAATGCATGGAAAACAAATAAACTCCACTGGCTTTTGCTGAGGACGCTAATAGGAAAAACAGTGTGAAGTCAGAGCACCAATAAAAATCTGGACATGTGCAAATACCTCTAAATTGAATAGACAATATGTGAAGCACAGGGTGATACATAGGTATTCCTAGTTTCCACGGTGTAGCTATGCAGAGGGATTTTTGTTTTATTCTCCCCTTGTCTTCCCCACATGTGCTCACAATTTGCCAACAGACAATAGGCAAGCTTGGGAAAATGTTTGTTTTTTTTTAATAGCGAACTTACCATTTTGGACTACAAGTGGTTTGCCATTGCCGTCCTTTGATGCCAAAAGAGTGTGACTTGCCAAAGGTCACCAAATGAGTTTCTAAGGCCTACCAAATTACTAGTATAGTCATAGAATCATTGAGTTGGAAGAGACCTCATGGGCCATCCAGTCCAACTCCCTGCCAAGAAGCAGGAAAGTTGCATTCAAAGCACCCCTGACAGATGGCCATCCAGCCTCTGTTTAAAAGCTTCCAAAGAAGAAGCCTCTACCACACTCCGGGGCAGAGAGTTCCACTGCTGAACGGCTCTCACAGTCAGGAAGTTCTTCCTAATGTTCAGATGGAATCTCCTTTCTTATAGTTTGAAGCCATTGTTCCACGTCCTAGTCTCCAGGGCAGCGGAAAACTAGTTTACTCGCTTCTTCCTATGACTTCCTCTCACATATTTATACATAGCTGTCATGTCTCCTCTCAGCCTTTTCTTCTTCAGGCTAAAAATGCCCAGCTCTTTAAGCCACTCCTCATAGGGCTTGTTCTCCAGACCCTTGATCATTTTAGTCACCCTCCTCTGGACACATTTCAGCTTGTCAGTTGTGGTGCCCAGAATTGGACACAATATTCCAGGTGTGGTCTAACCAAGGCAGAATAGAGGGGGAGCATGACTTCCCTGGATCTAGACACTATACTCCTATTTATGCAGGCCAAAATCCCATTGTTGGCTCATGTTTAACTTCTAGTCCTTCTAACATTAATGAATTCACAAACTAGAGCACATCTGACCCTCTCCAGTGACATACAGTGAATGTCTGCATGATATTCGGGGATGCCCTGATTCCACTAAGCATTAACCAAATTAAATCGAGTGGGTGTGGTGGACCTCTTGAGTAAAATAGCATTATGTCATGTGTTGTCTTTCATTAAGCCTCACCAAAGAAATGCAGGTGAGTACCAACCAAGAGTTCTGCCTACTCTGCAAAGTTTAGCTTTGTTTTGTGCTTGACAGGAGGAAGACAACTACACAGTAAGCCTTGCAGAAAAGGGGATAAGAAGATATATGTGGATCTACTTGTAGATTTCTGCATGATTTGCTACAAATGTACAAGAATTTTTGATACACGACTGACTCCATATTCCAGCGTGATTGCTCTGGCCTCAGAGGCAAACATGAGCAGTCAGACACAACTCAGTCATAATTGACCCAGCTTCCCATAGGAGACCTTGGTGTTTCAAATACAATTACTATGGCCTCTGGGCGAGGACAGAACCACCAGGCACGACTCCACCATGCCTTGGCATGACAGCTGGTGAAAGGCCCTCCTTCCATGCTCCAACAGCCATTGCTTTAGCCTCTGA
Source organism: Anolis sagrei ordinatus (assembly GCF_025583915.1). NCBI lineage: Eukaryota > Metazoa > Chordata > Lepidosauria > Squamata > Anolidae > Anolis > Anolis sagrei. The sequence goes on from NW_026845477.1 coordinate 22,698,782, forward strand.
GGAAGAGAAGAGCAGCTTCCGTCTGCCAGAATTAACCCCCCACTGATATCTCCCTTTCCTTTAACAATAACTTTAACACATACACTAACCTAATCTTTGTTGTTAAAATGGACAAAGCTTGAGGGTTTGGCATACATTCTTGACATTTCACACTTAAAAATGGGAAATGTGTATCCAAGCAATGTCAGAGCATGGTCAAAATGGTGTGGACAGGCAACGAGAGTGTAAAAGATGAAAGAGGAAAAATACACAAAATGATAATTTTAATCTTGATGTGTATGTAAAGAGTTTTAAAAAGCGAGGAAAAAGAAAAAATGGGCATATTAGAAAAGTGAAAACCACACCTTATCTTCTCCTTTCCCTCGTGCTGAATTAAATCAGTGTTTCTTAACCTGTGGACTGTGGACTACCAGTGGGCCGCGAGGATGAAAATCTGGTCCACGAGCCTCCTTCCTCTTTCTTTATTTATTTTACTTCCACTTCTTTTGCATTGCTTGTCACTCCTTCCCTGTTCTGTATCAGAAACTAGAGCTGATGTGGTCTATCCAATGCAATTTTCTGAATCAGCATCCCAAACAGAATCTAAAGTTGACCAAAAACTGATTTGTTATCCTTTTGGAACTAATGTTGGGGAGTGGTCCCTGGTCAAAGTGGTCCATGATCAAAGTGGGTGATTCCTGGTCAAGTGGCCCCTGGTCAAAAAAAGTTTGGAAACCACTGAGTTGAATGAATGCAAATTACTTTAAATTTCACATTGTGGCAACTGAAGGAAACCAAAGTACAGTGAGAAGAGAGGAAGAAACTGAGAGCCCTTCACACAACAATATATCCCAGAATATCAAGGCAGAATAACCCACAATATCTGCTTTGAACTGGATTATCTGAGTCCACACTGCCATATATTCCAGTTCAAAGCAGATAATGTGGGATTTTATTCAGCTATGTGAAAGGGGCCTGAGATCTTTTAGAAGCAAATGAGAAATGATTACCTGGTATTGTACTTGTAAACTGGAACATTTTTGAAGTATAGGCATGGCAGAGTGGGTTTTTCTATGGAAGGGTCGTGGGATTCAGTTAGCTTTTTCTGGTTCCCAAAACAAATTCCTGGGCTCAGAAAACTTTCAATTCGAAGTATATGTCTGGCATAAGACTCTCATTGGCACAGGCTGGATTCAAGTAAAGAAACAAGGAAAACCTGAAACCTTCCTGATACTACCAAAACAGCCTTTTCCAATGTGTGGAAGAACTTAAGTGCATTAGAATACAGCTCCTATCATTCCCAGTCCATGGCCATGTGAAATGGCTGGAATCCAACCCATCAGAAAAGCACCATCTTACACTTCGGAGAACATGAAATCCTCCAGGAAAACTGCTTTTCTTTTGAAGATGGGGAAGTTTCCCTTTTTACTTAAACAATATGCTTGCAGGCAAAGCAACCTACCAAACAGTAGAAATGAAACAGCCTATTACCTGAAGAGACAGTTCACTGGAGTTGAGGTCTAGAATCCCTCCATCCGAAAGGCGAGAGCGATATTGTCCTGCCAGAAAAGGAGAGTCCATTTTCTGAAGGAGGTCGTCCCCTCTGCTTTCTGTTTTGGATCTGTCCGGATGCAAGCGGTCAGTGTCCATGAGGGTGCAGTGTCCATTTTCAGGCTCGGTTTTTGGACTGCCTTTACTGCCTTTGCTTTCCTTGCTGCTGGGAGAGGTCCTGGTGATGACACCAAACTTTCTAGTCCTTTTCCCATTCTGGGCGGATTTCCCACTGGGCTCTGAGGTAGGCCTGGCCTTGGGCTCGCTGCTACTACTGCTGCTGTTGCTGTTGTTGCCATTGGCTGGAGGAAGCGGGGCCTTGCGCTTAATGCGACGCAACATGATCAGGTAGATGAAGCCGCCATTCCAGCACTGATCAGCAAGGTAGCTGCAAGTAAAAAGAAAGAGGGGCAGAGTTTAGCAACAAACCATCACAAAAGGCTAGCATTGGTGACAAAATTGGCAATGGAACATGAGTTCATTACAAGAGCTCTAGAACTTGACAGGTTGACATTTCTGCATAACTCTGAGGGGTTTCCCATGCTCTTTTCTGCATGTGGAATCATATTACCAAAGTTTGACTCCATATTCTGCATTAGCTGCGGTGGTGTAAAAAAGCAATTTCTGTTCCCATACTTGGAAACTGAATGAGGATCAGAACTTGGAAATGTTACATCTTTCAAGTTGTACAACTCCCAGACAGCATGGTCACCAACTATGTTGCCTGGGGAATTATAGGACCAGTAGACTTAAAACACCAGCATTTCCACTAGACAGCAAGGGTTGCAACCATGAGCCACTTCAAATGTTGTTGAACCACAAGTCCCAGTTACCAGTAGCTAGCTAGCATGGCCAATGATGAGGAATACTGGTACCAGTGCCAGAACCATTCCCTCCTGTGAGTGACCTGTGATACAATAGGCAGAAACAGCACCCCTCTTGCAGTCTCCTCCCATGGGCCTAAGATTGCTCAAGTGTGTGTTTCGGGGTGGGGGGGGGGGGAATGGGGGGGCATTGGTGAACAGATCCCTGTTGATCACATTGGCTGCTGCTCCATGGAAACTCCTCTGTGAGAGGAGACATGATGGGCATGAATATGTGAGGGGCAGTCATTGGGAGGAGGAGCAAGCTAGGATGTGGAACAATGACTTCAAACTACAGGAAAGGAGATTCCACCTGAGCATTAGGAAGAACTTCCTAAATGTGAGAGCTGTTCAGCAGTGGAACTCTCTGCCCTGGAGTGTGGTGAAGCTCCTTCCTTGAAGGCTTTTAAACAGAGGCTGGATGGACATTTGTCAGGGGTGCTTTGAATGCAATTTTCCTGCTTCTTGGCAGGGGATTGGACTGGGTGGCCCACGAGGTCTCGTCCAACTCAATGATTCTATGTAGTGTAGCAACCCATATACTCCATACAATTTGCAATGGAAAGCTGTTCACATAAGAAAAAAGGAAATGTTACCAACAGTTTAGTTACTATTGTGTTGAGATGGTTAGCAACATACACCAATGCAATACTGTTTGCCAGCTTTGTCCCTCCCACAAACAATATGTTAAAAAATTCAAAAAGCATATACGCCAAAGATGGACACTATATATTGCTACTCCTATGGATATAGGAACATATACTGTCTCCAGGGACCCTTAAACTTGATTTTCTACATATAAGATCAGAATAACATATTTACAAGGATAATAAAACATCAAAACATCTGGGCGTCCTTTGGGCAACGTCCTTGCAACTGCCAATTCTCTCACACCAAAAGCCACTTGCAGTTTCTCAAGTCGCTCCTGAATTGGCAGCAATGTTGTGTTGATATGGAATGTTCACAAATATTCTGGTTATTTTAGAAGATGAAACTGATGGCAAATTGGGCTTCTTCCAGCCCTGAGGCAACAGGTCAGATGAGACCATACTGAAATGCTTTTGAATGTCGCATAATAAAGCCAATATGCCAAAAGGATGCAAGAACAGGCTGCAAATTGCTCATATCCAGGCATGACCAGTTGGTCTGTTGGTCTTTCAGTGTCAGCCTCTTTGCCAGTAATAAGGAGTGGCTTTATAATAAAATGTTGCCTTATAATTAGACACTTGTAATAAGACTATAATAAACTTGTCTTACAGAACTGCTGAAAGGTTTTCTAAGCTCACAGCAATCCTGCATGTGAAACAGTTTGAGCTCTTACCAACAAAAATAATGTGCAGAATCTCAGTTCAATATCTGTGATCGCAGTCTTAAGAGACTGTGGCTTTAAGAGAGATATGCCTAGCCGGTCTTTGTGACAGAATTGTGATTATCGGCATAGGAAATCTGAAACTAGTGCAGAATTTTCAGCTTTCTCCCAATCCTCATACAGAGCAAACTGCACACTCCATGTGTTTGGCCGATAGTAATCCAGGTCTTTAAAAAAGTTCTGAGAAAAATTTCAGGGATGTGTTTGTGCAGGCAATCAATGTCTATGAAAGATTGAGACATGCTACCACCAAGAAACAAATGAAACTCTTTGAACAACAATAAGTAAGCCAAAAGCCATTATCACTTCAGGCAATAAAGTTCTTCAGAGATCTTAGCAGGCAGAAAGAAAACAAGGTGTTGACAGAGAATAGGTTGACTCCCTTGCAAAGAGCTTGTACTCAGCAATAAAGCAATACAAACCTGCCTAATAGTGTGCCAGAACTTTGGCCAGAAATTGGAAATATTGCTTTTAAGAGGACTACAACTCCCAAATACTATCGTCATCACGGATACTAGAAGATGTAGCCTTCAAAAGGACCCCCCTCCCAGTAGGAGAGAGGGTTTGAGGCTGCTTTTAATAACCTACCTTAGGAATAATTTGATTGAAAAGAGGGATATAAACTTCCTGAATAAACAAACAAGGTCAATCACAAGCAGTCATGCAGTGTTCACACATTAGAAAGTCTGGCCCAGAAATAAACTGCCCTGGCAGAGGTGTTAGTGACCTCAGTGTGGCATGAAGCATATGGAAACCTTTATTGTCAATGTTTTCTCCTTTTTATGTGCCCAGCATCACATTTACACCAGGTGCAGCCTTCTACTCTCTGGAGACTGGGAAACAAAAATCTGGCACTTCAAGACCATTACACAAACTAATGCAAATAGACCCTAGGTTTCATAAAGCCTTTATTCTGTTCGTCAGCCATGAAGCAGACAGATGGTTCTGAAAGCAGGACTCCTCATTGCCTTTGGGACACATTACAACTTATGGGTTTTGCTTTTTAAATCCTTACAACCGACCACTGCTTCTTTATTTCCACTGGATCCTTTCTTCACTACAGTATGATTCCCATGTCCATGGAGGATACATTCCTGAACCAATTGCTGCTTTGGACCAGAGTGCAGAGAGAGGGGACCAGGAAGACAGTTCCACCTTATCTCCTGTTCTATACTAATAATTAATATAATATAATATAATATAATATAATATAATATATATAATATTTATAATATAATGTAATACAATATGATACTAATACTAATAATAATACAATATTATAATTATATTAATTAATTAATTTAAAACGTTTATATCCCTATCTTAACCTCCGTAGAGGGACTCAGCCCGGGTAACAGCAAGGATTCAATGCTACAGTACAGTCTAAAACAACGTATATCAACAGAAAAATTAAAATACATATAGAATAAAATACATATAAGCCAATTCGCCAACAGTAAAATCATGTCCAAACTCAGTCCACATGTGGTCAATAACTCTGTTCAATTGTCAGGCTCGGTCATTATTCTGGGAAGTCCTCGTTCCATATCCAGGATTTCACTAGCTTCCTGAAGGTCAGGAGGGAAGGGGCACATCTAATCTCATTCAGGAGGGAGTTCCATAGCCAGGGGGGCCACCACAGAGACGGCCCTGTCTCTCGTTCCCACCAGACAAGATTGTGAAAGTGGCGGGACCAAGAGCAGGGCCCCACCAGAAGATCTTAACAGCCTTGATAGTTCATATATTTTATATTGCATGTAATATTACTAATAATATTACAATATAATGGTATAGTACAATATAGTAATATATAATACTGATATTTTGCTATGCTAATAATATATTGTATGTAAATATATCTTGTAAGTTGCTCTGAGTCCCCTTCAGGGTGAGAAGGGAGGCATATAAATGTCGTAAACAATAAATAAATAACACTAAAGAAACAGAAAACCATAGATAATAGCAAACCCTATTGAAATGAATTATTTCAGAATTGCTCCGTTCATTTCAAGTGAGTTCACTGTTATTGCTGGAGGAACTAGAGAGGACATATTTTGCAAGTAGATCAAACTACAGGTACTGGTTCCAAGAGTATAGTATGCTGTTCTACTGTTTTCCCTTCATGCTCCCAGTTGGACAATAGAAAGAAACCAGACTCTTTCCCTCCTGTTGACTCATAACTATGAATCTTTACTTAAAGGAGGAATGATAATCATGTAAAAGCTGCTGCATTCTTACATAAAACTGCTCACCGTCTTTAAATACCTGAGCCAGGGTTCCCAGATCTCAGTGCCTAACCTTGAGTTGGAGGGCTTGGACTATGTCCCTAAGCAAGAGGAAGAATCTCAAGGAGAGAATATGACTTTGAAAAGTGTGTGTTCTGCTTATTTGTTGGACTTGATGTCTTCTATTTGATGGTCTACTCTCTGGTTGATGTGTAATGTACCACACTTAATAACATCACCAAGGGCTTCATAGTAATATTTACATAGTAAAATTTATTGATTAGTCCACTGACCATATCAACAGTAAAAGACAAAAACAAGAAAATACACAAATAGACACTAATCACTGTCCTAAAACTCCTGTAATAGTGAACATACATTAAAACACAATTAGAACTTGATTAAGTTAAAAGTTAAAGATAATTAAAAATATCATCATCATGACCATGGGCTTCATCTTGTAACATCACCAAAATCTAGGCACTGTGACATCACTAGTTCTTAGGTTTTGGCCCTAAAATCTCACGATCTTGGATAGTCCTCACCTGGCAACCTTTGGTACAGTTCCACGCCAGTTGTATCTACAAATTTTTCAACTAGTCCTTACAGGCTACCAAACAAGATTTTCTGCTTTGGGTTTCATTTTGTTCCCTCCCAGCACTCTCCCAGATGTGGTCGTGATGTACACTAATAATGGCCTCTGAACCAGAAAGGCACAGTAGAGCTTGTTCTTGCTTGTCTTACTTGTCCATTCAGGGCCCTTCCTTGCAGCCCTATATCCCAGAATATCAAGGCAGAAAATCCCACAATATCTACTTTGAACTGGGTTATCTGAGTCCACCCTGTCATATATCCCAGTTTAAAGCAGATATTGTGGGATTTTCTGCCTTGATATTCTGAGATATAGGGCTGTGTGGGAGGGCCCTTTGTTTGCACATGGCAGGCGTACTACACATGCGCATAAATGAGTACCGCAAAAACCCGCGAAACAGCGAGTCCTTGCAAAGCGAACAGCAAAGTAGCGAGGGAACACTGTATTTGTTTATTTATTTATATTCCTCTTTTTCTCTCCATATGGAGACTCAAAGCGGATCACAACTAAAAGCATTTCAATACAATTTAAAATATACAAATATACAAATGTTAAAACAGTATTAAACAACATTAGTGTTAAAACAATCCCGGTTTAAACCATAAAGGCACATAAAATCACATCATCATTATAAGTAGCATTGAGATCTCAAATCAGAGTCATCAACTGGAAGAGGAAAATCTTTTGATGTATGATGGCTAGAGTATGATTTAGGACTACGTATGAGTGAGCGTTAGGTGCCATCAAGATTTGGAGGTATTTAAAAAGTAATCTTAAACTGTATTGTCGAAGGCTTTCATGGCCGGAATCACTGTTGTACTTTTTTTCAGGCTATATAGCCATGTTCTAGAGGCATTATCTCCTGACGTTTCGCCTACATCTATGGCAAGCATCCTCAGAGGTAGTGAGGTCTGTTGGAACTAGGAAAAAGGGTTTATATATCTGTGGAATGACCAGGGTGGGACAAAGAACTCTTGTCTGCTGGAGCTAGGTGTGAATGTTTCAACTGACCATCTTGATTAGCATTTGATGGCCTGGCAGTGCCTGGGGCAATCTTTTGTTGAGAGGTGATTAGATGTCCCAGATTGTTTCCTCTCTGTTATTTTGTTATTAGTTTTAATACTAATCTTAAACTGTAGGTTGAACTTCTGATCAGTACATTAATTTTGTTCAATTTACATATGCCTCTGAGAACGCTACATAAGGATTTGTTGGAATGCGTAAATCCAGGTACTTAGTGTCTATGCTGGCAGCAATTATTCAAAGATAGTGGTGTCTTCTAGCAGGGTTATATTGTCAACTTTCTTTGGATGCTGACCATATCGTTATGCTAGAAGATGTAAAGATTTCTAGAGGGCTTTTCTCATAGTGTTTTTCTTATATTCACAGATTTCTCCCTTTTGTGGGGATCCTGCACCTCGAACCTCCGTGAATGTGGAGGGCTGGCTGCATAATTATTGATGAAGGAGACAACCAGGCTTTGAAATATAACCAATTGCTTTGTTCTAATCCTAATGCTTTCGGATGCCCCCTTTGTATCCTTTAGATTCCCACTTAAAGCCAGGGAAAGATTTCCATGCAATCTACTTCAGTGCAGAGGCTGAGACTTAACGTGCGGCATCATGCAAATAACGGCTGGTTTCAATAAAGTCTCTGTTCCGTTCTGGCAGCCAGAAAGCTAAACAGGACCCCAAACCCCACTTTTGGCAGCTTGTAAAGCACTTTAAACCAGCCAAGCTTTCAATGAATCTGGCCTCAGAGTATTTGGAGGGTTTTGTATTTTATTTTCAGTGTTTAAAATCCAAATACCTTAAGGATTTCAGTCCGGGTTATATCGGAATTTGCTATGCGATTCTAACTCTGTATATGTTCCTCTCATTATTGACTTGGAAGCCCGGGGCTCTGGTGGAAAGTTATTTATTTTTCAGGGCTGCTTTCATATTTCAAGCTTTTTTGGAAGCGGATAGAGGGAAGAATATTATACTGCTAACCAGATTTCAGTTGAGCTGAGATATTGAAAACAGAAACGGCAATCACTGTTGTATAACTGGAATGTTCACTCCAGTTGGCAAAGGGTGGATTCAATTGGATAAGGGTGGATTCAATTAAAATCCTTGACGTTAAGCAGCTGGTAACTCATTCCACTTAACCAACCAGTTCTCAGTACTTCTGAGTCACCCTAATAAATTACAATACCACAGAGCCCTAACATTTCTGCAGTTGGCCTCATTAGTACACTGCTACTAGGACTATATTTCTTAAATATTGGTAATCTATTAGGTTCTACACCAGCTTTCTTCAACTCAGGGACTCTCTGGATGTGTTGGACTTCAACTTCCCTCATCCCCAGAGAGTAGAGCCCACTTTCTTTAGCAACTCCCCCAAAAATGTGTGCTTCGTTCTCTTTGGAATAGCTGATCTGGAGCATTTTCTTTCAGGCTTCAAATGAACAAAGAGCTGTCAGTAAGAGTTTGATAAATAAATAACCTAATCAAGTATAGAATTTGGGATTCCTCTGCTATTTCTGGAGAAATGAGCAAGCTTGGAAGAATGGTGCCAGTGCTACTTCAAACAGTTTGAAAATAATCTCTCAAGTCATGCTGGAGGACCTAGAGTACGGGTCCTCAAACTAAGGCCCGGGGGCCAGATATGGCCCTCCAAGGTCATTTACCCAGCCCTCGCTCAGGTTCAATCTAAGTCTGAAATGACTTGAAAGCACAACAACAACAACAACAACCCTATCTTATCAGCCAAAAGCAGGCTCACACTTCCCATTGAAATACTAATAAGTTTATATATGTTAAAATTGATGTTCATTTTAATTATTGTATTGTTTTAAAGTGTTTTTTTGCACTACAAATAAGATATGTGCAGTGTGCATAGGAATTCATTCATTTTTTTTTCAAATTATAATCCAGCCCTCCAACAGTTTGAGGGACTATGACCTGGCCCTCTGCTTAAAAAGTTTGAGGACCTCTGACCTAGAGATTTCAAGCAATCTTTGGGTCCTCCAGTGTGATTCAATTGTCACCTTCCAGCAGAAGCTGATCATGGAGTCTTGCTGGAGAACCTAGAAATTCCTAGGAAAATGTTATCTTGGGTAAATAGTAATAATATTTTATAATTTTTTCACTTTTTGGGGGGGGGGGTCCTGTGCCCCTAGGTCAGATTAATGTGGAAAGCTTACTGTACTTCTTTTCGCAGCACCAGGTGGAGAGATGTTACTACAAGCAATCCCCAAGTTACGAAGTAGGTTCTGTAAGTTTGTTCTTCGGTTAAATATGTATGTTAGTTAGAACAGGTACATTTTAAATTATAGTTTTAGATGGAATAGAGAAGGGCTAATAGTCCCGAGACATTTGTTTTGCTGTCTGTGCCCCTGTTTAGAAGATTTCACCTCACTTTCTGTCCCTGTGAGAATTGGATTTTGAAAAATTCAACTTGTTGTAGAAACAAAGCTTGGTGATAAAGCTTCAGTTGAAATACCTTTCCCCCATGATAACTCTTCCAGGAGTGAATTTCCCTTCCTAGGGGTAGATTTCCTCTCATTTACTGTTGTCTCACTCCTGTTCTTAACTATGAGTTGTATATAAGTTGGATGTAAGTCAAGGACTGTCTGTATTTCAATCTTCCACAATGCCCCAAATATTTCAAGATTTCTGTAGGGCATCAGGTGAGCTACTCTCAACATCATGCCTTATCAGAATATAATGTGTCAGAATGGACACTTGTCCACATGATGTTGGCACAGTCATGAAAAGCGCCTCCCTTGAGCCTGCAATGTGTTAGTCCAGAGAAAACACAACATTAGTTTCATACCTTTAAGTGTTCAGATTTGGTTGGTAGATACTCAGCTGAATAAGGGGATAGATAAATCCATCTATCCCCTTATTCAGCTATGTCTAGACATATATACTGCAGAATCATAAAATCAGAGCGTTGGAAGAGATCACAAGGACAATCCAGTCCAATCACCTGGGTTTTTTCTTTCTCACAGAAACATTACTAAGGGACCGCATCTCCTTCTATCAGCCCACATGAGCCCTGAGATCATCAGGCGAGGCCCTCCTCTCTGTCCCACCACTGCACAAGTATGGTTGGTAGGAATGAGAGAGAGGACCTTTTCGGTAGTGGCCCCACAACTCTGGAACTCCCTCCCCAAAGAGGTGTGTTTGGCCCACTTGTTATTGCCCTTTTGCTCCCAGGTAAAAAAAGCTTTTTATGGAAGCAGGCCTTCCCGATAACACACAATAGCAACTTATCTCGGTCAGACAAGGCTCACATGGCCAAAGACTTGGAGCTCGGAGACGTTTGATTTAATGTATGGCCTGAGGCATAGGGATTTTAATGCTATATGTGGTTATTTTTATGCTTCTTTATATTTATGCAATTTGTGTTTTATGCAACATGTTGATTTATTGTTTTGTATGTCAGGTTGGGAGGATGGTGGTTATCTTTATTATGTAGTTTTGTTTTTTCTATTTTGGGTTGTTGTAAGTTTTTCAGGATGTATGGCCACGTTCCAGAAGCATTATCTCCTGACGTTTTACCTGCATCTATGGCAGGCATCCTCAGAGGTTATGAGGTCACAATCTCTGAGGCTGCCTACTATAGATGCAGGCAAAACGTAAGGAGAAAATGCTTCTGGAACATGGCCATATAGCCTGAAAAACTTACAACAACCCAGTGATTCCGGTCATGAAAGCCTTCGACAATGCATTTTTTCTATTTTGTTTGCTGCTTTGAGTCCCATCCATGGGAGAAAAGCGGGAGAAAAGTAAATAATAATAATAATAATAATAATAATAATAATAATAATAACGTATTGTCGAAGGCTTTCATGGCCGGAATCACTGGGTTGTTGTAAGATTTTTCGGGCTATATGGCCATGTTCTAGAGGCATTCTCTCCTGACGTTTCGCCTGCATCTATGGCAAGCATCCTCAGAGGTAGTGAGGCCTGTTGGAACTAGGAAAAAGGGTTTATATATCTGTGGAATGACCAGGGTGAGACAAAGGACTCTTGTCATCTTGTCTCAATGATGAACCAACCTGGACACAGCATATTATTTGAGAACACAGAAATGCTGGACCACTCTCACAACCACCATGTCAGACTATACAGAGAAGCCAATGAAATACACAAGCATGTGGACAATTTTAACAGAAAGGAGGAAACCATGAAAATGAACAAAATCTGGCTACCAGTATTAAAAAAAACTCTAAAATTACAACAGCACAACAACAGAGAGGAAACAAACAAGGACATCTAATCACCTTTCAACAAAAGTTTGCTCTAGGCACTATCTGGCCATTATATGCTAATCAAGGTGGTCAGGTGAAATATTCACACCTAGCCCCAACAGACAAGAGTCCTTTGTCTCACCCTGGTCAGTCCACAGATATATAAACCCTTTTTCCTGGTTCCAACAGACCTCACTACCTCTGAGGATGCTTGCCATAGATGCAGGCAAAACGTCAGGAGAGAATGACTCTAGACCATAGCCATATAGCTCGAAAAAACCTACAACAACCCAATAATAACAACAACGTCTTTTTAGTGCTCCTATGCCGTCGATAGTTGTCTGGCACACTGAGTTTAAGTAGGCAAACCTCTTCAATTTATTTGTTTGTTTGTTTATCATTAAAATATTTGTATCCCACCCTATATACAAGGATCCCAAGCAAAACAATTTATACAGTATAAAGCCATTTCAAATTTAAAGCAATAAAAATGATTTAAATAGGCTACCAACATACTGAACAATTTAGCAGATTAAAACCAATTTTAAAAAGTTGAAACGGATGAAACCCACATACAGCTTGGAATAAACCAATGAGGCCCCCAAAGCTTTAATAAGGCACAAGGTTTTAACTTGGTGTTGGAATGAAGCCAGCGTGAGCAGTGCGGATGGGGCCTCCAAGGGAAGGATGTTCTACAGTTGGGATGCCACAATCAGGAAGGTTATCTTCCAGGGCTTCCCACAGCGTTTTGCCCCCACTGATATCCCCACAACATATTCTATAACCACATAACTCCATTTCAGGAAATGCATCATCCACTCAGATACTTTCTTGCCTATTGAATTTGTATCCTTCCCATTGAAGCACTTCAGGGGGGAAGGAGCTATTCCATTTTATCTTCAGAACAACTATGTGGGAAAGATAAATTATGAAGGTAGTATGGCCATTTCTAGAAGCATTTTGACAGTGTTTTTTCATGGTTAAAACTCAAAATATCTCCTGTGTCCTTTAAGAGACACTGCGCAATATTGTTGTGCTTTGGGGGCAGCCCAGTCTGTTTTAGATCCATAAATTTATTTATTTTTCAACAGGACTTGGTTTCTGATGGAGTGGAGTCCTTTAGTGGCTGCAAAAACAGAACTGGGGACAATGTGCACCCCTTGGGTTTTCTCTGAAAATAACATCAAAGTCATTAGGAATATAACAAAGGAAATTAAACATTCCTTTCAAAAACAGTGCGATGGAAGTTAAGATCATCAGGGCAGGCCCTGCTCTTGATCCCATCACCTTCGCAAATGTGACTGGTGGGGGCGAGAGACAGGACTTTCTCAGTGGTGGCCCCTGGTCTATGGAAATCCCTCCCCAATGAAATCAGATCAGCTCCCTCCCTCCTGTCTTTCAGGAAGAAGCTTAAGATGTGGCTGTGGGCCCCAGCATTCAACCAGTAAATAATGCAATAAGGATAACAAACTAATGGAATTGACAATTGAACATGCATTAGACTACAATCTGGATTTCGTGATTTTAATTGATGTTTTAATATTTATTATGATATTTCTATCCCGCCTTTTACAAGTCTGAAGGCTACTAAAGGTGGCTTACAAATTGGCTGCAATTTGATGCCATAAAAATCCACAATATACAATTAAAACATTTAAAACAACATTATAAATCCATACAAAAACCATTAAAACATATAATAACCAATGTCTTCCTGTTAATCTCATTTTCCCATAACATCACCTAAGCCATTCCACGTTTCAGTCTTACATAATTCCATGTTTGTCTATTGCTCTGCATTTCCAAAGGCTTGTTCAAAGAGCCAGGCTTTTACTCTCTTTTTTTTTGGAAGCTCAGGAAGGAGGAGGCTGATTTAATATCCCTAGGGAGGGAGTTCCACAGCTGAGGGACCACCACTGAGAAGGCCCTGTCTCTCATCCCCACCAGATGCTCCTGCAAAGAAGGCAGGATTGAGAGCAGGGCCTCCCTAGACGATCTTAAATTCCTAGATGGTTCATAGGGAGAGATATTTTCGGGTAGATAAGCTGGGCTGGAACTGTTTAGGGTTTCATAGGCTAAAACCATTAATGTTTGGTTTTAATTGTATTCATTTATTTTCATATTTATATGTATTGACATTGAAGTGCTACCTGCCAAAAAGCTGCTCTGAGTCCCCTTTTAGGGTGAGAAGGGCAGGATACAAATATGTGAAACATATAATAAATAAACAACTACCTATTGTAATTGCTTTTTAAAACACTGTTAACTGATGATGGGGATTAATTGATTTCTGAAAAGTAAATTTGCAAGTTTCGTCTCATTCAGTTTCTAGAGAGTTGAGTCAACGGATAACATCCGTGCCAGATGGTTTCCCAACCTCTGCTTTAACACCTCTAGCAAAGCAGAGTCAACTATCTACAAGACAGATGGCTCTGTTGACAAACAGCTGGTAAAGTTTAGAAAGTTTGTCCTAAATGTTTAGCTGAAATCTGCTCCACCTTTTGGTTCCAATTCTGTTCTGTGGACCAAAAGGAAACCTCTCTGTTCCATCTTCTTTGTGGCCACCTGTCATGTATTTGATATTATTGCCTCTCTTTAATCTTTGCTCCAGACTAAACATATCCAACTCTTTCAATTATTTCTCATTGGACTTCTTCTCAGATCTATCATCATACAAACAGGTCTCTTCTGTGTAAGAACATGTCCATCAAAAGAGGTGATTGCAAACATCCTCACCAAACCACTTCCTAAAGATCAGTTCCACTTCCTGAGAGAGAAGATGAATCTTTTGGGCTTAAGAAAGCATTACTGAGAAAGGCTATTAGGAACAAAAAGTCACACAACTCCCTCCTTACATGTCCAAAGAAAATGGAAATCCGTAATAGCAATGGCGAGATGCATGTTTCTGGACTCAACCAACACTGAGGCTATTATGCCAACTACATACCTACAGAACTGTCAACCAAAGCAACCATGAAAAATCTATTTGCACTTTGGTACAACAGAAGACCAAGTCTGGGAAATATCAGAGAGTTTGGAGCAAAGGCTTGTGCTCACATATCAAAGAAGAAGATGACAGATCTGAAGAAGGCATCATGGTGGGGTATGAGCCAGGTTGTAAAGACTACAAAATTCTGAATCCAAAATCAAAACAAATCACAATTATCAAATGATATGAACTGTGATGAGATTGTTAGAAAACACGAAAACCCTACATGTGTATGCAGGCTACATAACAGATTATTTTTCAAATGTGGTGTTCGGTATTGAACACACAGTACATATGTGGCAGGAGCAACAAACATATCACAAGTGTGGAATGACTACATCTCATTTTCTGGGCACTGTATTAATATCACTAAACATTGCATCAGCTTTTTTAGTCGCATTGTACTGCATTCTCATGCTCAACCTGTGATCAATTAAGAACTCCTCCAGATGAGGGAAAAAATATCTGTCAGTTACTATGTGTATCTTCAAGTCATTGGTTGACTTATGATGACCCCAATAATTTAATAAGTTCTGTTCCTTAAGCAAGGAATACTCAAAGGTAGTTTTGAAAGTTTCTTCCTCTGAAATGTAGCCTTCAGCACCTGGCATTTGTTGATGTTCTCCCACTCAAGTACTAGCCCTGTATAAACCAATTTTATTTTGGAGATCTACATGACATTTTATTCACTCTGAAGTATTTCCTGGGAGTTCCCAACATTATCTACTTCATTTCTTTCCCATGTCCCAAGTCAGTTTAAATTAACTCAGTACTTCTTGAAATCAAATGTATCTCTACTTGGTTGGATGTCTGCACTATCTCAGAAGCAGTAAAGATGACTGCTGTCAGTAAACACAGCTGTTGTTTCCAGGTCACAGATTCAGCAGAGATTAAGTGAAGGAAAGAGGAATGTTACCAACAAAACAAAATGATCCTAATGCTTAACTAGTGTCATACAGCTAAGCCATTCTTAGAACTTTATTCCAATTCCTGAATAATAAAAGACTTGGGGAAAATGGGTGAATATCATTTTTCTAAAATGTTGCATGATACTGGATGTGAAATGCAATCTATGGGAGTGGGGAGGACACAAGGGAGAGGGAGGAATGAAAACCTTGCATATTCCAAGAAAAAGACTGGGTGTAGCTTATGAACAAGGAGGTGCAAACAAAATAAAATAATAGAAACTCTCAAAACTTTTGAAGAAAAATCCTAAGACACTTTTTACGTGTACCACTGCCTCCTATAATTGAGCTACAGCAGTGGTTCTCAACTTGTGGGTCCCCAGATGTTTTGGCCTTTAACTCCCAGAAATCCTAATAGCTGGTAAACTGGCTGGGATTTCTGGGAGTTGTAGGCCAAAACACCCGAGGACCCGCAAATTGAGAATCATTGAGCTAGAACATGAGGTTTCATCT
Organism: Anolis sagrei ordinatus; assembly: GCF_025583915.1. Lineage (NCBI taxonomy): Eukaryota > Metazoa > Chordata > Lepidosauria > Squamata > Anolidae > Anolis > Anolis sagrei. Next base: position 22,715,010 of record NW_026845477.1, read on the forward strand.
TGTTGCTTCCATTCCAATGTCCCAACAGCTCTTGCCACTCCTGATCTCTCCCATTTTCTCTTTTCTGGAGTCATCTTTAAGGGAGCAGTGACCAGAACACATCATTATCACACAATGACATCATCAATAATGGCCATTGCATTGAGACTGAACACAACAGATGGATGATGCTCCGCAACTTCACCAAATGTCACTGTTTGCTTGAACCATTACCAAATCTCCATTACTCATCATTAACAGGTGCATCATATCTGTCCTATTCCAGGTAACTTTAGATGATTTACGGGGGTGAGATTCTGTTGTTGTTTTTTTCATGTCCTCCCATGTATATCACCAAATCAGAAACCACAGGTAAATGTAATTATGTAAAGATTGCATCCAGAAGATTGTGAGCTTTAGGGAGACAACAGCAATATTTGAGCTTGTCCATCCAGAACTTTGCTGTGTTGTGATATCCTAGGGCAGCTATGTAAGCCATTAAGTTCATGATGCAAGATGAAGCAACTGGTCAGAAATAGAATGTATAGAGCTGACTAGAAGCACAGATGACCATGATATTCAAACTCTGCATTTGCTGAGATATAATTGTAGAAAAGGGGAGGGTGGGGAGAGTGAGACCTTGACCTCACTACCAAAAAAAGCATTGCCACTCCTTCTAATGTCATCTATGTGTCACATAGGGATAAATAGTTTATGTATCTGTCTTAATCTTTCGGGTAAAATTATCTATCCAATCCTTTCATTGTCAGTACCAATATTTAAATAACAACAATAATGAAATTTAAGGTGATCTTTCCCGAACAGGAGTTTCCAATTGTTACTGAACTCCCACCATCTCTAACCATTGGAACATGCTAGGCTAATGGGCTCTCCTATTATCTGGAGCACTGCAGGATGTGTTGGGTTAAGTAACATTTATTGGTGTCAGTATCATAAAGGAGCAACAGAGATAATGAGTGTATTGCCCAATAGGGTGACCAGTTTGGGGAGAACTACAAGGTGCTTCCAAATGAGAGAGCAAAAAGATCTGAGAGATAAATGAGCAGGGACAATGCAGCCACCACCTTAAAAGTGGGAGTGGGTGGCTGGCAGCAAAAGTTTTGGTTCTCTGCCATTTCACAGATCCTTAACATCTCTCCAGTCTTGCATCTCACACACAACACAAGTAGGAAATGTGTGAGGCATGAGGCTACTTCAAAAAGATGCTCCAATTTTAAAAAAAACTGAAATAAGGAAGATGCACGCATTTAGGACAGGCTTGCACAACCTGTGGCTCTCCAGGTGTTTTGGACTTCAGCTCCCAGACTTCCTAACCATTGTACAAGCTGCCTAGGGCTTCTGGGAATTGACTCAAACATTTGGAGGGCCACAAGTTGTGGAGCCTGATGTAAAATATGAAATATTAAATCTGTAAGAGCATGTAACACAGAAGGGACTTTTAGGTTACTGTGCAAAATAAATATATTTACAACATTTGTTTTATACTCTTCCTTAAAGGTGGCACAGCAGGTTAAAACTGAGCTGCTGAACTTGCTGACCGAAAGGTTGGTGGTTCAAACCTGGGGAGTGGGGTGAGCTCCCGCTGTTAGGCCTAGCTTCTGCCAATCTAGCAGTTCGAAAACATGCAAGTATGAGTAGATCAATAAGTACCGCTTCTTCGGGAAGGTAATGGTGCTCCATGCAGTCATGCCAGCCACATAACCTGGAAGTGTCTATTGACAACGCTGGCTCTTTGGCTTAGAAATGGAGATGAGCACCACCCCCCAAAGTCTGACATGACTAGACTTAATGTAAGGGGAAACCTTTACCTTTACTTTACCTTAAAGGATCTCAGGACAGTATCAATGCAAGAGGAAGGTGCATCCAACATGCATCTGAAGTAAACAGAATGAGAAGGTTCACCTAGAAATGTCTGTAGTGAAAATACAAGGTATTGCTGGCCTCAGCCATGACAGCTGATGGTTTCCATGTCAGGGGGCAGTCACATAACTCTTGATATTTATCTAATTACCTGCATCTCCAAAATAGGTAAAGCATCTTGGATGTCAGTTTAAGCTTCAGACTGAACTCTAGCGTGGATTCTCTCCCTCTTTAACATGGGAACCACCTACAGCTAAATAAAAAAATTAAATAATTCCAAAAATCTACGCACTATGCCGCAGAGATGACTTGGAATGGAAACTTTTTCTATAAAGCAAAAGTAATGAAACCAAGGCAGGAAATGGAGGGAGACAGAGATGTGCATATTCTGTAATAAATTCAGTTGCACTGCTTGAAACCTACTATAAATTGTGGACCACAGGGAAAGTGAACCACAACCATTCCTCCAAAACTGAAAAAAAGAAGACAATGCCTTCCAGACATCGATGGGTTGATGATTTGCACTCCTTGGCCCTATATCAATTGTCTATATGTCAGCATGAGTGTTAAGACGACTCACATGAAGGCAGCTAATTTGCCAATCTTGAGCCTTGTGCTCACTGTTGTCAGTTTAGTGCATACAGGGTCCCAAATCGGAAGACATGCGAGATTAAAACAAAATATTGCTGCTTCTACTTTTTTACCACAACACACTGACTTTTCCCTCCCTCTCTCCCTATGTTATAGTATCTCTTTTTTCCAGGATGCTATCTTATCCAAATATGGTTTAGCCTTTTCCTTTTGGCTTATGTGTGATTAACTTTTAAAAAACCAAAAATATAAAACTCATGTGTTTAAGAAATGTATGTCTATAATTGTTCTGGGACCGTGTTCATTTCAGGATTGATCTATATAGACTGAACAATAAAGCAGAAGTTGATGAGCTACAGTCCTGAGATGACACACTGATTAGACTGCAGTTGGGAATTGCGTGCTTGAACCCCGTCAGTGTTTAGAGGAGGAGAGGGGATACTTCCTTGCAAATTAAAAACAGCATGTATCTTTGATAGTTGTGTAAAAGAAAGAATTTCAACAGGTACTGTGACAAGCAACACCTGCTGAAATCCTCTTTCGATTTCACTCTGGCATCCCTAGTTAAGTGAATTGCAAGACCTCTCTGACATCATACCATTTTGTGGAAGGCTGTTGTTTTATGTAATACACACAAAATATTGAAATCTGAACTGGTTTTCTTTACCTTACCACCTCTGAATTCTGCCACCATGCAGGACTTGATCAGATGTCCTGAATTCTATACAATACAGACCTCAATCAGATGCTGTTTAAACTTACAAAATATACTAAAGAGGCATTATCTATGTCAAGCTCAGATGTCTGTTCATAACAGACCTCACTTCCAGTGCTAGGGATGACTTGACAGTAAGAGCAATTCAACAATGAAAGCGATTTTCTAGAGAAGGGTGTGAAGCGCAATTTTATTGTGGGCCACATCTGCCATATGGTTGCCTTCAGACGATCACTGAAATCATGGACAGAATCCATGGTTATAGAGGGTCAACTATATATGTTTACATAGTGGTGAGTGCTCTTTACTTTTTACCCAATTGTTATTGAATGACAACTTCTATCACATTTTATTATCTGTCATGCAGATTGGGGATAATGGGAATTATAACCTAACAGACTTGTGGCTCTGAGATTGGAGAAAGGTTAAAGTGGTTCTCAACCTGTGAGTCCCCAGATGTTTTGGCCTACAACTGCCAGAAATCCCAGCTAGTTTACCAGCTGTTAGGATTTCTGGGAGTTGAAGGCCAAAACATCTGGAGACCCACAGGTTCAGAACCACTAAATTAAAGGATGCTTTAAATTCAGACATCATATCCACAAGCATTGCATCTCAATTCAAACCACACTCCAATGACTAAAATAACAAACTGCAGTCTTCCAGATGTTACTGTATCACAACTCCCATCAACTCGAGTTATGATGCTGAATTATGAGGAATACAGAAGTTGTATTCCAGCACCTAGAGGGCCACATAAAATGGCATGGAGGGCCAGATTTCGCCCGTGGGCTTGGGTTTGACATATGTGTCAGAAGGATAAGCTGGAGATCATGCATTAAGTAAGGGGTTGGACTTGTGTCCTATGGGGCCCTTTCCATCTCTATGATTCTGTATTCTAATTCCTAAATATTTTCCTGCTTGAAGAGGAGGATATGTCACCCTTTTCCCATTCTGTGCACAAAAGCTGGATCATAGCCTCCAACTGTTCTGATTTGACAAGGTGGTCCTGATCAATGCTAGTCCCACATTTTCATCTGCTTCTCAAAATTCCTGTTCCGTCTTTTCTTCCCACTTTCTTCCTTTGTCTTTACTTTACTTCAATATCTCCGATTTATTTGAACTATAAGAAAAGAGATTCTACCAATCATTAGACAGAAATTCCTAATAGTAAGAACTATTTTGTCGTGGAATACGCTGCTTCAAATGTGGTGGAGGTTTCTTCTCTGGAGGCCACATATTTAGTTTTTATTTATTTATAGTATTTATATTCTGCCCTTTTCACCCCACAGGGGTTTACAATGTACATATACATGGCAACCATTCAATGCCATACACACCACATATAGACAGACACACAGAGGCTATTTAACATTCCACTTTTTCATGAGGGGATTCTGGCCACCAGGGAGCTGTCACTTCACCAACCATTTGTGACACTGGTAAAGTACTTTCTCATTCTTTGCATGCTAGCTGGAGATTTTTATGGTGTCATAAATTTAGTTAAATTAGTCTCCCCGCATAAGTGGTACCTAAATTTCCTACTTGACAGATGCAACTGTCTTTTGGGTTGCAAAGGTCAACAACAAGCTACAGAAATTGGTTTGAAGCTCTCTCCAACCTGGGCTATCTTCAAACTCATGACTTTTTGGTCAGTAGTGATCTTAATGCAGCTGACTCCCAGCCAGCTGCACCAAAGTCCTGGTTATCTGTTGGAAGTGCTTCAGTTGTATAATTCTACAAACAGACCCCGCTGTGGCCTGTTCCAGCTATGATTGTATTAAACTTAGTTCAAAGTGCAAATGTAACTTGCACTCAATGAACGCTTCAGGGGGAGAAGAGGAGCTAGTCTTTGTCTTCTCTGTGGACTCAGGCAAAAACAAACTTCTGCAGCTTCTTGTAAAGGTTATACACTCTTCCTTGTGCATAACCTTTTCCATCTTGATCACACTCCCATGTTGTCCTGGTTTCCATCTGTGAAATGTTGAAAGATATGAATTCCTTTCTCGTTTAAAAACACTTGCTGTGGAGTGCAACCTTGAAACGGAGTTTTTTTGACCCTTTGCAAAGCCACACTCTTAGGAATTTCTGACACAATTCCTAACTATGGCATCAGTAGTGAGGGTAACACATTGGTTTATTTATGATGACATCTGCCTCCGACTCATAGCACTACAGTTAGCATAAGACCTCAGAAGAGCAACCCTTAAAAGGAAGATCTCGTCAGGCAAACTGAGACATATTAAGGAGGCACAGAAGTTATATTAAGCTCCAGTTTGGGGGCATGTGCCACAATGCAAACATCAGTTGACTGAATCAGCCAAGTCTCAAATGATTGCCACAGCTGTATACATCTCAGCTGCATTCATTTAACTAAAGGCGCCCAGGCTGTTTTCAAATAGCAATTTCAGTTGTCAGGCTGCTAAATGGTTTAATTAGTCATTTTAATGTAATAAATTCTTGTCTTCTTTCTCAGTCGTGATAGTCCTGAAACAAGATTGAAAGACAGCTGCAGCTGCACCATTTCTAGCATGTGCATGACCACTTGAAACACATTGCTACTCTGACAATTTGGGCCAGATTTCGATATGGAGGAGACCTGCCTCTGCGGAACCTTAAGCCAGGAACCTGGATCCAATGGTATTCAATGGATGAAGCATTTTCTTCAGCAAAGTCAAGAGGCAGTCATTCCTCCTCTACTCACTCTGCAATTTTGCTCTGGAAGGCTGCCTATCCATTTAGAATAGCTTTTTGGGAAGAAGAGGTTCCTAGTAGTGACATTTGGAAAATTAGATCCAAAATGTTACGAAGAATGATCAGTGATCAGGATTCATTCTCTAAGTGGATCCCTTAGGGCTGTGTTTCTAAACCTTCCTAATGCCGTGACCCCTTAACAGTTCCTCGTGTTGTGGTGACCCCCAACCATAAAATTATTTTCGTTGCTACTTCATAACTGTAACGCTGCTACTGTTATGAATCGTAAATATCTGATATGTGGGATGTACCAAATTTGGCACAAATACCCAATATGCCCAAATTTGAATACTGGGGGGGGGGGGGGGGGGGGAGAGGTTGGGGAGATTGATTTTGTCATTTGGAAGTTGTAGTTGTTGAGATTTGTAATTAATCTATAATCAAAGAGCATTCTGAACTCCACCAACAATGGAATTGACCCAAACTTGGCACACAGAACTCCCATGGTGGGCATTAACATTGAGTTTGGGAATTATAGTTCACTTAAATCCAGAGAACACTGTGGACTCAAACAATGATGGATCTGGGCCAAATTTGCACAAATATGCAATATGCCCAAATGTTTGGGGAAAATAGACCTTGACATTCAGGAGTTGCAGTTGCTGAGATTTATAGTTAACCTACAATCAAAGAGCATTCTGAACCCTACCAATGATAGAATTGGGCCAAACTTGCCACACAAAATCCCCATGACCAACAGAAAATACTGTGTTTTCTGATGGTATTTGGTGACCTCTCGTGACCCCCACAAGGGTCCTGACTCCCAGGTTGAGAAACACTGCCTTAGGGAATTACAATTCCCTTGACTTAATATGTTTTCTATTGTAGACTTCCTATTCTTGACCACTTACAAAAGCAGGGTATAAAGCAAAAGATGATGGTGATGTGACAGTGAAAATTACAATGAAAATAATGAGAGCAGCTAACCTAGATGGCACATGAGATATCTAGAATTAGGGTCTCCTCTGGAGGAGAAATGGTGTTTATTTTAAAGATTAGGAAAGAAGCACTTGAGTGAAAATTGCTCAAGCTTTTCCTTTTTTGTACTCCTGTTCCAATATCAGAGGTTGGAGAATTTGTTTTGGAGTGTAATTCCCAGAATCCCCCAGGCTGCAGATGATGTTGACTAAAAACAAAGGGAAATTGTACTCCCAAAATGAATTTCTCACAGTCTTGCCCCATCTTAATTGCCCCACTCTTTAAAAAGAAGAGAAAGGGGCTTCTGACTGTTCCATCAAAGAAAACAAAGGAATACCTCAAGTATTGTATCCAGTAGCTGCTTCAAACAAGTTAAGAGAACTATCTTTCCCTCTTGTATCCCAAACCATGTTAACCTATATGTCTGTTCATCAGTTTCTACTGCCCAACTTATTCTACTGTAATACTATTCAAAGTGGCGGTCACTGGCTAATTCCAAACCATGAGCCATCAGCTGCTAATCTCTGGAGAGTTTATAGGAAAGTACCAATAACTGGTTCTAGGTTAACGGGGGGTAAATTTTGCCAGTCCTGCAAATCAGATAGTTTGGAAAACCTTGCTCTTCCCCACCAAGGAGCAACTGTATGGGTTTCTGAGACAAGGTAGGTACGACAAAGGTACAAATCTTTTGTTTTAAAAGAAAGAATCCACAGGTGACAACCATTTTAGACAGATGGACAACAATGTAAATAAAGGAAACAACAATAGAAATACAGGACGATTATCTCATGAGGTCGGGAGATGCAAAATATTCATCTTAGCTGCTAGATAGATGAAAAAGAAAAAAGGGGACAAAGAGGATTTCTTTTGCACATCTTGCCCAATATCTGAAAGTGCCTTTTGTGCAACTAAAGTGCTATCATTTCTCATTCCCCTTGATTTCTCATGGCAAAGCTTTTGATGTGGAGGTTACACCACACTCCTGAATTGGTAACTAATACCTCAAACCATCCTGTGGCACCTTCAAGGCTAGCTACTGTATTGCGCCACAAATATTAAGCCGAGCACATTTCTCCAGGTGGACCAGGAAGTGAGGCGAAATCCACCCAAGCTTAGGTTACAATACAAATGTAAGTCCTGAATGTTCCACAGAACTCCTTTGTTGTTTTTGCTACAATAGAGCAATGGAAACAAATACTCTGGAATTAAACAACTGCCATAACAGTCATGTTCTTCGCCCAACATCCATTTCCCTTACCTTTCAGAGAAGAATAGTAGAGAGGAGCAGGCACAGACTTGTCCTTTTGCGTTACAGCTACAGTTCTTTGGCTAATCATAACCTGATGTTACACAAGAAACTCCTCCAAGCTTAAAATACTAGAGGAATGCTGCTGATGACAAGTCAAGCTGTTCCTCAGACCTATATTCTCATAAGGACTCTCCCGTCACCCTGCAAGCCAGGTCTTCAGTCAGCCTATAGTGACATACTACGTCACCACACTAGAGAATGAACCCACATTAAATCCGGTTTCTGCCTCCTGCAGAATTCTGGATATGTAGTTTAGTAATGGCTCTCCATGCAGTCATGACAGCCACATGACCTTGGAGGTGTCTACTAGCAATGCCGGCTCTTCAGCTTAGAAATGGAGATGAGCACCAACGCCCAGAGTCAGACATGATTAGACTTAATGTCAGGGGAAAACCTTTACCTTTACCTGAGGCTGTTAAAGGCTCCTCCCTAAACTACAAACCCCAGAATTCCGTAGGAGGCAGCAACCAGATTTAAAGTGGATTGATTCTCTAGTGTGATGAGGTCTATAGTTTGGTTGCATGAAAAGCAAGTAGCTCAAATGCAACACCAAATGCAGTTGAGTATACTCCTCCACCATCAAACAACAGTTCACGTACTCAAAACCAGAACCAGAACAAATGCTCTCCAACATTTCACAGATGTGTGAAGCCAAGCAACATCAGAATGCATTCAAGATTGCAAAAAGTATTAATGAGGAAGGAAAGCCAAGCTAGGAGAAGATACAACATTTTTCTTTTGCTTGAATTACATTTGCCTAAATTCCATTTAAACATAAGAACTTCCTGACAGTTAAAAGCTGTTCAACGGTGCAATATGATGCCTTGTAGTGTGGTAGAGTCTCCTTCTCTGGAGGTGTTAAACAGAGGCTGGGTTACCATCTCTTGGGGGTGTTTTGATTGGCTTTTCCTGCATAGCAGGGGTTGAACTGGATGGCCCTTGTGGTCTGTCATTTTGTGATTCTATTGATGTACAGGCAAGTTTCTTCCCCTTCTTTTCCTGCCTTCTTGCTGAGTTAACTCAGGCCTCATATTCACTGCTATATAATGCAGTTCAGTGCAGTTAGGCTGCATTCTGAAATTGCACTATATGTCAGTGTAGATAGGACTCTGTACAAACCATCGTACTTAGAACTCAATTTGCAACAATCGAAATAAATTGGGGACATAAGGAAAAGTGTGTGTGGTGGGGGAGGGATGGGGCATTTTAAAGCCACTGGAAAAGAGGGACCACAGAATTTCTGCGAAATCAAGATAGTTAGAGAGTCTGATAAAGGAAATGGTTGTCACAGGAAGCACCAATACCACTGCACTCTGGCAGCAATCTGAGTGTCATTTGATACTGCTGGCTCAGCCATGGAAGTCCAGATTGAATATTGTATGACAGCCAACATGGCATAGTTGTCTGAATGTTGGACTAGTTTTGGATCGCTGCTCAACTATGGAAAATCAATGTGACCTTGGGCAAGTCTCACTCTCTCTCAGCCTAAGAGGAATAAATTTGCAGCAGGTTGTGAATGAAGGTGTGGGTGCATTTTTATCACTCCTGACAGTTGTCAGAGGATAGAAACAATACAAGGATAAACAATAACGAACATGAGCGTACAATGTTAAGCATCACCCTATCTCATTTCTCCCACGCAGCCTGAGCACTAATTGATGCTTGTCACTGGCAGGATATCAACATGCTTATTCCTGGGTTTGTGAATTGGAGATCAGAGATGTTTACTTCTCACGGCATCTCAGTAATTAATTCAATCTGTCAATTTCGGTTTTGGAGGGCTAGCAAGGATTTAGCAAATATGCAACACCTGTTTTGAAAGATAATGTGCACATGCTCCAAAACACACATCAGGACAAATTCTTTATCCATTGCAATAATTACTTTTAATTAATGAGTCACATTACAGAACAACATAGAGATTCCATTTCTGTTTAGCTGTGCAGATAGACACCTGGTTTCTGCCATCTGAAAGAAAGCATTAACTCTGGTGTCCCAGCCATTATTGTTGTTTGTTTGTTTGTTTGTTTATACAGCACCATAAATGTGCATGGCATTTTGCAAGCAAAACAACAAAAATTAGCTAGCCAAAGGCATGCAACCTAAAATATTTTGAACTTCTTCTTGTAAGCCACTGTGAGTCTCAAACTGGAGGGAAAGTGGGACAGAAATAGCAATCGCAACAACAATAATACACACCCAAAGAAGAAAGAGTCATGCGGTCTGAGGATGCATAAGTCAATAAGGTAAATAAGTCAATAAGTGAAACAAAGGAGAAGTACAACCACGTATATTGCTTCCATGGATATGGGGGTCATATTGTTCAATACAATTTGTTAAAGAGCCTTTGTTAAAGAACACCAGAGTTCCCTTAAGGAAGTGGTTCCCAATCTGTGGTCTGTGGACCACCAGTGGTCCGTAAAAACTAAAGTATGGTCTGCAGCCTCATAATTACTACACCATTGTAACAAGAGTGACTGGTCTTGAGAAACCCTCTTATAGTGCTTATTAAATATGGTTTTCTGTGAGCGAACGGATGGTGACTACTGGATGGCATATGTTCTTTATCAGAAACTAGAGCTCATGTGGTCTATCCAATGCAATTTTCTGAATCAGCACTCCAAATAACCAAACTGAATCTAAAGTTGACCAAAAACTTATTTGTAACCCTTTTGGTACTAATGTTGGAGAGTGGTCCCTGATCAAGTGGTCTCTGGTCAAAGTAGTCCCTAGTTTTTAAAAAAGGTTGGGAACCCCTGTGTTAAGACATTAACTTTGAACATATGGCCTCTAGAAAACAGGGGTTAGATTCTTACATGCCAACAATGAGCCCAGATAAATGCATGAGTATGAAACTGGCCAACGACACAAAATCTTGGAGGCCATTTCACACATTCGAAGCAAACACCTGGGAGAAGTTTCAGCTGTCTCATCAAACCATTCCAAAACATAAAACATGAACATAAAAATACTGCCTTTTTATTTGGTTGAATGGGACAGTCCTGGAAATTCAAGACAAAAGTCAAAAGTCTCACTCACAAACCATCATCAAGAAGGGATGTGGCTTTGCTTTTGAGGGAACACGTTTGCTTGGAAGAAGATAAGGGTCAGGCATGTAGCCGGGGGGGGGGGGGGGGGCTTGAGGGGCTTCAGCCCCCCCCCAAATTCTCATGGTGGTTCGCAAAAAGGCCTTACTGGTGCATTATTTAAACTGTTATGTTTATTCATATCATGATCTGATCACCATACTCAATATATCCCATATGCATGGGGGTATTGGGGTAAGGATACAAAAGGTTTGCTAGGGTAGACCCTCTTTCACTCAGACTCAGCCCCCCCCCCGAAACTCAGCCCCCCCCGAAACCCCCCCTGAAAAAAATTCAGCCCCCCCCCCGAAACGAAATCCTGGCTACGGGCCTGAAGTGGGCAATTATTTAGCCAACTAGTCAAAAGCAGGAGTGTCAAGCGAACAACACCAGCTTCCACAGAATCTTACATGGAAACTGCCAACTACAACACAATGATTGAACTACACATTAATTGATTAGGATGGCACCTAAGTAAGGAATAGTTCAAATAAGTATTTCTTTTTTTCTTTTTCTTTTTTCTTTTTGCAGATTGATTTAATATAGCACAGAGTTATTTTACTAGAATGCTCAAGATGGGGAACCCCCTGAAATTTAGTTTTGCATGATTATTTTTTTCACATTATGCTTATCCAGTCATGAGCTTATGCAGAATATGATTAGATAATTGAGTAAATATTAGAAAATCTGCAAAAGTTCATGGAATAGAAGTTCAAGCTTTTGCCATTGGGGTAAATGTGACTTTTTGTTTGTGTATTCTCTCGCTCTCATTCATATGTGCAAATCAGCTCCTTTTGGAACAGAAATTTCAGATAATATGGAAACGGTGTTCAGTAAAGGGTAAGTGGATTACGTTTTATGACAGCAGTCGGATTTCCTGATTTCCATAGTAATTTCTCCTTGGGCAAATGTTTACGTACCCCATACTTTGGCTTTCATGGCCTAATCAATCAGGGATTTTCTTAATTAACTCCGCCAGAGCAAAGTGAGAGAAAGGATTTTACGGAAGGGGCATTTACTCTTACGACAAAGTGCCCGTCTTATTTCTGCTCTGACGGCAAGATCAAACAGCCTACAGAAACATTTGCTGTCCTTTTCATTTTTGTTTGGGTTTGATCGGGCTCCTGATCCCATTACACATTTGTCAGAGTAAGAGCAGCCTATGTTTCCTTACATTGCCTCACTCGTGTTTCATAAACTGTATTTCTGTGGGCTAGTGGGTTTTTAGAAAACTTCTAAAATGGTATTATTTATAGGCATAGAGAATGAGGCAGCCGTTTAGCGATTTAATTCACTTTTAATTGCCAAATCATCTGGGCAGAGCTCAGGAGACGGGTAGAGAAAGTTCAGCTGAATCCCTGAGCCACATCCAGGATTGCCAAGACCTCCCAGTTTGACCCAGATATATTGCAATCCTCTGCTGCTTATGAGGCCATAGGTTGGCTATCGATGCACCTTATCTCATATGCTTCAGGCTGGTAGACTCAGTGGGAGGATGCAGTTCTAATACTAAAGAAACCACAGCCTCCAATCACAGCTTCACTCAAAAGGACTGTGTTACCACAACCAGTTGGTACATCTAAAGGACTATATATATACCCCCTCATGCAGAGTAAGTGAGACGAATACATGGATATTATATTATTTTTGCAAGCACAAGAGGCTGCTAATCTGGGATTGTCACATCTCTTCATATCAAATACATATCCCAGTAAAAACAACTGAATTTCCCAGCCAGCAACAGAGGCAGTGGCTGTTTCAAGCAGCCAGCATTTCTAACACTTTGCAATCTCTGGGCATTTCATCAGCTCCCTAAAGCTATCTGATCGTAGACACCTATGAGTCATAATTCCCAGTGTAATATGCCCCTAGTTGCATTATCTGTCATCTGGCTGCAACACATTGGAAACACTTTTCTGCTGTCCAGGCTTCAAGGCCAAAGCAAATGAGGTCTCAGCACAGAGAAGGGACCTTGAGCATTGCTAAAACATTCAAACTAACTTGCATTTCTAATTAGCAGGGACACCGGCTGGACTCTTGTCTCATTATTATTATTATTATTATTATTATTATTATTATTATTATTATTATTATTAATCTTTATTCATACCCCGCCACCATCTCCCCAAGGGGACTCGGGGAAGCTAACATGAGGCCAAGCCCAAAAAATTACAATAAGGCAAAACAAAAATAAATAATATTACACATTCAACTCCTTCCTTATCTAAAGAGGATGTGCACCATTCAACTGCTGTATCACAGAGATTCTCTGTTCTAGAAGTAGATATCTACAAGGAGGGTCTGTATTAGGGTTGACCATGGGTCCAGTTTTCTGTCTACTGAAGGATACATCAAGCGTGAGAGATATTCCCCTCCTCCCAACTACCCCACATGAAAAGAGAAGAAAAGACATAATAAAAACATGAATAGTCAGAAATCTCCTGATTTTATTAGAGAGAAAAATAAAGTGCAAGTTAGCATCCAGAGAGTTATGGAAGCAGCTAGAGAACTTTGAGAGTACTCTTAAGCAGCATATGACTTCACATCCCATGGCCTTCACTCCAATTCACATTTGGTGCATTCTAGCTCCTGCCTTTCAACCAGACAGTCATGATGTTTCCAGCACATTTCATTCCACTGTCAGCAATTCATTGTGTCCCCCAATTCAGAATTTTGTGAGAAGTGATTTGGGGGTGGGTGGGGGTCTAAACTGTACAGCCTCTAAACTGTACCATCATCCCCTCTTCCTTGAGGCAGTCAATTGCGCTGTTTTTGTTTTGTATTGTTTTCATGTCAGGAGCAACTTGAGAAACTGCAAATCGCTTCTGGTGTGAGAGAATTGGCCATCTGCAAGGATGTTGCCCAGGGGATGCCTGGATGTTTTACCATTCTGTGGAAGACTTCTCTCATGTCGCTGCATGAGGAGCTGGAGCTGGCAGACAGGAGCTCACCCTGCTCTCCAAATTCAAACTGCCAACCTTTCAGTCATAAGTCCTGCTGGCACAAGGGTTTAACAATTGAACAGTTCTTACAGTAAATAAGCTTACTAATGTTTATGTGCAATTACAATTTTCGAATCCCTGTTCAGCCACGGAAACACATTGGATGAGCATACTCTCTTAGTTTAAGAAGAAGACGATAACAAGCCCATTTTGAGCAAGGAAATCATGTAACAAGTTCCTCTTGGGGGGGGTCACCAAAGTCAAAAATGACCTGAAGGCACAAAACAATATGAGTATCTTCAATTCTCTCCACAGATTTCTCCCTTTATTCCTGTTAACTCTGAGGCTCCCCTTACACATAATGGCACCTCCCTCTTGTTTGTGAATGCTGTTCTTTTGCCTCAATAAAGATTGACACTTGAAGAATGACTTTGCTGTCATGCCCTCCAGCTGCCCTATTTGGTAGGAAGAGTCCTGATTAATTCTCAGTCATTTTAACCAAACTCTGATGTTGCTTGACCAGACGTGTCCTAGTTTTTATCAGTGAAATGTTGGAGGCTATGTGCTATTAGCAAAAGTTGTGAGATATACAGAATAGGCTGGGGGTTGTGGCCAGTCTTCCTTGATCCTGCACAAATGCCAAAAAAAGGCATCAACTGTGATACTACATGGAGTGCACTGCTGAATAACCTCAAAATGTTAAAAGCTGAATTCTCCTAGACTGTCTGGCTGCAAATATAGGCTTTCAAGTGCATTCACTACGCTGATTTGACTTTCAGAAATAGTAGAAAATGCGCACAGAAGTTCAATTTATCCCCCTTCCATACATGCAGGATACATGAGAAGGAAATGCTACAGCTTCCTGCACACCCCAAAAAATCTCTCTTCTCTCCTCTACCCGTGACCTAGAAAGCAGAAGGAAGGGTGACTCAGTCTATTGGATGAGCGCTAACAAACTGAAAATTAATCCAGACAAGACAGAGGCCCTCCTGGTCAGTTGCAAGGCCAAATGGGGTATAGGGTGGCAACCTGTGGTTACACTCCCCCTGAGGACACAGGATCCTCCTGGACTCAGCACTGATGCTTGATGCTCAGGTATCGACAGTGGCCAGCAGAGCCTTTGCACAGTTAAAGTTTGTGCACCAACTGCAACTGTACCTTGAGAAGTCTGACTTGGCCATGGTGGTCCATGCCTTGTTACATCCAAGTTGGATTATTGCAATGCACTCTATGTGGGGCTGTCATTGAAGACGGCTTGGGAACTGCAACTGGTCCAAAGGTTACCAGCCAGGCTACTAACTGGAGCTAATTATAGGGAGTGCACAACACCCCTATTAAAGCAGCTCCACTGATTACCGATAAATTTCTAGTCCCAATTCAAAGTGCATATTATGATCTACAAAGCACTCAACAGTTCGGGACCTTCCTATCTCCCTCTATGAACCAAAGCAGGTTCTCCACTCGCTCCCACCACCATCACAAGCATGGTTGGTGGAGACGAGGGAGAGGGCCTTCTCGGTGGTGCCGCCCCCCCCCCCCCAACATTGGCACACCCTCCCCAGGGAGATTAGGCAAGCTCCCATATTGTCCTCCTTTCGCAAGGATTTGAAAGCCTGGCTGTTTCAGCTAGCATTTGAGAACGGCTAGTCCCAATTATAAATGCCCAGTCTCTAGGTTGCCTGATAGTATTTTATTCTTTGAACTTTACCCAATACCCAGCCCTACGATACACTGTTTTGCACTATTCCATCTCCTGCCCTTTTATAGCCTGGTCTTGTCCATTTCATTACTGGTTATTGGTTTTGTTGAGTTTTATTTTGAGTTTCAACGCAGTTATTTTATATTCTTATGTTTTAATTCATTGTTTTTTATCTGGTTAAACCCCTGTGCCAGCAGGACTGAAGACCGAGAGGTCACAGGTTTGAATCTGGGGAGTGGCGGATGAGCTCCCTCTATCAGCTCCAGCTCCTCATGCGGGGACATGAGAGAAGCCTCCCAAAAAGATGATAAAAACATCAAATCATCCGGGCGTCCCCTGGGCAACGTCCTTGCAGACGGCCAATTCTCTCACACCAGAAGCAACTTGCAGTTTCTCAAGTTGCTCCTGACACAACAAAAAAAAATCTGATTATTGATCTGCTTTTATGTCTTGTGGCCATTTTGGCCCATTTGTAAGCTGCCCTGAGTCCCTTCAGGGAGATGATGGTGGGGTACAAGAATAAAGTTGTTGTTGTTGTTATTTTAGTGACACAAAATCACAGTATGTCACAGCAAACGAGATCTATATGCTGGATTTCATATCAAAAAATCACAAGCCGAACACTTCCCAAGCATCTAGGACTGTGTGATGTATTTTCGAATGATGCGTGCAGATCCAAGTAAGGTGGTCTTTTGCAGTTGACAGATCATGGTTTTGTCAATGTTTATTGTTACCAAATGCCGGCTAAGATCTTTTGGCATGGCATTATTATTATTATTATTATTATTATTAATAATAATAATAATAATAATAATAGTAATAATGTCAGTAGAAAAAGGAAAAACAAGGAGGCGATAGGGCCTCTTCGAGGAGAAGATGGGGCAATGCTGACAGGGGATAGGGAAAAGGCAGAACTACTAAATACCTTCTTTGCCTCGGTCTTCTCACAAAAAGAAAGTCATCTTCAACCTCAGCAAGATGGAGTGGATGAGGGATTAGAGGACATCCAACCCCAAATTGGGAAACAAGTCGTCCAGGAATACCTGGCCGCTCTAAATGAGTTCAAGTCCCCAGGGCCAGATCAACTACACCCAAGTATTGAAGGAACTAGCGGAAGTCATTTCGGAACCATTGGCAACCATCTTTGAGAGTTCTTGGAGAACGGGAGAAGTTCCAGCAGATTGGAGGAGGGCCAATGTGGTCCCAATCTTCAAGAAGGGAAAAAAGGATGACCCAAACAATTACCGTCCGGTCAGCCTCACGTCGATACCAGGCAAGATTCTGGAAAAGATTGTTAAGGAAGTGGTCTGCAAACACTTAGAAACAAATGCAGTCATCGCTAATAGTCAACATGGATTTATCAAAAACAAGTCATGCCAGACTAATCTGATCTCTTTTTTCGATAGAGTTACAAGCTGCGTAGATGCGGGAAATGCCGTGGATGTAGCGTACCTGGATTTCAGTAAGGCCTTCGACAAGGTCCCCCATGACCTTCTGGCAAGGAAACTAGTCCAATGTGGGCTAGGCAAAACTACGGTGAGGTGGATCTGTAATTGGTTAAATGGACGAACCCAGAGGGTGCTCACCAATGCTTCCTCTTCATCCTGGAAAGAAGTGACGAGCGGAGTGCCGCAAGGTTCCGTCCTGGGCCCGGTCCTGTTCAACATCTTTATTAATGACTTAGATGAAGGGTTAGAAGGCAGGATCATCAAGTTTGCAGACGACACCAAATTGGGAGGGATAGCCAATACTCCAGATGACAGGAGCAGGATTCAAAACGATCTTGACAGATTAGAGAGATGGGCCAAAACTAACAAAATGAAGTTCAACAGTGACAAATGCAAGATACTCCACTTTGGCAGAAAAAATGAAATGCAAAGATACAGAATGGGTGACGCCTGGCTCGAGAGCAGTACGTGTGAAAAAGATCTTGGAGTCCTCGTGGACAACAAGTTAAACATGAGCCAACAATGTGATGTGGCGGCAAAAAAAGCCAATGGGATTTTGGCCTGCATCAATAGGAGCATAGTGTCTAGATCTAGGGAAGTAATGCTACCCCTCTATTCTGCTTTGGTTAGACCACATCTGGAATATTGTGTCCAATTCTGGCACCACAATTCAAGAGAGATATTGACAAGCTGAATGTGTCCAGAGGAGGGCGACTAAAATGATCAAGGGTCTGGAGAACAAGCCCTATGAGGAGCGGCTTAAGAGCTGGGCATGTTTAGCCTGAAGAAGAGAAGGCTGAGAGGAGACATGATAGCCATTTATAAATATGTGAGAGGAAGTCATAGGGAGGAGGGAGCAAGCTTGTTTTCTGCCCTGGAGACTAGGATGCGGAACAATGGCTTCAAACTACAAGAAAGGAGATTCCATCTGAACATGAGGAAGAACTTCCTGACTGTGAGAGCCGTTCAGCAGTGGAACTCTCTGCACCGGAGTGTGGTGGAGGCTCCTTCTTTGGAAGCTTTTAAAGAGGCTGGATGGCCATCTGTCAGGGGTGATTTGAATGCAATATTCCTGCTTCTTGGCAGGGGGTTGGACTGGATGGCCCATGAGGTCTCTTCCAATTCTTTGATTCTATGATTCTATGATTCTATGATTCTATGAATATTATTATTACGCTTCTATGCCTTCTAAAGTTTCCCCTTGTACATAACGGGCAAGGTTTTTGTTTTGTTTTGTGCTTTTGTCAGAAGTGACTTGAGAAACTGCAAGTCACTTCTGGTGTGAGAGAATTGGCCGTCTGCAAGTGGTTGCCCAGGGGACGCCCGGATGTTTGGATGTTTTATCATCCAATGGGAGGCTTCCCTCATGTCCCCACATGAGGAGCTGGAGCTGGCAGAGGGAGCTCATCTGCGCTTTCCCTGGATTTGAACCTCTGACCTGTTGGTCTTCAGTCCTGCTGGCACAAGGGTTTGACCCACTGCGCCACTGGGGGAGCAAAGGAAAATGAAAGTATTTGGTGGAATTCATGAAAGGCTTGATTTTGTGCAGTTATCTGAAAACATCCTTATTCTGAACGATTGCTCCCTTTATGCCTGATGTCCCAAGATGTAGATATTTATGCCTGTAGCTTAGAACATTTACTTTTTGGATTACAATTCCTATATTCCCCCAGCCAATTCTCAGTATTTTAAAGGCTGATTCTGAGAGTTTTAATAAGAGGGGAAGAGCAGGAGAAGAGCAGTAGTAATGTTAACAAAAATGCTAAATAAGTAACTATACAATTTCTACTCTTTCACTCAGGGGAAACCTCGGGCATTACAAAAAAGTTAGGGGGGGGGGGGTATAGCTCCAGACAGGGCAGTGAGATCAGAATATGTTCGATCAACATGGACTCCTGATAGACTGAAATAGAAAAATACAAAGCTGATCTTCCAAAGAGGCAGACTAAGCTCCCTGACTCATGTGGTGGAACAAGAAGGTCCATGAACCAGGAGAAGGGCTCGCCATGCCACCTTGCTACATCTCAGTGGCAAAGACTGCCTGGTTTCTGCTCTTCTCCCTTTAGAGCAGCGTTTCTCAACCTGGGGGTCGGGACCCCTGGAGAGGTCGCGAGGGGGTGTCAGAGGGATCACCAAAGACACAATATTTTCTGTTGGTCATGGGGGTTCTGTGTGGGAAGTTTGGCCCAATTCTAACCATGGTGGGGTTCAGAATGCTCTTTGATTGTAGGTGAACTATATATCACAGCAACTACAACTCCCAAATGTCAAGGTCTATTTTCCCCAAACTCCACCAGAGTTCACATTTGGGCATATTGAGGATTTGTGCCAAGTTTGGTCCAGATCCATCATTGTTTGAGTCCACAGTGCTCTCTGGATGGAGGTGAACTACAGCTTCAAAACTCAATGTCAATGCCCAGCAAACCCTTCCAGTCTTTTCTGTTGGTCATGGGAGTTCTGTGTGCCAAGTCTGGTTCAATTCCATCACTGGTGGAGTTCAGGATGCTCTTTGATTGTAGGTGAACTATACATCCCAGCAACTACAACTCCCAAATGACAACATCAATCCCCCACCCTCTAACCCTGCCAGTATTCAAATGTGGGCGTATTGGATATTTATGCAAATCAGATATTTACATTATGCTTCATAATAGTAGAAAAATTAAAGTTGTGAAGTAGTCATGAAAATAATTTTTATGGTTGGGGGTCACCACAACATGAGGAACTGTATTAAGGGATCACAGCATTAGTAAGGTTGAGAAACACTGCTTTAGAGTAAGCCAGTGGGGGAATGGGACGACTTTCCGAGGCACGTGGCCACCCTTTGCTTTGCCCTGACAAAGTCCTCAAACAGAGAATAGATAACTGCCCTTAAGAAACCAACCATTCTCTGGCTCATTCTGAGGATTTTCTCCTGTCACCAGATCAACCAAGAAGGCAGACAGGCGGTCTAGAGAGACGCATCAGATGGATGGAGAGAAGACAGCTCTGTGCTTACAGGCTTCCCAGAGGCCACACCTGCCTCCCATAAGGAACAGAATGTTAACATTGGTGAGCTTCTCTGGAAAAGAAATAATATTGGACAATATTTTTCCAAATTCTCACTCTTGACCTGTTTTTGAAATATTTTTCAACCTTTGCTTCCTATCAGGGTCTGGATGCTCTTCAGTTCAGATCCCTCTGGGTTGTAAAAATGGAGAAATAACACTCTTTCACATCTAATGAAGGATGACAAGGAATTTAAGAATGCCAGGAAGGCAGGCACTCCCAAGCCCCGTGTCCCACGAGTGAGTAAGAGCAGGCTAATTTGGTATCTCTAAGTAAGACCCAGCATGATCCGATTCTTTATGACTTTTAAGGAGGCCCCATGGGATGCTGTACCCTTTGAGATCAACATTGACCTCAGCCAGTTTCATCAGCGGGAGCTGATGAAGTCAGTTCATGTCAGTGACAGCTCACGCCACTCAAAAACCACAGCACTTTTTGTCCGTTTGAATTATACAGTTTTCGCTTGAGGGCTGTGCAACCAAATCCCAAGCACGGGGCAGCAGGGGAGTGAGCTGACTCACAGGTACGGTGGGGAAACTGAATTATTCAGGAAGGAGTGTTTGGGAACTTCACGCAAAAGAACATGCCAAAGCAAATAGTGCACTAATCCCCCTGGATACATACATCTAACATGAAGGCCAAGAACATATTCTTACTTTGCATTATGTGTGCGAGTATGAATTCCTACACTTAAGTAGAAATTTGGGTACATTCAACTTCCATAAAGTAAATCCTGAAAGTTGTAAAAAAAAAAAAAGGAAGGAGGTATTGTGATATATGGGTTGCCAAATTTTATTACTATTGATGTATTGTAGTTGTGCTCGGTCATTGAATGTTTGTCTTTTATGTTTGGAATCTGCCTTGAGTTCCCTCCAAGGAGATAGGGAGGAATATAAATAAAGATTATGGTGATTATTATTAGATAAATAACAAGATTAGTACATAGTAAACAAGATCACTATGCTGACTTTTGTATTTGATCACACATCAGACACTTCCCAAGTGTCTAGGACTGTGTATGTATTGGCAAATAATGTGTGCAGATCCAGGTAAAGCCGCCTTTTGCAGCTGACAGATGGTAATTTTGTCAGCGCTGATTGCTTTTAAATGCAGGCCAAGGTCTTTAGGCACTGCACCCAGTTTGCTGATCACCACTGGGACCACCTTTACTGACATGTTCCTTGGCAAGATTTGTTCAGAGAGGATTTGTCATCAGCATCGCCTGAGCTGAGAGAGTGAGCTGTGAGGCTGCGGTGATACTTTTTCTTCTTCGGGAAGTAACCCTCAACATGTATGGGTTATATCAAAATTGCTGCAAAGTGGGGTAATTTTTTTTGAAATTTAAGAAGCTCATTTCAAAATGAACTTTGCCATATGTAACATAACTTTATCCAGTATGTAAAGGGAACTTATAGCACCACCATTGAGACTTCCACTACTCATGTGGGGAAGTGTACTAAGTCTACTAAAGCTTATGCTACAACTTCTGTCTCTTAATTATAATGGTGTCACCTGGTGTAGCAACTCATGGTGTCATCTCATGGGTCTCCCCCCACACTCGACTGCACCATAATATTGCAGCTAAAATTCCAGGAAACTTGACAAAACCAGTGTCTCCAGCAGGTCACTATAAGCTTGACACACTTAGAATGCACACAACAACAAATGAAAACAACAGTATGGGCTTGTAGCATATGCAAATGATCCCACATGATTCTAAGTGACATTCTAATGGAATAATAATGACAGTATGACCACATGTATGTACATTAGAAAGTTTAAAATGTATACTAGCACAGAATGTATTGATACAGTATATGTAAGCTGGGCTTACGAAAAATGTTTTTGTGATTATATCTAACTACTGGTATTTTAAAATAAATAATAATACATTTCTGCTGAGATTTTATAGGCAGTAATTTTGAGGTCATCCCATTTGAAACACAACTTGTTGCGGTTTGTATCCCCTACATTACCCTAGTGATAGCATTGCTTAGTTAAGTCTCCAAGTTGCCATAAGATCCCATTGCATGCGGATTAATTCCAGAGCCTGGTGGCGCAGTGGGTTAAACCACTGAGCTGTTGAACTTGCTTACCGAAAGGTCGCAGGTTCGAATCCGGGGAGCAGTGTGAGCTCCCAATGTTAGCCCCACCTTCTGCCAACCTGACAGTTGGAAAACATGCAAATGTGAGTAGATCAATTGGTACCGCTCCGATGGGAAGGTAACAGCACTCCATGCTGTCATGCTGGCTACATGACCTTGGATGTGTCTACGGACAACAAGAGCTCTTTGACTTAGAAATGGAGTTGAGTACCAACTCCTAGAGTCAGAAACAACTGGACTTAATGTCAGGGGAAAACCTTTGCCTTTACCCCTCTTTGAGTCATCTCATTCAGTACATCAGGAAATACTTCTTTCCCTCACATTCCCCTATTTGGAATACTTTCAAGAGTATCACTTCATTATAAACCTAAGAGGCAAGTATTCTGCACAGCCTTAGAAGAAAAGACATAGAAGAATAAGAATAGGAGATTCAGCAATTGTTTCCATTTTATCCATAGGTTCAAAAAGGCAGCTTGTATGAAGCACAGAACCAAGTATAACATAAACCTTTTTTCCCTTTTCATGTGCTCACACTGGTGCATGAGAACTCTTTTACTTCTTCTGATTACCCATATACAAATTCTGCAGCCTCAAGTTATTCTTCAGAAATTATTCTCAGCTATTCTTGTGGAAAATAAGACTGGAAAACGAAAGAGGCATTTTCATCACTGAGCCACTCAGTATGATGACATCACAAATAAATCAGTGAGGCTGCAGATTATTTTTGATTGTTTTGTACACTTAGCAGTAAGCCTACAAATTAACGTACAACACTAGAGGGACTAGAATGTCACAAAGAACTAATGTGCTAATGCACGCTCTCCAACATTTGCCAGAGGAAAATAGGAAAACGTATTTTATTTTGAGACTTAAGAACCTCTAAATGCTCAGCTGAAGGTTTAAGTTATTACAATGCAAATATGCTGTAGTTATTTGAGCACTGGAGTAAGGCATTGGAGAATAGGGTTCAAATCCCTACTCAACCATGGAAACCTAATGGGTGACTTTTGACCAAGGCACACTCTCTCAGCTCAGATGATGCCGATGACAAATCCTCTCTGAACAAATCTTGCCAAGGAAGCCTGTCATATATTTGCCATAAGCTGGAAATACACTACTACTACTACTACTACTACTACTACTACAATGAGTTGAATGAAAACATTGTGGAAGGCCAGAATTCTTATTTCAGAGGTTTGGTGCCCTCATTTTGCCCCCTTCTCTATGGTTATAACATGGCTAGTTCAGTAAAATTACTTGTTGGCTATGCTGTCTAGGGAACGGCTTTGTAAACTGTGGCTCCCGACCCCTAATAGCTCAATGTTGTGGTGATGAAAAATTTGTCAACAGTAAATCTATAAGCAACAATGTGCAGTGTTTACAGTGGACTCTGAGCCCCCGGTGGCGCAGTGGGTTAAACCCCTGTGCTGGCAGGACTGAAGACCGACAGGTCGCAGGTTCAAATCCGGAGAGAGGCGGATGAGCTCCCTCTATCAGCTCCAGCTCCTCAG
Source organism: Anolis sagrei ordinatus (assembly GCF_025583915.1). Lineage (NCBI taxonomy): Eukaryota > Metazoa > Chordata > Lepidosauria > Squamata > Anolidae > Anolis > Anolis sagrei. The sequence continues at coordinate 22,738,993 of NW_026845477.1, forward strand.
GCAGGGACATGAGAGAAGCCTCCCACAAGGATGATAAAAACATCAAATCATCCAGGCATCCCCTGGGCAACATCCTTGCAGATGGCCAATTTTCTCACACCAAAAGCAACTTGCAGTTTTTCAAGTCGCTCCTGACACGACAAAAAAAACAAAACAAAAAAAGTGGACTCAGCAGAAAGTAAATCACCTGCACTTCGTAAATCAGTCTCTTTGCAAGGATTGCAAATAATGATTTATTATCAGTAAATGTTTGATTTTATACCTATTTTGTATATATACCTGCAGTCACATAAAAAGTCGCCAATTGCAAGAGAAATAAGGTTGAACACTGTGAAAGCCACCCACTGTATCGCTATAAGCTTCCTCCCAATAGACTAAAATCAAGGAAAAGTTTCATGAGAACCACCACTTCTCCAAATGTTCCTCTAGCAACAGTAAGAATATCCCTGGGGGTAGCAAAATCAGGCAATTCCAATGAGAGTCTTCCTCCAGGGGCAACTTGGAAGTCCCTGAACAGACTCAGAAGTGGAGTGGATAGATCAAAAGACAACCTGGCAAAATGGCACTACCTAGAAGAATCCTCCACCTTGTGTGACTGTGGAGTAAAACAAACAACTCAGTACCTATATGCTTGCCCACAATGCCCTGCCTCATGCACAGAGGAAGAATTGTTTAAAGCTACAGACAATTCAGTCGCTGTTTCCTGTTTTTGGTCTGAAACTATTTAGAAGCTTGTGATCACTTTATTTTGTCAGTTTTAGATAAACTATTTTATGCAATGCTTTTGACATAAAATAAATAAACATAAAAATTACTTGACTGGAAAGGGGTCGCAAGTGGGAAAAATTCAAGAAACCCTGGTCTAGGGGATGCTGGGCGCTGAAATACCCAAAATGTAACTTTTCCCAGCTTTGCTCAGATCACACAAAAGTTAACAATGCCAGTCATGAGTGCCTACTTCTTGCCCAAGTTTCTCTGCGCAAAGGTCTTGTGGTTCATGAATCTTGCCCAACGGGAGCCTGATTGCTGACAGCTTGTGAGTCAGTGCTGCAATATTAGCCTAGAGGGAATTTAACAGCTACATAATTGGCAATGCTTTCATAAGCTAGTCAAAAATAGTGCTTCTATTTTTTTTTATTTCTTATTGAAAATCTAGAAGCCTTATCCCTTTGCATGTTCATCTCATGGGAATTAGGAATCCCTTTAATAATTAACTGAGCTGGGACAAATGCTAATTGGAAATAGTTACTAAAAGCCCTGTTTTTGTTAAGACTTCTCACATTTGCACAGGCTTTGATCCATTTTCCTGATAAAGCTTTAGACAGGAAAATTAAAATATTTGGAGTCAATGTGCATTGGCCTTGGATCAAGGAGATCTGAGTTCAAACTGTTGTTTAAGCATGATGCTTATAGGCTACCCTCAAACAACTTGGCCTAACCTACATCACAGTATTGTACTGCTGTGGGTTAAAATGGAATAACTTCAGGTATGGGGCGTTGTGTGGTATCTGGCCTATGTGGCTGTGTTCTCGAAGCATATTCTCCTGAGGTTTTGCCTGCTTCTTTGGCGGATGTTGCCAGCCACAGATGCAGGTGAAACATCAGGAGAAAATGTTGCTAGAGCACAGCCATACAACACTCCAGTGATTCTGGCCATGAAAGCTTTCGACAATACAACTTTAGAGATACTGATTTGAGCTGTTGTCACTCCAAAATTTGCAATGGCAAAGAGTGAACGACCCCAGAAAAAAATTGAGAAAACTGAATTTCTCTACCCCCAATCCATTTTAACTTTTAATACTTCTGACCACATTTAAGGTAACTACTCAAAGTTTTTTTGTTATCTTTACATCTTCTAGTCAACATGAATCGTTGGCAATTTCCTGCAGTAGTCTGCAAAACTCCCACAAATCCCATCAATTGATGGCACAAATCCCATCAATTGATGGCAAACAGCACCGGGATTGTGGTGCAGCTGGCTGGGAGTCAGCTGCATTAAGATCACTACTGACCAGCCTGGGTCGGAGTGAGCTTCCGACCAATTTATGTAGCTTGTTGTTGACCTTTGCAGCCCGAAAGAGAGTTGCATCTGTCAAGTAGGAAATTTAGGTACCACTTATGTGGGGAGGCTAATTTAACTAATTTACGAGGCCATAAAAATCTCCAGAAAGCATGCGGGGAATGAGGAGGTACTTCATCTGTGTTGCGAATGGACGGTGAAGTGACAGCTCCCCTGGTGGCCAGAATAACCCCATGAAAGCTGAAATGTTAAATAGCCTCTGACTGTCTATGGCATTGAATGTTTGCCATGTATATGTACATTGTAATCCGCCCTGAGTCCCCTGCGGGTGAGAAGGGCGGAATATAAATACTGTAAATAAATAAATAAATAAACTCTTGAATAATCGAATCCATGAAAGATAAACACTCAAAAGTTTAGGTTCAGTTGTATTCTCTATATGGAAGAATAGTTTATGCAGTTCGAGGACAGCTGTGCTGACTTGCTCTGTCCTCTGGCATCCAGATGCCCAGCTTGAAGATCTAAAAGGTGAATCCCTGCACAGATACCGGTGTGCATTCAACCCTTCCACATGATATGCAATCCTGCATAACTGTGGTTCCAGATTGCGTGACAGTCTTTGTGTCTACAGCTGTTCTTCTGAACAAGACCTCAGGATTACTTTAAAACTGGGCTCTCCCTCTCCACCACCCCCAATTCCACCCCATTAAAATGTGCTCCACTTTGAAAAGTATCTCAATATCAGCTAAAACTCATGAGTTCCTAGGAATTCACTGTGGTTGATCAAACAATCCAACCAAAGGCAAGGTTTGTTTCAAGTGTATGTGTGTTTTTAACAAGAACTACTTGGTTTAGCTTGCACTGTGCTATCAGCTCTTTAAGTATAATTTTCATTATATGTATTGGCATGATATGCAGCCTGATTATATAATATTTTCTCAGAGGTAACCCCAGTGAATTCAACGGACCTCGCTTCCTCACTAGTCTGCAAAGGAATATAGATTTACAAAGCAGAAACTCTAATCCCTAAATTTGTATCTTAGAGATTATAGCTAAATGGATGAGACATGCATAAACCCTTCCAGATAATGAAGAGCATATGGAACGATGGAGATCGTTGAAGTGGGGCTGTGCTTTTATTTCATGTTATTATGACATTTAAATTGTCTTTTAAAGCGTTTTAACTCTTCTATGTTTGATAGAATTCTTAAATTGCTTCTTAACTTTTGGAATTTTTTTAGTTGCACCAGATTGGATATAAGATGCCTTCTTCTGTGTCAGGAGTAAGGTGGGAAATCAATTGAATTAAATTAATAATGTTGCATATATGATTGGGAACATTCACCATTGCAGGCCCCATCTACACTGCCATATAATACAGTTTGCAACTTCATTATATGGTCAGTGGTAGACCTGTGGTTCCCAACCTTTGGTCCTCTAGTTGTTTTGGACTTCAACTCCCAGAAATCCCACATGTTAGGACCTATGGGAGTTGAAGTCCAAAACACCTGGAGGACCAAAGGTTAGGAACCACTGGTGTAGACTCATATAATGCAGTTTAACTGTATTATATGGCACTGTAGATGGGGCCACAGATATAGATTCATAACTCAGAGTGTCAGATAAGTTGCTACTTTATACACAATAAGAATATGATGTCATCCTATAAAACTATGTAAAAACCATTCCAGCCCATCTTAAGAGCTAGCAGCCAAAAGGGGTAATGGAGGCCCATTCAGTTTCCAATAACAATGAAAGGAGATGGTGTTTGCACCACCCCTTCTCACCAGTGTGCACATCCGCAGATCTTGCAAATCCCTGTTACGGCTTCATAGGATCAGGATGGAGACGTCATCCTTCTTGCACCCCAATTGCCAGCTGAACAGATCTCCTTTACCTGATCCAGTTTCTGGCTCTTAAGGTGGATTGAGGGCACTGGGCCAGGAGATGTTACTTAGTTAGACACAAGTAAGTAGTCAGGCTGTGTAGAATACCAGCAGATATATTTATGGCATGCAATCAAGCTCAAAATCCTGCTGTAATGCTCATCTATCTGGGCTGCAGCTCATTTAACAGGAAGGGGTACATCTGTAACACAAATGTCGCAGGGTGAAATGGTCATCATCCTGAATTTGATTTGTGGTACAGTCATCTTTCTAAATTTGCCTTACTAAATCTGCCACATATGCCAGTAGATTTATTATGCCTCAACTGTTGCATAAGTATTGAGAGAGCTGGAGAAACGTCAACATAGAAATAGAGATAGGGTTTTGCAAGGGATAGATAGGAGCTGCCGCTCCGCTTCAGTGGCAACCATAGCCACATGCACTGTTACTAAGCACGCCACAACTTGCTTCAACAGACACATGTACGCAAAGTCGCAAACACATGCGGAGAACCAAACAATCTGTTCTCATGCCTTATTTTCACCACCGCCATAAGCACTCTCAGGAACTGGAACAGTGTTTCTTTCTATGGCAATGTTGTTTCAAGTATGTGACTTATTTCTTCAGTTCCAATTACGTTGCACATGCTGAACACTAAGAAAAGTAAGCCTTCCCATCATCACTGATAAATAAAACAGCTTTTCATTTTTAGTATAAGTTCTCAAAACTTTCCCTTTTCTCCAAAACACTGGTCTAATATATTCTGAATGGGCAACAGAACAAATTGATGGCTGCCGTTTAGCAACAGCATGACATATAACATTTAAAAGTATGTTTTAAAACGTTATACCTGCACAACAAAAACTTTCCAGAAAAAAGCTGTAGTATTGGCTCACTTACAGTAGGTCTTTAAAATGCAACACAACAGAGAAACAAGATGGAGAAAGTGTTTTGACACATGAAAAAGATAAGAATCCCCTCCCCAACATGAAACTCTTACGTATACACACCTTTTCAGGAGTAGAAGTCAATTGCCTTCCAAATAAACATGTGTGGAAGAAAATTTCCCCCTAAATACACAGAATTCAGCCGTCAAACTTTTCGCAAGTAAAACTCTCAAAAAGGGAGGAGAGTTGCAAACATACTTTGTAAACCCACAGGAACCCTCTAACAAGTTACGACAAACCTGAAACTCAACAAAGTGTCCACACATCTGTTTCTCCTCCTTCTCTACCAGACAATCCTGCCCTGCCAAATACTGCAGATGAAAATCCAGCCGTGTCAGATGAGAAAGAACTCCTCTTCACTTAGAGTCATTGTTCCACCTGCTATTTTACAGGTTTACTTGCTGGGAAGAAGAATGCAAAGCATGCCCAGGTCCTGCCCCAGACCTTCCTGCTGATGAGCCATGTTCCAAGCTTGCCCCAAGCCCAGTTTGATTTTTGTGTGTTCATCTCTTCTCCACCCCTTTCTGCCTCACCTCCTCTGGCACAAGCTTGCCCCACCCCATCCGTGCTGAGTAGTCCTATAAGAATGCTTCCAGCTAAATGGCATTCATACGAGACTTACCTCTTGCTTTGGCTGAGCTGTAAGGAGAGGCGTTTGGTTCCAAGTATTATTTGGCACAAACACAGGAGACGAAAAAGAAAAGTACGCAAACACTCTTAGGAAATACTGGGAAAGGGAGAGAAAATGAACACCTGGAGACTATTAAGTCCAAACATTAACAGGCATTAACTAATTAATAACTGAAATGGTATATCCGTATCAAAGCTGTAGCTCTGCAGGCTGAAGGGGCTGGTTGAAAGCACTTCCATAAAAAATATTATGTCTCCATATAGATAGTGGGCTGTACAGTCCTATGCAAATCACACTGACCTTGTTATGAACCTTAAACTACAATTAACCCACTATGACACACAAGCCAGCTTCATAAACCATGATCTGAATGTTAAGATGAAGTTAATCTCAAAGATGAGTGAAAGCAGCTTGTCAGAGATGGGTGTGTAGATCAGCCAGTGTGACTGGTACTAGCATATTTAAGTGCTAACGATTTCTCATGAGAAATGACAGTAATGTAGCTCCAGATCTTTTAGCATCTTGGGGCTGGGCTTAGCAAGCTAAAGCACTGTGCTGCAGAAAAATCCTACCGATCAGATGGTCAGCAGTTCAAGCCTGGGCAGGGTGAGCACCTGCTGTTAGCCCCAGCTCACCTGTCTACTTAGCAGGTTGAAAGCATACATATGAGAAGATAAAATAGGTACCACTTTTAGCGGGCAGGTAATAAAGGCACTCTTAAAAGGACATTGATCGGAGGAAAGCTCCTCGGTATGGAAGATCGAGCGACAGCACCCCCCATGGCCAGAGTCGAGCACAGCCTCCAAGATGCCGGAAATAAGATGGGATAAATTGCCTTTACTTCTATTTGTGTTGTCTGTCCTTGTTAATTGTATAATCAGCATTGAATGTTTGTCGTACGTGTGTTCTGTAAGACACTCTGAGTCCCATTCGGGGTGAGAACGATGAAGTATAAATACTGTAAATAATAAATAATGATCAGCCACTACTGGGCAAGTATAACCCTACAGTGGGCTGTGGCAATAGTAAGCTACAATTTAACCAGCTTTTTTCATGTCAGGAGTGACTTGAGAAACTGCAAGTCACTTCTGGCATGAGAGAATTGGCCATCTGCAAGGACGTTGACCAGGGGACGCCCGGATGTTTGATGTTTTACATCCTTGTGGGAGGTTTCTCTCATGTCCCCGCATGGGGAGCTGAAGCTGACAGAAGGAGCTCAACCTGCTCTCCCCAGATTTGAACCACTTAACCCATTGTGCCACTGGGAGCTCCCATTTATTGCTGAAATAGCAGCAATGCATCCTCGCATACAAAGTAGCATAGTTAAAAATCTCCAGCAAAAATGTTGAGGAACCCTTGAGAAAAATGTTATAGCAATGCCAGAAGAAGAAAAAAACATTAAATCCACATACATCACCGTCCAGAAATGTCTTGATGAGGTGAATATTCAGCAGATAAGAACATCCGCTTCTTGCACTATTGTATGTAAACAGGAAATATTTTTAGACGTCACCTTATGCAAACCTCTAATCAAATTAGCGAAGTTTCTCCTGCCTGCATCTGTCATTCTTTCATATGCCAAACCCTCAAATCTCTGGGAGCTGGCTTGCGCTGATAATGAAAATTGCACAGATAGCAATTGCAGTGCATGAGCAACTAGCTAAACATAACAGTCCACAGCAGTCAGCACATATAAGCAGGTAGGCATGAATGTGTAAGAACATAGACACACACAGCCCAAACCAAGCGTCTTCACATTCATTTGCATCAACCATGAGCGATGCTGTGAATTAGAATGCACTTGTTAATAAGAGAGTTGAAGTGAAGATTAGACTAATTATATTGCAACTTTTACAGCATTAAGTGGTGATCCAACTAATACAGTGCACCAGTTTCCTAATTCACCCACTAACCACAACCTGCGAGAAAACGACTGGATAGCTTCTCTTTCTGAAGAGGAATGGAGGAACTCTACCTCATGATAAACTATAGTTTTATGAGTTATATCCCCAAAAACATTAGCCAGTATGGGCGCTGAGCATAGTAGCTGAGGAATTCAGAGTTGTGGTCCAAAAAAAGTAACTTTTCCATGCTCTTCTTAGGCTGAGTTTAATTACTTATCAATCCATCTACTGTTCTGATTTACAAATTTACCTGTTTCTGTATACATGCTACAAAACTAATAGACAATCCGCCATTTGAATTTAAATCAAAGGGAATATGTAGGACTTGCAATAAATTATTGGCACATGCAACATTTCTTTCAGTGTTTCATGCCTTCTTTTACTCTATTCCATTTGCTGTCTACATGTTTTCAGTACTCTCTCGCAATATACAGTATGACTCCATATCCATGGGAACATATCTAAAGTTTTGTTTATATACATTCAATGAAATACGTCTTCTCTAGGCATTTTCTATGGCTTACAGCATGACTCCATTGCCTTCTTGGGCAAGAAGGCCTTCATTTCAATAGGATTTGCTATTATCCATTGTTCTGCGATCAACACAAATAATAATAAAACTTTATTTATATACTGCCCTATCTCCCCAGGGGACTCAGAGTGGTTTCCACATATGCAAAATAATACAAAAACATACAATATAAAAACATAGGCATAAACTGTGAACACAACGTATATATTAAAATCAATTTAAAACCAGTTCTGCTTTCTTCTTCATGCAAGGTAAGCTTCCAGGGGCAAAGATTTCAATAAGGGGCCTGGACTTTTTGGAACAGGCTGGGCCAAGGCTAGTGCAAGGAGAAGGGAAAAGTGGGGCTGGCTGAATGCTATAGTACAAGGATCGGTCTCAGCAATGGCCCTACTAGGGGACCGGGACCACTCAATTCCAGGGCCAATTAAAGGACTATAAAAAAAGGTCTGGGCCAGAAGAAAAGGTGCCCTCAGATGACAGGGAACTGGGGAATGGATGGGGTAAAAGGCCAAGTCCTAACTGTTGGACCAAGGGCTTGAAACTTGAGACTAGTCATTATCGAAGGTCTTCAAGTTCTTATGGAAGGAGGTGAGGGATGGGGCCAGCCTGATCTCCTTAGGGAGGGCATTCCAGAGGCAGGGGGCCACCACCAAGAAGACCCTCTCCCTAATCCCCACCAATAGGGCTTGAGACAGTGGTGGGAGAGAGAGGAGGGCCTAGTGCATGTGCCGGTTCATAGAGGGAGATGCGATCATGGAGATAGGCGGGGCCCGGACCAGGAACATTTCTCCGATGGATATAGGGGATCATATCATATTCGGCCTCTTGATCACAGTAGAATCATAGAATCATAGAATCAAAGAGTTGGAAGAGACCTCATGGAGCATCCAGTCCAACCCCCTGTCAAGAAGCAGGAATATTGCATTCAAATCACCCCTGACAGATGGCCATCCAGCCTCTGTTTAAAAGCTTCCAAAGAAGGAGCCTCCACCACACTCCAGGACAGAGAGTTCCACTGCTGAATGGCTCTCACAGTCAGGAAGTTCTTCCTAATGTTCAGATGGAATCTCCTCTCTTGTAGTTTGAAGCCATTGTTCCATTGCGTCCTAGTCTCCAGGGAAGCAGAAAACAGGCTTGCTCCCTCCTCCCTGTGGCTTCCTTTCACATATTTATACATGACTATCATATCTCCTCTCAGCCTTCTCTTCTTCAGGCTAAGCTTGCCCAGTTCCTTAAGCCGCTCCTCATAGGGCTTGTTCTCCAAACCCTTGATCATTTTAGTCACCCTCCTCTGTATTCTCATAACAACCCTGTGGGATAGGTCAAGTGGACCCAACTTTACCCATTAAGCTTCATAGCCTAGCAGGGACTAGAAAATGGACCTTCCAAGTCACCGTCCAGCATTTTAACATCTACATGAGACCAGTTCTCTGGATAGTTTCTAATATGTTGATTGTTGAAAACTTCAATACTATTATAAAGTGTAATAACTGCTTATTAATGATTGCCTTTTTATAGGAGAGCTTATTTTCTGATCTTCACAGATTTGCAACTTTCTTTTCTACAAGATCATACTGAGATGCTGTTTCCAAACCAGATAATAAAGCCTTACAGTGTTTACTACAATATTTACATTTTCTGTTTTCAATTTCTCTCCATCTCACACAGAGTTTTTCCAACAGGCAAACTCAAGATGTACTTAAGTACCATACGGTATAACAGCTTGCAGTTCCAATGCCAGCATGGGATATATTTCTAATTACTGTTTGAATAAAACCATAGCATTTACGGTTTGCGGTTTTGTAAATTTACATAGTAGTAAAATGTTATGTGCTATTTTTTACGCAATACAGTGAACATTTCAACTTCTTGAAGGAGTAAATTTAGACCTTGTTTTAAAGAAAAGGAACAAGTGCATGTTTTTCAATGTTCTCACAGATTTCAGTTGTTTTCTGCCAAATGAAGATTTTAAAAGTCCAGCCCACTATTTCTATAAAAAATAATTTAACAAACATTAATAACAAACAACTGAACCAGACAAAGATTGCCATAGGATGCTGTTATGAAATACAATATTTAAATATTTTTACATTTTTTAACTTTTCAAGCTATTCACTGTCATGACTCATAATGGATTTAGTGCTACCTAGTAGTAAGGGCTTATTTCCAATGCCCGTCGAACTTCCTCTCCAACGGATCTCCTTATAACACGTACCATTCTATTCTCCTTTGGACCACTAGTATTTCATCAGGGAGATATAAAAGAAAAAATCTCCTTAGGCAAAGTCAGGGAATGCGCTAGAGTGGTGGTTCTCAACCTTCCTAATGCCGCAACCCCTTAATACAGTTCCGGATGTTGTGGTGACCCCCAACCATAAAATTATTTTCGTTGCTACTTCAGAACTGAAATTTTGATACTGTTATTAATCATAATATAAACATCTGATATGCAGGATGTATTTTCAGTCACTGGACCAAATTTGGTGCAAATACCTGATACGCCCAAATTTGAATACTGGTGGGGTTGGAGGGGATTGATTTTGTCATTTGGGAGTTGTAGTTGTTGGGATTTATAGTTAACCTACAATTAAAGGGTGTTCTGAACTCTACCAACAATGGAATTGAACCAATCTTGGCATACAGAACTCCCATGACCAACAGAAAATACTGGAAGGGTTTGGTGGGCACTGACCTTGAGTTTGGGAGTTGTAGTTCACCTACATCCATGGAGCACTGGGGACGCAAGCAATGATGGATCTGGACCAAACTTGGCACAATTCCTCAATATGCCCAAATGCGAACACTGGTAGAGTTTTGGGGGAAATAGACCTTGACATTTCGGAGTTGCTGGAATTTATAGTTCACCTACATTCAAAGAGCATTCTAAATCCCACCAACAATAGAATGAGGCCAAACTTCCCACACAGAACCCCCCATGACCAACAGAAAATATTGTATTTTCTGATGGCCTTTGGTGACCCCTCTGACACTTCCTCTTGCCCCCCCCCCCCCAGAAGTCCCAACCCCTAAGTTGAAAAACTCTGCTCTAGAACAGTACTTCTCAAACTCTGCTCCTTCAGATTTTTGGACTTCAACTCCACGAAATCCCAGCCATCTTACCAGCTGTCAGGAATTGTGGGGAATGAAGTCCAAAACATCTGGAGGAGCAGAGTTTGAGAACCACTGCTATAGAGCTTCCCCAAACTTTGGAGTAAACAGTTGGTCCAAATCTGAATTAGAACCAGTCGTGATAATCACATAACCATTCCACTTTTCCAGGGGTCCACAACACAGGCACAGGGAGATGCCACCTATCTTTGTGGTCCTGCCATTGTTGCTACAGAATTCCATAATAATAATAATAATATTCATCATCATCTTTATTTATAGATTGCCCTATCTCCCCGGAGGGATTCAGGGTGGTTTCCAACAAATACGACAAACATTCAATGCCAAAAACAAAAAACCCATAAAAAAGCCCCTCGATGTCCCTGGGCACAATTGCATGCTTATGCAAGAACTCCCAGGTAACTCAGAGAGAAGCAAATCGACCCTCTCCTTTTCTCCGCAGCAAGACATAGCGAAGCCACCCCCGGGACTGGTGTGAAGCACTGCAGTGTGCACCAGAACTGGGGTTTCTTGTACATGTAGGAAAACCCTCTGTCATGTTCACCAGGGAATCAGTGCTATTTAATTCATGGGGACTTTCTGAGTATACCTCTATGGGAATAGTCATGTCAAAGTCATACAGAGGTGATCAAAGAGGCACATGGGCTACAGTTTCCAAGTGAAGAAAATATCTAAGAGCAAAACAGAGTGCTTTTATCACTGAAGCGAGTTGAGTTCCAAGAAAGTTGATGATGTTGAAAAGTACATAATCATCTTATCCAAACTGTAATCTTTCCCCCTACTTTCATTGTCATGTTTAATACATGACTCTGAATGCTATTTATCCTCTTAAAACTAATCTCTGTGATTTCTATCTAAAACAATTACAGAGTCAGCAGTGAACTATTTCATCTTGGATTTCACAATTTTCCAACAGCATTTAAATATTTTATGTCCTCCTGGAGTGTATGGTTTCAACATCTTCCCCCATTACTCCAGATGTTAAACCTAATATAGTACCCAAGACAATTTCTCTTTTCTCCAGATTCAATTTCCAACTTGCATATATTTCAGTACGGTGTGCTCTGCTTTTGTGCTTTAAGTCTTTCTGATTCAGTGTAGATAGGCTGGAAATTATACTCTGAAAAACACTTTTTATAAGCTCTGGCATATCCACAAAATATAGCCCCTCACCTCAGCCAGTCAGTTTGAATTTTGTTCCTATCTTATTCACATACAATCCCTCTTTTCTGCTCTGACATAAGTTGTTTCCCAGTTCACCTGATATATCTTGCCTTGACACAAGGGGAAATGTCTTTTCTGATAAACAGGAGAGTTTTGTCCATAAACAAGATACTGCAATCAGGTCAAAAGGACAGATGACTCTCTCCTTTAAAAAAGTTTCTGCTATAAATGTTTCAGACCAAAGGTTTATCTAGTCTATTAAAATGCTTACCTTTAAGATGCTCTGAAATGCAGGACTGACTAGCCCCAGAATAGCAGCCTATTCCAGTTTCTTGTACAAAAGCTGACTGGACTGGTGAACATTTCTCAAATGCTGGTGAATTTACTTACTTAATTCATTTCTATCCTGCCTTTCTCACCCAAAGGGACTTAAGGTGACTTACAAACCAGTACTAACAATAAAAAAACCAGCTAAAAACAATTAACATTAAGCAATAATACACATACACCATATACAAAATTTTAAAAGCAATGAAGTGCATAGTTCTATTTGTCCATAACCCTGCTCCTAATCCTTAATTTAGACTGTGTCAAAACTGTAGAAACCTATTCTTCGAATGCGTGTGTATAGAGCCAAGTCTTCAGCTTTTTTATAAAACTCAAAAGGGATGGGGCCTACCTGATGTTGCTGAGGAGGGAGTTCCACAGATGAGAGGCCACCACGGAGAAGGCCCTGTCTCTCATCCCCACCAGTCGCATTTGCGAAGAAGGTAGGACCGAGAGCTGGGCCTCCCCAGAAGATCTTTAAGTTCTAATAAGCTCATAAAAGGAGATACTTTCTGACAGATAAGTTGGACCAGAACTGTTTAGGGCTTTATAAGTCAAGTCCAGCACTTTAAATTGGGCTCGGTAGCATATTGGCCTCCAGCAAAGGATCACCGCCTTGTCGGGGCGCTGGAGCTTGAGCACCTAAATGATGTCATGAGCGAAACCGTGAAGGGCCACCCAAGACGGGACGGTTGTGGCAGAGAGGTCAGACCAAGCGTGATCCCTGGGGAAGGCAATGGCAAACCACTCCAGTATCCTTGCCAAGAAAACTAAATGGACCAGTACAACCAGAGATATGTCGGTATGCCATTGGAAGATGGGACTCCCAGGTCGGAAGATGGCCAAAATGCTACTGGGAGGAGCAGAGGATAAGTTCAACTAGCCCCAGATGTGATGACGCAACTAGCTCAAAGCCGAAAGGAAGGCTAGCGGCCGACGGTACTGGAGGTGAACGACGAATCCGATGCTCTAAAGATCAACACACCATAGGAACCTGGAATGTAAGATCTATGAGCCAGGGCAAATTGGATGTTGTTATTGGGGAGATGTCAAGACTAAAGATAGACATTCTGGGGGTCAGCGAACTGAAGTGGACTGGAATGGGCCACTTCACATCAGATGACCACCAGATCTACTACTGCGGACAAGAGGAACATCGAAGAAATGGAGTAGCCTTCATAATTAATAAGAAATTCGCTAAAGCCGTGCTTGGATACAACCCAAAAAATGACAGAAGGATCTCAATTCGAGTGCAAGGAAAGCCTTTCAACATTACAGTGATCCAAATATACGCCCCAACCACAGCTGCTGAAGAAGCAGAAGTAGATCAGTTCTATGAGGATCTGCAGGACCTACTGGATAATACACCAAAAAGAGACATTATTTTCATTACAGGAGACTGGAATGCCAAGGTGGGAAGTCAAATGACAACAGGGATCACAGGCAAGCATGGTCTGGGAGAACAAAATGAAGCGGGACGCAGGCTGATAGAATTTTGCTAGGAAAACTCGCTGTGTATAACGAATACTCTCTTCCAACAACCTAAAGACGGCTTTACACATGGACCTCACCAGACGGTCAACACCGAAATCAGATTGACTACATCCTTTGCAGCCAAAGGTGGCGGACATCCATCCAGTCGGTGAAAACAAGACCTGGGGCTGACTGTAGCTCAGATCACGATACTTCTTATTGCCCAATTTAGAATAAAACTAAAGAGATCAGGGAAAATACACAGACCAGTTAGATATGATCTCACTAACATTCCTAGCGAATATACAGTGGAAGTGAATAACAGATTTGAAGGACTAGATTTAGTAAACAGAGTCCCAGAAGAACTATGGGCAGAAGTCCGCGACATTGTTCAGGAGGCGGCAACAAAGTACGTCCCAAAGAAAAAGAAAAACAAGAAGGCAAAATGGTTGTCTGCTGAGACACTGGAAGTAGCCCAAGAAAGGAGGAAAGCAAAAGGAAACAGGGATAAGGGGAGATATGCCCAGTTAAATGCGCAATTCCAGAGGTTAGCCAGAAGAGATAAGGAACTATTTTTAAATAAGCAATGCATGGAAGTGGAAGAAGACAACAGAATAGGAAGGACAAGAGACCTCTTCCAGAAAATTAGAAACATTGGAGGTAAATTTCAGGCAAAAATTGGTATGATAGGAAACAAAGATGGCAGGGACCTAACAGAAGCTGAAGAGATCAAGAGAAGGTGGCGAGACTATACAGAAGATCTGTATAGGAAGGATAATAATATTGAGGATAGTTTTGACGTTGTGGTGAATGAATTAGAACCAGACATCCTGAGGAGTGAGGTTGAATGGGCCTTAAGAAGCATTGCTAACAACAAGGCAGCAGGAGACGACGGGATCCCAGCTGAACTGTTTAAAATCTTAAAAGATGATGCTGTCAAGGTGATGCATGCCATTTGCCAGCAAATATGGAAAACACAAGAATGGCCATCAGACTGGAAAAATCAACTTATATCCCCATACCAAAAAGGGAAATGCGAAAGACTGCTCAAACTTCCGTACAGTGGCCCTTATTTCTCATGCCAGTAAGGTAATGCTCAAGATCCTGCAAGGAAGACTCCAGCAATACATGGAGCGAGAGATGCCAGATGTTCAAGCTGGGTTTAGAAAAGGCAGAGGAACGAGAGACCAGATTGCCAATATCCGCTGGATAATGGAGAAAGGCAGGGAGTTTCAGAAAAACATCTACTTCTGCTTCATTGACTATTCTAAAGCCTTTGACTGTGTGGATCATAATAAATTGTGCCAAGTTCTTAGTGGGATGGGCATCCCAAGCCACCTTGTCTCTCTCCTGAGGAATCTGTACAAGGACCAAGTAGCAACAGTCAGAACTGACCACGGAACAACAGACTGGTTCAAGATTGGGAAAGGCGTACGGCAAGGCTGCATCCTCTCACCCAACCTTTTTAACTTGTATGCAGAACACATCATGCGATGTGCGGGGCTTGATGAATGCAAGGCTGGGGTGAAAATTGCTGGAAGAAACATTAACAACCTCAGATATGCAGATGACACCACCCTGATGGCCGAAAGCGAGAGGAGCTGAGGAGCCTTCTAATCAAGGTGAAAGAAGAAAGCGCAAAAGCCGGGTTGCAGCTAAACGTCAAAAAAACCAAGATTATGGCAACAAGAATGATTGACAACTGGAAATAGAGGGAGAAAACGTGGAGGCAGTGACAGACTTTGTATTTCTAGGTGCAAAGATTACTGCAGATGCAGACTGTGGTCAGGAAATCAGAAGACGCTTACTTCTTGGGAGGAGAGCAATGTCCAATCTCGATAAAATAGTAAAGAGTAGAGACATCAGACTGGCAACAAAGATCCGCCTAGTCAAAGCAATGGTATTCCCTGTAGTAACCTACGGATGTGAGAGCTGGACCTTAGGGAAGGCTGAGCGAAGGAAGATCGATGCTTTTGAGCTGTGGTGTTGGAGGAAAGTTCTGAGAGTGCCTTGGACTGCGAGAAGATCCAACCAGTCCATCCTCCAGGAAAAAAAGCCCGACTGCTCACTGGAGGGAAAGATACTAGAGACAAAGTGAAGTACTTTGGCCACATCATGAGGAGACAGGAAAGCCTAGAGAAGACAATTATGCTGGGGAAAGTGGAAGGCAAAAGGAAGAGGGGCCGACCAAGGGCAAGATGGATGGATGGCATCCTTGAAGTGACTGGACTGACCTTGAGGGAGCTGGGGGTGGTGACGGCCGTCAGGGAGCTCTGGCGTGGGCTGGTCCATGAGGTCACGAAGAGTCGGAGACGACTGAACGAATGAACAACAACAACAAGCATATTGGCAGCCAGTGGAGCTGACGCAACAGAGGAGTTATATGCTCCCTGTACGCCACTCCAGTTAGAAGTCTGGCCACCACCCATTGGACTAGCTGAAGCTTCTGGGCCATCTTCAAAGGCAACCCCACATAGAGCACGTTACAGTAATCTATGCGGGATGTAACATGAGCATGGGCCACCATGGCCAAGTCTGGTGAAGGGAAAATGTACTCCACTACATCCAAAAACTGCAAGCTAACTTATGGGGCACAACTCAGAGTTTCAAAAATATCCTTTTTGATGCCAATTTCCATAATGCACAACGAACACAGATGGCTGGGAAATTCTGTAAGAGTAATCCAAAAAAGTAATTTTTCCAAACTCTGGCCCAGGGCAATGCTTATAGCACATGGCTCTCTCCTCTGACGCCTTGTTGCTGCCTCTCACCATACACTACTTGAAGCAACCACCTCAATCAGACTCACAGCTCTATCCTCACTGTTTGTTCTTAAGATTCAGATCTATATAGTTCCCCCAAAATGGAACTGTTCCTTAAGGGCAAGAGCCAGTGGCAACCAGTAGACCTGTTTCTGTTTAGAAACCACCCAACCTTGATGCCATCATCTCATTTTGTGGCAGAGAACTCAATGAATCAGACAATGTATACAGAACTATTTTCATTAATCTGCCCTTAAAAATAAAAGTAAACACTACTATCCTCTATTTACAAACTACCTCTAACTTCCAATCACCTTTCCAATCTCAGTTTTCATTAAGGACAGTTTCATCTGGTCAACCATGTAGCTATGCCAAAAATGAATATCTGGACTTAACAATATATCCCAACCAATATATCCCAACCAAAACAATATATCCCAACTGTTTAGAGAAGAGCCTTTGTTCTTTTCACCTACCTGCACAACTGACTTTGCCTCCATCACTCTTAACTGTCCACACAAGAATGCTGCATCCAAGCATGCTGTACTGAGCACTTTTAGAAGAGTTAAAGATTCAAAGATATATGAACATGTCTCTCTTTTCTTCACCTACCAATTTCTCTGGCTGTTACAGCTCTCAAATATCTATGGATTTTTGACAGCTGCACAATCCCTTGTTGTCTTGTTTAGCTTCATTTCCCACAACCTTCCCTAACAATGAATTGTGTGCTATTTCCGTTCCCCTCCACCAGCTCTTGAGCCTGCTGAACTAGTTGTGACCTCAGGAACAAATAGGCTTCTGTGCCAAATGAGGATTTGCTGAAACAAGCAAGATTTCATGTTGAATCCTAGCATGAAAAAATTGCAAGGGTGTCACACTGAACAGCCTGTGCAAGGGTTGAGCCAGGATGTCATAGAAACAAACATCATGATGGTTAGAAACCTTCTTTCAAGAAGCATAATGCTTGAAATAGAAAAGATGTGCATTTCACAGATTTGTTGTACAGGATTCCTACAACAGAAGACCGAGATGACAGAATTCATCTTCACATTTATTTTGGGTATTATTTCTATTATGCCAAGACATTGTCATGTTTTTGCAAAAATGCTTCCTCAAGTAGTTTATCTCAGCATACGATTGCCCTCACCTCTCTACCTTGCATTCTGCATGCTTTGTTTTGTGATTGGTCATGAATACTAAACATAGATTTAATGTGCAATTCCAATTATTGGTACATTGATCTCTAAGGAAAACCCATCAGGGAAAGGAAAAGGTTGATTGCAGGGGACATGCATTCCCATGAATATCAAACTGACTCTAAATATGATATCCCAAGATGAGGGACATAGTAGTCTTTCAATTTGTGCATTTCCTTTCCCAGGCCCCCTGTTATCCCCAGAAAGCCTACTAAAGAAAGCTTTTTTGGAGGCAGTTAGGGAAGAACTTATTGCAGGAGACACATTTTCTGATGCATTTTGGGTGCTTCCATTATACTCCAGGTACTTCTGATGAACGGTGGGCAGTTCTTGATGCTCAGTGGCCACTTCTGACACATATTGTGTATTCCCAATGCACTCCACACTGTGCACTGGAAGTGCACTCATGCATATCATTGCAGATGTGGCATACCAGTCACTTTAGTGGCTACCATTGCACAATGGATGCCAACACATTCTAATATATCAGCCCTTAAGTGAATACAGACATTGCAATATGGTACAGCACAAGTAGGTCAATTTACAGATATGTTAAGACCCTTGCCGAATTCTAGCCAAAATGAATTTGAAAGAGTCCCAAGAGAAAGTAAATAAACACAGACCCTGGCAGAAATGCGAAGTGCAAAGCCCGGATTTTTTATTTTATTTATTGAGACTACTGTTTGCAGAGAGCTCTCTCTTGTCTCCACCAGCAAGGCCCTTTGCTATGCTGATGGAACCAACATCCCCAAAAGTAGCTTTCCGAAGCTCTCCAGAAATGTTAAAAGACCATCAGCCAAACAAGAAGGGAAAAGGTTTAGAAAGTAAGACCTCAGTATCCATGAAGGATGCATCCTCAGAAGGACAGTGGTTTCCTGTAACTGTGGATACCTGCTTTCTGCTCCAAGCGCACCAGAGTTATTGCTGTTGTTGTTGTTGTATTTATTTATACCCCACTTTATCTCCCCAAAGGGGTCTCAAGAGTTGTGTTGGAGGACCCAGGGTTTCATAGACAGCTATCCTCACTAGGAATGTACTACGTCCCCCTGCCCAAAATGCAACTTTATGGTGACTTCCTGGGGAAGCATACCATGGAATTGTCTGGGAGAACTAGCGAATCTTTGGAGAGACCACTTTTCCCTAGGCATGGACAGGTGAAACTGCATATATGGGTTCCATGATTATGGGACTCTTAATGTATAAAGAGATGAAAAGAGATCCCCAGAGTAAGTGGAACTATTTGTTTATAGGAAGGGAATAATGACCACGATGAATACAGTGTTTAAAAGAGACTGCATCAGCAAAGGAAATGCTTGCACAAGAGGCAGATGCTTCTATAAACACAAAGGACGACAAGAAGTCAACACAGGATTAGGTGTTGGTGCCATATTCTTTACTCCAAAACTACTGGGCTTAGGAGAAGATGGAGGAATTGAAAGAACTTCCTTGAAGCCAGCCAATCACACTTCGATCTAGAAGAAATACAAGCTAGTTTTTAAAAAAAGATTTAATTAACTGCCTTAATTGGGCAGGGAGGAAGAACAGCTCCTATCAACTTTACATAAGAGGCAAAGGCAGCAGAGCCTTTTAGCATAAGCCAGAATACCTAGAGAGCTTTTAAAGTCTGCATGCCTTTCATATTTCTCAGTGAAAACTTCAGAAACCTATTTATGAGATCAACAAAAGGAAACTAATTTCTTTGAAAAAGAGGAGAAACTAATTATTTTGGTCAGACTGAGCTGTGTTAGATGAGGACCTCTAAAGTTCTGCTCACGAAGGGATTTAAAAATTAGTAACGGTGTGCCAACCCCAGAAAGAACAAGGGAGTTAAGATGCATCAAGAGGTTTTTGTTCTCCTGCTTATAGATGAGAACAAGGACCACATGGGGTCATTTAATT
Source organism: Anolis sagrei ordinatus (assembly GCF_025583915.1). Lineage (NCBI taxonomy): Eukaryota > Metazoa > Chordata > Lepidosauria > Squamata > Anolidae > Anolis > Anolis sagrei. The sequence goes on from NW_026845477.1 coordinate 22,758,863, forward strand.
AATTAATCAGGGACATCTTTAATTGATCAGTAGGGCTTTGCTGTTCTTCTAATACGCTCTCCCTCAACATGTTCCCTCCAGATGTATTGGACAATGATTCCCCCACCATCACCAATCCTTTGGCCATTTTGGTCCCAAACTTCTGGAAGGCACCAGATTGGTTGGGTGCTCCCTAATACCTGAATCTCCACTCCAGCCTCAAAGGACAACATATATAATACGTTATATCAATATGATATTAAAATTCATTCTTTATTGGCTGATTGGTAGCAAAGCATTTACTAGGTAGCAGCTGTTCCTTGATACTTAATTTACTACAAAGTATCAAAGCCAAGTGCAACTCACTATAAACAATTCATCTTATATCACCCTTTAATTGCTAATATAATTTTCAATTTTTTATGAAGACAGATTTAAAAAAAAAAAAGCCAATGTACCGAAAAAAGGAAAATGCAGATGAGATGGGATGAGAAAATCAGAGGTAAATCACAATGAAAGCTTCTGAGCAGATGTTTCTGTCTGATAACAGATGCTTATCACGCAAGCAAACAGCTTTATTTATTGCCAGGATTCACTGTCACCAGCAGTTCTGTTAATGGCCAGTGGCAATACTAGAATTCTCACTTTCTGATCCAATTTCACCTTGATCTCACCCCAGCCAAATATACACCGTGTGTGCATTCTTGAATTTCTAAAATTATGCTCCATGCATCTAAGCAAGTGGGTTGTGATCCACAAAAAAAATCCTATAATGAATGCATTCATTTTCTCATGCCATAGATATAGCACACATCATGTGTTTAGTGAGTGTTGAAAATGTGCACCATAATAAATGCATAAAAATATTACGACAGGTCTTTGATGAATGTATAGGGCAGAATACTGTGGGTTCATGACTCCACTACAGTGGTGGGCACGGTATGACCTAGTGAGCCTACGGAACCTTCAAGATGACAAATATTTTATCTTTTTCAACATGTGCCTTTTTTTTTTGAACCAAAGATGTTTCAGTGTGACTCCTATGAGATGTAGAAGGTATTCCTACCAGGTTTGGAACCTCCCTGGACATCCCAGGGTGAAAACAAATATTTGCATTAAAAATGTAAACAAATTTTTTTTTTGCCCCAAATGATGTCAAATTTCCTAGAGGAGTCCATAAAAGCCTTAAAATATGCTTAGAGAGTGCACCTATTTCCCACAGGGGACATGGATGAGAGATGTCACCCTCCAAGGTCTCCTGGGGTGCCAAGGGTTTCCATGGCATTCCACATTTGCTGATCTCTGCTCTAGATAATATACTTCTTGCACGGTTGCACAGTATCCAAAATGGAAAGCAAGTAAGGCCATCTTTGTGTTAACTGTGATAAGACTCCCAGTTCCAAGCAGCCTATTTCGTCAGACTGACTCTTTAAGTCCCTGTAACCTTCCCAGGGCACAGACTTCCCAAAACTGCCTGCTTTTGAGAACTAACCCAGAAACCAAGCACTGGCAAAATACAGGCTACTTGGAGCCAAGAGTGACCTTCTTCCAATGATAATGACAAATGAAGCCATGAATTTTTGTTGCCTTTACTGCTTCATAGTTATCTTGGAATACATTGTCACCACGACTCCAAACACAATGTTGATTCAGATGGGATCAAACCAGTCTTCCATTGCAGGGTCTTTCACCTACCATCATGGATCCCATTTGGAGCATAACTGCTAGAAACTGGACACAGTTTTTTTTTATCAGCAAAGCACATACTCTGTCACTGCTCCATGGGCCCTTCTCTTAATTCATTACAGAACCCAATTTAAGTACAGTTTCTTGCTATATGTACATTCGCTGGAAAACTTGGGCTTCTTTCTACTGCAATGTGCGAAATAGCCTACAGATTCTTTACTGAAATCCACTTATTCTTCTGCAATCTTTATGAAACAGGAAGAATAATGCTTTCCCAGACCTGTCCTAATTGCCTTTTTAATTCTCATGAATGGGATGTTTCACATACTTAAAGCTCAGCGAACATTAGCCAGCCTGCCTGCAGGCGGTCTCAAAGAGCTTAGCTAAACGTGAACCGTAATAGCTACGTATTCATATTACAACTTTCAAAGCAACCACAAATAGTCTCTCTTGGCCACTTACCCTTGCCTAGGAAACCAGTTAGACAACAGTATTTCATTAAAACAGATACGATTATGTTTATCTTTCCTTTCAAATCTACCCTGGGTTACAACTGTCTCCTGTGTGTAAAAAGACGAGGATACCTTGGGAAAATGTTTTCTTTGGAGGAGTATTTTGAGGCCAAAGCTCCAACAATATTCCTGACCAGCATGGCCATTATTGTATGCACCAAACACAAAGTGGCACAGTTCCTTATTATAGTCCTGAAAGAAAAGTTCATTGAACTTGTCTAGTTCTACATTGAAAATTAAATCATCTGTGTATCTTACTTTGATGCCAAGCAGGCACATCTAACCAAATATTCAAAGAGACATAAGCAACAGTTAGAGTGTTCCTAAACATTTACCATGACTATCCTCATCATAACAACACCAGGGTAAGTCCAAATACAGCAACTAAGTGTATTGTAGTGGTTTGAATTTTGGGCTGGTTTATTGGGACAGTTCACAATATGCCTGGTTTGAGAAAAAACTGCAGATAGGCTATTGACTAAGCACCACTTCCAAGGGTTATAAGACTCCATCATCACACTATCATTCAGGACTATTCTGATGCTAGTTATGGACTACAATTGTGTTACTCAAAGAGGCAGACTATGGGATGGTACTGTTCCCTGAGCTGCCAGTCCTGGGAACAAAGAAAAAAAAACAGTTGCAACCAATAGGCATAAATAAGGTATTTGATTCTGGTACATGGGGTATTACAACTGTGTGATGTCAAAGGGTCCCGGGTCCCATGAGCTAACCTGAAAAGCACTGATCTCTGGCCCTTTCACACTATGCAGGCTTGGGCAAACTTTGGCCCTCCAGGTGGTTTGGACTTCAACTCCTACAATTTCTAACAGCCAGTAAGCTGGCTGGGATTTCTGGGAGTTGAAGTCCAAAACACCTGGAGGGCCAAAGCTTGCCCATGCCTGCTATACAGTTATAGTACTAAAGTTCAAAGTCTTAACTGCCATGGTTTGTCCTGTGGGATTGTGGGATTTGCAATTTAGGAAAGAGCATTTAGAAGTGTCACTCAGAGAGCTCTAACATTTTGCAAAACTATATCGTCCAGGATGCATCAAAAGGAAATGCTGCACTACAGCTGTATGGTATGAAAGGGCCCCTAGAAAGCCCTCAATGAATTTGGTCCAACTATCTACATAAAGTAGTCCCTCTACATCTGCAGAGTCTATGCAAAAGTGGAAAAACTGGAAATATAAATGAAAAACCACAAAGACTAGGCAAATATGAAGGGATAATCATATTACTTTTCCCCATATGAGCTTGTCCTTAGTGTAAGATGCAGGAAGAAGGCCCTTCTCCTAACAAAAATACATCTGGGTTGTTGTAGGTTTTTCAGTCTGTATGGCCATGTTCTAGAACAGTGGTTATCAACCTGGGGTCCCCAGATGTTTTTGGCCTTCAATTCCCAGAAATCCTAACAGCTGGTAAACTGGTTGGGATTTCTGGGAGTTGTAGGCCAAAAACATCTGGGGACCCCAAGTTGAGTACCACTGTTCTAGAAGCATTCTCTCCTGACGTTTTGCCTCCATCTATGACAAGCATCCTCACAACCTCTGAGGATGCCTGCCATAGATGGAGGCAAAACGTCAGGGGAGAATGCTTCTAGAACATGGTCATACAGCTTGAAAAACCTACAACAACCTTGTGATTCTAGCCACAAAAGCCTTCGACAATACATTGAAAAATACATCTGGTGGCATACATGAGACAAGGCCAACACAGTGACCACCTCCAGGCTCTAGAACCTTTTGCCAAGAAAGGATAACTGTGTTCCATCTCTGTCATTTTTCAGCCCTCCTGCTGTGCCCATTTCAATGAGATGACACCCACAGCAGACATGGATGACAGAAGACTTTTAGTAATAGTCATAGATTTCTAAAACACTGAATGGAGAAATATCTCTTACCACAGCATATTTTAGCTGTATTTGATGCTGAGAATGTCTAAACATTAAATCTCCAAATGGAGTAATGTCAACACGTCCTTGGATGCAAGTGACACCACAGCTGTGTTTATGGGTGAGTCATCCTATTATAAGTTGAGTATCACTTATCCAAAATGCTTGGGACTAGAAATGTTTGGGATTTCACATATTTTCAGATACCACAGAAGTAATTTTATACAATATTTTAAATAACTTCCTGCATGGAAGAAAGATCGTGTGCATTGGACAAGGAACGGGAAGGTGTCACTATCTCAGCAACTTTGGGTTTTGGAGTATTTTGGAACTCCAAGCAAAGGATACGCAACCTGTACCAGAGAAATATACTAATTCTCAATATTGTGAATCCACTCTGTAAGGTGCCTTAAACAGGATTCAACTTGAAATGCAAAGAAAAACACATTATTAATCACTGCCAAACCCAATTGATTGAAAGTACAGTGGGCAATACCTTGAGGCATGCGGGCAAGATCAGAGCCAATGGACTCCTAATTACCGATATTTCCTGAAAGAGCAAGTTGCTGGATCAGAAACTCAGGGCCCATCCAGACAGGACCTTTATTGCGGTATCTACCGCAATAAAGGAGGGGCTGTCCAGACAACATTCTGGACAGTCCTGAATTAATTTGCTACAAACCAAGAAAATCCTGGTTTGTAGCGAATTAATTTGATAGTGGATTTATTCTGCGCCTTCTTGGAAGGTGTGGGATAAATCCACTATTTCCAGCATCTGGACTGCAAAATACTGCAGTCCAGACACCATTCTCGTCCTCCACTACAAGCCTCAGTCAGCTTTCCCAGTGCATAGAAATGACCCTCCAGGAGAGCAAGAAGGGGGAAGAGGGAGGAAAACCCCCACTCCCTGGCGCATCATTTCTACACGCTGGGAGAGCCAGCCGAAGCTTGTAATGGAGGACTAGTAAGTTTTTATTACTTTTCTAAGGGGTCTGGGGACTTGGGGGGGAGGGCCTCCAGACATTCTCTCAAACTAGTACCGAGAGAACATCTGGACACCCACCCCAGAAAACTTTCTGGGGTGGGTGTGGACAAATCCCCAGGAAAATCCACATTTTTTTAAATGCAGATTTTCCTGTGATAAAAGCCTGTCTGGATCCGGCCTCTGAAAGGGCTGATCATCTCACCATCATCCAGGAGTTCCAAAAATGAGCTGTGCAACCCTCTCTGAGGATCTCTTTCATTCAGCAAGGCTGAGCTTCATCCAGTTTCTAGTGAGAGAAATGAATATATATATATATATATATATATATATATATATATATATATATCTCACAAAAATCTTAGCAAGAAACTCTGTGGCTTCTATGCCTATGGTTAATTAAGTGAAACCATCTTTGCAAGTGCTGAGAATACATTAATCAACTCAGTTTGACAAACATTTATAGAATGATGGGATGAAGCATTTTGTCTGTTTGTGTGTGTATGTGTGCAATCATGTTCTGCCTTCTAATGACTAAAAACTACGTCTTAAACACTACAGGCAATTCAGAGCAGGAAAAAAGTAGGTCAAATGTATTCTAACCGGAGCTCAGAAAAGTTGCTTTTGCATGCCCACAGCCAAGCTGAGTGGTGGATTCTGGGCATTACTATCCCCAAAAAAGCAACTTAAAAAAATATTACTATAACTGATTGCTACACAAATGAGTTGCCCTTCTCTGTTGGCTCCAACAAAAGCAAACTGCTGCAGCCAATCCTCTCTTGTGTGTCCTTTCTTGTCAACAACTATTGCCTAATCGACAACACTTTTATGTTGGTTCTTGTGGGTTTTTTCGGGCTATAGAGCCATGTTCTAGAGGCATTTCTCCTGACGTTTCGCCTGCATCTATGGCAAGCATCCTCAGAGGCTGAGAAGGTATGTTGCTTGGTCACATGCATCCAGGACTTCATTTGTGAAATGTTGGAGAGTATGAGGCATATGCACTGGATTTAGTCTTGCTTACGTCAGTAATAGGATGGTGGCCTTTGTACACAAACGGGGGGGGGGGGGGGGCACTTTGTACGCTGCTCCAGGTCTCTGACCACTTTAACCTGGTCTTTAGGAACAGAGCTTAGAAATATTACCATTTTTGCACAACTCCCAAGAAGCCCCAGTATGTCCTGGTAGACTAGAGGGTTGAACTACTGTCCCCCAAATCAACTTCCCCAAGCTCTAGAAAGGTGCATTACTGTACCCAATGCTCTGCCTTATCTCTTTAAGCCTCATAATTAAACCTTGTGTTTTTCAACTGTTGTGACACTGTTTGTTATCTAGCTGACTGGCTGCAATTAAAGCAAAATCACATGAGAGCATTAAAATAATATTTACTGAGTTCGCATGATGCTACCTTTATTGGCAGCAAACAATATTCACATTGAACTCTGCAGGCTTTTGACAATTCATCTTTTCCTGGATTTGTTATTGCTAAAATATAAATAGGAAAATAACTGTTCAAAATGAGGGGAAGGTACTAAGCCCTTGTTGATAATGAAAATGGTAATACAAGAAGCTCTAAAAGATAAATAATTACATCAGAGCTCAGCTGTTATATCTAAGATCTCTAGTGACTCAGATGCATGTCCAAATCAAGAGGTCCTCCATCTATCTCCAGACCTTGGAGACAGCACCCAAGTCTGAACACTGCTTTCATTTAAGTTCCATGGTCACTTTATGCACATAATCTGAAGGTAGTTATGTACAGTATTTTTCATAATTTGGTGCATGAAACAAATTTTGTATACACTCAACTTTCAGAAAGGGAAAGTGTCACTAAACCAGCCATGTGGGCAATTTTGGAGCATTTTGAAATATGAATTTCCTGATAAGGAATGCACAACCTGTATCTAAACCTCAAGTATAGCAGAGCTCATTTCAAAAGCATGCACGGTTACGGAAAATATGTGAATTCTGTTTCATCTTTAACTTTTATTTTTGATTTGGTTAGAGATACAATTATTACTGGAACAATTTTGGAAATAATATATTTTTTAAAAAAATCCAAAATTGAAACACTAGAACAAAGTCTGTTCAGATAAATGTATTTAAATGGTTTTTAAAAACAATGCACATGTTTGAATCACATCAGAAGGGTTAAGGCAATACACAATATTGTAGGAGTGATTGGATTAGACCAATCCAATCATTGAAGTCCAAGTGTTTTGGACTTCAACGCATACAATTCCTAACAGCCTTGGGCCCTTTTCTTTTCCTCCTCAGATGCATAGACCATATTCTTCTCAACTGGCTATGCAAAGATTGATGGGAGATGCAATCCAACAGCATCTGAAGGATCGCAACTGATTCTGAGAGACATTCTACCATCAAATTACCTATGAAGAATGACTTTGGAAGACCACCAACTCACTCTACATCAGAAAAATGATCAGACCTCTCGGATGATCAGGGTTCTTGGAGACTAATAGGGTCAAGCTAACATATCCTCCAACATTTCAGAGATAAGAACCAGTACATATGTAACCAAACAACATCACAGAATCAAAGAATCATAGAATCATTGAGTTGCAAAAGACCTTGTGGGCCATCCAGTCCAACCCCTGTCAAGAAGCAGGAAAATCACATTCAAAGCACCCCTGACAGATGGCCATCCAGCCTCTGCTTAAAAGCTTCCAAAGAAGGAGCCCCCACTGCACTTTGGGGCAGAGAGTTCCACAGCTCTCACAGTTAGGAAGTTCTTCCTAATGTTCAGGTGGAATCTCCTTTCCTGTAGTTTGTGGTCAAGATGTCAAAAGTTATCCATGATGAAGAACACACAAGAGGAGATGCTATAGCAATTTTATTTTGACTGGGCCTATAGGGAAAAGCAGGATTTCTCCTCTCTGCCGCTGAATTAATGGAATACAGTCATCCCTCCAAATCTGTAGTTCTGACTTCTGCTGAACTGATTAATCACAGATTTGATTAAAACTGTTCTTTCTGGGAATTTCTATTTCCTCCGGTGACACTATGGTCAACTTCCTCTGGTCATGCTGGAGGATCAACAGATTTCTAGAGAGAACATCTCAGGCAAAAAATAGCATTTTCTTTATTCTTGGTTTTTCACTTTCACAGGGGTCCTGAGCCACTAACCTCAGAGAATATGAAGGATTGACTGTAAAAATAATTTTTGTATTTTGAAACTCATGTTTAGCAACCAACTTATGCTGAGAACAAAGTGGGAAAGTAGTAGGAGGAGAGGACAATAGTGACTTTTTAAAAGCAGCTGAAAAAGAGGGATGACATGGGGTTAATGGGACCATCCCGGCTGAATCAGGAGAGTTGAAGGGGATGACATAGGTTACAACTGATGTGACAGCAAATGACAACAACAACAAGGAAACAGCCTTTGGGATACACAAATGAAGCCAAGTCTGAGCATCAGAAGATCGGAAAGGAGAGTGGGAAGGTTGAAGTTTGAACTTTGAGCTATTCTTTTTGCTCACAAGGCCATGGATCTGACCAATAATGAGTCATGGTAAGAATTTCTGGAATAAGTGGGAATTTATATGTCCGCAAACAAATACGGAAAACCACTTCGAGAAGACAAAAGGGAATAATTCCTAGTTGGTGGACCGGAAGGTTATAGGAAACGTAAGAAACCTCCAACCTCAAAAGTTCCTAAGAGAGTGACTGAGGTTCAAACATCAAAGTGAAGCTTTGGTCAAGGAAGGAGCAAAGAGCATGGAAAGGAAGTGTAAGGATATTTGAATTTTAATTTCCATGCATAGATAGTATTCCTTACTTCCCTTAACAAAGAAACAATCAAAGAAACCTGATTAGTGACAGATTTATGAAAATAATAGTGCCTCGCCATTGAATACCATCTCTTTCCCTTTCAATGAGTTGTAGCAAAAGTTAGCTTTTGAGTAAAGGATTATATTATCTTTTGGGCTGAGGATTATATTATCATCTTTAGAGTAAGGGATTTGACTATTTTAAAGACCAAGGAAAGTAGGTCAGAGGAATTTACCTCCTAACCTAATAAGAGCTGAAATACTTCTTGAAAATCTTAAGGAGGAGGGAAGCGCTCCTTCAAAGAGCCAGAAACTGAAAAATAAAAACCCAAGCAAAATCGCTTGAACTTAGAGAAAAGCTGAGATAAAAAAAAATCCTGCTTTCTTATCCCAAACTTATTGTCAACTCTCTTGCATAAACCTTTCCAAAATGACACTTTGTATTAAAACTTTTCATACAAGAAAAAAACTGCCAAGGGTATATCCAGACTGTGCAATTATAGCAGTCTGATACCACGTTAACTACCATGAATGCATCCTAGGCAACTGTGGGTTTTGTAGTTGAGTTAGGGTTGGAATTATCTCTAGGTCACTCCCTTGAAGTCTAGAGCTCTTTGGCACAGAATTTGATCCCAAAACACACATTCCAGCAGAGATGTTCAATGTGTTGTCAAAGGCTTTCATGGTCAGAATCACTGGGTTGTTGTGAATTTTCTGGGAATGTTCCAGAAGCATTCTCTCCTAACATTTCACCTGCATCTATGGCATCCTCAGAGGTTATGAGGTCTGTTGGAAACTAGGAAAATTGGGTTTATATATTTGTGGAATGTCCAGGGTGGAAAATTTCAACAGAAAGTAAGAAACCATGAAAAGGAACAAAATCTGGCTTCCAGTATTTTTTAAAAACCCCAAAATCATAGTAGTAAATAAAGAACAACACTTAAAGAAACAATTAGGACCAGCTAATAACCTCCCAACAAAGGATTCCGCCAGGCAGTATGAAGCCAGGCCTTCAAACTGCTAGGCCATTAAATGGAAACCAAGGTGGCCAACTGCAACATTCACACCTACCTTGAACAGACAAGTGCTCTTTCTCCCACCCTGGACATTCCACAGATATATAAACCCTATTTTCCTAGTTTCCAACAGATCTCACAACCTCTGAGGGTGCCATAGATGCAAGCGAAACATCAGGAGAGAATGCTTCTGGAACATGGCCATACAGCCCAGAAAACTCACAACAACCCACACATTCCAGCATTCTGTACAACCATGGGAAAGAATATGCCATAAACTGGCATAAATGTGACATATAGATACAGAACAGAAGGATTTGAACCTTGCCAAAGGAAGACAAATACAGTGAGCCCCAAGTATTCACTGGGGTTTGATTCCAGGACTCTCGTGGATACAGAAATCAGTGCATGTTCATGTCCCATTGTATACGATGGTGTAGTAGAATGGCGTCCCTTGTATGAATCCATGACTACAGAGTCCATGGAGACAGAGGACCAACTGTAAATCAATTTGGAAACCTACAGGCACCAAAGGAGTACATGGATGAAAAAAGGCATAACATTTTAAGAGCCGCATTCAAAGGCAGCCTCATTCAGTGATAAAAGCAGGACAGGACCTTGGGACAGAGTCTAGGATCCATCAAGTCAAATAGTTACATAGTGGATCTTGAATTAAGTGCAGCAACACACCTTGACATCTGAAGAATCCAAGAAGGGGATAGCATTGATTAAACATTAATTAAATATAGAGTCTAAATTTAACTCACTGCACTACTGCACTCATCACCATCAGCACAAGTATCCCTTTTAGTGTTTTGCGGTTTCCAAAGTAGGATGTTGTTCATTCGTTCAGTCGTCCCCGACTCTTCGTGACCTCATGGACCAGCCCACGCCAGAGCTCCCTGTCGGCCGTTACCACCCCCAGCTCCCTCAAGGTCAGTCCAGTCACTTCAAGGATGCCATCCATCCATCTTGCCCTTGGTCGGCCCCTCTTCCTTTTTCCTTCCATTTTCCCCAGCATCATTGTCTTCTCCAAGCTTTCCTTTCTTCTCATTATGTGGCCAAAGTACTTCACCTTTGCTTCTAATATTCTTCCCTCCAGTGAGAAGCCGGGCTTTATTTCCTGGAGGATGGACTGGTTGGATCTTCTCGCAGTCCAAGGCACTCTCAGAACTTTCCTCCAACACCACAGCTCAAAAGCATCGATCTTCCTTCGCTCAGCCTTCCATAAGGTCCAGCTCTCACATCCGTAGGTGACTACAGGGAATACCATGGCTTTGACTAGGCGGATCTTTGTTGCCAGTCTGATGTCTCTACTCTTTACTATTTTATCGAGATTGGACATTGCTCTCCTCCCAAGAAGTAAGTGTCTTCTGATTTCCTGGCCACAGTCTGCATCTGCAGTAATCTTTGCACCTAGAAATACAAAGTCTGTCACGGCCTCCACGGTTTCTCCCTCTATTTTCCAGTTGTCCATCATTCTTGTTGCCATAATCTTGGTTTTTTTGACGTTTAGCTGCAACCCGGCTTTTGCGCTTTCTTCTTTCACCTTGATTAGAAGGCTCCTCAGCTCCTCCTCGCTTTCGGCCATCAGATTGGTGTCATCTGCATATCTGAGGTTGTTAATGTTTCTTCCAGCAATTTTCACCCCAGCTTTGCATTCATCAAGCCCCGCACATCGCATGATGTGTTCTGCATACAAGTTAAAAAGGTTGGGTGAGAGGATGCAGCCTTGCCGTACGCCGTTCCCAATCTTGAACCAGTCTGTTGTTCCGTGGTCAGTTCTTACTGTTGCTACTTGGTCCTTGTACAGATTCCTCAGGAGAGAGACAAGGTGGCTTGGGATGCCCATCCCACTAAGAACTTGCCACAATTTATTATGATCCACACAGTCAAAGGCTTTAGAATAGTCAATGAAGCAGAAGTAGATGTTTTTCTGAAACTCCCTGCCTTTCTCCATTATCCAGCGGATATTGGCAATTTGGTCTCTCGTTCCTCTGCCTTTTCTAAACCCAGCTTGAACATCTGGCAACTCTCGCTCCATGTATTGCTGGAGTCTTCCTTGCAGGATCTTGAGCATTACCTTACTGGCATGAGAAATAAGGGCCACTGTACGGAAGTTTGAGCAGTCTTTCGCATTTCCCTTTTTTGGTATGGGGATATAAGTTGATTTTTTCCAGTCTGATGGCCATTCTTGTGTTTTCCATATTTGCTGGCATATGGCATGCATCACCTTGACAGCATCATCTTTTAAGATTTTAAACAGTTCAGCTGGGATCCCGTCGTCTCCTGCTGCCTTGTTGTTAGCAATGCTTCTTAAGGCCCATTCAACCTCACTCCTCAGGATGTCTGGTTCTAATTCATTCACCACACTGTCAAAACTATCCTAAATATTATTATCCTTCCTATACAGATCTTCTGTATAGTCTCGCCACCTTCTCTTGATCTCTTCAGCTTCTGTTAGGTCCCTGCCATCTTTGTTTCTTATCATACCAATTTTTGCCTGAAATTTACCTCCAATGTTTCTAATTTTCTGGAAGAGGTCTCTTGTCCTTCCTATTTTGTTGTCTTCTTCCACTTCCATGCATTGCTTATTTAAAAATAGTTCCTTATCTCTTCTGGCTAACCTCTGGAATTGCGCATTTAACTGGGCATATCTCCCCTTATCCCTGTTTCCTTTTGCTTTCCTCCTTTCTTGGGCTACTTCCAGTGTCTCAGCAGACAACCATTTTGCCTTCTTCGTTTTCTTTTTCTTTGGGACGTACTTTGTTGCCGCCTCCTGAACAATGTCGCGGACTTCTGTCCATAGTTCTTCTGGGACTCTGTTTACTAAATCTAGTCCTTCAAATCTGTTCTTCACTTCCACTGTATATTCGCTAGGAATGTTAGTGAGATCATATCTAACTGGTCTGTGTATTTTCCCTGATCTCTTTAGTTTTATTCTAAATTTGGCAATAAGAAGTTCGTGATCTGAGCTACAGTCAGCCCCAGGTCTTGTTTTCACCGACTGGATGGATGTCCGCCACCTTTGGCTGCAAAGGATGTAGTCAATCTGATTTCGGTGTTGACCATCTGGTGAGGGCCATGTATAAAGCCGTCTTTTAGGTTGTTGGAAGAGAGTATTCGTTATACACAGCGAGTTTTCCTGGCAAAATTCTATCAGCCTGCGTCCCACTTCATTTTGTAAAGTAGGATGATTCCAAGTGAAAAATGGACTGCGCAGTTGTGTATTGCATAGCTCCTACTATATCAGCAACCGATCTCTAGCTCCAGCCCCTAGCAGTTCTCTAACTGTTTTCTATTTGGTAAGGCGAAAATGGATATGTGAATAATTAAAGCTGCCCCTCCAACCCCTCACATGTAGGAAAGTTGAGGTAAGAGCTTTACCTGACAACAGATCTATACTTCAGTGACCCTGAAAAGTGGCATAATAATAGTATCAACAAACTACATGGTATTCTACAGAAAGCCTAATGTAGAAAAACCACAAAAAACTCGACTTCCTTCTTGGAAAGAAGCTTACTGTCTAAATTTAGTAGGGAAATTTGTCTAAATTTAGTAGGTCTCACCCTGGTCATTCCACAGATATATAAACCCCTTTTTCCCAGCTCCAGCAGACCTCTGAGGAAGCTTGCCATAGATGCAGGCGAAACGTCAGGAGAAATGCCTCTAGAACATGGCCATATAGCCCGAAAAAACCCACAAGAACTGAGTGATTCCGGCCATGAAAGCCTTCGACAATACATTAGTAGGGAAAAACCACAAAAAGAAGGAAGATGGGCAGGTCGAAGAGAAACAAGAGGTATAGGGCTAAAATGTCCGTCCAAAGATTTCTAAAACCATTTTGATGGTGAAGTTCCAATGTTTAGCCCTCCCACCTGCATGACCCAGAGCTTGAGTGATTTACTTTTTTGTAACTCCTAGAACCCCCCAATGGCTGTATGCACAAGCAGATCCTGAGAACTGTAGTCCAAGAAAATAATTTTCCCTAACTTCGGCATACACATTTAATCCTCCACATTTGCTGCACTTAGGGGTACAGAACACTTGTGAAAATGAAAAACCATGAATTTTTCATCTGAGATACACTTTGCTAGAAAATTTTAGGTTTTCTAGCATGTGCCTAGAGCAGTGTTTCTCAACCTGGGGGTCGGGACCCCTAGAGGGGTCGTGAGGGGGTATCAGAGGGGTCACCAAAGACCATCATAGTATTTTCTGTGAGAACATAGTATTTTCTGTGAGAAGTTTGGCCAAATTCTATCATTGGTGGGATTCAGAATGCTCTTTGATTGTAGATGAACTATAAATCCCAACAACTAGAACTCCCAAATGTCAAGGTCTATTTTCCCCATACTCCACCAGTGTTCACATTTGAGCATTCATGCCAAGTTTGGTCCAGATCCATCATTCTTTGAGTCCATGGTGCTCTCTGGATGTAGATGAACTACATCTCCAAAATTCAAGGTCAATGCTCACCAAACCCTTCCAGTATTTTATGTTGGTCATGGGGGTCCTGTGTGCCAAGTCTGGTTCAATTCTATTGTTAGTGGAGTTCAGAATGCTCTTTGATTGTAGGTGAACTATAAATCCCAGCAACTATAACTCCCAAATGACAAAATCAGTCCCCTCTCCAACCCCACCAGTATTCAAATTTGATCATATAGGGTATTTGTGCCCAATTTGGTCCAGTGAATGAAACTACATCCTGCATATCAGATATTTACATCACGATTCATAACAGTAGCAAAATGACAGTTATAAAGTAACAACATTTAATTTGATGGTTGGGGGTCACCACAACATGAAGAACTGTATTAAGGGGTCATGGCATGAGGAAGGCTGAGAACCACTGTTCTAGAGAGACATTCTCTCTAGAAAACTTTAAGTTCTCCAATAAGACTGGAAGAAAGACCTAGAGCAAAGCATGGGAAAACTTGGGGCATCCAGGCATTTTGGACTTCAACTTCCATAATTCCCAACAGCCAGGACCCTTTCCTTTTTCCCCTCAACTGCTTAAGTGGCTGAGGGGGGGAAAGAAAGAGCTCGAGGCTGTTGGAAATTATGGGAGTTGAAGTCCAAAACACCCGGACTACCCAAGTTTGCCCATGCAAGTTTGCCCATGATCTAGAGATTTCTGGAAAGAACATTAAAATCAGATCTGCAAACAATCCAATCTACAATAGTCGAAAACACAAATGTGAAAGGAGAATTGTATTGACTAGCCTCATCCTAAAGTATAGGCTTTCTGCTCAAATACCTGCAGCCTTCACGCATACAGCCATGAATGACAAAGTGAAAAGATTCCCTGCAATACTTTAATGCTGAATACCTGTCAGATCTATCTTTCCCCTTCACTTGGTCATCCAGTGGGTGACATGAAACCTCTGAATCCCTGTTCATAGTTTTGGCAGGCACTAGCAAGGAAAACGGCAAACTGGGCAGGGTATAATTTAGTTTTTTGTACAATTTAATGCCCCAATTCTTCAACCCAGCAGGGCTCTCAAAACACCTTAACCTAAAAATAAGACATTTTAGAAACCACAACAATACAGCACATTAAATACCAGAAAATATCAAAGCCAATGTAGGAGGAGAGAGAAAAAACATTTCCTTCTGATGACAAAAAGCATATATCAGGCTCAGCACTGAGCAAGCCTTTCAGGAAAGAAAATAACAAAATTAGAGACACTACCAAAAACTTCCTTTCTCTAGTCATTACCACCTGCCAGATTGGTGTTGGAAGAAGACTCTCGAAATACGATATTATTATATATCTGAGCAGAGGTGGAAGAAAGCATTCATACTTGGATCCTAAACCATTTAAAAGCTCAAATTAGCAGCCTGAATTGTATTCAGAAATCATTTGAGAGTCAGTGCGTACTAACACTGGTAAGATATATTTCCTTTATGGCGCCCCAATTAGTAGCATGACTCCTGTTTTTACTACGAAATACATTTTCCCAAATTGTCATCGAAAACAGCCGCATACAATAGCACATTGCAATCATGCAAA
Organism: Anolis sagrei ordinatus; assembly: GCF_025583915.1. NCBI lineage: Eukaryota > Metazoa > Chordata > Lepidosauria > Squamata > Anolidae > Anolis > Anolis sagrei. Next base: position 22,774,733 of record NW_026845477.1, read on the forward strand.
TAGGATGTCGTCAAAAGTATAGAAAACTGGTGCCAGCCTAGCTTTGCTGAGGAAGGCACATTGAGGAAATAAGTTCAAAAGGTACCAGGTCTCCATTGGCAATGTCATTTCTACTAGCACCTCTAAACTGCAAAGCTGATCCTTTAGGAATAAATCAGCTTTGTCCAAAACAGGGCAGATCTTCCAAACAGAAAAACCAACCACCATCATATCCATCTTGTCTACATTGACCTTTGGACTTGCAAGTTTAGGAAACCACATAGAGGTTGTGATATAAGTAGCCTTTTGTATGAAAAGAGATTAGGCTTCGGAGGAAACCTGTTTGGTTGCATAAAATGCCTATTCCACCCTTCAGTTCCTCTGTTGTCCTCTCTCTTTTGCTCTGGCTGCAGCTCCATTTGGAAAACACCAAAATGGAAAGCAGATGTTTGTGAAGTGCTCTGTTGCCAGTGTCTGGAAATGTGCCATGATTTGGACTGGAGGATATGCACCTGCAAGCATTTTTTGGGAATACAAAAAAGAAAGGAGAAGGAAATGGGCCAGGTCTCTCTGTGCTATGGGAGAAGCAAGATGAAGGAGATAAAGCACAAAAGAGGCCTTTAATGCACCCAAGCAGGTAGCCTTAGGGGTCTAGCTGTTCTCTCTAGGTGGCCAAAAAGGGTTTCTTATCTCCTCACTCCTACATCATTTCCTAAACACACAAGTACAGAGTGTCACAATAAAGATGTTTGACAGAGATGCAAGCTCGAACATGTGTTATGACAATACGGTTGATGTGATGATGGGAGCAGGAGAGCTGAACATTTATCCTAGGCTCTGGATTCATGCCTTTCCTCCTGCCCTCACAATGTTTGGCATAACTTTTGGAGGCCTAGTTAGTTGGTTAGTCAATTTATTAATTGCTTTTTTGCCAATGAGACCTCCCAAAGTGGGCCAGAATCCAATTGGCATCATACGCATGCATAAGCTTCCATATGGAAGCAATTGAACATTTTTGTCCATTGCTTGCATGTGCATGCTAAAGTGCTTTGTCATATTTATCATTAGTATTCTCTCATATTTGGGTACATATAACTCTATGACTGTAAAAGTTATGCTCTGTTTCTTCAATACAAAATCTTGGCCATGATAGGAAATAAAATTTGTTTTATTTCAGTAAGAAAAAAGATGGAAGTAGCAGGAAGAAAACACTGGTCAGTTGCCAATGAAAGGTTACATCACCCAGAGCATCCATAAAAATTCATGCACAAAGCCATGCATTCTCACTTTCAAAAGCTATACCTGGAAGGATCAGTTCAGTCCCTTGCTGTAAGTGTGAAACTGAACTGAACTGAGGTCTGGAGAAATGTAGATAGAAGTGTTGGTAACACCATATATCTTTCTCTGGGATAACATTCTTACCATGGAGATCATTTTACACCCTCCCATTAAGAGCTAAGGATCACTCCTTAAAACTGGCAAAGCTAGGAAAAGGCTGTCCCATCTCCAGGGCCGTGGCCAGAAAAATTGCTGCAAGTAATGACAGTGTGAATAAATTGTCAATATTTGCTTGAGATAGTGCTTGCAGTTCTGGAGGGACTCTTAATTTTTTGCATCTCATAGACTTAGCATGGGAATTTGGTTAACCAGTTAAAATTCATGAGTAAACTAGGTTTTTTTTAAAACTCTGAAACATTTGGGGGGGGTTGAACCCCTAAAACCACCCCCTCGCTACAGGCCTGCCCATCTCCCTTGCATATTTCCATGCCTTTGTCATGTAACAATATTCCACTCTTCCTCACTCTTAAGGAGAGGATAAGAAAGTTGCTGGTGCATTTGTGTAAAACACTCTGCCTGCTTGAAGAACAACATAAATGTTATGCTTCTGCGTGTGTGTTTCCCCACCCCCTGTGTGTGTCTCTGTATGTGTTGTGTAATATAAAAGCAAACAAACAAAGCTTCTCCAAGTTCAGCCTCAACCTCCGAAGGATGCAGTTAATATCTACCTACTTATCATCTGGCTATCTATCTAGATCTAGATCCATTTCAATCTGGTTTTAGGTCTGGTTAGGGGATTGAGATGTATTGTCGAAGGCTTTCATGGCTGGAATCACTAGGTTCTTGTGGGGTTTTTCGGGCTATAGAGCCATGTTCTAGAGGCATTTCTCCTGACGTTTCGCCTGCATCTATGGCAAGCATCCTCAGAGGTAGTGACCTCACTACCTCTGAGGATGCTTGCCATAGATGCAGGCAAAACGTCAGGAGAAATGACTCTAGAACATGGCTCTATAGCCCGAAAAAACCCACAAGAACCTAGGATTGAGATGGCTTTGGTCATCTTGGTACATGATCTACGCAGAGAACTAGACAGGGGGAGTGTGTCCCTGTTAGTTCTCTTGGACCTCTCAGCGGCCTTCAATACCATTGACTATGGTATCCTTCTCGGTCGCCTGACGAAGATGGGACTCAGGGGCTAAAATCCTTCCTGGAAGGTCGTACCCAGAAGGTGGCACTTGGGGATGCCTGCTCAATCCCATGGCTATTGTCATGTGGGGTCCCACAGGATTCTGTACTTTCCCCTATGTTGTTTAACATCTACATGAAGCCGCTGGGAGAGATCATCTGGAGTCTTGGAGTTTGGTGCTACCTGTATGCAGATGACACCATACACTACTACTCATTTCCACTGAAAGTCAAGGAAGCCACTCAGGCCCTGAACTGGTGCCTGGCAGCTGTAATGGACTGGATTGGGAGAAACAAATTGAAACTAAATCCAGACAAGGTAGAGATCCTCCTGGTCAGTTGTAAGGCAGATCAGGGTATAGAGTGCCAACCTGTTTTAGATGGGGTCACACTCCCCCTAAAGACTCAGGTCCGCAGTTTGGGGGTCCTTCTGGACTCATTGTTGACCCTAGAGGCCCAGGTGTCAGAAGTGGACAGGAGGGCCTTTGCACAATTAAAACTTGTACACCAGCTGTGCCCGTACCTTGAGAAACCAGACTTGGCCATGTTGGTCCATGACTTGGTTCCAACCCATCTAGACTACTGTAATGGGCTCTATGTGCCCTTGAAGAGTGCCTGGAAACAACAATTAGCCCAAAGAGCTGCAACCAGGCTGTTGACAGGTGCCAGGCACACAGAGCACACAACTCCTCTGCTACAGCACCTGTACTGGCTGCCAATTTGTTTCTGAGCCCAATTCAAGGTGCTGGTTTTGATCTTCAAAGCCCTAAGTATTTCATGTCCAAAGTACTTATCTGAACGCATCTCCTCATACCAACCAGCCTGCTCCTTTAAGATCTTCATGGGAGGCCCTGCTCTCACTTCCACCACCTTTGCAAATGTGGCTGACATTGACGGAGAGGGCATTCTCTGTGGCCACCCCAAACCTGTGGAATACCCTCCCAAAAAAATTAAAATGGCCCCCCTCCCTGGTTTCATTCAAGAACCAATTAAAAACTTTCCTGTTTTGACAGGCTTTCAATGAGGGAAATTAACTCTGACTGATATAACTTCATAACATGACTACTGGAGCAGAGTGCAATATACCCTGACATGATGTGATACACAAATATGACTGTATCTTGTAGTTTGGTTTTCAAATTGCTTTTTATGATATTCATATTTATTATTGATGTATCCAGTCTGTTGTTTGTATGATTTTAAGATGTTGTAAGTCACTTTGGGTCCCGTGAGGGAGAAAGGTGGGTTATAAATAGATATTCATTATTATTATTATCTCACTCTTTCTGATTTGTGTTTGTTTGGTATTGAGATGCCATCGTCTTGAAGCATTTTGGAGAAAAGGGAAAATTTTGAATTCAAAGACCTATCATCCTAATACTATCATCACCAAAGAAAGTTGAAAATGTCACCTTAGATGTAATTCAATTTCATCTCTAGCAACCGAAAAAGGCAGAAGTTAAAACATTTTGTATAATTTATACTATTAATTTTTGTTTGTTAACTATTCCTATACAGCTCATCCCTTGTTTGGGTATCAGCCAGCATGTCAACGACTTAAATCAAGAAATAGTTTTCTAAAATCTACAGAAACACTCACTGGAACACCTCAGCAAGCGAGAGTCCAAAAGTGGCAGGCTCAAACCCAGAACCTCAACCAATGGCTGATACCAAATGACAGACTCCCCCCCTGAGCACACAGAAAACTGGGCGACTTGGAAGGTGCTGAACAGACTGTGCTCTGGCACCACGAGATGCAGAGCCAACCTCAAGAAATGGGGCTACAAAGTGGAATCCACAACATGCAAGTGTGGAGAAGAGCAAACCACAGACCACCTGCTGCAATGCAACCTGAGCCTCGCCACATGCACAATGGAGGACCTTCTTACAGCAACACCAGAGGCACTCCAAGTGGCTAGCTACTGGTCAAAGGACATTTAATCAACTACCAAGCTTGCCAACTCTGTTTTGTCTGTTTGTTAAAAAAATGTTAAAAATGTAATACAATTGTCTGGTTGCTCCTGACACGATAAATAAATAAACAAATAGTATCTCTAAAACTGCCCGTTGGCACTGGATTACCCAATGTGACACATGGCTGCCATGGTGTATTCATTCCCACCAAACAACAACTTCCAGAGTGCTGAACAACTCTTGTAGCATCTTATAAAACAACAGAAGTACTAAATAAATAGAATTAAGTCTTCAAGGTGCCAAAGAACTCTGGGTTTTTTCTCCACTATGCAAAAAATAATAAGATGTTGCCAGTTTGGATAGCTCCGTGACAAACACATAAATTGCTTGCTGGGTGCAACGTTGGAAGTTCATAACATCAAGAGGTTTACATTGCAGCCTGAAGAAATAATTACTGGGTACGAAATCACACTAGGAGCACCCTGCTAAAGTAGTTACATTGCCATCATATGATAAGGTGACTGGGCTTATCTATTTTATGATAAAAGGATGCTATCACTGGGTAACTGGTTACTACCTTTGGAAATGCAAGCCAAATACTGTGAAGCATAAGATCAGCAGAGATTGCGTGTTTAATGTCTAAAGTAACAAACACTATCTTTCAGCCATAAGCATGCTGCTGAGGAATGCTGGAAGTTGCAATCTATCATATCTGGAGGGTGCCAAGTTAGGGAAAATTAGTGGATACGATAGCTAAAATGAAGACTCTGCAGGGATGGGAAAAGCAATTCTGAATACTAGATGCTGCGGATAAGCAACAAGGAAAGATCTTCCTATTAATTATATTTTCTTATTATTCAACTTCAGGCTCTTTTGGGGAATAGTACAGAGATTGGAAACATCAGCTTTTTTGGAGGGAGAGAAATCACAGCATACCCTAGGGCAGCAGTGCCTGTGCTGGCTGGAGAAGTCTTGGAGTTCATTCCAAAAAAGTAACTTTTTCCAGCTTTGTGATAACGTGCTGGGCTAGACACAGTTTGTCTGATCCAGCAACACACTTCTTCTGTTTTTACATTTAATTTTGGCTGGACTGTGCCCTGTGCATTTAATCATTTCAAACATACCTGCAAAGGAGCGGGGAGGAATTACTGTTATTTTCCAGCCAAGTCTTAAAAGCATTCCTTAAAAAGTCAGACAAAAGAATTTTCTATTCTTTTTCCACACATGGAATCTGTTTCTCATCTGCTACAACCAAAGTGTATTGGCTCTACCTTGAAGTCGCTCTCTCCAATTGCCAGAGAAAGGCATGAAGCAAAGTCCAGTTATAAATAAATACACTTGACTGCAAAGCTCTGGCAATGACACAGCCTTGACCTAGTCTCACGACTTCCATGGTGTCCTTCATTTGAGGTTTCACACACACACACACAAGCAACATTGCTTCCATTTCAATGGCAAGCAAACTGAGGCCCAAAAGGGAATTGAGTATTCAATTTTAAGTTTATTTATTTATTTATTTTGTGTCTGAAGAATTGCATAAATAAATAAGTATAAAACTGATAAAATAAAAGGAGCACAAGCAGCTAAATAGTTTTAGACCAAAAAATATTAATGTTCGACCTAAGGTGAAGCTGAGATATTTAGAGTGGGAATTTGAAGTATAGTATAACAGGAGCCTCCAGCAAAAGATCACTGCCTTGTCATGGCACTGGAGTTTGAGCACCTCAATGATGCCATGAGCGAAACCATGAAGGGCCACCCAAGACGGGATGGTCGTGGCAGAGAGGTCAGACCAAGCACGATCCCTGGGGAAGGCAATGGCAAACCACCCCAGTATTCTTGCCAAGAAAACTAAATGGACCAGTATGCCATCGGAAGATGGGACTCCCAGGTCAAAATGCTACTGGGGAGGAGCAGAGGATAAGTTGAACAAGCCCCAGATGTGACGGTGCAGCTAGCTCAAAGCCGAAAGGAAGCCTAATGGCCAACGGTGCTGGAGGTGAACAACGAATCCGATGTTCTAAAGATCAACACAACATAGGAACCTGGAATGTAAGATCTATGAGCCAGGGCAAACTGGATGTTGTTATTGGTCAGATGTCAAGACTAAAGATAGACATTCTGGGGATCAGCAAACTGAAATGGACTGGAATGGGCCACTTCACATCAGATGACCACCAGATCTACTACTGCGGACAAGAGGAACACCAAAGAAATGGAGTAGCCTTCATAATTAATAAGAAAGTCGCTAAAGCAGTGCTTGGATACAATCCAAAAAATGACAGAATGATCTTGATTTGAGTGCAATGAAAGCCTTTTAACATTACAGTGATCCAAATATACGCCCCAACCACAGCTGTTAAAGCAGCAAAAGTAGATTACAATTATGCTGGGGGAAATGGAAGGCAAAAGGAAGAGGTGCTGACCAAGAGCAAGATGGATGGATGGCATCCTTGAAGTGACTGGCTTGACCTTGAAGGACCTGGAGGTGGTGACGGCCAACAACGAACTCTGGGGTGGGCTGGTCCATGAGGTCATGAAGAGTTGGAAGTGACTGAATGAATGAACAACAAATAATGGGAGCTAATATTCCAGAGTGCTACATGTTTTATACCAGTGATTCCCAAACTCTTGACCTCCAGGTGTTTCAGACTTCAACTCTCAGCATCCTCAGATACTTTGGCCCATAGTCAGAGCTGAAATCCAAACTACTGCAGAGGGTAAACATTTGGAAAGCACTGATCTACACCATTGACTAATGGGAAGCATTATATTATCTTTTTTTGTTCACTTAATTATGAGTAGGCCTCCATAGGATTCTAGCTAATTTTTTTCCCTTATCTCCTCACAATTGCACACTGCTCTCTGCCAAAAGTTTCCCTGCCGTTCCCGTCATGGGCTTTAATGGGGCAGAAAAACTCCAGTAGCTCTTGGACTGGCACTTAGAACTTCATTACACTAACACTGGGTTGGCTGCCTCTATTGAAAGAAGTATATTTGTATTTTTCTCCAGAATTTGGAATGTCTGCTGTACCTGTCCAAAATTTTTTAACTTGTTATACCTAGGACAAGATTTTGAAATTTGGCAAAGTTAGATAGGTAGGTACAATTATTCATTAGATTACAGATTCTGAGTTTTGAAATTATTAGGTCAACAGGTGTAGTAAAACTCCCCCTTAATGTCCCTTTAATGCAATGGTTCCCAAGCTTTTTTTTTTTTTAAACCAGGGACCACTCTTCAAAATCAGTACCAAAAGGGTTATGAGTCACTTTTTGGTCAACTTTAGATTCGGTTTGGTTATTTGAGGTGTTGATTCAGAAACCTGTATTTGATCAACCACATCAGTTCTAGTTTCTGATACAGAACATATACCGGAGGTTTACAGAACATGGGGGACGGAGGTTTAGCACAGCTGGTAAATCGTCAGCAACTATAAGATCTATCAACCAAAAGGTTGCAAGTTTGGCATGAGCTGCCAAATGACACCCTAGCTCATTGTTTACCTAAGCAATTTGACAACAGCTTTAGCTGTAATTAGAGAAATTAGGTACAGCTAAAAAGCGGGGGAGGTGTTTTACGATGCCATAAAGAAAGAAAATGCTGGGTGACCAAAAGGAAAGAGGAAGTCCTGACGGCTCTTCATCATAGATGATAGAGCAACAGCACCCCATGGACTCAAGCCCAACCTTCCATGGCATCAAAAACAGCTGGACACTGAATCAGAACAAACCACCTTTCTGTTGTCTGTCTGTCTGTGTATTGTCTATACAAAGCAGCATTGAATGTTTGCCAAGTATATGTACTGTGATTTGCCCTGAAAGGAAGCACTCCCCTTATTATTATTATTATTATTATTATTATTATTATTATTATTATTACCACCCAGTAGTCGCCATCTGCTTGCCTACAGAAAAATATATTTAATAAGCCTCACCACTATAAGAGGGTTTTGCAACACAAACTGGTCTTGTTGCAATGATGTAGGCTGTGGACCATATTTTAGTTCTTGCAGACTACTGGTGGTTAAGAGACCACAAGTTGGGAACCACTGCTTTAATGTATCTGTGGGGGGGGGGGGCGGTGTTAAATATAGCTAAAGCAGTTTTATGTCATGCCAGCTCCTAAGACTTTAGGTTTTAGATGTTATGTTTATATACAGTGTTCATTTATACTCCCTGCCTCCATTCCATAATATCACAAACTCAGAACCAAGAGTGTAATTCCCCCCCCCCCCCAGGATGGGATCCTGTTAAAACTGAAGCTGTTGGAGGTTAAGACAAACAGTGTCAGGTCTTGTAATAAGAATGTCTGTACACCTGTGAGAATTCTCACCTGCTGTCTGCCATTTCTGTCCTCTACAACTGCTATATCCAACTGAGATTCCAGCCTCATAACCAGCATGATGAACTTGTCAGTCAAGGTTCCCAAAACTTCAAGGCTAATGTTTACTTGTGAAATTGCAGCTTACATGGAGAGACTTTTCAAAGGGTCTTTGAAGTTTTGGATTCTTGTTCCTTTTTAAACCCTTTCCTCTGTTTAGAGATAAGATTTTTTGAGTGCAGAATTTTCAGGATTTACAAACCTATTTATACAAAGGGAGCTAATTATGACTCTATGTACACATATACATACACACAACACGCCCTTGTGCTTCAAGAAGCAGATGAGGGAAATTCCATCAGACACAAATGCTTCACAGCAGCGTGAAATGGATAAGCTCATGATGTTCAGGAGCTGTCCTCAGGGTAGAAGCAAAGGCGTACGTTCCCACCTATAGCAATCGCCTCTAATTTCACACTCAATGCCGACTGTTAGTCCGGCTTTCAAGCTGATAACAAAACCACCATTGACTTCAACTGGAATGAAAATGTTGCCCCACCTACGAAAAGAATTAACCTCCTATTCATTGTGCCAAGATTCCTACAGAGAACTCTGTGGCTTGCTTTTGAGGAAACAATGCACAATTGTGGAGAGAAGACCACCAAATCAAGGGAACGCAGCGTGGCAGCGGACCTCGGGTGATGGAGAGCAATGGGGGCCTTAATTTATAAACCTCAGCCATCAGGAATGCCCACAGAATAACTGGCACTCATTAGATTTGTGCCTGGCAGACTCAGCTTTACATGGGCACAGAAACGAAGAGAATGCATTCTGCTCAGACAATGCCCACGCTCTATTTGGGGGCAGCCAATTTGAAATTTCTCATGGATTTTCCTTTCGATATGAAGCTCTCTACCCCTCGGAAAATGCACGATAGACAACTTTAAATGTTTCACAGTTCTCTTGCTCAAGTCTGCAGCAATTCTCCAGCGACTGGCTTTGTCCCCAAAGACAGCAGAAGTGGGCTCTAGCGAAGGAAAGCTTACACTGGAATAAATTTGTTAATCTTTAACATACCATTCTGCACACAGAGGAACATCCCTCTGGAAATAGGAGAACTTCCAGTTTTCCTATTTTACATCACAGAGATGGGGGGTCATGAGCTTCCCTCCTGCAAAAACAGCTGTCTCTGCAAAACCTTATTGCAGGCATGGGTAAACTTTTGAAGGGGAAAAGGAAGGGGCCTGAGGCTGTTAGGAATTGTGGGAGTTGAAGTCCAAAACACCTGGAGGGCCAAAGTTTGCCCATGCCTGTCCTATTGTGTATTAGCAACACTCAACTCTTAAGAGAAATCTATATAAATAAAAATGTTATGTTCATTTGTGGGTTTAATGTAACTCAAAAACCACTGGACGAAATGACATGAAATTTGGCCAGAATACACCTAATGGACCAATTAGTGACTGTCACTCATAAAACACAGAAAAACACAGTGGAAGGGACTTAAAAACCCCAAAAAACCTAAATGATGATACAGTGCATGCACGGAAACAACATCCCTGGCTCCCCCCCTCCTGTGTGAGGAAAAGAGCTGGCCATACCAGCTTTGAGAGTCAAGCATGCGTGCATGGCCACACACACACAGACACAACTGCCACAGCCAGCACAAGAAGCACCACCAAACTTCCTCCCTCCCCTCAAGATCCTCGGGAATTAAGCCCATGTGCACGCCCCCCCCAACACACATAACTGTCACAGCCAGCATGAGAGGCACCACCGAGCTTCCTCCCTCACCACAGGATCCAAAGAGGAGGCGAGGGAGACCTCACCTTCCCCTTGGCCAGAGAGAAAGAGAGGAAACCAGGCATAGAGGGAAGGGACCCTGGAGCTGGACGCGCAAGGAGAAAAAGTCAAAAGGAGAAAAAAGAAAGAGAGAGAGAGAGAGAGAGAGAGAGAAAGAAAGAAAGAAAGAAAGAAAGAAAGAAAGAAAGAAAGAAAGAAAGAAAAGCCCCTCCTCTCACCCACTCCTGTTGCCTTTGCAAAGGCAGGTGCTTCCAAGCCTTCCTCCCCTCAGCATGCCTCAAAGGTGAACGATTCGGACAGAGTAAATGAAGGAAGGAAAGTGGTAGAGAAGTAAGAAAGGAGAGAAAGATGAAAGGGAAAAGGAAAGTGGGGAAGGAAGGAAAAAGGGAGGGAAAGAAGGAAGGAAGGAGAAAAGGAAAGAAAGAAAGAGGGAAGGAATGAAAGCGGGAAGTGTCATGTTGCCAGGGCTCTACCTTATTTAGGTAGAGATTAACCAAACTCCCAGTTTTATCAAACAATTTAATTAAAACAGCACTTACTTGCTGGCTGTTTTTATAGTCCAAAATATAAAACACAAAGATAGCACGCAGCTACAGAATAAACAAGAACTGATAGCAAAAATAACTTTGTAGTCAAAAGGGTCCAGTCCAATGGTCAAATGCCGAGAGTTCAATAAACAAAGTCCAAGGATCAAGAGTCTACACCGCAGTCAAAAGCCAGTCCAGGGTTCAAGTTTCCAGGATTCCAAGATTACAGGAGACAGGTCAGGATACCGAAAAATCCAACAGACCTGGGGGGAAAACCAGCAACATCCACCACCAAAATACAACAGATACTTTTCTCCCAAAGGTAAGTCTCGAAGTTAGCTCCTTCAATCCAGTAACACCCAGCTGCAACCCATCTCCTGCACACCTCCACCCTTAATTGCTTTTACCTGTAAACTGTTACTTACAAACTACTCAGCCCTTTAGAACCAAGACTTACATTAACCCTTCCATCACCAACTGCCAGGTCTACCACCACCACCACCAACTATGGAACATATGACAGGAAGGAAGGAAGGAAGGAAGGAAGGAAGGAAGGAAGGAAGGAAGGAAGGAAGGAAGGAAGGAAGGAAGGAAGGAAGGAAGGAAGGCAGGAAGGAAAAAGACAGGAAGGGATGGGGAGAAGGAGGGAGGGAAAGAAGGAAGGAAGGAAGGAGAGAAGAAAGGAAAGCAAGAAAGCGGTAGAGAAGAAGAGAAAGGGACACAAAAAAGGAGGGGATAAGGAAGGAAAGTGGCAGTGAAGGAAGGAACCAGACTGAGGCCACAGCAAAGTGTGGCCGGGGACAGATAGTCATTTAATATACAAATATTGGGGCTCTGAAACATGTGTTGGGAGGGCCAGAAAGACTGCAAAGCAATCTCATAGTTCAACATGCTTTCTTTCTATAATCCATAGCCAAATTATTGCAATGGCATTACACAAATCCATTATCATTGCTTCAGTATAGCAAAGTCAATTAGCACATCCTTTCATCTCGACCCACTGAAAGGGAGGTGGTTTTAAAAAGTCTCGCAAAAAATGTTCCCTCCAGCATCCCTGGGAATGCTTCGAAATCTTTGGCATCACATATAAATTACATTTTCATAAACTTTGTCAAAAAGGCTGATTACCATTACTTTTTCTCTCTCACACACACATACACATACATATACAGATCTATCTTTCTGGAACATCAGAAAATTGTAATGAAGTACTACAAACACTAATTTTGGCCAAATCCCAATCTTTGCTCTGCAGAAAGAAGCAGTCGTCACACATGACATAACAGCTTAATACTACTGTGTTGTCTGGACGAAACTTCAGTCAGTGGTGAAAATGGCACTCTAACACTGAAATATTTGGCATATGCTGCCAGGGTAATTGGCAGAGCACTGCCCATTACAATATTGACAGCACCAAATAAGAAAAATCCTCCTACCCACACCTGCTTGTTACAGACCTGTCACAAATCTTCAGTACAATCCAAAACAGGTTTGCATAAATATAAATACATCTTGTTTTCTCTGCACATGATGACTGACAGTTGAATTATGTATATCCTGGAAAAGGTGCTGAGGATGGGGGGGGGGGGGCATCTGGGTTAGATCCAGAGCTGCACTTGCACACTGGGGCACTTGGGCAAAGTGAATTTTCTTTCAACTTTCTCAGGATCTGCTGTAGATTTAAGATAGGGCTTTCCGGAGGGTCCCTAGTTCCCAGAAAATATCATTTATAGGGATCAGGGACTACAGTAAGGAGGGAAATCAAGAGAATATTTTTATGTAAGCAGAAATTAATCATGGGAAATTGCAAGAATGAGAATTCCTAGGAAAAACATATCAATCTGGCATAGGCAAACTTCAGATCTCCAAGTTTTTTGGACTACCAGCTGTTAGAAAGTGTGGGAGTTGAAGTCCAAAACATCTGGAGGGCTGAAGTTTGCCCATGCCTGATACAGATGGACTTTCCTGGGAATCCATTCTTTCAATGACCCATGATGCCATTTTCTGCAACTGCTCCTTTCATTGAGGCTCCTTACCCTATTTCCCAAGCTTTTGCTGTGATTCTGGGTTTTATCATCTTAGACGGGCAAATCAATATTGGAGTGAAACATCCGCTCAGGCAATTTCCCATCTCCCCTTGTGAGTCTTCTGTCCCCCTCTATTAACAAGCAAAACCCATCAATAGCTCCCAATCCCACAATGTTTACACCGCTTCGATGTTGTTTATTCATTCAGTTGCTTCTGACTCTTTGTGACCTCATGGACCAGCCCACGCCAGAGCTCCCTGTTGGCTGCAACCAACCCCAGCTCCTTCAAGGTCAAGCCAGTCACTTCAAGGATACCATCCATCCATCTTGTCCTTGGTCATCCCCACTTCCTTTTTCCTTCCATTTTCACCAGCATCATTATCTTCTCCAAGCTTTCCTGTCTTCTCATTGTGTGGCCAAAGTACTTCATCTTTGCCTCCAATATCCTTCCTTCTGGTGAGCAGCCGGGCATTATTTTCTGGAATAAGGACTGGTTTGATCTTCTTGCGGTCCAAGGCACTCTCCAATTTTTTCTCCAGCACCAAAGTTCAAAAGCATCTATCTTCCTTTGCTCAGCCTTCCTTATGTGGATGTGAGAGCCTCCAGCTCTCACATCCATAGGTTACTACAGGGAACACCATTGCTTTAACTATGTGGATATTCGTTGCCAGTGTGATGTCTCTACTCTTCACTATTATATTGAGATTGGCCATTGCTCTCCTCCCAAGAGGTAAATGTCTTCTGATTTCCTGGCTGCAGTCTGCATCTGCAGTAATCTTTGCGCCTTGAAATACAAAGTCTGTCACTGCCTCCATGTTTTCTCCCTCTATTTGCCAGTTATCAATCAGTCTGGTTGCCATCATCTTGTTTTTTTTATGTTTAACTGCAACCCAGCTTTTGCACTTTCTTCTTTCCAAAGGTTTCTTCCACTTCTGTGTCAGTATGCCAACTGTAATGCAACATCATAAGAAGGGTCCACCTTTTCCCTTACTCCGTTATTCTCAAGGTGACTGTTTTCACTTTGTTTCATATGTAACTTTATCTTTTTTATGAAGTTTTTAATACTGACATGGTACAATTGTGCTGAAAAGTAAAAAATTTAAAAATTAAGGGACAGTAAAATGTACCTCCGAACACCTTATGGGGATGTTTGGAAGTGCAATCGCAGAACCACAGAATGGCGAGTCAGCACAATTATGCAATATCAATATTAAAGCAGCATGATATCAAAAGTGATCAATACAGTATGAATCCTATGTGAGTATTCATGAGGTGTGATATCGAAAGTGCTGAACGCGGTACATATCCACTTTCAATCAACAATAAGGTGGCGGAAGTAGAACAAGGAACGTGTGTGATAAAGTCCTCCATTAATGACGGCCGGTAAAGTGGCTCTTCAGAACTTCCATATTCAGGAACTAGGGCTGGGTGGTTTCGTTCATTAATTTCATAATTCGTTATTAAGTCGTTATTTTTTTTTATAACGAAGCGATATTGAACCATTCAGGAGCAACTAAAAAACGAAACGAATTTTTCCAATTCGTTTCGTAATTGTTTCGAAATTGTTTCATAATTGTTTCGAAATTGTTTCGTTATTATTTTGTTATTATTTCCGTATGTCTGGTGCAAGTTTTAGGGTTGTTGTTTGTTTTATTAGTGATAAAAAAATAAATTATCACACCAACAGTCAACAACTGAGGGAGAGGGAAGCTTCAGAAGTTCCCTCTGTCCCATTTGGAGGGGTTTTTTTTGCATATTGCGCAATCGTGTCCGCCATTAACGAATCGATTCGTTATTGTTTCGAAATTGTTTCGTAATTTCTGAAATTTCGTAAATATCGAACTTTTTAAAAGAAAAATTTCGGAATTCGTTTAAATAACGAAACGCAAAAAAACCCTAAAAACGAATTGAGTTTAGAAACAAATTTTTCCGTGGTTTGACAGCCCTATCAGGAACATTATATCCCTGAGAATTACTTACTAGAGAGGAATATCAGAAAAAAAGCTATTGCCTTCACATCCTAGTGCATGGACTTTCAAATAGGCATCCAATTAGCCACTGTGAAATGAAAAGAAGACACTGGGCTAGCTATTCTAATCTTGAATGTTTATTTTGCATGGTTTTGCTGTCCAGTTTTTGTTTCACTCTCTAGATTTTACTGAAATGAGGACAAAAAGATTAAGATTCTAGGCCCTGTGGTGCCTTGCATCATAATTGGTCTCAAACTTATCTAGTTTTATCAATGGTCCTATCATTTGGGGAGGGGGTAGATTCAGATCTGGAAGGTTTTTTTAAGAAGCAATGAGGTACAAAGAAAGAGAAGCGAGGCTGCATGTGGGGTAACCCAAGTAAAGTTTAAATGATTTAATGGGGGAGAAGGGCCAATTTGTGCAGAAAGCTGTGCATCTTTATTCATGCAGATTTAACAATAGAAGTGTTAACGCAGCAGCATTCCCCTTAATGAAGCCACAATGTATTCTGCTTTAAATGAAGAAAAACTACCTTCCTCCAACTTTCTGTAGGAAAGCATATACTTATGAATATTGCAGTACTTTGGTTAATGCATTCACTTGGAGTACACTAAGCATATGCAGCATGCCAGTGGGCTTGATAAAGCAGAACTTGACACTAGGAAGCAACTATTTTAGGGATTTTGAGAGTAAACCAATCTCTGCTCCCACTCTTACCCATGTCTAAATTTAGTCCAAAACACTCCTTGGAGGTCAACCGCCTCCCCCTTTTTACTAATGTGATTCTCTAAATCACCATAGTGCAGAGCTCGGATGATGACTTTTGCAAATTGGAGCAGGAAGCATGAAAAGTCATAGAAACAGAAAGCATGAGAAGAATCCTATTATGTGGGTGGCTGTGATAAACAAAACTTACGTTTTAATACTGACCAACCATTCATGTTCCAAGACCTCATCTACTTCCATCCCAAAGATACTTGAAACTGGGGGGTTTGTCAACATTATGAGAAAGAAGTGTACAGTAGTACTGCGCATAGCAAGGCCCACAAACAATTTCGGGGGGTGGGGAAAGGTATTATTCGGAATGTGGGTAAGTAAAACCATGGGTACATAAAACCATGGATATCGAATCCATAGCTAAGGGGGTCCAACTGTGTTAGGGCATGTAAGAAATCAGTTCATATGTGTGGTTTAACTGTGAAACCAGGCATGAAGCTGATTGGTTGGACCATGCCCAGCGAGCTAGCTGAGCCTGGGAATTTTGGCAACAGTTTCATATTCAAGTTTGAGCTATGCAGGTGCTTGCAGAGAGAGAGAGAGAGAGACAGTTCTTGCTTCATGAGCTGCTGGAAGGAGATTTTCCTCATGGACACCAAAAGACTATTTATATCTCTCTAAAAGAACATTGTGTGAGTCAATACAACTGATCTCATGATTGTAAATATGTTGTTCTGCTTTATGAAGAGTAAACTCCTTGTTTTTTACTGATCATCTGTGTGGCATTTTTTCTTTCTCTGGCAAAACAGTGCGTGGATTGATAAAACGTGAACTACGTATGCTTTACATTATGCCAACAAACTGTATATCTAATGTGCAAGGAAACCATTGCCTCTGTTCAAAACACTACAAATAGACTGGAATATGAGGATCTATATCCTAATTGGAGTGCCCAGTGGTGCAGTGGGTTAAACCACTGAGCTGCTGAACTTGTTAACCAAAAGGTTGCAGCAAGGAGCAGTGTGAGTTCCCACTGTTAGCCCCAGCTTCTGCCAACCTAGCAGTTCAAAAACATGCAAATGTGAGTAGATCAATAGGTACTGCTCTGGCAGGAAGGGAATGGGGCTCTATGCAGTCATGCCGGTCACATGACGTTGGAGGTATCTACGGACAATGCTGGCTCTTTGGCTTAGAAATGAGATGAGCACCAACCCCCAGAGTTGGTCACAACTGGACTTAATGTCAGGGGAAAACCTTTACCTTTACTATCCTAATGCAGTTGCTTTTCTTTCCAGCAGGCCCATAGCCAGGATTTCGATTCGGGGGAGGGGTGAGTTTTTTTCAGGGGGGGTTTCAGGAGGGCTGAGTTTCGGGGGGGGGGTGAGTGAGTGAAAGAGGGTCTACCCTAGCAAACCTTTTGTATCATTACCCCAATACCCCCATGCATATGGGATATATTGAGTATGGTGATCAGATCATGATATGAATAAACATAACAGTTTAAATAATGCACCAGTAAGGCCTTTTCGCAAACCACCATGAGAATTTCGGGGGGGGGGGGGCTGAAGCCCCTCAAGCCCCCCCCCCCCCCCCCCCCCGGCTACATGCCTGCTTTCCAGTATTTCTTAACATTTCTATTCAATAATTGCAATTTGAAGTTCCAAGACAGCCTGACCTGGAATGTTACAATGCAATGCAACTGAACCCAGATTCCTAATTTCAGATATGACAAACTAGAATGAAATCTATTGTAGGAATTTCTTCTTGCCAGTTATTCTTCCCTTTTAATGCTAAAATAGACTGGATATGTATTTTTTGCTACTAGATTTATGTCTCTTATGCTAAAACAGAGGAACACAGCTATCTCTGTTTATTCATCTGAGGGCATCTAGTGACATCTTTTGATAGTCTCCACAGCCACACATCCTGGGAAAGTCCTAGAAACACAGGCAACTATTTAGATCTTGATCAACAAACCAGCTCTGGTAGTTCTCATTTCTACCAGGAACAGATACCTTGAAAGACCAATGGATCTTCCTTGGCCATTCAAGACTTAAGCCACACTAAAATAGTTTCCATGGAGTAGCTGGGGTAGTTCACAACAATTTACTGTTGCTGGAGAAATCCATTCCTGACCATCGTAAAGTAATTGGAGGATTACTGCTAAACTCAGAAAAAATAGAGAAACCTGATGTATTTTCAAGAAGTCAGTACTGAAGATGCATCTCCAATGAAACCACTGGGTTGCTGACATTCCTGTTGCTATTTGCCATCAACTTGACTTCGACTCTATGAAGACCCTCCACATCAACTGCCTTGGTCTAATCTTACAAACTTGGGACTGTGCCTTCCTTTATTGTCTTAATCCATTTTTGCTACAATCTCCCTATTTTCTTTCACTTTACCTAGAACCACTAATGATAAACATCATATATAAGTAGGTAGAATTTTTTATTTGATAACATGTATACATGACTTATTATTCTCGTATATTGTTAGAATTATAATTCAATTTAGAGTGGTTTAGGTTGTAGGAATCAACCTGCCATCGTTTAGAAAGGGGCAGAGTCTGAGATGTGTGTTGGATGATGCCATCATCTTATGACATGTGAGTGTGGAGAAGAGCAAACCACAGACTACCTACTACAATGCAACCTGAGCCCTGCCACATGCACAATGGAGGACCTTCTCAAAGTGACCCCAGAGGCACTCCAAGTGGCCAGCTTCTGTCAAAAGACCTTTAGCATAATGCCAAGATTTTTAAAACTTTGTGTTTTTAAGTGCATTTTAACTGTACCCTCAACTTGCTTCTGACACGATAAATAAATATCACCTTACTAACCCACTGAGAGATCTTCAAGTTAGTGGCTTCAATCATATCTGGAGCAACCTGTCAACTTCTACAAATGTGGTGTTTACAGTGGCTTAAAAAGATGGGAGAAGTGTGTGTCCCTTGGTGGCACCTATGTAGAGAAGGACTAATAACTGTGCCAAGTTTCATTGCTCTCAGTTCACAGGAAGTGGGTCAGGGGGAATCTTTAATGAACACCCCTCGTATCTTCCCATCGACTGTTGTCTTGTCATCTTCTATGCACAAGCAACTGCATAGAAAAATCCTAGATCTTATGTTATAGGAGAGTAGGGCTTGGTTAGACACTGGGAGGAATAATGTCGAACAGAAGTGTGGATTTTAATACTGTCAAGTAAGGACTTCTCAATCAAGAAAGCCACGATCCTTGGCTTGCCAGACCTGACCAGGGCTCCTAGATGCCTCTCATCGATAGGGCAGTTATAAGTCAATGCTGACTTGATGGTAATTAATATCAACATGTGATTTCTCAGACACAACAATTGTACCCATATTTCACATGTTTTATACTTGGTCTGTTACTTTAGTGGTCTCACTGATTGGGATAGATTGCATGGGTTGAATAGTGAACTAGTCCCCAGTCAAATTAATGTGCCTTTTGTTGTTGGTTTGTTTCTGGTGTTGGTATGCCGGCTTTGTTGTTTCATATGGACCCACCTGAGCTGATATTATTTAAGCCCAAAGACATGCTGCAGATCAAAGACATGAACATTCATCATCTTAAATCTTAGATCACATTCCTTCCTCCATTTTCTGAATCTCACCCTGACTCTCTCCTTGGCTCCTTAAGATTTGAACACAGCTTCTATTGGATACATGGAAATCTCCATGGAACGTGACTTGGCTTAGCCCCAATGCTCCAAGGGATCAGTTGCTATTATATACATCAGTATCTCATTACAGAGCTATAAAATCTGCTCCAGCCAAACATAATACGGAGTCTATCTGCACATCAGATGTTGATCTCTCTGAAAATGAGGAATTTGGCAGAAGCTTCTGCAGCAAAACAAAAAACGAGCCTTCTCCTTGTGTGATTCTTGCGTGTAGCCATCATCCATTCACAAATCTTTCCACTGTGTCACGCAGCCATCTGTCACAGTCATTCAGTCTGGAGATAGATAACAGTTGTTGCAGAGAGATTGTTGTACATGGTGCATTAGATTAACCCACTTCAAAAAGCACATCAGAACTAATTAAATCAGTGAAAAAGGAGCAAAAATGAAACAATAACACTTCTCTCGATGCACAAACTATGGCTCCTCTCCCAGCCTTGGAATACTAGTAACCCAAAGAAGACAGTTTTCTAAGGAAGTGGAGAGCATCATTGTACACATACACTTGATACAAAAGGAGACTTATGGCACCTTAAAGACTAACGTATTTCCTCATAAAATGTCATAGACTACACTGTATTACCTTCTGGTGAATTTAACAGGAAACTACAAGCCACTCTGTATCAAGCCTGGTGGTCCACTGAACTTAATGCAGTTTATTCTGATAGGCAGTAGCCTATCAGAATATAGAATTTTGGAAAGCATTCTTTCCTAGCCCTTCATGATAGATTTTTCCAACGAGAGATGTGAAGAAATGAATTGAAGGCCTTTGACATGCCAAGTATGCTCTCTGCTCCTTTTTGTTGGCTCTCTCTTCTTCCCATTCTGTTGGCATTTCCTCTGGTGAAACATGAATCCAAACTTCAGTAAATCCAACCGACTAGAGGGCAGTCTTCTAAAGAATTCTGGGACATGTTACAGATTTCTCATGAGGCTTCCTAAATAATCCCGTCAGCCAATCAGGGCACAGATGCCCAGTTAGCATGGGGAGAGAGCAAGACCAGAAAAAGCCTACCCAAGCAACTTATAGTGGTATACTGAAGTTAAAATCAGCCCTCTACATTTTCAGGTTTAACTTTTGTGGATTTGATTATTCACAGATTAATATTTTCTCTTAGGAATCTCTTACTCCTTTAGCAGGATTCTATGTATGATTAAATCTTGATCTAACTAATAGAGGTTTTTTTTCTGATCCATAATGATAACAAATATGTTTCAGTGTATGGCTGTTTCTGTAGGGACTCCAAGACAAATGCCTGAAACTTGGAATGGGCACGAAATGACTGTAGGAGGATGTATCTTGGAATCATTTATTTTTTTCTAATTCTTCAAATTGTTGTTGTTCATTCGTTCAGTCGTCTCCGACTCTTCGTGACCTCATGGACCAGCCCACGCCAGAGCTCCCTGTCGGCCGTTACCACCCCCAGCTTCAAATTAATTTAATTCAAATCTGTCTGCAACATTTAGTTACACCTTTAGCCACTAGGTATCAGGTATCTCCAACCACAACATACCTTTTCATAGAAAGAATTTGACAAGAAGCCAACTTGTGAACTACCAATTACTAAAAGTTGTAGGAAAAGTAACTTCCATGGGGATATACCAAAGTGGAAATCATCTATCGGACCGATAGCAAGTTATTTAACCTCAGCAGACTGAAAGCCAAAAGAAAGGTCACAATAACATCTGTTATAGAACTCCAATATGCTGATGACAATGTCATCTGTGCACATTCAGAAGAAGATCTACAAGCCACTCTTAACACCTATGCAGGAGAATAAGAGAATCTCGGCCTCTCATTGAATATTGAGAAAACCAAAGTGCTCTTCCAGCAGGTACCAACCAATCCGTCTGCAATGTCAGAAATACAGCTTGGTGGTCTAACATTAGAAAATGTTGACAATTCCCACTACCTTGGCAGCCACCTCTCCACAAAAGTCAACACTGACACTGAAATACAGCCCCGCCTGAGCTCTGCAAGTGAAACATTTTTCCGAATGAAGCAGAGAGTGTTTGAGGACCAGGATATCCGTAGGGAGACCAAGGTGCTTGTTTATAAAGCCATTGTCCTCCCAACCCTGCTATACACCTGCAAAACATGGACTGTCTACAGATGTCACACGCAACTCCTGGAACGATTCCATCAGTGCTGCCTCCGAAAAATCCTGCAAATCTCTTGGAAAGACAGGTGGACAAATGTCAGTGTACTGGAAGAAGCAAAGACCATCAACACTGAAGCGATGGTCCTCCACCATCAACTCCACTAGACTGGCCAAGTTGTCTGAATGCCCGATCAGTTACTATACTCCCAACTCAAGAACAGGAAACATAATGTTAGTGGGCAGGAAAAGGGATTTAAAGATGGGCTTAAAGCCAATCTTAAAAACTGTGGCATAGACACTGAGAACTGGGAAGACCTGGCCCTTGAGAGCTCTAGATGGAGGTGAGCTGTGACCAGCAGTGCTGCAGAATTTGAAGAGGCACAAATGGAGGGTGAAAGAGAGAAATGTGCCAAGAGGAAGGCATGTCAAGCTAACCCTGACCAGGACCACCTTCCACCTGGAAACCAATGTCCTCACTGCAGGAGAACATGCGGATGAAGAATAGGGCTCCATAGCCACCTACGGACCCACCGCCAAGACACCACATCTGGAGGACCATCATCCTCAAGCTACGAGGGATCACCTAACTATACCTTTATTCAGAGCATCTGAGACTCCAGATCAGCAGCACGCAAGGCAAGACACAGTCTTATAGCAAATGGAAGCAATGACATTCCTGAGCAGAATGCAAGGGCGGGGTTCTTCGGTCTCTTGCAGTTACATCTTGGATATGGTTTGCATTCATTATTACAACTGGCTCAGTGTTGATTTCTTGACTTACTACCATGTTGGAACATTCAGAGATATGCTTCATTAAGGATCGGGCACAATTGCCCTCAATTATCAGCTTCATCTTTTGGGATGAACATCTCAAGAAAAAAATAGAAGGCTTACCCAAAGATCCCATAAATCCAAAGCTGTGTTCAAAACTTGACAGTTTCATTATATCACTTGGAGCTTTCTGTTTATTACTTCATAGGTTGTATTCTTCCCTGACCAAAGTTCAGTATTGTTGCAAGCAAAACCCTTGTCTGGAAGAACCCTGGCTCTCATACCTTTGTGGAATGGGACAGCATAAAATTATTGCTGGCTTCCTTCCCACTCAGCTCTTGCTCAACTGCAGTCCACTGCTCTCCTTTAAAAGCAGCTGGACTTCTTTAAACCTTGTATGATCTTATTGGAGAAAATTGAATTTGCATCTGTGAAGAAATGTTTCAGCTTTCTAACAGCTGCTTCTGGAAAACAACTCCTGACATTGCAAATTGCTTCAGATAACACCCTGGCAGATAATATACTTTTGATTTCATCTCTGGACAGAAAGACTCTCACAGCTCTTCAGTGCCCTGTTCCCCACCAAAAACAAAAAATATATATCTTAAGGCATATCAGCAGCTTAGAAAGACAGAAGGGGCTGACTCTTAAGACACACTCGGGAGGGCTTTTCCATTCTCAGATGCTGAATGGAAATGAGCTAGGGGAGTCTTTATGATTACCTTTTGCAAATTCCCTTCCCATTCCTTTTGTTTTATTGATTTTTATAGGACATTTTCCAATGTGCTTTGAAGTTCCTGGCTGGAGACCACTCGGGGTTTGCTAGGAATGTTTTCCTAGCCAAAATACACATAACTGGAAAAGCAGAATCTTTATAGATGTCTGTAACAATGACAAGCATACAAATAGGATTTATCTTCTTTCTACCACCAGCAAGTTGTAGAAAATCAAATGCATGATCATATTGCCTCTGTGGGCCAAACAGCGATGAAAGAGTGCAGAAGAAGACCCTCAAGGCCAGTGGACCTCTTTCTGCTGGTGCTACAATAGTGGCAATGGGAGGGAATGGCATGCCAAGGAGCGGACTAAAGACTGGTTTAGTTTCTTCACACTTGAGAAATGATATATAAAACGTGTACTCTGGAACTTGCATGCTGATATTCTTTACAGTCGCCTTCCACATTGGAGAGAATGAGCTTAGGACCAACATGGCTTCTCCCATCCCTATAGTACTGCCATCTTTGAGAGCTCTTGAAGAAGATGGGGAGACAATGCTGAGGACTTCTGTTTTCTGTGGCTAATAGTGACTTCTATGCTGTGCTTTGGGTTTTTGTCCACACTTTGTAAGAGCTGGTTAAGACTTATTTTGTTCACCAAGTACCACTCCCATTCAATCTGTATCCCAGTTTTCTGCTAGAAAGACATCATATTGTATACATCGAGATCTCAGCCTATGACCCAGGCATGAGCAAACTTTGACCCTCCAGGTGTTTTGGACTTCAACTACCCCAATTCCTAACAGCCTCAGGCCCCTTCCTAAAGCTTAAGTAGCTGAGGTCGAAAAGGAAGAAGCCTGAGGCTATTAGGAATTGTGGGAGCTGAAGTCCAAAACACCTGGAGGGCCAAACTTTACCCATGCCTGCTATGACTTCAGCACTGAAAGGATGTGAATGCTGGAGAGGCAAGAATGTACTATGTAGGAGAAATGGAATTAGCCACTGAAACCACATCGACCAACTCTGGCTTTTCAGCTTTCACCATATACTACTCCTCCAAGGAAGAGATCAAGGGACAACACGGTCATGGTTACTTTTTATCTTATTGATTGCAGCTTATAGTTTTATCCCATGCCTGGGTAATTAATAAAGAAAATTTGTCAAAAGTTCACAAAAATTAGGGTTTTTGTGTGTGGGTTAAGTAAGTAGGTAGGTAGGCAGGCAGGTAGTGGCAAATACATATTACGAAATTAGGCTTTGACAAGTATGTAAGAAGTTAGTATATACAAATGGAGGTATTTAGCCACAAAGTTGAGTTATAGTAGTAGTAGACATTTTAATATAAGTGTGTGTTTGGATGTTTGTCTTGTATGTCGATATTTTTGTGTTGTTCAGTGTTTTACTTCAATAAAAATGATTTATAAAAAAAAGGTTCACAAAAATTAAGATCTACTAATACAAGTATTTTAAAAGGACACTCATTACCCATAATTAAAAGTGTGATTACACATGTATGTGTATATATGTGTGTGTGTGTATGAGTTGAGATATATGTCTGCTGGGAATTCTAAAATTTTCAGTTTGTGAAGTCTTGCATTCAGATAACATGATTAAGGGTCACCTATCCCTAAAATATCCATCCCATTTCCCTTGGACATGCCCAGCATTTTTAAATTTTAATCCTTACATTTGGCCCTGCCTCAGGTTTTTAAAATGCGTCGTGTCATTATTGTATTGTTTTGCTTTGTTATGAGTTATTTATTGTTGTTTTGTTGTTGTTATGTTTTATGATGTATTTGGGCTCGGCCTCTTGTAAGCCGCACCGAGTCCTGTGGGAGATGGTAGCGGGGTATAAATAAAGGTTTATTATTATTATTATTATTATTATTATTATTATTATTATTACATGGATACGTAATCATATTTTCTCTTTCCATAGAGTAAAGTTACCTCACGATACTTGCTGAATTCTGTTTGCTCATTATGCTAGACTTATGTCAAAAGATATAAGTATAGACGAATATGTAATTTATATGTTGCGCCAGCTCCACTGGCTGCCAGTTTATTCATACCAACACGAGATTATAAACATATTAGAAACTTCTCTTGTTGTCTAATCTTGTTACAAGAAGCTAACAGAAGTGCATTTATCCAGACATTGTTGTCTTCCTCAAAGTTCTTCCAAAATCCCCTATTCTTATGGCTCTCCTTTTTCTGCCACCCCTTTTAAATGTTAAACATGTGGTTGATCTTTAATGGCGACTGTGGCAAGATAAAACTCTAAAGAAATGTGCAGTCCTGTAGCAATCTGAAGGCAGGATTCCAAAAAATGTGTAGCCTGTCTCTGAACCGATGCTGAAAACTGTTCCGCTCACTTAATCACGCTTATCTTGGGGTCACCAGTCAATGGCACTGAAAACAGGAAGTCATAACATTCTAAATAAATATTTGCACTAAGAGAGCATAGGGGAATCTTGGGAAGAAGTCAATGGATTGAATCCAAACTTAGTCACGCTTCAAGTAGATCCACTGAAATTAATGGAACTTCTCGGCACCATGACTGAGTCCCGCTCATGTCGGTGGGGCTCCACGACGCTGAAATAAATCTGGATCCAACCCAATCACTTTCTCCTGCCAGAGACATGACATGCTTAAAGTAGGCACTTGGCCAGAAGTTGGCCTGCTAGCAATTCAACAGATCTTTCCTTTCATTCATGTAGTGAGAAGGCTACTCTCTTTCCAAACTGCAGTGAAGAAATAGCCCTGTTGTCTCCGAGTGATTGAGGGTCTCTAATCCTTTCTCCTCCCTCATCTGCCAGACTGAGGCCTGAGCAAAGCAGAAATCCCACCTTCCACAAATTGCCCATCATTAAAGATGGATGACTGGTGCTTAACTTCCACTTAAGTTCCACACAATTCTGAAAGGTAAACACAAGGCAAGAAGGAGGACAAAGTAGGGTCTGCATCAGTACATTTAACTCCATTTACTTCTGACATCAAAACAAGGGAAGGCCAGTCTATATATTGTATCCCAGAATTTGCTTCTGGGGGAACACTTTTAAATGCAGTAATCCCTCCACATTTGTGGTTCTGGCTTTTGTGGATTTGATTATCCACAGATTTTATTTAAAATGTTATC
Organism: Anolis sagrei ordinatus; assembly: GCF_025583915.1. NCBI lineage: Eukaryota > Metazoa > Chordata > Lepidosauria > Squamata > Anolidae > Anolis > Anolis sagrei. The sequence goes on from NW_026845477.1 coordinate 22,800,884, forward strand.
ACTAGGAATCTCTATTTCCTCCAGTGGTCAACTTCCTTCACTCATGCTGAAGGACTTGGGAACTGCTTGGGAGAACATCTCTCTAGGAATTTCTAGGTACTCCGATGCAATTCTATAGCCAACCACCAGTGGAAATTGACCATAATGTCATGCTGGAAGACCTAGAAATTCATAGAGAGGGGTATTGTCGCAGGCTTTCATGGCTGGAATCACTGGATTGTTGTAGGCTTTTTAGGCTATATGGCCATGTTCTAGAAGCATTCTCTCCTGACATTTTGCCTGCATCTATGGCGAGCATCCTCAGAGGTTGTGAGATATATAGCCCAAAAAACCTACAACAACCCATAAAGAGGTGTTCTCTCTAGTAAAAAAAATTAGCATTTTCTTAACTTGTGGTGGTTCACTTTCACTGTGCCCCCTAAATCCAACAATCCAAAGTCAATCAATAAATTGCCAAGCACCAGTTCTCTGGTGCACTGATGTGCAGATAATTACCAACCCTTCTGCCCCCGGTGGCACAGTGGGTTAAACTTCTGAGCAGCTGAACTTGCTGCCCGAAAGGTTGGCAGTTCGAATCCGGAGAGTGGGGTGAGCTCCTGCTGTTGGCCCCAGCTTCTGCCAACTTAGCAGTTCGAAAACATGCAAAATGTGAATAGAACAATAGGTACTGATTTGGTAGGAATGTAACGGTGCTCCATACAGTCATGCCGGTCATATTACCTTGGAGGTGTTTACGAACAATGCTGGCTTTTCGGCTTAGAAATGGACATGAGCACCACCCTCCAGAATCAGACACGACTAGACTTAATATCAGAGGGAAACCTTTACCTTTACCTACCTACCCTTCTAGCATTTGCACAGTAAGCCGATACCATCCAGTGGTTTAGAGGCAACTGATCACTTCTATGTCAAGTGCAGCAGCCAGATTACATTGCACCTTAGTCTCAAAATATCTAGTATATTACAGTATTTGTTACAGGAAAACCCTTAATGGACAGAGCCTTTTGCATTTCTCCTCCAACATTTCCAGTTTTATAACAAAGAGGAGAAACTCTTTGACTAATGAGCAGGATCTCTCCCCCCCTTGTAATTCCTGATATTACAAAAATATGTGTGCAAAAGGGGAATTATGTCACAAAGTCAAATAGTAAACATTTTCTCACATCTTAAAAGACTTGCAACTCTCACTATTCCTTGTCTAAGAAGATGCTATAAACTTCACAGGTTTGCCATAAATTGACAGGTGACTTGAACACACACAATATATATATACTTGCACAGCATGGGATACTAGAATATCAAAGTTCTTTAGGAAATGAATAAAGAAGCAAGACAGCAGTGGCAAGAAAAAATCAGCTTGTTTTCCTAATTTACCTGGTTGATAGGATACATTTGTAATAATATGAACTATGAGAAGAGAAATGGCAGTTCCACCCAAATATGTATATGAGCACTCTCAGCTTGTGGGCCTGATGGGCCAGGCATGCATATTCATCACTCAACAATTTGCATGTGTGAATGAGAGGTCACAGATCAAACACCACACTGAGAGAACTCAAAAGCTATGCATGCATTCAGCGGTCTTTCATCAAGTAATGAGTAATCGAGTGAATAAAGCAGTGTAGTATGGGCAACGCTGAAGTTCACTGGCAAAACACATGCATAGCATGTGAAATGTCCTGGGTTCAATCTTGTGCCTCTTCAACAACTTAGTTATGAATTTATTTACACATGCAATTCCTCCAGCCACAGACAACATAGCCTGTATTAAAGAATGCTGGATTATGTACTCTGACATCTAGAGAGAAATATACACCCCAAGCATCAGGCTGAAACTTCTATTATCCTTCAGCATTGGTGCTAACTCAGGCATGGGCAAACTTTATGGTCCTCAGTGTGTTTTTCCTTGACATTAAGTCTAGTTGTGTCCAAAGAGCCAGTGTTGTTTGTAGATGCCTCCAAGGTCATGTAGGCAGCATGACTGCATGGAGCGCCATTACCTTCTGTCGAAGTGATACCTATTGACCTATTGATCTACTCACATCTGCATGTTTTCAAAATGCTAGGTTGGCAGAAGCTAGGGCTAACAGTGGAAGCTCACCCTGCTCTCCAGATACAAACTGCCCACCTTTTAGTCAGCAAGTTCTACAACTCAATGGTTTAGCCTGCTGCGCCACTGGGGGCTCTGATGCAGTCACGCAAATAGGCTTGACCCGAACCATAAAGGGCTTTATAGGTAATGACCTGCACTTTGGATTGGGCTCAGAAACACACAGGCAGCCAGTGGAGCTGCTTTAACAGGGGAGTGGTTTTCTCCCTATTAGAAATCTGGCTGCTGCTCTTTGCAGTTTCCGCACCGTCTTCATAGGCAGCCCCACATAAAATGCATTACAGTAATCCATCCAAGATGTAACTAAGGCATGGACCACTGTGGCCAGATCAGGCTTTTCGAGGTACGGGCACAGTTGGCACACAAGTTTTAAATATCCAATTGCTATGAATAGTTATGAAAGCTGGATAGTGAAGAAAAATGGTGGGAAGATAATCAATTCATTTTAAATGTGGTGCTGGAGCAGACTTCTATGGATACCTTGGACTGCCATAAAGACCAAGAAATGGGTCCTTGAGAAAATCAAGGCTGAACCCTCCCTATAAGTCAAGATGAATGAACTGAGATTGCTGTATGTTGGATATCATGACAACAAATGAAGAAGGCAGAAGGTAATAGGGAAAGAAAAGGGCTACCTTGCAATCATGAGGTCATGCAGTCTGCAAGATCTGGTCAGGTTGTTGATAACAGAGTGGTTTGGTGGTCTATCATTCATATAGTTTCCATAGGTCAGCTGACTTGATGGAAATTAACAAGTCATAACAATAATTTCAAATATCAAACATTAAATACCTAACAGAAATCAGATAAAAGAGTAGTGGTGAAAATTATAGGCAGACAAATCAAATTCTGTTAAAACGGCCTGGAAGATCTTTTCAGAACGATCAGAAAAGGAATCAAATACCACATCCCATCAGAGTCCCACAGAAATGGGGCCAATATTGAAAATAAACATAATAATATTGAAAATAAACATAATAAACACAAAGCTTTCGACAATACAACACACATAATAGTAATAGTAACTGTAATAGTAATAGCACTTTTCCTCTTGTGCCCAGGATACCATCTGATGGATCACAATGACATACTCATGAATTGGACATCATGAACTGCATGGCTAGAAAATAATTGCCATCTAATATCCTGGAATGTAGCCTAACAGTAGAGAACTTGTGGCCCTCCAGATATTGGACTACATTTGCCATCTGTCCTAGTCAGAAAAGCCAATGTTGAAGGATTATGGAAACTGCAGTTGGACCTCTAGAAGCCCACATATTTCCATCTATGGTATAGACCAGAGCTCGGAAAAGTTACCTGTTTTGAATATAATCCCACCCCCCCCCCAAACCAGAACCAGCATGACCAGATAGGTAATAATAATTTAGTATATCTTTATCCATAACTTCTTATATTCCTATATATAAATCTTATATCCTTATATATACATCAACCCTTGATAACTTTAAATAACTCACTTTGCTCACTCTAGTCTAGCTGGTTTTATTTGCCCTTGGCATAATATCCATTGCAAAAATTCTGTATATTACAGATACCAGTTGCATGTTCATTGCCCAGCACTATCAGTGAGCTGAATTAAGGAGATAGGAAAGTTTTGTCTGTCACCCACTTACATGTTCACATTTTCCTTCCAAACTGTTGAACACCGGGAAATGTGAAGCAAACCCTGCAAACTGGGTTACAGCGTTTTTGCACACAGGGCACGGCTGAGGATGAGTAAAGCCAACCAATGGTTCGTTACTACTCTGCATATCAAAAGGATGAACAAATGTAACCAAAGTCTATTTCTCACCCACAAAAATCAAGGATACAGTTGCAGAAATGCAAACAAATGCAAAGCCCAAACAAGAGTGGTGTTTTCACACAGTTTGTTTTGCTGAGCATAATGAACCATTACAACACCAATTGAGACCACAATGAAAACCAAACAGGGAGCCAGTGGCAGACACTGGATTACTGAAATGAAAGCCAAACATGGACTCGGTGGCTCATAGCACCCACTCAAAACACCAGACCACACTTTTTCTTTCCTAGCTAGGTCTTATTTCATGCACCCTCGTTTGTTTCTCTGTGCCATGGGAGCTGAAATTGCTTTGGGAAGCTGGATAATTATTTTTTTTAAGGGAGAGTCAAAAGGGAGTAGCAGCACAACATTGTTTTGGCTGGAGGCCACATAAAGAGCCTTGAGGTGAAGGCAACTCACCTGGGAGCCAAAGGGTGAAGAGCTCTCCCCAGGTGCAACTCCAGGCAAAACCAGCTTGAAGGCAAGAATTCCTGCTAACCAAAGCAGCAAAACAGACTTTCATGTGAAAAGAAGACTGGCTGATGCAGGAAAGAGACCACAAAAACTGGAGCAGACATCCCTGGTCTTGTGCCTTCCATTATGTTGAACTGCAATGCTCAGCATCCCCAACTTAACATGTTGTAGCATGCTCTGTGTGCATCATGTCTCAGCTTCAGTCTCACTGGCTCTGACAGCAAAAACCTTATGAAAGACTTTTAACAGTCATAACAGATTTTTCCTGGGCTCGAGAAACCAGGTATTTGACTACATCAGATACTAATATTAATTTTGCAATAATAACCCAAACACATCCAAACACTTGGAAGCAGTCAAAGATGGCACCATGCCACTTGCAGAAAGGATATGTATGCCAATGATTTAGACAAGATAGAAGAGAAATAGAAAAGTTGAACAGGAGTCTGTAATAATGCCATTCAATAGATCTTAAGACTCTCATTCTGCACATCCTTTTGAAAAGATAATCCTTATTAATGCATATTTTGGAGATACTATGAACTGGCAAGCAACAGAAGATGTTGCTAATTGGATGCCTTGTGACTTATTACTGATTTACATATGTATTTATTTTAAAAAGCAGCCCTCAAATTACTGATATGAGCATTGGTCTTTGCCAAGACCGCTGCAGAAATTGGACTTCCAAGTCTCATGGAAATTCATTTGCCAAAAGTTGCTGCCATAGGAAAGATGCTCTTGAGCAGTCTAACATTTAACAATTCCAGCTGCCTTTAATTTCTAAAGACATATTTTTCTTACTCATTTCATCTAAAATATTCCTGCCCAGCCTCCCTCCATCCAATTGTGAGCCAAGACTCTGGCAAACTACAGTGCTAAGCAGATATTATGCGTATGCATTTTGAACTTTATTTTAAACCACACCTATGTTTTCCAAGTGCAAGATGATAATAAAGAAGTTTGCTTTGCAAAACATCATGGAGAAAAACCCATATAAATAAAAGCCTTCTTAGAAAGACCTTTTCTGTGATATCATGATAACTCTAAGGGTTTCTTCTATGACAGACAGCTAAATTTATTTATTTATTTATTTATTTATTTATTTATTTATTTATTTATTTATTGGGTTGTTGTAGGATTTTTCGGGCTATATGGCCATGGTCTAGAGGCATTCCCTCCTGACGTTTCGCCTGCATCTATGGCAAGCATCCTCAGAGGTAGTGAGGTCTGTTGGAACTCCAGGAGACAAGAGTCCTTTGTCTCACCCTGGTCTCACCCTGGTCATTCCACAGAAATATAAACCCTTTTTCCTAGTTCCAACAGACCTCACTACCTCTGAGGATGCTTGGCATAGATGCAGGCGAAATGTCAGGAGAGAATGCCTCTAGACCATGGCCATATAGCCCGAAAAAACCTACAACAACCCAGTGATCCCGGCCATGAAAGCCTTCAACAATATATTTATTTATTTATTTATTTATTTATATTTTGCCCTATTTCCCTGGAGGGACTCCAGGCAGATTCCAACATAAAAGGCAAACATTCAATGCCCAAACACAACAACAATACACCCATAGTAACGCAATCTGGCAACCCAACATATAAAAACAAATTATGACTTAACAACTAAAATTAAATAAAAAATTGAACCTGTTATATCAGACATTAGACAAAACATCAAACAGAAGCATCAATTCTATATGCAGATATAGAAAAAGATAAGGAATAAAACATTTGATGTATTAATTTTTTTAATTGCCTGTGCTTCAACACAGTGTCAATTTCAAGAAAGTGAACGTCTCAGTTTCTTCTTTAAACTTTTCCTCTTTTCCCTTTCCCTTTTTTCTTTTTCAATTGAAGGATGATTTCATCTTAATAGATGTGATGCCTCTACATTTTGTATATCTCAGCCATAAAACTGTTTCCTGCCGGTGAAATGTTTAGTTATTTTGGACAGAATTCTCTTTGCCTCAGACCAGAACACAGTCTCAGGCGAGATCATAAACAATGCTTTGCCCAGAACCATGGCCAGTTTTGCATTACTGAAAAGTAAAGAAAAAAACCAAAACAGAAACACAATGGAAAACAAAACACTGACAAAGCAATGCAGGCTCTAGTTTAGCAGGAGTTCCCACCCTCCCCATTTATTTCCCACATACACACACCACAATAAATTCTTAAGCCAGGGCTGTTATCGCAATATTGCATTGTCTCTGCTGACTTTTCACCTTGGCGCTGCCAAGTGCCTCCGGAGTTTGAACACACCTTCTTGATTTAATCGAGACAGATTAATCCCAAGAGCAAACACTCCTTGGGAAATCGAGGATGCAGAAAAATTGCATTAAGGTAAACAGTTGCACCAGTGCATATATATATACCTGTGGCATGACCCAGTAAGCAAAGTTAAGCCAAGCGACAGTCTTGAATGCCAAGCTAAATATAATAAAGCTTCCTGAGATAATCTATAGTGCTCTCCACAAACTAAAATTGTATATTTGGTGTATTTCAGCTGTGTTTTATCCACCTAGTAGAGGAAAGCACAGCTGGCATCTAAACTGGCATTTTAGTTACATAACTTTTTAGCCTATGGATCTCCTCCAGCCGAGTCCTTTGCAAGGTGGACCCTCAGCACACATGCACATCTAACCACAACTCTGACCGTACGTTCCTCCTACCTCTTTTCCTCCTAAATCCTTCCTTCGTGGCTTCTCTTCCTCTTTGACAGCTTTGCCTTCCCTGGAATTTCTATAAGGAGCAGCTGGCGTCTCTGGGTTAATCCATGAGCTGGTGGTTTAGCAATCCCATGAGTCTGTTAATTAGTTTAATCGCTCGCTGGCACCCAGGATGAGAGGCTACTTGAACACTCGGGGAGGTCCATCCAGCTGCTGCTGCTGCGTCCGCCTCTGCCCAAAAAACCTCCTCCTCCTCCTCTTGGTTTTTCTTCTTCTTCTTCTCTCCAATGGACTTGTTTACTCTTTTTTAAAAAGCAAAGCAATGCCTTCTGGAGCTGCTCTGTTACCCGAGTTTCCAGGAGGCTGGGCGAGAGAGCGCTGCGCTCCCCTCCTCCTGGCTGCCTCTGGCGAGAGGAGCATGAATAGATTTCAGCGCATTCCTGATGCTGCTCTGTCAGTTGCAATGTGCTCAGCTGTCAAAGCTGGCCCCCATCATAGCAAAGAGAGAGGGAGGGAGAAAGGGGAAAAAAGGGAGGAGGCACTGGGCAAAGAGATGAGAGGCTTTGGCTTAGTTAGGCAGGTGAATCTAATTTTTGGGGAAGAGGCTGGGGAAGGACAACGTTACACAAACTAAACAGAGAAAGAGAGAAGAAAAGGACCTCCATTCCACAGTTAAGCAGAGAAACCCTTTGCCCTATAAACATGAGGACCAACAACAATCTCTCTCTTGCCCAGCCACGATTTCAGAGCTGATCCACTCTCTTCCCCTCCGGTCCCAACTTCAATTCCTAAAGCAAACCCAAGGTGCAGAACCATCAAGGCAGTTGGGACAGCACTTGCATTGCCATGGCTCAATGCTGTGAAATCATGGGAGTTGTAGTTCAGTGGCAGAGAAGGCCACTGAACTAGAGAAGGTATCCTCAAACTGTGGCCCTCCAACTGTTTGGGCCTCCAACTTCCAGAATTCCTGACCATTGAACAAGCTGATTAGGGCTTCTGGGAGCTGGAGGCCAAAACAACTGGAGGGCCACAGTTTAAGGATTCCTGTTTTAGAGTATTAAGCCATGGCAAGTTAATGTGCTATCAAACTGCATTGATTCCATAGTGTAACTGCATCCTGGGTTGGATTTAGGAATTGAGGTTGGAGCTGGAAGGAGAAGAGAGTGGGACAGTCCTGAAATCATGTGGTGTCAAACTGCAATAATTCTATAGTGTAATCACAGCCCCATAGAGATTGGAAATCTGGGCCCTGGGAAAAATGGGGTTCAAGGCATCAGATCCCATCTGATCTTGGAAGATAAAGAGGGTCAGGCCTAGTTAGCATTGGAATGGGAGACTGTCAACAAATATCTGGTGCTACATTTCAGAAGAAGGAATTGGCAAAGCCTCACTATGTTCGTCATGGGGCTGCCATAAGTTTCAGGCAACATGAAGGCACATACATACATGTACACACGTGATAAGTCGGAGTTGGATTTAAGTTGGACTTAAGGGTCATAACAAAAACAACAAATGTTTCCATCCCCACTAGAAACAGATCTTCAACGTTTTCCACGAGTGCTTCTCTTTCAGTCCCACCACCTTCCCTGAGAGTCAAGGCACCAAATCCAGTCTGCTCTTGCCTGCTAAGCAGGATCAGCCCTTGGATGAGAGGCCACCAACAAATACTACTAGATGCTATTTTTCTGAGGAAGAGGCTGGCAAAACCACTCTGAATATTCCTTGCCTTAGAAAACCCTATGAAATTTACAGGGTCGCTATCAGCTGACATGCAGCTTAAGGGAACATACCTACACGAACATGATAAGATTGAAGGTTTCTAACAATTTTTTCCATCTCCACTAGAAACAGATCTTTAAGACATTCAGAGGGGACCCCTCTTTCAATCCTATCACCTTCCCTAGGATTCAAGGAATCAGATCCTGGCTGATCTTGGAAGCTAAGCAAGGTCAGCCCTGGCTAGTGCTTGGATGAGAGACTCCCAACGAATAGTAGGTGAAGTATTTCAGAAGAAAGGACTAGCAAAACCATCTCAAAGTATTCTTTGAAATCCTATGAAAGTCATAGAGTCATCATACACCTGGGAGGCACATGCATGCACACATATAATAAGATTGCCATAAGTCAGAGTTGGCTTGAAAGATCCTAACAAAACTAGTATTTCCTTCTCTACCAGCAAAAGACCTTTAAGACATTTAAGGGGACCTCTCTTTCAATCCCATCACCTTCTTTGGGATTCAAGGAACCAGATCCTGACTGATCTTGGAAGCTAAGCAGGGTCAGCCCTAGCTAGTACTTGGATGGGAGACCACTAAGGAAGACCAGGTGCCATAGGCCAGGATATAAGAAGGTACTGGCAAAACTGCCTCTGACTATTCCTTGAAAACCTGTGAAATTCACAGTCACCATAAGTCAACTGGCAATTGGGAGGCACATGTATATGATTGTCATAAGTCAGAGTTTGCTTAAAAGTTCATAAGGAGAACAATAGTATCTGCTTGAGTCTCCTTGTGGAGAGAGAACACAGGCTATAAATAAATAAACATAATAATAATAATAATAATAATAATAATAATAATAATAATCTGGGACTTCCAAATTCAGACTGACAGAGTTTTGAAGCGCAATATTACGATCGTATTAAAAAAACAAAGTATGGAACGTCAGTGTTGCAATCCCAGGAGACAACAGGATTGAAGAGAAACAATTGGAAAAGCTGACACAATATGAGGATTTAAAGATCGAACTGCACAAGCTAGTAAAGGTGGTCCCGGTGGTGATCGGCACACTGGGTGCAGTGCCTAAAGACCTTGGCTTGCACTTAAACACAACTGGCGCTGACAAAATTACCATCTGCCAGCTGCAAAAGGCCACCTTACTGGGATCTGCATGCATTATTCGCCAATACATCACACAGTCCTAGACATGTGGGAAGTGTCCGACATGTGATCCAATACAACAGCCAGCATAGTGACCTTGTTTGTTGTGTAATAATCTTGTTGTGTTTCATATAATAATAATAATTCTACCTCTGCCAAGAGCAGATCTCTGGACCGACAGAAGAGGCCCCTTCTTTCAGTGCCACAACTTTTCCTGGGATTTAAGTCACCGGATTCCATCTGACCTTGGATGCTAAGCAGGGTCGGCCCTGGATAGCACTTGGATGGGAGACCATCAAAGGATGCCCACTGATGTAGACTGTATTTCAGAAGAAGGAACTGGCCAAACGACCTTTAATTCCTTGAAATCCAGGAATGGCCATACATAAGTGGAGAAGCGACTGGCAGCGCATGAATCCTTAAGCCCCCTCCCTCCCTTCCCCTCCCCTCCCCTCCCCTGCTCTGTCCGCCCAACACAAGCATTTCCTCTTCCCTCGCCCTCAGCCCTGCCTTCCCCTCTTGCTGCCTTCGCTGGACTTCAATCCACTCATTAGGAAGCCTGACCTGAGCTGTGCCTGGAGCAGATGGGGAGGGCTTCCTGTCTTGAATGAAGGGCAAGCCAAGTTGACCAGAAAAGGCAGCCGTTTAAAAACTATATTAGTTAGTTCCAGGCGGTCACATCTGGTCCATTGAAAAACATGAAGAAACCTCCCTACTCTCTCCAAGGTCATGATGTGTATGCCTCTTTAAGTTCGTTATATACAGAGAGAGACAGAGACACACAGAGAGAAAGAACTTAAAGAAAGAAGGGGAGTTCCTTCATATATTTCAGTGGACCAGAGGTGACCGGCTACACTGAGCCAAGTTTGCTCAAAGGGGGGGAAAAAATAGCATTTCAAGTTTTGTTATGAACAAAAGGTGCCTCCAGAATTAATGCAGTTTGGCACCATTTTGGGGTGCATCTACACTGGAAAACAAACGCAATTTGACACCACTTTTAGCTGACAGAGCTCAATGCTATGGGATCCTGGGATTTATGGTTTGGAAAGGTACTATCATGCAGAGAAGGCTTCCATCTCCAGGTTAATCCCAATTTTGCAAAGATCTTGGAAAAGTGCAATTCCCACTATTCCATTGCATGTTAAAGTGTTTTCAAACTGCATTCATTCTGCAGTGCAGACACATGCTTTAATTACCATGGCTCAATGATATAGAATCCTGGTAGTTGTAGTATTATAAGGTCTTTAGCCTTTCTCTGCTAAGGATTGCTGGTGTCTTACCAAATTAACCCACTGCGCCCCCAGTGGCGCAGTGGGTTAAACCCCTGTGCCAGCAGGACTGAAGACCAACAGGTCGCAGGTTCGAATCCGGAGAGAGGCAGATGAGCTCCCTCTATCAGCTCCAGCTCCTCATGCGGGACATGAGAGAAGCCTCCCACAAGGATGATAAAAACATCAAATCATCCAGGCGTCCCCTGGGCAACGTCCTTGCAGACGGCCAATTCTCTCACACCAGGAGTCACTCCTGACACGACAAAAAAAACCCAAACCAAATTATAGATCTCATGATTCCATAGCATCGAGCCATGGCAGTTAAAAGTGGCATCAAATTGTGTTTATTCTACAGTATAGATGCACCAAAAGGCACACAAAGGTTAGCCCCATGTACTTTCGTAACATTGGGCCAGGACAGTTAAAACGGTGTCCAACTGAGTTAATTCCATAGTGTAGATGAACCGTGGAGGACCTTCGTCAAGTCATATTAGTATGACTCCTCCAAGGCTGCTCAATGGGTTTCCACGAGTTTTATGGTATGGATATATGACACTAAACTGAAGCAGGAATAAATACTTAGTGGACTGGGCGCAGGCCTGGGTTACAGGCAAACACACTCAATCCCACCAATCAAAATCCTATTTGGGGCCTATAAAAATGTCACAGAGAAACAAGGCGCCAGTAATCCATTCTCCTTAATGCCTGTCATTCCCGTAAGAGTCTTCCATAAGGAGGAAAAAAATGATAGGAAAGATCTGCCACCTCCAAGAGAAGATATGGGTTTGTCTAGAGCCATAGCTAATTGAAACCCAGATTTATAGCCAGGACTTTCAGTATAAGTGGGCCAAAGATCATAGTGTGTGCATGTGTGTGAGTGTGAGAGAGAATGAGGTATAACTTAACACAGATTGTTAAATTTTCTGCAGTTTCCAATCCTAGATGTAAGCACTAAGCAGGAGTAATGTAGCTTTCCAGACATTGTTGGACCATCTCTCAGTATTCCTCACCATTATCTATGGTACCTAGAGTAGCTGGGACTTGCTGTGCAACAATATCTGGGATCATTCCACACTATATGATTATAGAACAATGGTACTGATTTAATCACCATGGCAACAACACATTGAATCCCAGGATTTGTGGTTTAGAAAGGGTATTTAAGAGTTCTCAAGAGCCAGGATGGTGTAGTGGTTTGAGCACTGGGCTACGACTCTGGACATCAGGATTTGAATTCTCACTTAGCCATGGAAATTCATAAGCAAGTCACACTTTTTCAGCCTAAGAGAAAAGTAATGGCAAACCCTCTTTGAACAAATGCTGGCCGAAAAACTCCACAATGAAGTGGCGTTGGGATTGGCGTAAATTGGAAATGATTTACGCCAGCAGAATCCTTTCAAAATCCCAACAACAGAATCATAGAATCAAAGAGTTGGAAGAGACCTCATGGGCCATCCAGTCCAACCCCCTGCCAAGAAGCAGGAATATTGCATTCAAATCACCCCTGACAGATGGCCATCCAGCCTCTGTTTAAAAGCTTCCAAAGAAGGAGCGTCCACCACACTCCAGGCAGAGAGTTCCACTGCTGAACAGCTCTCACAGTCAAGAAGTTCTTCCTCATGTTCAGATGGAATCTCCTCTCTTGTAGGTTGAAACCACTGTTCCGCGTCCTAGTCTCCAAGGAAGCAGAAAACAAGCTTGCTCCCTCTTCCCTGTGGCTTCCTCTCACATATTTATACATGGCTATCATATCTCCTCTCAGCCTTCTCTTCTTCAGGCTAAACATGCCCAGCTCCTTAAGCCGCTCCTCATAGGGCTTGTTCTCCAGACCCTTGATTGTTTTAGTCACCCTCCTCTGGACACATTCCAGTTTGTCAATATCTCTCTTGAATTGTGGTGCCCAGAATTGGACACAATATTCCAAGTATGGTCTAACCAAAGCGGAATAGAGCTGACCAATAGCTGACAAATATTAAATATCATAGCATGTGAGGTCTCTTTCACTCCGCACAATAATACCATTTTAATTGCCATGAGTACAGCCTGTTCAATACTGGGATTTGTAGTTTAATTAGTTATTTCATGATCTATGGCAGAAAGTTCTAGTGTCTCACCAAACCATAAATTCCTGGATTTCATAGAATGTAATAAAGGCAATTAACAGTAATGTCAGTGTGCTATGAATGTGAAAGAGGCCAAAACCCAGATACTATTGGATATGTTGTTGTATGCCTTCAAGTCTTAACCAACCTATGGCAACTTTAATGATGACACTTTATTTATATTCTTCCCTATCTCCCCAAGGGGACTCAGGGCGGATCACAGTACACATACACAGCAAACATTCAATGCCGTTTTGGATAGACAATACAGAGACAGACAGAACATAAAGGAAGTATGTTGTGTTGAAGTCCAGCTTTTTGGCACCTTGGAAGGTTGTGCTCGAATCCAGCCACACTGGGGTGCTGTCGCTTCATCCTCTATGACAAAGAGCCATCGGGACTTTCTCCTTCCTTTTGGTCACCAGGAATTTTCTGATCTTTTGCTTTGTGGTGTCGTAAAATACCTCCCCTGCTTGTTTTAGTGGTACCTATTTTCTCTAATTACAGCTCAAGCTGTTTTCAAACTGCTTAGATCAACAGTAAGCTGGGCTGACAGTCAACAGCTCATGCCGACACAGGGCTTTAAACTGGCAACCTTTTGGCTGGTAGATCCTATCATTGCTGGTGATTTACCAGCTGTGCTAAAGCCCAGCTATGGGGTTTTGAGGCTGAGAGCGTGTGACTTGACTCAATGGCCAAGCAGGGAATAAAACCCCCGTCTCCAGAGTCATAACCCTATGCCCAGATCCAGAGGTGGCCCTAGGTAATTTTCAACAGTAAGCAAACAGTATTTCCCACCACCACCACCACCAATCACTGATATATATTTTCTGTTCATCGTGGGAGTTTTGTGTGCCATATTTGGTTCAAATCCATCATTGGTGGAGTTCAGAATGCTCTTTGATTGTAGGTGAACTATACATCCCAGTAACTACAACTCGTATATGTCAAGGTCTATTCTCCCCCAAGAGCGCCTCAAGAGCGCCCCTGGGCAAAATCAACTATACTGCAAATGCTTACTTTGCGTAATGGGTTGAGCCGCCCCTGCCCAGACCACTAGTATATCCAATATTACCAAACATCACCAACTAACTCCTATCGAATACAAATAACCCCAGTAGCTTGGGATTTCTAATTGGTTTTTCCAAATGTTTGCATACCTGTCATCCAAATTTGCAGAGAAGATATTTCAGGAGAACTGGAAGGGAGAGATGCTTCCACTTCAGAGCCACTCATGCAAACTCTCTTGACACATGGAGATATGTTATGCTCTTAACCCCATCATTATTTAAACATGGAAATGGAGTGCAAGAAACCTGCTCACTTGCATCAGTCCTGAAAGAGCACTACATTTCATTTCTCATTTAGAAGAGTCCCTTGACAGCCTTATGGAACACAGAAATATAATTCTTCAAAAATATAAAACCAGCATGTGTCTTGGGAGTGAAAGGGGAAGGGAAATGTACAAAACATTCCCACGGTGCGACATAAATAATGCATTATTGTGTGTGCATTCTTTGAAAGATCTGGTGCCAATAAAGGCTGAAAGGAAACAGGCACACAGTAACACTTCTATACTTATCTGGATCTCCTGCATCTGGAACTCACTACTATACAAAGTACATGACTCATGTGCCCCAATGGGGAGAAACCACTGCGCAGGCTCAGATAGATCACTGGCATTTCCCCTCAAAATAATCTCAATCAGTAAAACTGGGAAGGATCCCAAACACTTGAAACCTAAGGCCATAGATAGGATATATTCATTTTGGACTATAGCTCCCAGAATCCACTAATCACAAACCATGCTGGTTAGGGAAGCCTAAAAGTTGTAGACCTTAAAATAGCATTATCACATTTCAGCTCTTTAGACCAGTGGTTCTCAACCTTCCTAATGCCGCGACCCCTTAATACAATCCCTTATGTTGTGGTGACCCCCAACCATAACATTATTTTTGTTGCTACTTCACAACTGTAATTTTGCTACTGTTATGAATCGTAAAGTAAATATCTGATATGCAGGATGTATTTTCATTCACTGGTCCAAATTTGGCACAAATACCCGATATGCCCAAATTTGAATACTGGTGGGGTTTGGGGGGATTGATTTTGTCATTTGGGAGTTGTAGTTGCTGGGATTTATAGTTCGCCTACAATCAAAGAGCATTCTGAACTCCACCAATGATGGAATTGAACCAAACTTGCAGAATTCCCAAGACCCACAGAAAATACTGGAGGGGTTGGTTAGCCATGGACCTTGAGTTTTGGAGTTGTAGTTCACAGTGCTCTCTACATCCAGAGAGCACTGTGAACCCAAATAATGTTGGATCTGGACCAAACTTAGCATAAATACTCACTACGTCCAAATGTGGACACTGGTGGGGTTTGGGGAAAATAGACCTTGATATATGGGAGTTGTAGTTACTGGGATTTATAGTTCATCTACAAACAAAGAGCATTCTGAGCCCCATCAATGACAGAATTCGGTCAAACTTCCTACACAGAACCACCATGACCAACAGAAAATACTGTATTTTCTGATGGTTTTAGGCAACCCCTCTGACACCCACTTGCAGACATGTAGCCGGGGGGGGGGGGGCTGAGGGGCTTCAGCCCCCCCCCCCCAAAATTCTCATGGTGGTTTGCGAAAAGGCCTTACTGGTGCATTATTTAAACTGTTATGTTTATTCATATCATGATCTGATCACCATACTCAATATATCCCATATGCATGGGGGTATTGGGGTAATGATACAAAAGGTTTGCTAGGGTAGACCCTCTTTCACTCAGACTCAGCCCCCCCTAAATCAAATTCACCCCCCGAAACCCCCCTGAAAAAAATTCAGCCCCCCCCCCCCCGAAACGAAATCCTGGCTACGGGCCTGCCCACTTACAACCCTCATACAAGTCCCAACCCCCAGATTGAGAAACGCTGCCCTAGACAGATCTTTTCCTACTGTTGGTTAAAACCGTTGACTATTAATCCGCAAGCATTTCTCTGTTTAAAATAACTTGCTGATCAGGTATATCACAATTAACAAAGTAAATGCATTCCTAGACATTATCTCTTTGAGCAAGAAATAAAACTGGCACTGGAGGCAGAAATAGCACAGAAATAGTGTTACATTCCTACACAACAAAAGAAGAAGAGCAACTGAACATGTTCCAGCCAATTTTTTAATCCAACACAAATGACATGCGCATGTGAAATGAAGCAACCAGGTTTGGTCGGCCTTGCATAAATAAACAAAAGCATGTTGAACCTTCTAAAGAACATTTGGAAACTTCTTCCAAAATGTATCTAGGGACAGTCTTTTTTAAATTATTTCGCCATCTTTCACTTTCCTTAGGATTTTCATTTTGATGGCCAGATATAGGGCTGTGGATTTTTTTAAATGTACTAGTGTATTTTGAAGTATGGTGAGGCACCGGTACTCTTTGGCAGAGGATAAAAATCTCGTAAAAGTAAAGCACTCATGACTCCATTGAGCTATGGCACTTCAGGTGGTATCAATCTGAATTATTTCTACAGTGTAGATGCACCTTTTGTTGGCTGAGGTTTGCATTTCCCCCAAGAAACAGAAATCGGGGTGCATGACTCCTGCCTGCTTTATCCTCAAAACAATCCTGACAGAGGGGTCTAATTCAGAAAGCATGACTGGGTCAAATGTATCCATTGCATTTCAGTACTCATTGGGAACTGGGATTTGGATCTCCCTAATCCCAGTCTACTACTCCAGCCACTACACCATAATGACTATACACTGGGCCCTCAGTATCCTCTGAGGTACGATTGCCAAAATCCATGGACACGAAACTACTTGGATGTTCAAGTTCCATTATACAGAGTAACATAGTAAAATGGCATTTCTTATATAGAATGGGAATACACTCAAACACGTGTTGTGAGAGTATCTGTGTAAAGATGGAAGGCTAAAGCAGTGTATGTCTACACATCAGCATTTCTGAATATTTCCAAGTCACAATTGGCTGAATCTGTGGATACAGAAGCCTTTTACCTATGTAAAGGTGAACATGGAGAGCCATCACAGTGTAGTAGTTTCACAATGGAATTATAACTCTGGAGACCAGGACTCACTACTGTTCCATTTTCTGGGTGGAGGCCACAAGAGGGTGCTAGAGAGAGAAGGATAGTCCATTTTATGGGGGGGGGGGGAATTGTAGGAGCAGAATTATTTCCCTCGTTTTCACTTCCCCCACTTCCCATATAATAAATGAGGGTTGTTTCCACGATGGGGACATCAGTAGTGGAATAACAGGAATACAGGAGGAAATGGTTTTACTCCTTCAACCCACCCGCCACTCCCATAAAATGGACCAGGGGTTCTCAAACTTTTTAAACAGAGGGCCAGGTCACAGTCCCTCAAACTGTTGGAGGGCCGGATTATAATTTGAAAAAACATGAATTCCTATGCACACTTCACATATCTTATCTGTAGGGCAAAAAAAACCCACTTAAAAACAATACAATAATTAAGATGAAGAACAATGTTAACTAATATAAACTTATTAGTATTTCAATAGGAAGTGTGGGCCTGCTTTTGGCTGATGAGGTAGGATTGTTGTTGTTGTTGTGTGCTTTCAAGTTGTTCCAGACTTAGGTTGACCCTGAGTGAGGGCTGGGTAAATGACCTTGGAGGGCCATATCCGGCCCCCGGGCCTTAGTTTGAGGACCCCTGAAATGGACTATTTTTCTCTCTCGAGCACCCTCTTGTGGCCTCCACCCAGATAACAGACTCAGATCTCCACTCAGCCATTAAGCCCTTTAGGTGATCATGGAAAAGTCACACACTCTCAGCCTTAGAGGAGGGCAATGGCAAACATGTTCTGAACAAATCTTCTTAAGAAACACAAATCTTGAAGAAATCCGGCTAAGTTCATCTTAGGGTCTCCATAGGTCAGGAATTACTTGAAGGTATACAACAACGTGACATGTAGATTATGGCTAAAACCAGTATTGTTTAGTGGTTTAAGCATTGGACTAGGACTCGGAAAGACCACGGTTCAAATCTGCACTCAGCTATAGAAGGCCACTAGATGTTTTAGAGGAAGTCACATGCATTGAGCTTCCGAGGAATGTAATGGTAAACTTCATCTGAATAAATCTTAAGGAAAAAACCATAGGATAGGATCACCATAAATTGGATAACCATATGCTAAAGGCAACCTGAACCACAAAGAATAACACATAAACCTATCCTTTGTGCCCATACTTTTTATGATAACTTAACAACTTGGAAATGTTTATCTACTGATGCAAACAATTTTGAATGGCTTGCACACAAATGACATGTTAGGAAACCTTGAGTCTAGGAATGAGGAACTTTCCTGCCTCCAGATGATTTAGTTCAAAGCTTCTCAAACTTTTGTCCTCACAGTGTTTTGGACCTCAACTTCCAAAAGCCCCAGCAGGCAGAAATCTGGGGAGTTGAAGTCCAAAACACTTGGAGGGCATGAGTTTGAGAATCCCTTTCAGACTACGTTTTCCAGTGTCCCTTGCTGATTATGCTGAATGGGAATGTTGGGAGTTGCACCCACGACCACTAGAAGATCAAAGATTCCCACCCTCTGTATGTGAACATAACTGCATAACACATCATTCCCATGGAGAATGGCATCCAAACTATGTAGAATGGGTGTCATTATTCAAATATTACAAAAAGTTCTCTTGAAATATGTAGCTGCTTAAAATTCTTGTTACTTTTCAAAGTGATGCCCTTGTTTCTTCAATGCTCGACTTGTTCCCAGTATTGTGTCTGTGCAACTGAAAATGTTGTTTGTCATCTCATTGACAATTGTGGATTGCGTGTTTTGCTCCATTGTCTGGTGCAAAGGTTAGCACTGCAAAAAGTAACCTAAGGACAATTATACTCTGCGGAGACAGATTTCAACACAAAAACTATTTTTAACTCTGGCTCTGTTCAATGTTAGGAGTAACAGAAGAAGGACATATAACCAGAGGGAGTGCTGTTATCAAAAGGTTATGTGGGTTTCTGTCTCCATAAAAATAATAATAGTAATTTGAGTCTTTCAGGAAAATATCCTCAGACCACACATATTGCTATAATGTCTTTTTTTTATCAGTAAACGTTTTGAATTTGTTTCTACTGCGAGATTCACATGTCCCTCTAACTGCAACTCATAGCAGCCCTCAGAATTGGCTTTGTAAGTTAAAGATGATGGGAGTTGGGGTTGAACAGCATCTGCCGATCCCCGGCTGGTACAGTCTAGTATTCACATGCATTTATTATATCGTTCAACTCTACCAACTTGGCTGAGACTGATATCCCACTTTTCAGTTGCTTTTAAATGTCCCACTTTCTTCACGTACTTCCTTTGTCTTCAGCTTACTTCAGTTGCTCCTACTTTTCTCCTTTTTCCGCATCTTACTTCAACTGCCGCAAACTGAATTCAAAGTGCAAAAGTAGTTTGCTCTCAATTAACTCAGCAGGTGAAAGAAGACAGGAAGAGGCAAAAGCAAATAAAAACTGTTGTACCGTCTCCTAGTTTGTATGTTCCTTCTTTTACTAAATTTTGCCATTTTGACAACACTTTGAAGTAGCTTGGCCATATGTGTCCTGATTTTCATCTGTGAAATATTGAAGGGTATGGTTTTATTTCCTTTATCTTTCTCTCCAGCGAGTCTTTGATCACAGGTGGTAAGACAACTTGTTAGAAAAGCCTTCCTACCACACTTTGTAGTATTCTTTTTATCTCTCAGATGATCCCATCATACAAGTGGGCGCCCTATCATGGCTCCCAGTGTTTTTCAAAGCAGAACCAGTAAAGAGACTGTCTCCAAAAAAAAAAAAAAGCAGCTGCTGGAGAATGCCAAAGCAGCCAATTGGACATATCTCCTACATTCCCACCACCCCCTCTGATAAGGCAGCCTATGTAAACTACACAGATCCAATGGCGGATGCTATCCTCTATCCCTTATTGAAAATAAGGTTTGACTAGCAGTCCAGATGGCTCCCATATGCAGAAGCGGGGTGCCACTTGACGTTGATTCACCTAGGATCATACCCTTCCAGACAAGCATGCCAAAACTGCTCCGCTCCAGGTATCTCTGTTGTTTGAAATAAGGCAGACAGGGATTGGCCTTTGTATTCTGTTGCCTAAAGTAAAGAAGGCGGCAGCTCTTCCCAATCCATGTATCATAAGACTAGCAGTTGAATATCTCTTTCAGTAATGGAGAATGATAATACCTTGCCTTGCTCTTGAACATCACAAACTCACTTACGTAGGAGGTGCAGGTCAGTTTAGATGGGATATACAGTTCTATCTTCCATCACTTTGCTAGTATTTGCTAGTATTCTTGATCAATCACTAATAACTGCTTTGTTATGCCTAATGGTAGAACTAACCTGGAAAGCTAGTGTTTTCTGGAAACAGTTCCTTTTTAATTTTGGCACCCATTTTGTCTGGTAGATCCAGACAAAACAGAGGTACTCCTGGTCAGTCAGAAGGTGGATTGGGGTGTGGAATTAGAGCCTGCATTGGAGGAGGTCGCACTCCCTCTGAAGACACAGGTTCTAGTCTGGGGGTGATCCTGGACTTATCGCTGACCCTGGAACCCCAGGTGTCAGCAGTGGCCAAGAACACCTTAGCACAGTTAGAACTTGTGTGCCAGCTGCGCCCATACCTTGAGAGACCAGACTTGGCCACAGTACTCCACTCCAAAATTGTGTGCCAGCTGCACCCTTACCTTGAAATGCCAGACTTGGCCACAGTACTCCATGCCTTGGTCACATTCTATTTGAACTACTACAACTGGACAGCCTTTGAAGACAGTTTGGAAGCTACAACTGGTTCAGAGATCAGCAGCCAGGTTATTAACTGGAGCACCATACAGGAAGCAAACAATTCCTATGTTATGGCAGCTCCACTGGCTGCCGATCTGCTTCCAGGCTAAATAAAAAGTGCTGGTTATTACCTATAAAGCCCTAAATAGTTTGGGCCCTGACTATTTGAAACACTGCATCTCCGTGTACAAACCAACATGAACCTATGGTCGGTGGAGGGGGGCCTCCTCTCGGTCTCAAGCATGGTTGGTGGGAACGAGGAGGGGCTCTCCATGATTGTTCCCCACCTCTGGAACTCCCTCCCTAAAGAGTTAAGAATGGCCTCTTCCTCTCCTTCAAAAAAAGCTATTAAAACACATCTATGCAATTTCACTTATTGAGAGGAGGAAGATTAAGTACATATATTTGCACCTTACCTAGCTGATAGCAACCACCTTGGTAACCTGCTGTTTTCCATCTCTCCCCCAACAATTTTAGCCTAATTTTA
The DNA here is from genome assembly GCF_025583915.1 of Anolis sagrei ordinatus. NCBI lineage: Eukaryota > Metazoa > Chordata > Lepidosauria > Squamata > Anolidae > Anolis > Anolis sagrei. The sequence goes on from NW_026845477.1 coordinate 22,822,509, forward strand.
CAGATTTTAAATATTTTAAGGATTTAATAAATTAGTAATTATGAGGTTGATTTCTACAAGAGTATATGCAGTAGGCAGTAACAAACAGATTTGCTTCATGTTTGTGTATTCATTGTACAGCCACTATGTCTGAAAACAAGCTAGGTGAAATTTATTCATCAGTCGTCGGTGGATAAAAACTGAATTTCTTCAGAGGTAGAAAAATACACAAACGCACACTACAGAGGATGCAAACAGAGGAAGCGGGAAATCACAAAGCCCTCTACATGTTGCTGGATTGCAACATCTATCAGCCTTTGATAAAGCATGGAGGGGATAGGGATGCTGGGAATTGCAAACCAACACCTGACGTTCTGCATTATTCTCATACCAATCTATCAAGGCAGCCTCCATTTTATTTTCCAGAGTTCTCCAACATCTGTCTAAAGTGTGCTATAAGCATGTCACTTATTAATGTTTCAGGAATCCTGTCTTGAATCATATATGAGGGCTTTGCTCCAGGATTTTCCCTTGATGGCTTACTCCAATCAGGGCTCTGGGCATTCTTTCAGATGCTGAATTAATGCAGAAGAAGAGATGCTATCTGCACTTTCTCTCTCCTGGGACTTCCTACATCCCACCCTGCTCCAACCTCACGAGAAGTTGTCCTTTCCTCTCTTTTTTTTTCATAGACAAGAACAGAAAAACTCCACATTCACTTATTTCTTCTAAAGTAATAAAATAAAATACCTTTATGGGAAACATTAATGCAATTGTTTCTTTGTTCTTTTTCTAACACAAACATAAATGGATCAAATAAACCATTGTTACTGTATTAGCAAACCTCTAGGCAGGGAGTTTCGACAGTTAGCCACTCATATTTATTAGTATCATTTCTTTGTTTTGCTCCTGTAGACACCATGGAGCATTTGTCATTTTTTATCATTGTCTCCCATATTATCCCGTTTTCAACAAAAGTTGGAGCAAAGTTACTTATTTACTTACTTAGACGATCCCTTGTAACCCAGGGATGATGGGTCCTCCAAGTGTAGTGTCTTGGCAGTGGGTCTGTAGAGCCCTATGCTTGATCCGCATGTTCCCTCGCAGTGAGGACATCTGTTTCCAGGTGGAAGGCGGTCCTGGTCAGGGTTGGCTTGATGCACCTTCCTCTTGGCACATTTTTCCCTTTTATCCTCTTCGAATTCTGCAGCACTGCTGGTCACAGCTAACCTCCAGTTAGCTGTGACCAGCAGGGCTTCCCAGTTCTCAGTGTCTATGCCATAGTTTTTAAGGTTGGCTCTAAGCCATCTTTAAATCTAATTTCCTGTCCTCCAACATTCAATTTTCCATTCTTGAGTTTGGAGTAGAGCAACTGCTTTGGGAGACGGTGATCAGGCATTCAGACAACATGGTCGGTCCAGCAGAGTTGATGGCACAGGACCATTGCTTCAATGCTGGTGGTCTTTGCTTCTTCCAGCATGCTGACATTTGTCCACCTGTCTTCCCAAGAGATTTTCAGGATTTTTCGGGGGCAACGTTAATGGAATCGTTCCTGGAGTTCCTCCTCCTCTTCCTCACGCTCCCCTGCAGATGGGAGCCCTTCAGAGTTGAAAGTGGGAGAAGGAAGCAAAGGAAGGAAGGAAGGGAGGAAGGAAGGGAGGGAGGGAGGGAGGGAGGGAGGGAGGGAGGGAGGGAGGGAGGGAGGGAAGAATGATGGACAGCTCTAGAGGGGTGAATGGCAGGTGGGTCGGGAAGGAGGAGGGGGACCTGCGTGATTTCACGGGATCAACCCAGTGAAGGGAAAGAAAGGCGAGTGAGGAGTCAAGCTCCCTAAAAAGAAAAGGGTGTTAGGATATACTCAGTGGATGAATACACAACAAAAACAAAAGTAGGACTTGCGCAGTGGCTCCTTGAGACGCTACTGGCCGACGTGAGATTTTGTGTGTGTGTGTGTGTATATATGTGTGTATAGTCCCTACTTCGCGGATTTTCACTTTTCACAGGTGGTCCTGGAACGTAACATCCATGATAAGTGAGGAAACACTGTAGTCACATCATGCAATTAGAAGAATAAAAGAATATTAGTGTTCAAAATAATTTTAAGTCTCTACTTGTGCCAAATGACAGAAATTATAAACTCCGAGGGAACATTTCTAAGACGGAATAGAGATATGGAAGTTTTCTGAGTTGAGAGAGTTGAGTTAAGAGTTGGCCCAACAAAAGCCATCCCTTGGTATTGATGCAATTTGTGACCCATCAAAAGCCTCCAGATTGTGTCTCATTATCTCCCTTTTGGGGATTTTCTCCTTCTTGGTTCCACTGCTTCACAATAGAGACTCTAAACTTGACACACCAAAATGGATTTTCTCTTTCTCTCCCTCTCTCTTTTAAACCAAAGAGGATAAAGTTTCACATAACTGGCTGCCTTTTCCTCTATCCCGGTGATTATTTTTTCATGAAAAAGCAAAACACTCAATATGCAGAGTTTAAGCTCTAGGCTTCTGAGCCACTTGGGCTCTGTGGAATAAACCGGCACAGGCAGAACTTTTATAAATATCACGAGCATCTTTTGTTTGGAAGCCTTTCTTTCAAAACAGAAAACTGGCAGCTTCGGCGTCACTTGGCTTTGAAGTCTGAGCTGACAGCAAAAGCAAAGTGCAGTATCTGGGAGCCAAATTTGAAATGTATGTTGGCTGGAGCAACAAATGTGCAAAAAGGTTTATTTCATAATGTACGCACAAGAAGCATAAAACGAGATACAGATCAGAGGCCAAAGGAGAGCTTCTTAAAGCTATGGAAAAACACGGTTCAGCTATCCCATTAGGTGGACAGTTGACAAAGCTTCTCTTGTTTTTATAGTTTGACTGTCTCCAATAAAGTTATACTTTCTGTGAAATTTGCGAAAGGGAGTTAGCCCATTGCATTACTTCTTCTCTTACCCACTACTTTTGGTTTTACCCCGTGTACTTTTCAAGTAGATGAATACCTTAAAAAGAGAACCTATCACAGGCTTTTCCTGCCAAGATTTGATCAGAGGAGGGTTGTTACTACCTTCTTCTCTGTGGCTGAAACAGTGTGACTTGCCCAAGTCGAAAATGGAAAGAATTCTCTAAAAATTCATATTTTAAAGCTCCTTTCAAAAGTAACTTTGAAATATAGGCAGTAAGACATTATTGTCTCTTACCCACATTCAACAAAATATGTAGTTTCCAGGAATTTTCTAGGATCTCCAGGTGATCCTGTGGAATGCTTCCACTAGAGGTTTTCATAATGTCTTGCTAGAAGACACAGAAAAACTTTATGGCTGGATCTACACTGCCAAATAATGTGTTTCAGAATGCAGTTTAACTGCATTGAACTGAAGTATATGAGTCTACAATGCAGACTAATTCAACCTGAGAAGTCAGCCATAGCAGATCACTTGATGATCCAACTTGGACATAGCATATTTTTTGAGAACATAGAAATGGTGGACCACTTTAACAACCACCATGTCAGACTACACAGAGAAGCCACTGAAATCCACAATTATGGACAATTTCAACAGAAAGGAGCAAACCATGAAAATGAACAAAATCTGTCTACCAGTTTAAAAAAACTCCAAAATCAGAACAATGAATAAAGAACAACACTCAGAAAACAGGGGAATTCCAGACAGGAAACAATCAGGGCCAGCTAACACCTCCCAGCAAAGGATTCCCCAGGCAAGGAAGCAGCCAGGCTTTGAAGCTGCAAGCCTATTTAATGGCAATCAAGCTGACCAATTGCAACATTCACACTTGCCTCAAGCAGACAAGAGTTCTTTCTTCTACCCTGGACATTCCACAGATATATAAACCCCACTTGCCTAGTTTCCAACAGACCTCACAACCTCTGAGAATGCCTTATATAGATGTGGGTGAAATGTCAGGAGAGAATGCTTCTAGAATATGGCCATACAACCCAGAAAACTCACAGCAACCCTGTGATTCTGGCCATGAAAGCCTTTGACAACACAGTTCAATGCAGTTAGATTGCATTCTGAGACTGCCTTATATGCCAGTGCAGACCCAGCCTATAACTTCCAGCAGGAGTCTTTCATTTCAATACAATTCACAATTATCCACACTTTCTGGTTTCCAGTGTAAGTTCATTCCCTTATTCCCTGTGGATATGGGGGTCATATTGTACTCATTAGTGCTTCCACAACAGTAGTTATGTTACTTTTCAAACAAGGTTTGTTTATATTCTTATTAACCCATTTCCAAATGTAACTCAGTCGAGATAGTTACCTTATCTTGCATTACTCCTAAACTCTGCCAGTCAAGTTCTGTGAGGTGGGTTGTGTAGGTGTTCAAATTCAACTTATTTGAACTGCCTGTATATGTGACTTTTAACATTCTATAGTGAACTATGCTAATTTAAAGCAGCATCAGAACCTAATTTTTTGCACTTAGTTATTTAACACATAGGTTACTTCACATTGAAAACTCCAGGCTGATTCTGAAGACTTCACCGTCAGCACAGCAGCTTGACACCTTGGCATCAATATAAATCTGTTTTATTGTCTCTTTTGCCACAGCTTAAGTAGCAAGTGATTGAATTCCACGGCTCTTTAAATACATTATTCAGTTTTATCAGAATGAGGAATTTATGATTCAGAGCTTCCTGCTTTCCTCTGCTTTGGAGCCTGGTTTCCTAAACGGAGAATGCCACTCCAGCAATAGGAAACATGTGCCAATAGCTACTTCAGGTGCATTTTCTCAAATTGATAATACCAGTTCTGGAGTTAGACTATAGATCAGGTTGATAACAAGCTGACTGTGAGAGCCGTTCAGCAGTGGAACTCTCTGCCTCGGAATGTGGTGGAGGCTCCTTCTTTGGAAGCTTTTAAACAGAGGCTGGATGGCCATCTGTCAGTGGTGATTTGAATGCAATTTCCCTGCTTCTTGGCAGAGGGTTGGACTGGATGGCCCATGAGGTCTCTTCCAACTCTTTGATTCTATGATTCTATAAGCATTCCCACTCTTCGGCTGGAGAAGAATTTGGGGGATCGGATTGAGTTATGCACACTGATAGATGATCTTTGGATCTTTGAATTACCAATGTGGCTCCAAATTCACAATCCTAGTTAATAGCATTGTTGTAAACTGCCTTCAAGTCAACTTCAATCTATGGTGACCCTATGAAGAGAAATCTCCAAGTCACCTTGAACTCAACAGTCCACTTTCCCTCATCCTAAACTGAAAGCCTAATCCCACTGTTTATCCTGTTGAGCTCCTCCCAAATACACTTCTTTTATTTCTACCTCATCCAGGGTTTTATCATTTTACCTTGGCCATTTGGCCCGCTTCCTTGATTGAATATTTCCAACTGGAATAAATCTTCAATTTTTCCTACTGACTTCTACCTTACGAAGCATTATCATCTTTTTTTAGTGACTCATCTTTTCCAGTTATATGGTCAAAGTTACAATAACCATAGTTTGGTCTTCTGTCTTCTAGGGAGATCTCAGGCCTAATTCATTCTCGGACTTATTTATTTTCTTTTTAGCAGTCCACAGTGCCAAATGTCACCCTCATTTCCATCACCACATGCTTTCTTTTGATCAGCTTTTTAAAGTGTCCAACTTTCACAACCATGCACAGAGACAGGGAAACAATAATATTAATATAGCTTACTATATTATATTGGTAGAGAATCTTCCCCGAGATCTCATACATATATATATACACACACTTTTTTTTTATGTCAGGAGCAACTTGAGAAGCTGCAAGTTGATTCTGGTGTGAGAGAATTGGCCGTCTGCAAGGACGTTACCCATGGGACGCCCAGATGTTCTGATGTTTTACCATCCTTGTGGGAGGCTCCTCTCATTTCCCTGCATAGGAGCCAGAGCTGACAGAGGGAGCTCATCCATGCTCTCCCCGAATTTAAACCTATGACCTGTCGGTCTTCAGTCCTGCCAGCACAAGGGTTTAATTCACTGCACCGCCGAGGCTCCTGACACACATATATACAAACTTCTATCCTCTTTCAAAGCTGATTAATTTAAATGTGCACAACAACAGAATGAAGTGAGGCTTTGAGAAATTAGCTTGATTGAGAATAAAAAAAATCAGAATAAAAATAGGTGGAACATTAAATATGCACAGTCGCTTAATGGATGAGAGCTGGCATGATATAGCAGTTTGAGCTCAGACTAGAGCCCTGGAGATCAGGGTTTAAATCTGTGCTCAGTCAAGGAAACCCAATGTGTGACCTTGAGCAAATCACTCATGCTCAGCCTCAGAGGAAGGCAAAAGGAACCCCCCTCTAAACATATTTTGCCAAGAAAACCCATACCACAAGTTGAAAATGTCTCAAAGCACACAGCAACAGATTTAGTGAGTCCTTATTTTTTACTTTAAAGTGACCCAGGCCTTAGACAGAGAGTGGCAATGGCTTCAAAGTGGCAAACACCTTGCATGTACTTATTTCTCCGGATGCTCCTCTTTGCTGGGGATAGTGTTATGTGTGTCACATTGCCTCTCTAGCTAGCCCTGCTACCTAAGGCAGCCAACTCAGTCCCACACTGTTTATCTTCTCTTTTTGAAAACCTAGAAATTTTTCATATTATACAAGCAGTCTTCAAATTATGAATATATTTATTATTTATTTACTTCATTTCTATCCTTTCTCCACCCAAAAGGAGACTCCAGGTGGCTTACAAATCTGGCAAAATTTCAGTGCTGCACAGCTAAACAATAAAAAAATCTCATAAAAATATAAACAGTCTAAGCATATAAGCAATTAAAACTCATAACAATCTATTAAAACTACATATAAAACGCCATTCTGTAGATTTGTTCTTAAGTTGAATTTGCATGCAAGTTGGAACAGGTATATATATAAACACACACACACATACAGGGAAGGGTTAACACCTCTATGGAGTTTGTGTTGCTATCTGTATTTTCACTTCACCTTCTGTCTCTGTGATAATTGGATTTTGGAAAATGTGGCCTGTCACAGAAACAAGAATTGGTAAAATTTGTTTGTTTATTTATTTATTTACAGTATTTATATTCCGCCCTTCTCACCCTAAGAGGACTCAATGCACACATAGATAGCAAACATTAAGTGCTGTTTTTAGGAATATAAGACAAAGAGACAGATAAGAGTATTTTGGATTTTCCAACTTGGGCGCCTGGAGGTTATGCTCGATTCTGGCCACAGGGGGTACTGTTGCTTCATCCACTATGATGCCGAGTCATTTTGATTGTAGCATTTCCTCCTTGTTCTTTGTTCGCTGGTATTTATATGGTGTCGTAAAATATCTCCCCCATTTTTAAGCAGCTCCTAATTTTTCTACTCACAGTTCAGCTGGTTTTGAACTGCTTAGGTGGACAGTAAGCTAGGATTAATAGTCGGGCGCTCAATCCAACTCAGGCTTCAAACTTGCCACCTTCAGGTTGGAAGTGATCTATTGCTGCTGGTGATTAACCAGCTGTGTAACAGTCTGGCCCACCTTTTCCCATAATAATTCTTCCAGAAATAAATTTCTCTTCCGGGAGGTAGATTTTTCTCACTTGCTATTATCTCACCACCGTTTGTAATTATGAGTCATTTTCAAATCAGGTGTTTTTAACTCGGAACCTGCCTATACAACTATGAAATTAGGATTCCACTTTAACTGCCATAGTTCCATATTTTGGAAACTTGGGATTTGTAAACATCAGAATGTCTTGGGCCACTCCTGGCCATACATGCTGCATATTTGGACTAATTCAAATCCAACACAACCTAATTTTCCTGTAGACACAGTGGGGAACCTTCAACGTTTTTAAATAACTGAAACTTATTTAACAACCGTAAGGCATGCCACTAGAGGGAGATGTGGTCACAGTCACTGCTGGCACATCAGATAATACCATGCTTGCTCCTACATATTTGTGAATGAATTAAATGAGTGAATAAGTATGTAGGTTAGTAGTTCTCACTCAATCACAGATTTGCATGAGGTTATACTAAAATCCCATCCCTTCAAATCAGACATTCTGGTCTCATATTCACTTGTAAGTTCTGAATAAAATGTAGGTTTATGAACTAATTGTCAGTTTTGGGTGCATCTGGTAATTGTCAATGATCACATTCTGACACGATGACAGGAGCTGCAGCACATCAAGCAATTTTGTGTAATTCATCACATTTCTGAGTTGCTCCAATACTAAATATCCCCTACAAGCATGAGTTCTGCTATTAGTTAATATACACTTGGCATCAACAGTGTGCCAGATGCTTCACAAAAACACACAAAAGTGATAAGACTCTCTGTCATAGAGATATTGCCAAATGACAGCTTCAAAACGGTAATCAGTTCTCATGCAACATTTAGGGGGATTTACTGCATACAGCTGAAATCATTACACTGAAAGTCTATAGCACACTGAGATTTGTCAAGACAATCAGGGAGAAAGCTAATGCATGCTCTGGGGGATTTTCTTCTACCACAGGCATGGGTAAACTTCGGCCCTCCAGGTGTTTCGGACTTCAACTTCCACAATTTTTAACATCCTACCGTATTGTGGGAGTTGAAATCCAAAACACCTGGAGGGCCAAAGTTTGCCCATGCCTGTTCAACAAACAAAACACTACCACCACATTTGGATCACATGGGGAATGGATGGAGAGAGCATGGATAATAACTTGCACTGTCCTGATTCCCCCTCTCCGATTTTAATCACATAAAGTAAGACCCCCCATATCCGTGGAGCCAATAACCAAGATTTCACCTAGCCACATCTGAAAAATATACTCAAGGTGATTCTATAGCCTCCTTCTAGAAGAAGTTGATCACAGAGTAACACTGGAGGATCTAGAAATGCTAGAAAGATACTCTCCAAGCATTTTCCAGGTTCTCCGGAGCAATTCTATATTATATTTGCTTTGTACACCATTGATTTTAATAGAGTTCACCATAAAGACATTAGGTCTAGTCATGTCCGACTCAGGCAGGTGGTGCTCATCTCCATTTCTAGACCAGAGAGCCGGCGCTGCCCATAGACACCTCCAAGGTCATGTGGCTGGCATGACTGCATGGAGTGCCATTACCTTCCCACTGTAGCAGTACCTATTGATCTACTCACATTTGCATGTTTTTAAACTGCTAGGTTGGCAGCATCTGGGCCTAATGACGGGAGGTCACCCTGTCTGTAGATTCGAACTGCTGACCTTCCGATCAGCAAGTTCTGCAGCTTAGTGATTTAATCCGCTGCTCCACCACGGCCCCTACAGAGTTGACCATATCTGATGTTTAATGTTTCCCATGCTAAGCCAAGGAATGTATCCCACCCCTCTCCTTGGATATGGGGGTTGCACTATGTTGCAAATTTCACCAGAACAGACAAGAGTAAGAGCTAGATAACAAGTTGATAGAAGTCTGTTACTGTTGCTGTTAACTTTCTTTATAGCCCAACTTTTCTTTATCAAATCAGGAGAGATTAACAATATACAAGGTATTTCAAAAACATGGCTCTGATTTGAAATCACTATATCTTTACAACCACAAAATGTCCATGAATAAAACTATGATCACTTGAAAGGCTGGGGCATTTGACAGTTCAAGTCAAAGCAGAACAGCGCTGTATTAAAAGTCCATTCTTCAAAGACATTCAACTTTCAAAACAAATAAAGTCTTTGCTCATGGAAGGAGAGCAAAGGGCCAGTTCTGTCTTCTCTTGAAAGGGAGTTCCAGGGCTTAGGAGCAGCCACTGAAAAGGCTCTGAATATACAGCCAACCATACAGTAGCTCTTTTGGATGTAGCCGGTCCTCAATCAGTGCCCAGCATCTTGACTTACAAGGACTAAGTGGCAAGGAAACATTAGAGAAGCACTGCCAGTGAAGGTAGGAATGGGTCATAAGGCAACTCCACTTTCACTTCTCCTCAGGCATAGCCGCAGGGTTCACTATATTTGGCATCAAACGACATCCTACACCTAGTTAAAAGTTCAGCTTTACATAAAAGAAGATGAGTGACTTTCATTGTCGGCAGTAGCTAAGATGAAGGCAGCATGTCATGCCATATCTTTATAGAATCTGCTTTTTTGTTTTATGATTTTGGAATGAAAGCACTTAAAGGAAAATGTTGCTGTCAAAACTCATCAGAAAATGCCTGGGGTCTCTAGCTTTGGCCCAATTTGACTCTCTCACTGGTGCAAGAACTCTGTTTCTCAGCAACTCCAACTAAAAGAATTCTACACACCTAATTTTTTTCTTTGCAGCCCCAAGGACCGCACGGAGGGTATTCCCAGGGAACAGGAACCAGATATGTGCTCTACCTGACTGGAGGACACAGGGATAATGGGGCTTAAAGGAGCACCTTGCTCTGTCCTTGCTGCTAGACAGAGTTAGAATTATTCTAGGCCCTAGGGTTTATGGATCAAAAGCTGAGACGTAAGGACAGCCATTCCTAATGTCATTAAACATTGTGCATTTCATGCCAACCACTGTTGCACATGGCTTGTCGGAGACAGACAGACAGAATATTTTCCAGCCCACAAATCAAGACAGAAATCTTAGGTCAAGAGACTGTTTCCAAATTGACATGGAATAAAGGGATCAAACGACTAAGCTGCAGAACTTGCTGACCGAAAGGTAGGCTATTTGAATCCGGAGACCAAGGGGAGCTCCTGTTGTTAGCCTCAGCTTCTGCCAACCTAGCCATTCGAAAACATGCAAATATGAGGAGATCAATAGGTACCACTTTGGTGGGAAGGTAATGGCACTCCATTCAGTCATGCTGGCCACATGACCTAGGAGGTATCTATGGACAATGCCAGCTCTTCGGCTTAGAAATGGAGATGAGCACCAACCCCTGAGTCAGACTCAACTAAACTTAATGTCAAGGGAAAACCTAAACCTTTACTAATCATGCCTATTTGCTTCTACTGGAGAATCGAGAGATTCCTAAAGGTGTTTATGGTCAACTTTTGTACTAGAGGAGAGAGAACATTTAAATCAAATCCAGGAATAATCAAATCTACAAAAGTTTGCAAATGTGGAGGGTCAACTGTACTTTCTGCTTACTGTTTAAGGTAGTGTTTCTCAATCTTCCTAATGCCACAACCCCTTAATACAGTTCCCCATGTTGTGATGACCCCCCAACCATAACATTATTTTCCCTGGTACTTCATAACTGTAATTTTGCTACTGTTATAAATCATAATGTAATTATGATTATAAATCATAATCTCCCCTTCTTGGGCAAAGTCTTGGAACGTGTAGTGGCCTCACAACTCCAGGTATTCTTGGTAGACATGGATTATCTAGACCCGGCACAGTCTGGCTTTAGGCCGGGACATGGTACCGAGACAGCCTTGGTCGCCTTAGTGGATGATCTGCGCCGGGAGCTCGACAGGGGGAGTGTGTCCCTGTTGGTGCTGCTGGACCTCTCAGCGGCCTTCGATACCGTCGACCACGGTATCCTTCTGGGACGCCTCGCGGGGATGGGTATTGGAGGTACTGTTTTGCATGGCTCCGGTCATTCCTGGAGGGTCGATCTCAGAAGGTGTTGTTGGGGGACACCTGTTCAACCCCACAACCATTGTCTTGTGGGGTGCCTCAGGGCTCAATATTGTCTCCCATGTTGTTTAACATCTACATGAAGCCGCTGGGGGAGATCATCCGGAGTTTCGGGGTGCGGTGTCATCTGTACGCGGATGATGTCCAACTCTGTCACTCCTTTCCACCTGCTACTAAGGGGGCTGTCCAGGTCCTGAACTGGTGCTTGGCCGCTGTAATGGTCTGGATGAGGGCAAACAAATTGAAATTGAATCCAGACAAGACAGAGGTACTCCTGGTCAGTCGCAAGGCCGAACAGGGCATAGGGTTACAGCCTGTGTTGGATGGGGCCGCACTCCCCCTGAAGACGCAGGTTCGCAGCTTGGGTGTGACCCTTGACTCATCGCTGAGCCTGGAACCCCAGGTTTCGGCGGTGACCAGGGGAGCATTTGCACAGCTAAAGCTTGTGCGCCAGCTGCGCCCGTACCTTGGGAAGTCTGACTTGGCCACGGTAGTCCACGCTCTGGTTACATCCCGTTTAGACTACTGCAACGCTCTCTACGTGGGGTTGCCTTTGAAGACAGCTCGGAAGCTCCAACTAGTCCAACGCTCGGCAGCCATGATTTTAACAGGAGCGGAGCGCAGGGAGCATACAACCCCCCTGTTGCGCCAACTCCACTGGCTACCGATCTGCTACCGGGCTGAATTCAAAGTGCTGGCGTTGGCCTTTAAAGCCCTAAACGGTTCCGGCCCAAGCTACCTATCCGACCGCATCTCTGCCTATGAACCCACCAGGACTTTGAGATCTTCCGGGGAGACCCTGCTCTCGATCCCGCCTGCTTCTCAAGCTCGGCTGGCGGGGACGAGAGATAGGGCCTTCTCGGTGGTGGCTCCTCGGCTGTGGAACGCCCTTCCTACGGACATTAGACTAGCACCATCTCTAATGGTATTCCGCAAAAAGGTGAAGACCTGGATGTTTGTGCAGGCGTTTGAGTAATTTAGTGCAATCTGGTAATGGAACATAGGATGGAACAATGGACGACGAACCTGGACTACGCTTGGATGATGAGAAGATTGGGTACGGTTGTTTTTTGTAATAATTGTGCATTGTAATTGCTTATTGGTAATTTATGGATAATGTGTTAAGTCAATTGTTATATGTTGTATGGAACCACTGCTGTTTCTACTGTTTTTACTGTTTGTGAACCGCTGTGAGTCGCCTTCGGGCTTGAGATACAGCGGTATATAAGCAAAGTAAATAAAATAAATAATAATAAATAATGTAAATATCTGATATGCAGGATGTTTTTTCATTCACTGGACCAAATATGGCACAAATACCCAATACGCTCAAATTTAAATTCTGGTGGGGTTGGGGAGGATTGATGTTGTCATTTGGGAGTTGCAGTTGCTAGGATTTATAGTCCACCTACAATCAAAGAGCATTCTAAACTCCACCAAAAATAGAATTGAACCAAACTTGGCACACAGAACTCCCATGACCAATAGAAAATACTGGAAGGGTTTGGTGGGCTTTGGCCTTGAGCTTGGGAGTTGTAGTTCACCAGCAACAAGAGACCACTGTGGGCTCAAACAATGATAAATCTGGACCAAACTTGGCACAAAGACTCAATATGCCCAAATGTGAACACTGGTGGAGTTTGAGGAAAATAGACCTTGACATTTTGGAGTTGTAGTTGTTGGGATTTATAGTTAACACACAATCAAAGCGCATCCTGAAACCTACCAAGGACAGAAGTGGGACAAACTTCCCAAACAGAATGCCCATGACCAACAGAAAAGACTGTGTTTTCTGATGGTCTTTGGCAACCCCTCTGACACCCCCTTGTGACTCCTCCAGGGGTCCCAACCCCCAGGTTGAGAAACATTGGTTTAAGGTCCTCAGCCAAAGGTTCTATCAGATAACACTGTGCTGACTTGCCCCTCTGACTTCTACATTCTTAAGAGGGATCCATGTAGGCCTCAGTTCCCCCTGAATCAGGTCAAATAGACAACACAAGAGTGGTATTGGTCCTGCCTTGCGTGATTGGTGTTCAACCCAGACTAAATCTGTCCTGTAAACATTTCCATCCATGGCCCATTGCAATAGTTTATGTTAACCTTGTTAAATTGCAGGGACAGCAATGTTACATCCATAGAAAGGTCTTGCAAGACTTGATTACCTAGTCTTGATGTCCATTTATGGAGGATTTCAGACATTCCACTTATTTAAAAATTAACTGCGAAGCCCAGCTTTATTTGTTTGCTCAGATGAGTGATCTCACAACCTTCTAAAGGCACACCGGTCACCCGACTCCCAGCTTCACACTTCCAAAATATGACATTTCCTGGAATAAGCCTTATAAATTGAATTAACTGCTTTTCCTGTTTTCTTGAAAGAAACAAATAGTGCCCAGTTAGAAATCTTGGCAGCAAAAACATATAAGCCCATAATTATTTTTCCTGCAAATATTTTACAAAGAATTAAAGCACAGATATTGTACATGACAGGCCTTTTTGAAGTCCATCCACTCTTCACTTTTGTAGTGAAATTACATAGCTTGTTTGTACTTTTAAGTGCCAAGTACTAAACACTCTGCTGAATTAGAAACATCAGAAAAGGTTCTGCTGGATTAGACAATGCAATTCAATGTATGTCTATTGCACTTCATATTATCATTCATCCAGGTAAGTGCAGGTAAGCTACAAGATCTAGCCCAGCATTTTTACTGCAGTGGAAACCGGACAAATGCATTTTAGACTTAGACGGGTTTCTTCTTCAGACCACAACTCCCAGAATCCCACCAGCTATATGACCAGTTATCAAGCTAGAACACACAAAATGGCCAAATCCTACAATTTGCCTCTAACACTGAGCATCACAGCACCCTTATCTCTATTAAGTGTTTAAAGAATTGGCAGTAATGCTGATTAAAGTTTAAATTGTACAGAAATGGACCACCACATTGTGAGAACAAGGGTAGAAGTCAACATTTCCAAGAGAGACACAAGAGAATGCATGGCTCAACAGAAGTGCAGACATGCTTTTCATGAAAGATATCCCCAGTTGGGTATGGATTTAGCTCTGGCTTAATTCTATTCAGGCATGTCCAGGCCTCCTAATCCAATTGAGGCAAGCTTGATCTTAATTAGCAGACACAATCCACCGCTCCTATGTGGATGCCATGGAAGGACAATTGGTACTCATGTAATGGTAAATGTTGTAGTTTAAGCATTCTCCATGACAATCCCCATAGAAAGGCTTCAAGAAAGAGTTCAAAAACACAGGGTAAGTCAAAAGTCACAAAGGGGCGGTCAATCTACATAAATAAAAATGTTCTGTTCGTTTGTGGAATTAACAGAACTCAAAAACCACTGGACAAACTGACACCAAATTTGGACACAAGACACCTAACAACCCAATGTATGTCCTTCACTCAAAAAAATGATTTTGTCATTTGGGAGTTGTAGTTGCTGGGATTTATAGTTCACCTACAATCAAAGAGCATTCTGAACCCCACCAACGATGGAATTGAACCAAACTTGGCACACAGTTCTCTCATGACCAACAGAAAACACTGGAAGGGTTTGGTGGGCTGTGTCAATATGCCCAAATGTGAACACTGGTGGAGTTTGGGGAAAATAGAATCTTGACATTTGGGAGTTGTAGTTGCTGGGATTTATAGTTCACCTACAATCACAGAGCATTCTGAACCCCACCAACGATAGAATTGGGCCAAACCTCCCACACAGAACCCCCATGTGGGCCACAGCAATGCGTGGCAGGGGATGGCTAGTATTTAATAATTCATTTAGTTTACACAACCATAGTATTATATACAGTATATATAGGGAATAAATTCAGAATGTTATTAAAACATCAGATGCTTTTGTGACTTTTAGTCCATCCTATACTATCAACTCTCTAGCAATCCAGGAATAAACAAATGATCCCTAACAAGTCTTTTGTAAGTCTATTGAAGCTTCAGTCTCATCCAAGCTCAAGTTCACCCAACAACAACAACACTTAAAACTGAAATAGTTCACAAAAATATATGGTTTCCAGGGACCATCTCTTGCACATGCATCCTCCTGTTTTATGAAGATAACAATTAAATTCACAGAGGGAGAAGGAAGCAGGAATTGGGAGCAGAGAGTGGGACAGAAGATATAATTGTCTCTGCTAATAAAATTAGCCACAATGCTTTAAACATACCACTACACATGCAAAAAACCTTGGGATTATTGTTGGCCATAAACTGAATGTGAGATAACATGGTGATGATGCAGCCAAGAAGGTGAATTGCAACCGAGATGCAACGGAGAAAAGGGGACATCTGTTCTCTGCTGCCCCAAAAGGCAGGATCAGGTCTAATGGCTGGGCACCACAGTTGAAGAGATATATTGACAAACTGGAATGTGTCCAGAGGAGGGCGACTAAAATAATCAAGGGTCTGGAGAACAAGCCCTATGAAGAGCAGCTTAAAGAGCTGGGCATGTTTAGCCTGAAGAAGAGAAGGCTGAGAGGGGATATGATAGCCATGTATAAATATATGAGAGGAAGTCATAGGGAGGAGGGAGCAAGCTTGTTTTCTGCTTCCCTGGAGACTAGGACACGGAACAATGGCTTCAAACTACAAGGAAGGAGATTCCATCTGAACATGAGGAAGAACTTCCTGACTGTGAGAGCCGTTCAGCAGTGGAACTCTCTGCCCCGGAGTGTGGTGGAGGCTCCTTCTTTGGAAGCTTTTAAGCAGAGGCTGGATGGCCATCTATCAGGGGTGCTTTGAATGCAATTTTCCTGCTTCTTGGCAGGGGGTTGAACTGGATGGCCCATGAGGTCTCTTCCAACTCTATGATTCTATGATTTTATGAAGGTACAGGAGAGTAGGTTTCAATTGAACCTTAGAAGGAACTTCTTGACAGTAAGGGTGATTCAGTTTTTGGTTCGTGTTTTTGGTTTTCTTTATAGTGATTGTCATTTGGGCTTGGCCGCTCCGAGTCCCCATTGGGGAGATGGTGGCGGGGTAACAAATAAAGATGATGATGATGATGATGATGATGATTATTATTATTATTATTGTTATTATTATATTATTATTATTATTCAGCAGAAACCAATTGCTTAGAAAAGTGGTGGGGCCTCCTTCTCTGGATGTCTTACAGTTAACTGTATCTCTGACCTTTCCAAACCTACGTTGTTTTATTGCAGTCTGAATTTAGACTGTAAGCTCTAGTAAGGCCAAACTCTTCTTACTATTACTCTACAAAGTTCTCCTGGGCAAGTACTTCACAGCATCAGTAGAAGGCTTTTCCCCTATTTTCCTACAAATCAGAAACATGGACAGATCAGGAATATGGACAGATTACTATGAGGAATACTCTTAACAGTTCATGTCCAGGCTACATGCCTAACCACATCCCCCTATACAGATCCCCTTGTGCACTGCGGTCAGCGGAGGAAGCCCTGATCTTGGTCTCACCCTGTCACAAGCACAGCTGGTAGGAACAAGAGAGGGGGCCTTCTCTGTGATCGCTCCCCAACTCTGGAACTTCCTTTCCAAAGAAATAAAAATGCCCCCCATCCTCTTTCGGGGAACTTCTGAAAACACACTTGTGTGCTTTAGCATACGGAGAGGAGGAGGACTAGCACAATTTAATTAGCACTTTATGCCTGCTACAATCTATTTTAATCCACAATTATGTCAGGCACTGTTTACTTTTCAGCCATTTAATTGTCTACTATATATGCTTTAGTGCAATTGTGTTTTTAGTGCAATTATGCTTTACTTAACTATTTGTATCTTTATTACTTGAATCTTAAATCTTAATTTTTGGTAATAGGTTTTTACTGCCTATTTTGTATTTTTGATGTGCGATCTCTCTGCCCCAGAGTGTGGTGGAGGCTCCTTCTTTGAAAGCTTTTAAACAGAGGCTGGCCATCTGTCAGGGGTGTTTTGAATGCAATATTCCTGCTTCTTGGACTGGATGGCCCATGAGGTCTCTTCCAACTCTATGATTCTATGATCTTAATGATGGCACTGAATGTTTGCCTTTTATATGTATGTAAACCACCCTGAGTCCCCATGGGGAGAGAGAGCAGTCTAGAAATAAGTTGTTGTATACCTAAGTTGAAGGAACATTATACACAGGGGTTCATACTTAACTTGTTCTAAATTCTAATTAAATTAAATAATTTCATCTATCTCTCTATTTTTTACCTTCTATTTAGTATATGCTTTTATGGGAAATTACCTCTTTTCTTCATACAAAGAAAACTTTCAACAGTCATATTGTGTAACTTGATCTGGCAGGTAAGAAATCTGGAATAACCTGTATACATCTGCTGGTGGGATGTAAATCTTGACTTCTTTTCTGTCCAAGTAGTAAATGAGACTTCCCCCCCCCCCCCTCTTTTTGTTTCCCCAATATAAACTAACCAAAGACAAGGGGTTTCTGGATCAGCCTACAGCCTTTTTTCAAGTTAGTAAAGGTAAAGGTTTCCTCTGATATTAAGTTTAGTTGTGTCCAACTCTGGGGATGGTGCTCATCTCCATTTCTAAGCCAAAGAGCTGGCGTTGTCTGTAGACACCTCCAAGGTCATGTGGCCAGCATGACTGCATGGAGTGCTGTTACCTTCCCTCCAGAGCTTCACCTATAGATCTACTCACATTTACATGCTTTTGAATTGCTATGTTGGCAGAAGCTGGGGCTAACAGCGGGAGCTCATGCCGCTCCCTGGATCCGAACCTGCAACCTTTCAGTCAGCAAGCTCAGAGGTTCAGCACTTTAACCCACTGCACCACTGAGGGCTCTTGCAAGTTACTTTTGTGTATTTTGGTAAAACATGCGATATTGGAAAATGCAGCACACATTTAGTAGAAAACATGGCAGAACTGGATTGGTTGTTTATAGCTTTGTGATAGCCTGTTGTGAGCACAGTCAACATCAGGAAGGAGGAAAGGGTACGCACTCTGCACAGCGACAGGTACAAATTGCAAAAGCCTGTTACGGTGTGCAGGAAAGGACATAAGTGTCATCCTAGAAGAGACATCTCTGAAGGTGGCTGGAGAACTCTGGAGATACTCTCTTGGTGTGTGTTTTCTCTTTAAGGCCTTGACTTGATGCTCCTAAGCTGTACCATATCAACAGGGAACTAAAGCATGTTAGGACACT
This sequence comes from Anolis sagrei ordinatus, assembly GCF_025583915.1. Taxonomy (NCBI): domain Eukaryota; kingdom Metazoa; phylum Chordata; class Lepidosauria; order Squamata; family Anolidae; genus Anolis; species Anolis sagrei. The sequence goes on from NW_026845477.1 coordinate 22,841,185, forward strand.
GCCCTCCTCAGGCAACTTGAGAAAAAGTTAAGATGAATGCGTGTGATAAATAGATAATACTCTTTCTTGACTGATTTAAGCACAGCTGGATACTTACAATTCATAAATAACAGAAGATGGATGTGAAAGTCCAGTTACGATCCTGGATGCACCAGTGTCTCATAGATTCCCTTACGATATTTGATTTTAAAACGAAGACACAGAACAGGGAAACAAAATATGCAGGCTCTATCTTCTCAGCCTAGAGCAGGATGGAATAGCAGAGGGGGGCGGCATGAAGTGTCAAATCAGATAAGTAGAAAGCAAAGCTCTTCAACGGAAAGAAAAGGAATTACTGTACTTTGACACACACACAAACCACTGTTTTCCATTTAGATCTGTTCCCTGCTTTTTCTACCCACGTAACCTAGGCTCTCCATAGCAACATTTGCCCTATACAACAAAGAAGGACATCTAATCACCTCTCAACAAAAGTTTGCTCCAGGCACTGTCATAGAATCATAGAATCAAAGAGTTGGAAGAGACCTCATGGGCCATCCAGTCCAACCCCCTGCCAAGAAGCAGGAATATTGCATTCAAATCACCCCTGACTGATGGCCATCCAGACTCTGTTTGAAAGCTTCCAAAGAAGGAGCCTCTACCACACTCCGGGGCAGAATGGCTCTCACAGTCAGGAAGTTCTTCCTCATGTTCAGATGGAATCTCCTCTCTTGTAGTTTGAAGCCATTGTTCCATTGCGTCCTAGTCTCAAGGAAGCAGAAAACAAGCTTGCTCCCTCCTCCCTGTGGCTTCCTCTCACATATTTATACACGGATATCATATCTCCTCTCAGCCTTCTCTTCTTCAGGCTAAACATGCCCAGCTCCTTAAGCCGCTCCTCATAGGGTTTGTTCTCCAGACCCTTTATCATTTTAGTCGCCCTCCTCTGGACACATTCCAGCTTGTCAATATCTCTCTTGAATTGTGGTGCCCAGAATTGGACACAATATTCCAGGTGTGGTCTAATGTCGGCCATTATATGCTAATCAAGGTGGTCAGTTGAAACATTCACACCTAGCTCCAGCAGACAAGAGTCCTTTGTCCCACCCTGGTCATTCCACAGATATATAAACCATTTTCCTAGTTCCAACAGACCTCACTACCTCTGAGGATGCTTGCCATAGATGCAGGCAAAACGTCAGGAGAGAATGCCTCTAGACCATGGCCATATAGCCCAAAAAAACCCTACAACAACCCATTTGCTCTATAGTTTTGCAGTTTACTCTTTCTTGACTGATTATGCTATGAACAACCATGATTACGTACTCTTAGGGCCCTGTTATATAGCATTATTATTCCACCTCTGGCTGATAACTTTCAATGTTTCTCTCTAGACAGAAAGGGGATGAGCAAATCAAAGGGCATAATTTGGTGGAGCAAAAACAAGGACTTCTTGTGGCAGTGTGATTTCTAGATAGACATCACCTTAACTACAAAAGAAAAAGTTTTAAATAAAAAAGAATAAGGAGAAACTGTCTTAAAGTGACTGGGATCCATATTTCCCAAATCTCAGACCCTGGCATCTCTTCTCCGGTCCTCAGAATGAGCAGAAAGACTCTCAAGGTGCCTTGTAATTGTGGATATTGTATTTTATATTTTGTATTGCTTACTGTATTCATATGTTTTTTGTATTTTATTGTGTTGTTGTGTGTGTTTGTGTTTTATTTTATTGTAATTGTTGCTTGAGCTTGACCTTATGTAAGCTGCCCCGAGTCTCCCTTGGGGGAGATGGTGGCGGGGTATGAATAAAGATTATTATTATTATTATTATTATTATTATTATTATTATTATTATTATTATATTCAAAAGTGTGTGGGTGTATATTTTGGGACATTATTGCACTGTGGTCTATTAGTGCCACAATCCCATTCTCCATGCAAGCAGGAACACACCAGCAATTGCCCTTCTTCCTTTTTCTTGCAATAGTGCTCTGTCAACACACCATCTCATGACCATTTTCTCCATTTCTGTTCTTTGCCCTTCTTCGCACATTTTAAAAGATGATTCACTTTTAACTAGAAGAATTTTTAGTGTTATGTTCAATTTTTAGTGTTGGCTAATTATCACAAAAATTCACCATTTCGTGTTTTCATAAGTACACTATGTCATGGTTGCTCAATCCTGCTTCTCAGGTTTCCCTTGCACGCATTCATAGAATAGAATCATAGAGTTGGAAGAGATCTCATGGGCCATCCAGTCCAACCCCCTGCCAATTAGCAGGGAAGTTGCATTCAAAGCACCCCTGACAGATGGCCATCAAGCGTGTTTAAAAGCCTCCAAAGAAGGAGCCTCCACCCCACACACTCCGGGGCAGAGAGTTCCACTGCTGAACAGCTCTCACAGTCAGGAAGTTTTCCTAATGTTCAGGTGACATCTCCTTTCCTGTAGTTTGTAGTTTCCATCTCTTTGTTGTTGTTGTTCATTCGTTCAGTCGTCTCCGACTCTTCGTGACCTCATGGACCAGCCCACATCAGAGCTCCCTGTCGGCCGTTACCACCCCCAGCTCCTTCAAGGTCAGTCCAGTCACTTCAAGGATGCCATCCATCCATCTTGCCCTTGGTCGGCCCCTCTTCCTTTTGCCTTCCACTTTCCCCAGCATAATTGTCTTCTCTAGGCTTTCCTGTCTCCTCATGATGTGGCCAAAGTACTTCAACTTTGTCTCTAGTATCTTTCCCTCCAGTGAGCAGTCGAGCTTTATTTCCTGGAGGATGGACTGGTTGGATCTTCTCGCAGTCCAAGGCACTCTCAGAACTTTCCTCCAACACCACAGCTCAAAAGCATCGATCCTCCTTCGCTCAGCCTTCCCTAAGGTCCAGCTCTCACATCCGTAGGTTACTACAGGGAATACCATGGCTTTGACTAGGCGGATCTTTGTTGCCAGTCTGATGTCTCTACTCTTTACTATTTTATCGAGACTGGACATTGCTCTCCTCCCAAGAAGTAAGCGTCTTCTGATTTCCTGGCTACAGTCTGCATCTGCAGTAATCTTTGCACCTAGAAATACAAAGTCTGTCACGGCCTCCACGGTTTCTCCCTCTATTTTCCGGTTGTCAATCATTCTTGTTGCCATAATCTTGTTTTTTTTGACGTTTAGCTGCAACCCGGCTTTTGCGCTTTCTTCTTTCACCTTGATTAGAAGGCTCCTCAGCTCCTCCTCGCTTTCGGCCATCAGAGTGGTGTCATCTGCATATCTGAGGTTGTTAATGTTTCTTCCAGCAATTTTCACCCCAGCTTTGCATTCATCAAGCCCCGCACATCGCATGATGTGTTCTGCATCCAAGTTAAAAAGGTTGGGTGAGAGTATGCAGCCTTGCCGTACGCCTTTCCCAATCTTGAACCAGTCTGTTGTTCCGTGGTCAGTTCTGACTGTTGCTACTTGGTCCTTGTACAGATTCCTCAGGAGAGAGACAAGGTGGCTTGGTATGCCCATCCCACCAAGAACTTGCCACAATTTATTATGATCCACACAGTCAAAGGCTTTAGAATAGTCAATGAAGCAGAAGTAGGTGTTTTTCTGAAACTCCCTGCCTTTCTCCATTATCCAGCGGATATTGGCAATCTGGTCTCTCGTTCCTCTGCCTTTTCTAAACCCAGCTTGAACATCTGGCAACTCCCGCTCCATGTATTGCTGGAGTCTTCCTTGCAGGATCTTGAGCATTACCTTACTGGCATGAGAAATAAGGGCCACTGTACGGAAGTTTGAGCAGTCTTTCGCATTTCCCTTTTTTGGTATGGGGATATAAGTTGATTTTTTCCAGTCTGATGGCCATTCTTGTGTTTTCCATATTTGCTGGCATATGGCATGCATCACCTTGACAGCATCATCTTTTAAGATTTTAAACAGTTCAGCTGGGATCCCGTCATCTCCTGCTGCCTTGTTGTTAGCAATGCTTCTTAAGGCCCATTCAACCTCACTCCTCAGGATGGATAATGACAGAAATATTTAAAATTAACTATGTATTTTGAATTACAACAATGTGAGTCAAGCTCTGAAAGGGTTAAATGAATGCAATGACTCAGCAAAAGTTGCACTTCTACATAAGCAGGTGTGCCTGTAACTTACTAGCTTTCAGTCTGAGGTAAACCTCAGTGGGAGAAAGGTCTCAGTCTGTGAGTGAAGGTCTCACAGTGTGAGGTAGGCCTCAGAATGTGAGAAGGCCTGGCGTGAGAAGCTTCAGTGAGAGAGGCCCTAGGTTGAAGGCCTTATATGTAAAGGCTCACGTGTAAAGCTCCAGTATAAAGGCTGCTGTGTGTAAAAAGCTACTGTGTAAAGCTCCAGTCTAAGTTCCGTGTGAGAGGAGGCTATATGAGAGTGAAGCTCTTTATCTGCATAAAAAAAGAAGCCCAGCATGGAAGCAATGAAGGAAGTATAAAGAACTTAACAAAAGATTGCCCCAGGCACTGCCAGGCCATCAAATGCTAATCAAGGTGGTCACTTGAAACATTCACACCTAACTCCAACAGACCAGAGTTCTTTGTCCCACCCTGGTCATTCCACAACATATATAAGAGGCTGGATGGCCATCTGTCAGGGGTGATTTGAATGTAATATTCCTGCTTCTTGGCAGGGGGTTGGACTGGATGGCCCATGAGGTCTCTTCCAACTCTTTGATTCTATGATTCTATGATATATAAACCCATTTTCCTAGTTCCAACAGACCTCACTACCTCTGAGGATGCTTGCCATAGATGCAGGTGAAACGTCAGGAGAGAATGCCTCTAGAACATGGCCATATAGCCCGAAAAAACCTACAACAACCCAACTTAGTTTGTGTTATAGAAATATTGTTCTTGTAAATAGTGTAACCATATTATTTTGCTATAAAGAAAAGCCTCCTATAGAAGAGACAACAGTGGTCTGTGTGTTCTTGTTCTTTCTATCACTTTGGGCTACTGGTGCTGCTAATAAGTTACTCTGTTGTACATTTATGAGGAGGATCTTTTGTTAATAAGCCCACTCTGCCCAACAGATAACAACATATTGCAAACCCCAGCCTTATACAAAATAATTTATATTGATGGTGTAGTTATCAGAATCAAACCTAGTTTGGACTGCTTGGGCCACAACAGCGAGGGTTCCAATCAATATTTATTTGGGGTTCTTTTACCCCGCCCTTCTCACCCTGAAGGGGACTCAGGGCGGCTTACAGAAGCAAAGGCACAATTTGATGCCTGCAGCACAGAACAATCAAGACACAAAATTACATCAATTCACAATTCACACTAGTTCATGCATTATACCAATAAAATCAATAAAATCAATAAAAACAATACAAACCCAATTCCTCCTCTTACATGGTCAGCGATCGCTAACTCATAGTTCTAATTTTCCGTTCCACTTCAACAATCCTGTTGATCTTACTCGCCTGATTGTCTTATTTAATTGCCAGATTCCCCAAAGGCCTGGTCCCATAACCATGTCTTCACCCTCCTCCTGAAAGAGAGGAGGGATGATGATGTCCTGATTTCCCCCGGGAGTGAGTTCCACAGGTGGGGGGCTACCACTGAGAAAGCCTTGCTCCTCGTCCCCACCAGCCTTACTTGTGACAGTGATGGGGTCGAGAGCAGGGCCTCCCCAGATGATCTCAGACTTCGGGGTGGGACGTAGAGGGAGATACGTTCGGACAGATACACTGGACCGGAACCGTACAGGGTTTTGTAGGTCAAAACCAGCACCTTGAATTGTGCTCGGAACTGAACCGGCAGCCAGTGGAGCTGGCATAACAGGGGGGTGGTATGCTCCCTGTATGTCGCTCCGGTGAGCAGTCTGGCTGCCGCTCGTTGGACTAGTTGAAGTTTCCGAACAGTCTTCAAGGGCAACCCCACGTAGAGCGCGTTGCAGTAGTCTATTCTGGATGTGACAAGAGCGTGGACCACCGTGGCCAGATCAGACTTCCCAAGGTACGGGCGCAACTGGTGCACAAGTTTTAACTGCACAAAAGCTCTCCCGGCCACCGCCGAGACCTGGGGTTCCAGGCTCAGCGGTGAGTCCAAGATCACTCCCAAGCTGCGAACCTGCATCTTCAGGGGGAGTGTAACCCCATCCAGCACAGGCTGTAACCCTATACCCTGTTCGGCCTTACGACTGACCAGTAGGACCTCTGTCTTGTCTGGATTCAATTTCAATTTCAATCAATAGCGACGTTTGCCAATTTGAATTCAGCGCACCACATTGTAATTAAGGTTATGCAATCCTATCCCACAGTGGCCCCAGAAAGGCACATACATGCACACATTCAACCCCCTGGAGTCCAGCAGTTCCATAGTACACAATGCATGATTACCTTTTTCAGCTATAATCATTCCCTAGCTTTTCCAAACCTGCTTTGGGCTCTCCACTCACTTCCCATCTTGGAAAAAAGAAACAATGAGCCCAAAATAACACTAAAAATTGCGGAGCCACTTAGGACTGCAATCCCCCATCCAGCATGGCCACTGAGAGCTGTAATGCAAATAACTATTTCCCCCCTGATTCTGCAAGAGCCTCTTGTGGAATGGGCTCCAGCCCAAGGAAGCTTATGCCAAACAAAATTCATTAGTTTTTAAGATGTCACAAGACAACACACTTGGATGTTTGTGCTGCAACAGGCTATTATGATAATTCCTTCCCTGCAGAGTCATTTTTAATAAGAAATCAACATAAAACTGTGGTTTAATATTAGAAAAATATGAGCCTCTTTTGAAACTCTCTCCTCTATTCCAATAAGTGGGAAGATAAGAACGCAGGATTCAAATTAATCACCAAGCCAAGAGGAAACAAATGATCCCTGATGGTTTAGAAGACTTGGCAATCTTCTGTGTGAAACCTTTCTTCTGGCAAACCACCGGATGTCAGCAGCAGCTGGAATGATCCCGACTCCTTTTCCCCGCAAGAAAATTATTCTCCCTTGTAGGTTTCACCATACAGCCACCACTTAAAAGTCCACCAACAAAAGTTATCTAATCCCGCATGATTCTTCCAGGGCTCAACACCAACAAGTACAATGACTGGAGGAAACCCACTAGGATTTATGTAGATTTTATCCAGCTCTTCCCATGGACAGATTCTACAGTCAGTCCCCCACATTCACTGGGAGTTGGGAGCACTGAAAAGTGAAAAATCATGTGAATGTGAAAAGTCATGAAAAAAGAAATTACCATTTTTTAGCTGAGTTAACACCTCTCAAGAGATTTCTAGGTCTTCCAACATAACTATGGTCAACCTTCATTGGAAGCTGCCATAGAACTAGAACTGCCTTGGAGAGCCTACAGACTCCATGAAAGGTGCTCCTTCTGGAAATCTTTAGGCCCTCCAGCAGGACTGGAGCACGTTGACCATTAGTGGACCTCCTAGAGATAACATTTTAAATCAAATTCATGAACAATCAGATCCACAAAATGTGGATGAATGACTATAGTTGCAAAAGCTCAGCACTGCATGCTGGTGGAGAGGGACACTGGTGATGTTCTGAGTTTTGATCCTGAAGACATCTGCAGATAGATTCAGAAAAGATTTTCAGCTATATCTTCGCCTATAGTACCCACATTTAAGGTACTAAGTGATAGCAGTACAACCATTGCAGCAAAGAAAAAAAGAGAATGTTATGACTTGTCAAATTAAGCCCAAGAGTGCATATGCCCTCTGCTTATGTTTGATCCTTGCTACATTTCCATATAATCAGGTGGCCCTTACAGGCTACACAAGTTAAGTATATTAGCATACTTTTTGCATAGTTCTGCTCTTCCTAATGGACACTGTGATTGCCATTGTCCATTATTTATTTCAACAGAGAGCTGCAAAATATTGTGTAGGGCTAGGGAAAAAATGTTCAAAGTGCTGATGCACAGACCACAAGTCCTCACCTGCCAATCCGTGGCAAATTTCCAGGAAATAAACACTGGTACCAAATGGGCACAAATATAGTATTAGTCTTTGATACACCAGAGGCAGAGTGGTGTAGTGGTTTGAGTGTTGGACAACGACCACGGAAACCAGGGTTTAAATCCCTACTTAGCCATTGGAATGCACTGAAAGACCTTGAACAATTCACACTTTCCCAGCCTCAAAGCGTCAAGAATACATCCAACATCTCACTGAAATGAGTCACCTGCCACCACTAACTTATGGTTGCCTTCTATTGTGCTGCTTATATGGATAGCTTTACTGTACATATTCAATATTGTTTTTCTTACATACAGTTTTCTTGCATACAGGATATTGATACTTTCAATCATTACCCAGTAAGAGCAGCCTAGGTGGAGAATCCGTGGCCTCTAGATGTTGCTTAATCACAATCTACACAGACCAGACTTCCAGTCAAGGATGATCGAAGGACCCAAACTCCTGTCCCTACTTTAGAGCATCATGCGCCAATTCTGACCCATTCTTGGTTGCAATCCAAGTGTACTTAAAGTCCGTTTACAGTCTCTTACCTTGCACCACCAATATCCACTCCGACCATCAATTGCCCGTTCAGTGAAAGGATCTCATCTCTCAAGCGGACTTTCCCACATTTTCCCGCCGGGCTGTTTTTTTTCAAGTCCGTGACCCAAATACTTCCAACATCAAGTATGGGACCCTTATGCCCTTTCTTTTTTCTCCCCGTTCTCCGCTTGTCCCCATAGTCCCCCAAAGCAGGGATGTTCCCAAAGCTTAGGCCGAGAGACTCCACTTTCCCCGGATCCTTGGTGAGGTAAACAGTACAAATCTCAGCGTCCACAGGGTTCGTACCATGTTGCAGTTTGCCTTCATCCACGGGGAAGTTCAGCTGGATGTACTCTCGCAGCTTCTTGATGGCCGAATGGCAGAGCCTCTGCTCCGGCTCCTCTCCTTCTCCCCTCAGGTGGTTTTGCAGCCATCGATATAGGATGGGAAGGAACAACACCGCATTCTCTGGAGTGATGGGCATTGTGGTTGTTTCCGGAACCCATTATGTGAGGAACTGGCTCCTGGATTGGACAACCACATCTCCATCAATGCATCTTTCAGGATCGGGGCAGCTGCCAACTTCATCAACAGCCATGCTGGCAGAAACAAGTGTACACACACACGGGGAGCCAAAAATGATTTTAAATCAAGCACAGTTCTCTCTTTTCCCCTTCTTTGGTCAAGAATAACAGGATGGCTTTTATAACGAAGAGTGAAAACAGGTGCTCTGGAGAATTCGGCAAGAAGAGGAAGGAAGCAGCAAGGACTTCATGGCTGGTCTCTTCCACAGCTGTCCACACAGAAATCATTGGGCCAGCTCTGTGTTTGTTCTTGCTCCTCCACATTCAACAACACCTGCTTGACCTAGAAAGAGAAAAACAGCACAGTTAAAACCATAATTCCCATTCTCAAATAAAGGATTGTAGAGCAATTTGCAGCGCTCATTAATGAGAAAGCTTTTCTTATTATTCCATTCACTCGTTAATTCTGTAATCTGTTTATTTTACTTTCTATATACTCTTGGTTCATCCTCTGTGGAACAGGGACAACGGGATGAACTCTAATAAGCATATTTGTAAACAAGCAAATGGTGGATGTGTGAAAGCTGATTTTCATTCGTCCCTTCGCCCCACTATTCCCAATTGTTACTAATGCTAGTGGGGGCTGATGGAAACTGTAGACCAAAACACCTGGAGGGAGGCACACTGAGGAAGGCTAATCTGAAATGGAAATGATGGCTGACAAACATACAGCTGCCACCTCTACACACCAAGTCACTGTGAGCTACATAGCTCTGTCAATTGGAAAGACAGATGTTTCAATAGTTTAAGGATACACGTAGTGTTAGGGCATGTAAGAAATTAGTTGGTGAGTGTGTTAACTGTAAAATGCAACTCATGAAGCTGATTTGTTGGGCCATGCCTGGGGAGCTAGCTGAGCCTGGGAGTTTTGGCAACAGTTATGTATTTAGGGATTTTGTTATGGGATTTTGGCCTGCATCAATAGGAGCATAGAGTCTAGATCTAAGGAAGTAATGCTACCCCTCTATTCTGCTTTGGTTAGACCACACCTGGAATATTGTGTCCAATTCTGGGCACCACAATTCAAGAGAGATATTGACATGCTGGAATGTGTCCAGAGGAGGGCGACTAAAATGATCAAGGGTCTGGAGAACAAGCCCTATGAGGAGCGGCTTAAGGAGCTGGGCATGTTTAGCCTGAAGAAGAGAAGGCTGAGAGGAGATATGATAGCCATGTATATATATGTGAGAGGAAGCCACAGGGAGGAGGGAGCAAGCTTGTTTTCTGCTTCCCTGGAGACTAGGACGCGGAACAATGGCTTCAAACTACAAGAAAGGAGATTCCATCTGAACATGAGGAAGAACTTCCTGACTGTGAGAGCCGTTCAGCAGTGGAACTCTCTGCCCCGGAGTGTGGTGGAGGCTCCTTCTTTGGAAGCTTTTAAACAGAGGCTGGATGGCCATCTGTCGGAGGTGATTTGAATGCAATATTCCTGCTTCTTGGCAGGGGGTTGGACTGGATGGCCCATGAGGTCTCTGCTAACTCTTTGATTCTATGATTCTATGATTCTAGGCTTAGCTGTTCTTGCTTCATGAGTTGCTGGAATGAGATTTTCCTCATGGACACCTAAAGCTCATTTTGAATGTTTACAAAAGAACATTGTGTGAGTCAACGTAACTGTTCACATAATTGTATATATGTTGCTCTGCATTGCAAAGAGTAAACTACTTGTTCTTTACTGATCATCTGACCATAGCATATTTCCTTTCCCTGACAAAACAGTGTGTGGACTGATAAACATGAACTACATGTAATTTTCATTTTCATTTCATTTTAATGTGTTACATTTTTAACTGTGTTGATCGGGCTTGACCCCATGTAAGCCACCCTGAGTCCCTTCACAACTAAAGTTGTTGTTGCTGTTGTTGTTGTTGTTATGCAACATGTAGGTGCTTTCATTGCAACTTCCACCTGTTATAAATATAAAGGGCTCCCCGTGGTGTGTTCTGAGTCTTGGCTCAGGATATAAAACTATAGACACATCTACACTGCAGAATTGAAGCATTTTGATACCAGTTCAACTTTCATACTCAATGCTATGGAATCCTGAGAGTTGTTTGGGGAGGCACCAGCCCTCTTTGGCAGACAAGGTTAAATACCTTGTAAAATTACTATTCCCATGATGTCATGGCAGGTAAGTAGTGTTAAACTGCATTAATTCTACATGTAGATGTCCTCTATGTGTCATATATAAGGCCAGGCACATGTAGATAAGGATACACATTGATGGCTTAAGCCTCTTATAGTCAATAACTACGAAGGTTTCAAATACTGCAATACAAATTTAGCACAGTATGCTTTTTTTTCTCTGCCAAAGAGGGAGGGGGGAACTAAAGGAACATCTGCATTGTAGAATGAATGCAGTTTGATGCCGCTTTAACTGCTGAAGCTCAATGCTATGGAGTCCTGGGATTAGTAGTTTGGTGAGACAGAGACTTGTAGACTCGTTGGCAAAGAAGGCTAAAGACCTTGTAAAACTACAACTCTGCTATTTCCACAGCCTTGAGCCGAAGCATTTAAAGTGATGTCATACTACATTAATTCAACAGTGTAGATGTAGTCTAAGTAGTTTAAAAATCACTACTCTGTCCTGCACATCTAACATCCCCTTCATTTGATCCCTTGCTCATCTGTTTGTAAGAATAATTAAAGCTGGCTTTACTTGTAAAATGAGGTATAGAGGTATAATGTTAGAAGTGGCACCATATTTAATGAAGAACAGCCTCTAAAAGGTGGACAGTTTTGATGAAGAAAAACAGTTCACCAATATTTTTCAGGTTTGCTTAGCAAACCAATCTGATAGCATTTTGGGATATCCTAATTTATTTATTTTTTTGGTCATGTCAGGAGCAACTTGAGAAACTGCAAGTCACTTCAGGTGTGAGAGAATTGGCCGTCTGCAAGGACGTTGCCCAGGGGACGCCCGGATGATTTGATGTTTTTATCATCCTTGTGGGAGGCTTCTCTCATGTCCCCGCATGAGGAGCTGGAGTCGATAGAGGGAGCTCATCCGCCTCTCCCCGGATTCGAACCTGCGACCTATCAGTCTTCAGTCCTGCCGGCACAGGGGTTTAACCCACTGCGCCACCGGGGGCTCCATATCCTAATTACATGCAAACTTATGTTTTATTCTTTAACAAGTTGAGCTTTTCCTTCCTTATATGTTCTTTTCAGTGGTGGAATGTCCAAAGGGCTCCCAAGACCCATTTCCTGGCTCAGAGAAAAAGAAATGAAAAAGGTAATTAAAATATCCTATTGCTGACCCTTACAAATAGGGTTCGCTGCATGATGTTTTTGGCAACTATTTTAACAGACTGCATAATAGTCACATCCAGTGCCCACTCCAGCTTAACAATTTAAGACATCATGGTCTTTGTGTCAAAATACCTCTAGTGGTATCTTTATGGGGTTTTTTTAATGTCCAGGGAACTCAAAGTACCCCTTTATTCTGCCTTGGTCAGACTACACCTGGAATACTGTGTCCAATTCTGAGCACCGCAATTGAAGGGAGATGTTGACAAGCTGGAATGTGTCCAGAGGAAGGCAACTAAATTATCAAGGGTCTGGAAAACAAGCCCTATGAGGAGAAGCTTAAAGAGCTGGGCATGTTTAGTCTGCAGAAGAGAAGGCTGAGAAGAGACATAATGAGGGCCATGTATACATATGTGAGGGGAAATCATAGGGAGGAGGGAGCAAGCTTGTTTTCTGCTGCCCTGGAGGACTAGGACACGGAATAATGGCTTCAAACTACAGGAAAGGAGATTCCCCCTGAACATGAGGAAGAACTTCCTAACAGTGAGAGCTGTTCAGCAGTGGAACTCTCTGCACCAGAGTGTGGTGGAGGCTCTTTCTTTGGAGGCTTTTAAACAGAGGCCGGAGGACCATCTGTCGGGGGTTCTTTGAATGCAATATTCCTGCTTCTTGGTAGGGGGTTGGACTGTATGGCCCACGAGGTCTCTTCTAACTCTATGATTCGATAATTATTTTGTTATTAGGCACTGGTAAGCTGTGCATATGGTGAACTTTTGTCAGAATGCAATAGCAGGCTGGATAGGTAGAAATGCGTGAGAATTTTATTTACTACATATTTATAAGAACCTTGCAAAATGTAGAGACTGTAATTTATATTGTCTATGCACCCACCTGTCTGTCTGTTTTGCTATGCAAATCACTTGCTTCACAAACCACAGTCATTTCATGCAATGCATTCTCAAAAATCATATAACATTCTAGGCCTAATCTATCAACTATTTCAAGTACTTTCTGGGAAAATATCTGTATACTGTATTTTTTTTTTCCCTCTCCAGAATTCTATTGATGAACCAAATTGAGAAACACTGGTGTAGGTTGATAAACACTATTGTAGATGCAACCTGAGATACTCGACAGGGCTGTCTTTGAAGATTTCCATGACAAGAACCATTACTTAATTTGTTGTGTGTCTTCACATAAACTCACACTCTTTGTAAGTCTATCAGAATTTTCCGACCAACATATATTCGAAGGACATTTCTCACTGCCTTCCACTGAGGCTGAAAAAGTATCGCTTACCCAAGTTCAGCCAATGGATTTCCATGGCTGAGCAAGGATTTAAACTCCATGAATTCCAGTTCAATACTCAAACCATCATTGCTACAGCCTGCTTTTTAAACTCTTTTTTTCCCTTCCTGTTCCTATCTAAGATGCTTAAAGACGGCAAGGAAATAAATTGCCTCTTGAGTTCTTCACAGTACATCCACCCACTATTTAAATTCCAGTAATGCTCAACAGAGTTCACACTGAAAATATATGAAATCCAGCCAGCACGTTTTAGCACACATACCTTTAGATTCATGCATGGATCTTGAATTATTTTAAAAAAATCTTTACAAACCTTGTGCTGCATTACAAATTAATTTTATAGGTCTCTTGCTTACAAAATTAGCCATCTGGACATTGAGAAATTGATATTTGAGAAATGGAAGCCTACCCATTACAGGCATGCTGAACCAACTTTGAGGTTTTCTGGGTCCTAAAGATTCCAGATGTCTGGAATCACTAAATAACAGGATAGATGGATGGATGGATGGATGGATGGATGGAAAGAAAGATTAGATAGATAGATAGATAGATAGATAGATAGATAGATAGATAGATAGATAGATAGATAGATAGATAGATAGATAGATAGATAGACGGATAGATAGACGGATAGATGGACGGATAGATGGACGGATGGATGGACAGATGGGTAGATGGATGGATGGATGGATGGATGGATGGATAGATGGATGGATGGATGGATGGAGATGGATGGATGGATGGATGGATGGATGGATGGATGGATAGATAGATAGATAGATAGATAGATAGATAGATAGATAGATAGATAGACGGATAGATAGACAGATAGTAGATAGATAGATAGATAGATAGATAGATAGATAGATAGATAGATAGACAGACAGACAGATGGGTAGATAGATGGGTAGATAGATGGATGGATGGATAGATAGATAGATAGATAGATAGATAGATAGATAGATAGATAGATGATAGATAGATAATCTGATACCCACTTTAACAAGATGAGCTTTCAAGATACTTTTTTCGGGAATCTGTTACGTATATACTCAAATATAAGCCGGTCCAAATATAAGCCAAGGCACCTAATTTTACCACAAAAACTAGGAAAACGTATTGTCTCGAGTATAAGCTGAGGGTAGTACAAGCTGAAGCTACTGGTAAGTTTCAAAATAAAAATAGATACCAATAACATTACATTAATTGAGACATCCATAGGTTAAATGTTTTTGAATACTTATACAAGTCTTTAATTTAAGATAACACTGATTAAACCATTATATAATAAATGTAATAACAACGACAGAGTAAAATAATGGAAATACAATAACAGTAATAATATATAATAGAGTAAAATAATAAATGTAGTAATAATAAAAAGGGAACAAAGACATGGTTATGGAACCAAGCTTTGGATTAGTAAAATAACACAGTACAAGACACAAATGCAGAATATGTGCAATCAACATTGGAATGGCCCGGTCGATGCGCTTGGATAATGTGATTTTAATGTTTTTATTAGGTGTTTTAATGCTTACATTTCATGTTTTAAATGACTTTTTTCTTATTTTGGTGAACTGTGCTATTGATTTAACGCTTAGTTATATGGTGTTGATTTGTGATTTGGTTTTATGTATGTAAGGCATTGAATTCTGCCATTGTGTAAACTGCTTTGAGTCCTCCCAGGGGTGAGAAAGTGGTATATAAAAACTATAAATATATAAATAAATAAACAAACAGAATAAAATAATAAATGTAATAATAATAAATAATAGAGAGAAATAATAAATGCAATAATAACAATAATAAACAGAGAAAAATAATAAATGTAATAATAATAAATAGAGTAAAATAATAATGATAACAACAACAACAGAGTAAAATAATTAATAACCTTGACTTGAGTATAAGCCAAGGGGGGCTTTTTCAGCCTTAAAAAGGGCTGAAAAACTCAGCTTATACTTGAGTATATACTAGGCATGGTTAGATCCAGTCAGAATCTTCGTTATTCAGAATAAAGTCAGAAAAATTCCTTTTTGAAGTGATTTCAAAGTTTTTAAGAAAACCAGAAGTCCTTTTGCCCTTCCGAAGCTTTTTCACCATTTTTGTTATGACTTGTGAAGTGAGTCGGAAATTATTCAGCTATTTCCCACTTCTGGTCCCTTGCCTCGGCTCAAGCCAGAGAAGCCAGTTTTAAAGCCAGAGAAGTAAGTTATAAAACATAGAAGAATGAATTTGCTCCGCTTCTGTCTCAAGCCAGAGAAGCAAGCTAGTTTTAAAGCCAGAGAAGCTAGTTATATACCAGAGAAGCATGAATTTGCTCTGCTTCTGTCTCAAGCCAAAGAAGCAAGCCAGTTTTAAAGCCAGAGAAGTGAGTTATAAACCAGAGAAGCATGAATTTGCTCTGCTTCTGTCTCAAGCCAAAGAAGCAAGCCGGTTTTAAAGTCAGAGAAGCAAGTTATAAACCAGAAAAGCATGAATGTGCTCCGCTTCTGTCTCAAGCCAGAGAAGCCAGTTTTAAACCGGAGAAGGAAAGAATTTCATCCACTTGCTTTTCCCCGCTCCTGGAGTAAAGCAACTACTTTCAAAGTAAAGACCACGTCCTTTCAAACCATTAACAAAAGGATTCGGAAGTCTCAGAAGTTTCAAAAAGTTTTGAATTTTTTCCCTGTGAAAATGAGAATTGACTTTAGAATCGAACCACCGGCACCCCGTACATGCAAAACGAGTTTTGAACCATTTTTTAAAATCAAACAAGCCTAGTATAAACGGTACTTTCAATGGACTTGATCATGACAGAGCTGGAAATCGTTTACCAACAATCTGTTATAAATCATTATCAATGACAGTGCCAAGTAAGCATTGAAGAAGGAATGACTAGACTTAAAGATATTGCAAGCTGAGTATCCCTTATCCAAAATGTTTGGGACCAGAAATGACGAGAAAGCCTTAGGATAGGTTCACCCTAGATTGAAGTCAACCTGAAGGCATTTAACAACAAAGAAAGACCGTTAAGCCAAAATTTGGTTCCACGGTTCTTTTTCTATCACCAACTGATACATTCTTGTTTCACCAGCTTTTGAGAAAATGAATGAGGCAGGCTTTTAATGATCTGCTGTTCTATGATTAGTACTGGATTTTAATTAACTTAATGATTTAAGTTTCTAAATAGTTTAATTGCTTATTAAATAGCTTTCATGTTTATACTTTTATCAAAGTTTTTGTATACTTTTAACCAAGATTGTTTTCAAATGTACTGTTGGGCATCTTGAGTCCTATTGCCTTAAGGAATGCGGCCCCCAAACCCTCCCAAGCCCCCCAAAGACTTCTCTTCCATTGTTTTCAGGTTTCAGGCTGACAGAGGTTCTCTTCCCTTGACCTACATTAATCCTCCTGCTGCCATGACACATTTGACTCACAAATCCAGACTTTGATTAAAAATCAAAGTGAAGAATAAATCAAGCAAATTAAGCTACTTCATGCCAAAGTTGCTTAATATTAATAGAATAAATAAATGGAGGGGTGATGCAACTGTTGACTTCTCATGAGTCTCCTTCACCCTTTATTTTTAAATATATTAATAACAGAAAGGGCTTTCATGTGATTCCATGGTTTAAGGCACAGAACTCACCCCACCATATGAAGTCCACATCTTGACATGGACATCTCCATTGGCATATCCTTCACGCTAGGTGCAGAAACATGTTTGTCTGGAGTGTAGTGTCCTAAACAACACTACAAATAAATTTGAAAAGATGTCTACGTTCATGCTAATTGATTAAACCCATGTCACTTTATTGAATCAAAATGCCTAGAATCATATTATTATTTTATTATTTATTTGTTTGTTTGTTTATTTACAACATTAATATTTTGCCCTTCTCACTCCTCAGGGGACTCAGGGCAGATTACAATGTACATATACATGGCAAACATTCAATACCATAGACACACAACATATATAGAAAGACACACAGAGGCTATTTAACATTCCAGCTTCATAAGGGTATTCTGGCCACCAGGGGAGCTGTCACTACACCGTTCATTTGTGACACTAATGGAGTACTTCCTCATTCTTTTGCTTGCTTGCTGGAGATTTTATGGCATCATAAATTAAATTAGCCTCCCCGCATAAGCGATACCTAAATTTCCTACTTGACAGATGCAACTGTATTTCGGGCTGCAAAGGTCGACAGCAAGCAACTCAGATGGTCGGAAATTCACTCTGATCCAGGCTGGCTTCGAACTCATGACCTTTCAGTCAGTAGTGATCTTAATACAGCTGACTCCCAGCCAGTTGCGCCACAGTTCCGGTGCTTTAACTGCCATGATTCCATGATCATTGAGTTGGAAGAGACCTCGTAGGCCACCCAGTCCAACCCTCCACTGCTGAACAGTTCTCAGCCTACCAAATCAGATGTCTATCATTATGAGGGGGAAGAGAAACACATGGCACACAGAAAGAAGAAGTGGACATAAATGTGTAGGGTAAGTGATTTTGCGGGTGAGTGCATGGGGGGGGTGGGGGAGTTTCTCCTCTTCTTGGTATCTCCCTTCATTTGCCTAGCAAACCAGACATTTTCAGCATGCAGGAAGAGGAAAAGGAACTGGGATCCACAGGGTAATTGCAGTGGTGTATGGGACTAGCTCCTCTTCCTCCTAGGCGCATAACCCCTACAAAAGCGGAGCGGGGGGGACTCTACAAACGTTTACTATTGTTCAATTTTAGTAGACAGAAAAGAATGAAGCTTCACAACTTTCAGGACTGTTAGATGGATCTTCATTTTGCTCCTGGTAAGTCTTACTTTCTTCCTTTCCAATGCAAAAGCTTCAGAAATTTCAGGGAAGTCAGCACACTTCTCAGAAAAAGCTGTATGGTTTCCAGAAAACTGTCATGAATGGACAAGCTGCACAGCTTTCATAGAAAAGCTCTGCAGTTTCCTGTCATTGTGGGGTAGGGGGAGTCTCCCAAGAACTATAGTCTGACATAGGATGAAAAACTGATTAATTGTTCTCAACTTCTGTCAAGATTGGGAAAGTGTAGATTACCATCACTAACATTAAATTATTTTTTCCCTGGCTGAAAGGTCACAGGCTTGAATCCGGGGAGTGGCGTGAGCTCCCTCGGTTAGCCCCAGCTTCTGCCAAACTAGCAGTTTGAAAACATGCAAATGTGAGTAGATCAATAGGTACCACTTTGGTGGGAAGGTAATGGTGCTCCATGCAGTCATGCCGGCACATGACCTTGGAGGTGTCTACGGACAATGCTGGCTCTTTGGCATAGAAATGGAGATGAGCACCAGAGTCCCAAAATCAGACATGACTGGACTTAATGTCAGGGGAAATCCTTGACCTTGACCTATTTGGCATTTTGCACAATTCATTGATTGGTGGATATCAGGGTTCTTGTGTAAAGGAAAGACACCAGAAGTAATTCCCAAACCCAAGCAAGTTCATGTAATATTCCTCATCCTATTTCCATATGAGCTTCAAAAATGCAAACAAAAGTAACCACCCTGTTTGAGTCTTTTGGAGTTACCACGCTACCATTCTTCTTCCCAACTTAGGGTTAAAAATGCGGACCTATAATGAGCAGGCCTGCCGTTCCAGGAGCGCCTGGGTGAGGTTATTGCTGCCTTCACACCAGTATTTCAGCACTGTTTACATTGCTGGTTTCAAAATGCCTAAGTCACCTTTAATGAACCCTGGGTGCGAGCTCCCTGGGTGGGAATGCAAATTCACTTATCCTTCTGGAAACCTTAAGGCTCATGTTGGTGGAAGGCCAGCGTTCCTCAAGCTGCTTTCGTAAGAGACCCTGCTTTCACTGACCTGTTTAATGAACAGATTAAATCAGAGTTAATTAATCCACAAAGGCTGGTTTTAATTGGCTAGCACAGAGGTTTAAAGACACATTTTATAGGTGATTTGGTTTCTTGTGAATTATTTCACAGAGGAATGGGAAAAAAATTAAATATCCCACCCATCCTACAAAGAATGGTCTGTAATATTTATCACACCATGGATTATATCCCCAATAATTTAAAAATATATCTATTGAGGCTTTCTTTATTGGCAGCTTTACTTATATTTAATTAAATCAGTTGACCAGTTAGTTGAAAACCAGATGACTTAAATCCTATTAATTTGCAAAGGGATCTCGTAGCGCCTTAAAGAGACTGAGAGACGAAGCTGGTAGCCTAAGCTTTCATAAACTAAGTGTACTTATTGATATGGTTGTCTACTCATATAGCTATCTACTCATCTTGCCCTTAGGCAACATCTTCCTCCATCAAGGACCGCTGTTAACTTGCTATCTCATCACCATACCCACAGGCTTTGCATTTCTATGGTTCTCCATCAGAGCCTTGATGAAGAACATAAAGATTCCTACAGAAAACATATTATCCACAACTCTTAAATTTGCAAACGTGGAGGGCTAAATACATATAAAAACAAAGATGGAACAGAAAAGTCTTCACTTTTTTCCATGTCAGGAGCGACTTGAGAAACTGCAAGTCGCTTCTGGTGTGAGAGAACTGGCCATTTGCAAGGTCGTTGCCCAGAGAACACTCAGATGTTTTGATGTTTTACCATCCTTGTGGGAGGCCTCACTCATGTCCCCACATGGGGAGCTAGAGCTGACAGTGGGAGCTCATCTGTGCTCTCTCCAGAGTCGAACCTCTGACCTGTCGGTCTTCAGTTCTGCCAGCACAAGGGTCACTGGGGACTCCTAAGTCTTCACTTGATAATGGAAGGACAGCAAGGAGGGAGCCAACCAGTCTCCCAAAGAACGGATCTCTAGAGCAGTGGTTCTCAACCCAGGGTCCCCAGATGTTTTTGGCCTTCAACTCCCACAAATCCTAACAGCTGGTAAACTGGCTGGGATTTCTGGGAGTTGTAGGCTAAAAACATCTGGGGACCCCAGATTGAGAACCACTGCTCTAGAGTGTGGCAGCTGCCACAAAGAATTCCCATTTCCATCAAATGTGCCTGAGGAGTTGGCGAAATTGAGATAAGTGACTTCCTGGAAGGTTTTAGGATTTAAGTAGGGTCATATGGAAAATTGGGTCCTTCAAAGAGCCTGGACCTGAGCTAACCAGCAACTACTTGGGCTGTCGAATTCGTGTTCCCTAATAACCGAGTGTTCCTCAACCTGTGGCTTCCCAGGTGTTTTGGCCTACAACTCCCAGAAATTCTAGCCAGTTTACCTGTTGTTAGGATTTTTGGAAGTTGAAGGCCAAAACCACTGCTATACCAATTAATCTTCTCCAGCCTTCCCACTCAATGTCCCAGTAGCTCCCATGGCAGTGGGTTGGCAAACCTGATCTGGATTTTAGTCCAAACTGCAAATGCGTTATTTATTTATTTATTTATTTATTTATTTATTTATTTATTTATTTGGAGCATTTATTAACCGCCATTCTCAGC
>NW_026845477.1:22862308-23305265 GCF_025583915.1 Anolis sagrei ordinatus
TGGGGGACAGTATAGAGCCCTGTGGAACCCCACAAGTCAAAGGCTGTGGCGTTGAACAGGTGTCCCCCAATATCACCTTCTGGGAGCGGCCTTCCAGAAATGACCGGAGCCACTGCAGAACAGTGCCCCCGAGGCCCATTTCCGCAAAACGCCCCAGAAGGATACCGTGGTCGACGGTATCGAAGGCCGCTGAGAGGTCCAGGAGCACCAACAGGGACACACTCCCCCTGTCTAGCTCCCGGCGCAGATCATCCACTAAGGCGACCAAGACCGTTGTAAAGATCCCTTACCTTGCCAGCCAGGGTGGCAGGGCCCAGGAAGAGACAGGCTAGGTAGTTTCAGTTAGAAGGCCTGGCAGAGAGCTGCTGGAGCCATCTTAGTTTAGGGAAAGAGCTCCAGTTCAGAGAAGGGGGAGTGGCCGAGGCCTGTGCCAGCCCAGCAACAGCCAGGATTGGTTTAGGGAAGAGGGGCGGAGTTAGTCAGTTGGAGGGAAAGAGAAGAGATAGTTTTGACAGTTCAGTTTTTAGTTCAGCTGAGTTCTGAGTAGAGTGAAAGCAGTTTAGTTCTGGAGAGAGATTAGAGTAGGAGTTGGATTGTTTAGGAGTCTCTGTGAAGAAAAGGCAGTTTGCCTGTAGTTTGCACAGCACAGTAGGCTGTGGCAGACTGAGTTACAGCTATTTTGGGAAAGAAAATAGCTGGGGGTTTTATGTTTAAGAAATTGTAACTAAGAAAAGAACATTCTCTCAAGTAACCAATACGCTTATAAGAAACAAGAACACTTTTATCTGTAACCATCAAGCCTCTGAACCTGCATATCACTTGTAAATCTATAATTTGTAAACAATAAACTCTTTCTTGTTATTTTTAAAAGTCAAGCCTGAGTCAAGTGCCATTTTTGGTTTTGAATCCTTTTCCTTATTGAATCAACCTCTTCTGTTTCCCCTCACAGAAAGCCCTTGATAACACACAGCCTTTGGTGGAATAAAAAGCCTTTTAATAATTTAAACAGCCTTTTTAACATTTTAAAAAATAGCTAGAGGGTTCGTGATTTCTTTAGTTTTGGTGGCAGCGAAAGTTTTACATAACGTGACATCCCCTCAAGCACTATTAGAACCAAGGTGGTGTGAATTCCTTATTTAAGGAAGGACGGTGGTGGGATTCGTTTGACCCCCTGCCCAGACGCCTCTTCTGAGTTATTATAATTGGTGGCAGCGGTGGGATTTCTTTGATTGTTTCCCCCCTGCCTTGATAAGCCTCGAAGACCCTTATAACCGTCTCAGTTCCATGTCCCGGCCTGAAACCAGACTGTGCCGGATCCAGATAATCCGTGTCTCTCAAGAATACCTGGAGTTGTGAGGCCACCACGCTTTCCATGACTTTGCCCAAAAAGGGGAGATTGGAAACAGGCCGAAAGTTGTCAAATTTAGTGGGGTCCAGTGATGGTTTCTTCAACAGCGGTTTTATAATAGCTTGTTTTAAGCTTGCTGGAATTTCGCCTTCCCGGAGGGAGGCGTTAACCACCACCGTTACCCACTCAGCCAATCCCCCTCTGGCCTCCTTCAGAAGCCAGGATGGGCAGGGGTCTAGGATGGACGTGGTGGCCTCATTCCTCCAAGTATCTTGTCCACATCCTCGGGTTTCACAAACTGAGAAGAATCCATCAAAATAGGACAAGCAGGTGCTCTTGTTACATCCTCTGAGACTGCATTTAACGCGGTGTCCAGCCCAGAACGGATCAAGGCGACTTTGTCTGCAAAGAACCGAGCAAATGCTTCACAGCGCGTGACCGAATTGTCAGGGCTCCCGCCAGAGGTGGCGGGAGTTAAAAGACCTCTAACAATCCGAAACAACTCCGCCGGACGGTTCTTTGCAGACGCAATAGTGGCCGCAAAGAAAACTTTCTTTGCGGCCTTTATTGCCGCGGCATATGCCCTAAGAAAGGACACAAACCGTGCTCGGTTTGACTCGCTTGGATCGAACGCCACACGCTCTCTAGTTCCCTCTTCCTTCGCTTCATCACTGCCAGCTCCTCGGTAAACCAAGGGGCTGGTTTAGCTCGGCTACTTGAGAGGGGACGCTCCGGAGCGATCATGTCAATTGCCCTGGTCATCTCCCCATTCCAGAGAGCGACCAAGGCCTCGACATGGTCACCTACCGAGGTGGCAGGAAAATCCCCAAGAGCCGTCAGGAATCCATTCGGATCCATCAGTCTCCTGGGGCGGACCATCTTAGTGGGTCCTCCACCCTTGCAGAGGTTAGGGGGCGCAGTGAGCCTAAATCTGATCAGGAAGTGGTCGGTCCATGGCAACGGAGAGATGGACAACTCCTCCACACCGCCACCCTGCTCCCATCCCTGGCAGAAAACCAAGTCCAATGTATGTCCAGCACAGTGGGTGGGGCCAGATATTTGTTGGGACAGCCCCATGGTTGCCATGGCAGACATGAAGTCCTGAGCCGCTCCTGTGAGGGTCGCCTCGGCATGGATATTGAAGTCTCCCAGCACAAGAAGCCGTTGAGACTCCAACGCCAGGCTCGAGACTACCCCCGCTAGCTCAGGTAGGGAGACTGTAGTGCAGCGAGGTGGACGGTACACTAACAGAATCCCTATTCTGTCCCGGTCACCCACCCTCAGGTGGACGCATTCAAAATTTGTGGTCTGCGGGATGGGACTCCTGGTCAGATGGATGGAATCTCTATAGACCACTGCGACCCCGCCTCCCCGTCCTCCGGATCTCGGTTGGTGCTGTACGGAGAAGCCTGGAGGACAAAGCTGGGTAAGATTTACGCCCCCAGCTTCATCCAGCCAGGTCTCCGTAATGCACGCCAGATCTGCCCGCTCATCCAGGATTAAGTCCTGGATCCAGGTCGTTTTTCCGTTGACAGACCTGGCGTTCAGCAGCACCACCTTCAATCCGGAGGGCCCGCTCACCTGGTTACACCAATATACCTTAGGAGACCGGTTTAGGGTTGTTAATGTTGGTAAGCGGTCCGAATTAAGCCGAATTTGAGGTCTCCTTTTACCGCATCTCCTCCTCCCCACCACGACCTCTATGGGGGCCCCTCGGCTAGTGGAACACCTCCCCTCCTCCATGCCGCA
This sequence comes from Anolis sagrei ordinatus, assembly GCF_025583915.1. NCBI lineage: Eukaryota > Metazoa > Chordata > Lepidosauria > Squamata > Anolidae > Anolis > Anolis sagrei. Next base: position 22,865,406 of record NW_026845477.1, read on the forward strand.
GTCCAGCACCAAGGTCTTATTTCCAATATCGCTCGAAGTTTGGATTGTTGGCCTTTGCCATCTCCCTTGCCTCCCCTCCTCCCCCCTCCCCGCCCCATCCTTGTTCACAGGCTCCAGCCCTCCTCCTCCCCTGCCCCCTCCACTAGTCAGCAGTAACAGGGACAGAACAAATAGGGGGATGGGGAGCCACATGGATAACAATAGATTCAGGTGGGGCTAGGCGTTCAGCCACACCAGTTAAACAGTTCGTAAAGTGCAAGAGACTTAAATGCCACCCAGTCAGTAATATCACTCAATCAACAACATACTGCGTACCGTTGGGCACATACATAAAGTGCAAGATCTAAGGTGCAGTACATAAAGTGCAAGATCTAAGTGCAATAGATACCCAAACTGGTTCTCTCAATTAACTAAAGTGCGGCATAGAGGAAAAGGATGGGGGCGTAGTGCTGGTATAATTTAGCAGCAGTGGCAGGCGCCTTAAAGTGCTATTGCGTTCTTGATCAAATTAGCAGCAAACAACAACCAAGGGGTAACTGAGGTAGTGATATGTAATCACACTCTCACAAGGATGATGGTAATAGTAATTGGATAAGGTTATTAAAATTGTTATGATTCAGATGTAATCCCTAGACGGTTGGTCTAAAAGCGGATGGGTCATCCGGCGATGTCAACACAGCGGCGGTCAGCACAGTTGAACTACGATGATATCTCTTCATACAAAGAGGCCAGCATAAGAGGTCTACACAAACGGTCTACACAAGAGGTCTACACAAGAGGTCTACACAGTAACAATCAGCAGTTCAACACAGTCAACACAATCAGCAGGCACTGCTGGACCATGAAAGATCACACAATTTGTCCAAGATTGGATCAGCGGGATGCAAAGGTGGCGGTAATTTGGTCACAGGTGGCCGACTCAGTCTTCCGGGGGTGGTGGATACCGGACAACCACCGAAAGATCTAAAATGCTCTAGGCTAAAGTGACATAGTAGTAGAACCAGTTCGAAAAAAGTTCTTTGCCTTCTTGGACTAGGCCACTTCTCAATCAAGGGTAGTCAGTTCAGAATTAGGAGACCGGTTTCTGAGGATCCGTGAAGGACAAGCCGGCATCCCCTTGGCCAGGCTCCCGCCTCTTCCCGACCAGCCAATGGGTGGTGGCACTAATCACAAGCAGATGAGCAGATGGTATACTCATGCAAGAGGCAGTGTCTGTTGGTCCGTTGTTAGTCAATTCACGTCACAGTTGCCAAGAGCTTTCAAAGCTGGAGATCAGATGTTATTTATACAGCAACACAATAGCAGCAACACAAGATTGGGGTCTCAGTAGTGACAACTGGGCTTCTAAAGGCTTCTCCCAAGCAGCAACACAGCAATGGATCAGAGCAGCTCAGCAAAAAGGGCCATCTTCCAGCCGAACCCGAAGCCGAAAGCGGCAGCACAAGCAAAGCCCTGCAGGGATAATATCTGCGCCTTCGGGTCTTCCAAGCGCAGGCGAAATTAGGATATTAGGAGGGAGCGAGCTCCACCGAGCTCCGGCCGAGAAGGTGAAAATAATGGCCTCAGCTCAGCCTCCTTCTTCTCCCCTCTCTCTCCCTTCCTATTTCCCTGGAAATCTCACCAGACGGCCCCTATGGGGTCCTGGGGTGTTGCAGGTCAGGGACTCGTTGTTATTTTTTATTTTTGAGCTCTCTCTGATCTTGACTAAGAGAGGGAGTACTCTGCCCGCGTTGTAATAGATGGTCTAGAAGGGAGCGTTTTAACCTTGTTGTAAAGGCAGCCACACTCTAACCCTCTGATCTTCCCCTCCCGCGAATCTTACTCACGAAGAGCAATTAAACTCAGTTGTAAATCTTCTCTGGGGAACAGTTTGGCTCAGATGTAAATCTTTCTCACAGAGAGCGATTTAGCTAAGTTGGCTAAGTTGTAAATCTTTTTTCGGGAGAGCTTCTTCTCCGGAGCTCGGCAGAGTTGCTGCTACTCCGTCGCCATCTTGACTCTGCCTTCAAAGGTCTAGCACCTTGGAAATCTCTCTTACATTTGGATTAAAACCTGGATTCACTGCCCCAGTGGCATGGGCTACCAGCTGCCACTGATCCTGTACTATAGTTCCCAATGATTCATTGAACACTCCTGGAGCCGAGGAAAGTCTTTTCAAGCAGCAGCAACAAGCTTTTTTTTTGGTTCCTACTAGATATAACTAGTTCATGTTAATATATAGAAGTAGGATGAAGTTTAAAGCCTCTTTGGCTTTCATATCTTGCCTTTTATTCTTTTATCATGTGTTAATTATCTATAACAAGTGGTTTAAATTATGTACATTCACCCGAAGGCCTTATTTTAATTGGGAATCCATGTAAGCAACAAACACAACTAGTAGAAATGACGGTAACTATGCTACTAAAATGATATTTACATCTAACGAGAGACTATATATGCAAATTCCAGAACTCTGGGATAAGATATCCACCTTGATAGGAACAACTTTCCATCCATTTTTTGGGAGAAGGAGAAGTCCACCACTAAAGCACATTAAATGGTCAAGAATCCTTGAGGAAAATGTCACCTTCTTCCTTTCTTCAGCCTTTTTTAGCAGGACAACCTACTCCACACTATGGAAAAAATGGAGGGGAATACCTCTGTTCACTTGTAGGGAAAAAACACATCAGGCCTAGTGTTGTAGCCAATCATGACTGCTTTGTGGACACCAAAAGTATACGAAGCACCATATCCTGAGTCAACCATTGGCCCATCTAGTCCAGTACTGTCAACTCTGATGAGCCATCATGGCTATTATGCACTAACTCCACCAAGAGAAGCCTGCTATCCCCTGGGGGTCTCTCACCTAATATCAACCAAGGCCAACCCTGCTTAACCTTGAAGACACTTGGTTTCCAAAACTAGAAGGGGCTGGGAGGGAGGGAGAGTGTTCTCCCAAGTCCCCTCCCTGCCCTTTCCTTCCTTTCCTCTTCGCTTTCAGAGGCAGAAAGTGAAGGAAAGACAGGAGACCTTTAGATCCCAAAAAGTTTGGCCTTGGTCAGGATGAGATGGTGGACGGGGGAAGAAAAGTGTATCCATTAGACCCTGTATTGCCTACTTCTGATATAGAATCCTAGAGCTGGAACAGACCCCGGAGAGCCATCCAATCCAACCCACTGCCATGCAGGAAGGCACTCCTGATAGGGAGCCTCTGCAGAAAAGCCTCCAAAGAAGGAGACTCCATCACATTTTGAGGCAGCCTATACCACTTTTCAACAGCTCTTACTCTCAGGAAGTTATTCCGAATCTCTTTTCCTGCCATTTAAACCCATTGTTCCCTTGTGCTCTGGTCTTTAGAGCATCAAAAAGTCAGTTTTCCCCCACCTCCTCAATGGGACATGGTTCTCTAAGTTCTCTTCTCCCAGCTAAACAAGGAAGGAAAAAAGTGAAGCAAGAAAGGGAGGAAGAGAAGGGTGGAAGGAAGGAACGATGGAAGGAAATGGAGGGAGAGGGGAGAGGAGGGAGGAAAGAGAGAAGGAAGGAAAGACAAAAGGGAGGGAGGGAGGGAGGGAGGGAAGGAAGGAAGGAAGGAAGGAAGGAAGGAAGGAAGGAAGGAAGGAAGGAAGGAAGGAAGGAGAAAGAGAGGAGGAAGGGTGAAAGTTTGGAAATGAAGGAAGAAGGGAGGGAAGAAAGGAGGAAGGAAAGAGAAAAATAATGGAAGGATAAGATGTTGAGAGAGAGGAAGGCCTGAGAAAAGAGCTCAAGCGAGTTGTGGTGGAGGCTCCTTCTTTGGAGGCTTTTAAACAGAGGCTGGATGGCCATCTCTCGGGAATGCTTTGAATACGATTTTCCTGCTTCTTAGCAGGGGGTTGGACTGAATGGCCCACGAGGTCTCTTCCAACTCTATGATTCTATGGGCCACATCCAGTCCCCGGGCCTGGGTTTACTCATACCTACTCTACACATTTGCCAACCACTTCTGCAATGAGAACCACGAGAAATTTGCTAACAATCTATCAAACAGAGTGTGCCAATGGACAGCAACATAGGGCATAGTAACAACAGACATCCATTTCTACAAATAACTCTTATGGATCTATTTATGAAAAAGGGTCCCCCACCATATATATCAGTGTCAGATGCAGGACAGAGTTATATCCATGTTCTGCTGCCAGACTTCTCATAGGCACCTGCTTGGTCTCTGTGTGAACAGGATGCTAGACTAGGGACACATTTGATTGAATTCCTCCGGGCTCTTCTTGTGTCTTATCTGATTTCCAATAAGCAGCCTGCTTGTAGGACACAGATATCCCTCGCAGTATCTTTCAGAATACTGAGGGGAAGTTAATAGTTCTTTAATGAACTGATGAGAATCTTCTTTAGGGAGAAAGGAAAGAGTGGGAAGGCAGAGCTCGAGGCTACAAAGAAGTTATTTGATCTGACCTGGATTTCTTGCTTTGCATTGTAATTTTATGGGTTTTTTTTTTTTTTTGGTTTGGTCTGGTTTAGTATTAGATGTTCTTTGACAGCAAAGCAACAGAACCCCTGTATCTGTTGAACCTAGACATGTGTGGAAGAATGGTTTCTCATTAAATATTTGCCTGCATTTTCAAGGTAATCATGCAACTAAATCCAGATTTGCAATTCCCAATTAGAATAGACCCATAAAAGGAGCCCCTAGTGACGCAATGGGTTAAACCACTGAGCTGCTGAACTTGCTGATTGAAAGATCACAGGTTCGAACCTGGGGAGCGGCATGAGCTCCAGCTGTCAGCCCCAGCTTCTGCAAACCTAGCAGTTCAAAAATATGAGTAGATCACAGGAAGGTAATGGTGGGAAGGTAATGGTACTCCATGCAGTCATGCTGGTCACATGACCTTGGAGGTGTCTACGGACAACGCCGGCTCTTCGGCTTAGAAATGGAGATGAGCACCAACCCCCAGAGTCGGACATGACTGGACTTCATGTCAGGGGGAAATCTTTACCTTTACCTTTAGATCCATAAAGTCAATGGGAACTTCGTAGAGTAACACTTTAGTTACATTGAGTTAAAGCAGCCATGGGCAAACTTCAGCCCTCCAGGTGTTTTGGACTTCAACTCCCACAATTCCTAACAGCCAGTAGGCTGTTAGGAATTGTGGGAGTTGAAGTTCAAAACACTTGGAGGGCCGAAATTTGCCCATGGCTGAGTTAAAGGGTGTATTTTTCTGTGACTAGCAAATGGATTAAGGTCACAAAATTGTCACTGTCATATAAAAAAAACATGCATCACACACCTCTACGATTTTCAACTCTGCATAAACACAAATTCTGATCCCCTCCTAATCATATGTTGCCAGAAAGGAGGTGTTGGGAAGTTGTGATTTTCCCCTTTGGTCATCATAACTGACACAATGAAAACATACTCATGTCCTCTGAGCACCAAATATTCAAGAGCAACATGACTGGGTGAAAAGCACTTGTCCATGACAAGGAGAAAGCACTCTGCGCATGCTCAGAAACAGGATTTCCCTCCTTGTTGCTTCTCATATTCCAGGTAATTTCAAAAACAGGAGCCTGGTAAGCCCCGGTTCAAATTAAGCCCTAGAAGCAGCCCTTTGATAATGCACAGCCAGCTGCAAAGCTTTGATAAGGAAACAGACTTCATTTTCATGTATTATATTAAGGAGGCACATGCCGCAGCTATGTAAGAAAAAAACTAACACAAAAAAGAGAGATACTTTGGAATGGTCTTTTATTATAAATGGTTTAGTGACAGAGTTAATCAAAAATCAAGAGCTTCCCGATTATCTCTGCGTTTACTCTCCCTCCGGAGCCTTTAAAATTCTAGAAGGAAACTCTTAATGTCACAGAGACTTTGGGAGGGGTCTCCTCTTTGCCAGAAGCTTCATTTCCACACATCCAAGGAGCGACAAAATCCAAAGTTACACACTCACCATCATCTCCCCCCCCCCCCGTCACCCCCAGGAGAGAGAGGAAAAAACTGTTCATTTAACATTAAAAATTAATTTAACTTCTTCAGACCTCGCACGGAAATTAGGACGCAAGTGAGGCTTTGAAAGTGTCAGGAGGGACAAATAAAAATATAGCCCAACGCCTTGCTTGGGGAGAAGCGGAGCGCACAAAAAGAAGCCCAAAAAGGAGGTGGGGATGAGCATATTTTTTAATTCTCTCCCATTCTTGCTCAAAAATCCATTTCTGTGAAAAGATTGTTTCCTCTTCTCTCATTCTCTCAGTACATGAAGGCTACAAAGCCTTTCCACTACCAGCTTTTCAGTTCTAAAGTGACTCTTACTCTCTTTGAACATCAGTCAAAAAGAATCCATTTCCATACGTTCCTTTCTAATCCCCTCCGAGTTCCTAATATTAAATATTTTCCCATGAAAAATGGTTACGAATGTGCCATCCATGTAGCGTTCCCTTCCTCATTCCTGTTCTACTTCAGAGAAGAGGATTAAATGAAATATTGACTTTTCAATACACGGACAAGTTGTTTTTGCCCAACTATATTTTGTTAGGCAGTTTTTCCGAGCCTTCAAACATAAAAAGGAAATCATTACTGGCGTAGTAAAATGGTGCCCCTTATATCAAATGTCAAAATTAAGCTTTGCCTTTCATAGAATCATAGGATCAGAGAGTTGGAAGAGACCTCGTGGGCAATCCAGTCCAACCCCCTGCCAAGGAGCAGTAAGATTGCATTCAAAGCATCCCCAACAGATGGCCATGCAGCCTCTGTTTAAAAGCCTTTGGGTTTGGGGTGATGATGGAATATTTTCAAGCTGTGGTTGATTGAACTCATGAATAGAGAATTCACAGATACAGAAGAAGAAATGTACTTACTTTTTTTAACATTTTGTAATGTTTGCGTGCAGTGAATTCTGAATGACCATATTTTCTCAAGACTAATGTTTTCAAAACCCCAAAACCAAAAAATGTAGCTGCTGCCAAATGTAATGCGCAGCGACAAAAAAGTGCACTCTGCAATAATAATAATAATAATAATAATAATAATAATAATAATAATAATAAGACTTTATTTGTACCCCGCTACCATCTCCCGAGGGACTCGGTGCAGCTTACATGAGGCCGGGCCCACAATACAACAATAACAATAACAGCAATAATACAAAAAAATACAAAACTCATAGCAAAATAAGCAAAAACAATAACAATAACACGACACATTTAAAAAACCAATGGCTGGGCCAAATGTAATAATTAAAAAATTTAAAAAATAATGCTGGGCATGAACAGGTAACATGTAATTGAAATAAAGGTTTTGGAGAGGGAAGAAAAGTGCAGACAATCCAAAATCATTATTAAAGTGTGTTTGAGGACATATTGCTGTGAGTTTCCTTATTCTGGGAAGGCACACTGAAACAGCCACGTTTTCATGCTCCTCCTAAAGACTGCCAGAGTTGGGGCTTGTCTAATAATAATAATAATAATAATAATAATAATAATAATAATAATAATAATAAACAAAAGCCAGGGTAATGTTCTTGTTTGCTGTGTACTAATCTTGTTATGTATCGAAGAAGAAGAAGAAGGGGGGGGAGGTAATCGGCACACTGGGTGCCATGCCAAAAGATCTCAGCAGGCATTTGGAAACAATCAACATTGACAAAATCATGATATGTCAACTGCAAAAGGTCACCTTACTTGGATCTGCACGCATCATTCGAAAATACATCACACAGTCCTAGACGCTTGGGAAGTGTTCGACTTGTGATTTTGTGATACGAAATCCAGAATATAGATCTCATTTGCTGTGACATACTGTGTTTTTGTGTTAGTAAAATAATAATATTATTATAATAGTAGTACTTTATTTATATTTCGCCCTATCTTCCCGGAGGGACTCAGGACAGTTTCCAGTCACAAAAAGGCAAACATTCAATGCCTAAACATAACAGCTAATACACACAGAGTAACAAAACTTGAGCTAAACAGCATATAAAAGTGAATTATAACTTAATAATTAAAATTAAATCTAAATGAAACCTATTATATCAAGCATAAAACAAAACATCAAACAGAATTGTCAATTTCCCAGAGCCAACAGAGTTCCATTGGGGGCATCAAAGTTGATAATTGCTCAGGATGTCAACTGAGCTAGCGGAGCAAACAAGGCCCAGACACAGATGGCAGATGTTACTCAGAGGTATATAAGCAATGCCATTGTCTATTCCTCCTCCCCATGAATCGGTGAACAGAAGTATGTCTTCAGCTGTTTCTTAAAGGTGAGGAGGGAAGGGGCCATCTTTAATTCCTTAGGGAGAGAGTTCCAGACGTGGGGATGGCCATGGAGAAGGCCCTTCCTCTTGTTCCCACCAGCCATGCTTGAGATAGGGGTGGGACTGAGAGCAGAGCCTCCTCCAATGATAACAGTGTCCAACTTGGTCTGTAGTGGGAGATGCAGTTTGTCAAACACAAGCTATTTAGGACTTTAAAGATAATAACCAGCACACTATATTTAGCCCAGAAGCAGACCGGCAGCCAGTGGAGCTGCCACAGCATGGGAGTCATCCTCTCATGATATGGTGCTCCAGTTAGTAACCTGGCCGCCAATCTCTCGACCAGCTGAACCTTCTGAACTATATTCAAAGGCAGTCCCACATAGAGAATGTTGCAGTAGTCCAAATGGGATGTCACTAAGGTGGGGACTACCATGGCCAGATCTGGTGTGTTGGGGGGGCAGCTGGTGCACAAGTTTTAACTGTGCAAAGGCACTCCTGCCCACCACTGACACCGGAGATTCCAGGGTCAGTGATGAGTCCAGGATCACCACCAGACTGTGATCCTGCGTCTTCAGGGAGAGTGTGACCCCATCCAACACAGGCTGTAATCCCACACCCTGACCTGCCTTATGACTGACGAGGAGTACCTTTATCTTGTCTGAATTTAGTTCCATCCTGTTCGCCCTCATCCAGTCCATTACTGATGACAGGCACTCTTCATAAATCGGTCATTAAAGTGGCTGCCTGCTTAGGATTCCTTCTTTAAAAACAAAAGCTTTCAGAAATGGAAAAGAAAACCTTGGGGTGCATCTATGCTGTAGAGTGAATCCATGCTATGAAGTCTTGGGAGCTCCAGTTTGACAAGGTATTGAGCCTTCTCTGCCAACGAATGCTGATGGCTCACCACACTACAAATCCCAGGATTGCATAGAATTGAGCCAGGGCAATTAAATTAGAGGTGACGACCCTCAAATAGGAGCTCCAGGTGCTCCTGAAGCAGCTTCCCCTTTTGCTTAAACTCAGCATTAAGACTGCGGAGTCAAACGTGAATCTAATGCTTACCATAATTTTGGCAAGGTAATTTAGCTAAGAAATGTGAGAATTAGAGTCAAGTAAATAGGGGTATGTATGTTTTAACAGTTGGAAGCTGCCAGATATAACAATAAGGCAGGATGTAATGATAATAATAATTCAAAAAGACATGTCTAACTTGATTGCCTTTGAGTTGCTGTGGGTTTTCTGGGCTGTATGACCATATTTCAGTAGCATTATCTTCTTACGTTTTGCCCATATCTATGACAGGAATCCTCAAAGGTTGTGAGGGTGCGTGCCATGGATGTGGATTGAAACATCAGGAGAGAATGCTTCTGGAACATGGCCATACAGCCCGGAAAACTCACAGCAACCCATGAAAGCCTTTGACAACACATTGATTGCCTTTATTTTCAATCAATGTAAGGGGGTGTCATTTTTATTTGTGCACATTTCCTATACCATCCAAAGCAAAATGAAGATGCTGAAATTATTTATTTGGGTTGTTATAGGTTTTTTCGGGCTATATGGACCATGTTCTAGAGGCATTCTCTCCTGACGTTTCGCCTGCATCTATGGCAAGCATCCTCAGAGGTAGTGAGGTCTGTTGGAACTAGGAAAAAGGGGTTTATATATCTGTGGAATGACCAGGGTGGGACAAAGGACTCTTGTCTGTTGAGCTAGGTGTGAATGTTTCAACTGACCACCTTGATTAGCATTTGATTGCCTGGCAGTGCCTTTTTCCTAGTTCCCTTTTTCCCTTTTCCTAATCCCTTTTTCCTAGTTCCAACAGACCTCACTACCTCTGAGGATGCTTGCCATAGATGCAGGTGAAACGTAAGGAGAAAATGCCTCTAGAAAATGGCCATATAGCCCGAAAAAACCCACCCAGGCACTGCCAGGCATCAAATGCTAATCAAGGTGGTCAGTTGAAACATTCACACCTAGCTCCAGCAGACAAGAGTCCTTTGTCCCACCCTGGTCATTCCACAGATATATAAACCTTTTTTCCTAGTTCCAACAGACCTCACTACCTCTGAGGATGCTTGCCATAGATGCAGGTGAAATGTCAGGAGAAAATGCCTCTAGAACATGGCCATATAGCCCGGGGAGAAAAAAGCCTACAATAACCCAGTGATTCTAGCCATGAAAGCCTTTGACAATACAATTATTTATTTATTTCCTATATTTATACCCTGCCCTTCTCCCCCCGAAATCAAAACACTGTATCTTTATTTTTCTTATTTTTGTTTTCTGCTATCTCTGCCCATGAATGGAGTTAGTATGATGCGTTCTATGCCTTTGGGTTGGCCCAATAAAGGTATTGCCACAAGACGGCTTTTTGGAGCTTGCTGAGATTTTTATGGCCAGCACAGCTGCCCTACAACAGCTCTCAGCAAAGGCACAGATTGGGGGCCAGCCGCTTCCAACCCAAACTGCTTCTCAATGCTAATTCAGTCAGCACTCTTCCGTACATACAATTCCTGCTTTCAATCCACATGAATTTATTGGGCATTTTCCCTGGAGAGGTATTGCTCCATCAAGCCTATTGCAAGATTTGTTCAAGCCCAAGGGTAGGCAACCATATATAAACCTTGGCTGGAATCCATGTAGCCCTCAGCTGAATTTCATGCAGTTCTCTGCAAGGGATCAGTTCAGATCCCTGGCAAGAAGAATTGGTCCTGACTCCATCCGTTTACGAAGTGTGGAGGGAGGGAAAGATGTTGCTACACATTGCTTCATATGGTGATTGAAAACCTCAGTGAGGTTTGGCAAGATGCTCTGGGTTTTAATTTAAATTCTAATGCAGCTATCCATACTGGAGTCATATCACCAAAAACATGAGCTGAACCAACCCCCCCCCCCCCCAATAGAGGTTGCCTCTACACTGCAGATTTAATACAGTTTGATGCCATTTTAACAACCATGGTTGAATGCTATGAAAATCCTGGGATATATAGTTTGGGGAAGAACCTACACTCATTGGCAAAGAAAGCTAAATATGTTGGGAAAGTGCCAACACCCATAATTCCACAACACTGAGCCATGGAAGTTAAACTGTGTTAGTTCTACAGTGTAGATGCACCCACCATAGAATCATAGAATCAAAGAGTTGGAAGAGACCTCATGGGCCATCCAGTCCAACCCCCTGCCAAGAAGCAGGAATACTGCATTCAAATCACCCCCGACAGATGGCCATCCAGCCTCTGTTTAAAAGCTTCCAAAGAAGGACCCTCCACCACACTCCAGGGCAGAGAGTTCCACTGCTGAATGGCTCTCACAGTCAGGAAGTTCTTCCTCATGTTCAAATGGAATCGATTCTTGTAGTTTGTTCCGCGTCCTAGTCTCCAGGGAAGCAGAAAACAAGCTTGCTCCCTCCTCCCTGAATACTTCCATTTGTTCCCCCCCCCCCTCCATCCAGCTATCCCTTTATTTATAGCTCACCTTTCTCCCATAGGGAGGTGCAAGACAATTTTTAAAGTTCAGACAGCAACCAAGAGCAGATTCACTACTTCATTTACCACGGAAGCCACTAACAGCCATTGCAGTGTCCTAACAGAATCACAGAGTTGAAAGATACCTCGTGGGCCATCCAGTCCAATCCCCTGCTAAGAAACAGAAAAATTGCATTCAAAGCACCACCGACAGATGGCCATACAGCCTCTGGTTAAAAGCCTCCAAAGAAGGAGCCTCCACCACACTCTGCAGCAGAGAGTTCCACTGCTGAACAATTCTCACATTCAGGAAACTCTTCCTAAAGTTCAGATGGAATCTCCTTTCTTGTAGTTTGAAGCCATTGTTCTGCGTCCTAGTCTTCAGGGCAGTAGAAAACAAGCTTACTCCCGCCTCCTTATGACTTCCACTTATTTATACATGGCTATCATGTATCCGCTCAGCCTTCTCTTCTTCAGGCTAAACATGCCCAGCTCTTTAAACCGCTCCTCATACGGCTTGTTCTCCAGGCCCTTGATCATTTTAATTGTCCTTCTCTAGACACATTCCAGCTTGTCAATATCACCCTTCAGTTGTGGTGCCCAGAATTGGACACAGCATTCAAGACGTGGTCTAACCAAGGCAGAATAGAGGGGTAGCATTACTTCCCTAGATCTAGACCAGGGGTAGGGAACCTTTGGCCCTCCAGCTGTGGTGGACTTCAACTCCCACAATTCCTTGAGGCTCGGCATTCGCCCCAAAGGCTTACCTTGGCCCAATGCCGAGCCTCAAGGAATTGTGGGAGTTGAAGTCCACCACAGCTGGAGGGCCAAAGGTTCCCTACCCCTGATCTAGACACTATGTGGCTCTAAAGAGCTAAAAAAATATACTCTTTCCACACTTGACTGGCATTTCTTCCTAGACAGCTCCCAAGTGGGAAACACATTTCCTGATTGCTTTGCCTTCCTCCACAAGCCTGTTATAGTTCCCAATATCATTCATGTGCAAAGCTGCTAAGAGCGAATAAATCCTCCTAAAAAGAAACCTCCCTGCACACAAATGCAAGCTTCTGACATCATTTGGTACTCCCTGTTGAGCATTGCCTACAAGGCAGCTGAGCTCTTTCAAGATCAAAGGCAAAGCCAGTATCTCAGCACATATATGTGGATACAGTTTGGTGCATGTTTCAAACACGCCAGTGTCTCAAAGCGCCGGCTGTAAGTGTCTGGATACATGCTCTTCCAAGGAATAGAGCAGTTCAGTCGCTATTTCTTCCAGATGCTCCCAACCACCCACGCAAACCACCGCAGAACCACTCCATCGATTCCTCAAGTTGGGCAGGGAGGAGGGAGATGATAAAGACATAACTTGGGCTGAAATGTGTTTTATTAAGTAAGCAAGGGAGGATGCAGGCTGGGGAGTGGGAGCACAGCACAGCGCAAGAAGCAGCAGTCGCTTAATGAACACAGTTACTTCAAAGCCACTCAGAGGATCTGGATGGTAGATGTTCACTTCCTGCTAATTGAGAACGGGTGTCCAAGCCTGTTGGGGCCGAGGGGGGAAAAACAACCAGCCTTTCAACATCTTACAAACTCTAAAAGCTAAAATGCAGTACAGTATGTACTGCACCGAGAAGCCGAGCTTTCCATACTTATAGGATTTCAGCATTATTCTCTCTGTTCTTACATTAATCTCACTAAAATGAATGGGTCTGTGCCAAAGCTGCACAGGGCGGAGTTGTATTAACACTGGCAAAGTAGCATTTGCAACCAACAAGGGGAAAAACAAAGCTAGGCCATTACCTGCAAGGAGCTTACTCAGTCTGAAATCAACTGTTGAGAAGACGGGTAATAATAATAATAATACTTTATTTATATTCCGCCCTATCTCCCCAAGGGGACTCAGGGCAGATCACAGTACACACACACAGCAAACATTCAATGCTGTTTTGGACAGACAAGACGGAACAGAAAGAAGGTATGTTGTGTTGACATCCAGCTTTTAGGCGCCTTGGAGGTTGTGCTCGAATCCAGCCACAGGGGGGTGCTGCCGCTACATCCTCTATGATGAAGAGCCATCAAGACTTCCTCCTTCCTTTTGGTCACCGGGAATTTTCTGATCTTTTTTCCTTATGGTGTTGTAAAATATCTCTCCCCCCCCCCCCCCCCCCCGTTTAGTGGTACCTAATTTCTCTATTTACAGGTCAAGCTGTTTTCAAACTGCTTAGGTAAACAGTGAGCTGGGCTGACAGTCAGGCACTCATGCTGACCAGGACTTCAAACTGGAAACCTTTCAATTGGTAGATCTTATCATTGCTGGTGATTTATCTGCTGTGCTAAAGCACGGTAAAGAAAAATGGATAAGCCAAGAACAATGTGCGCAAGATGTAGCACAAGACAAACTGTTCCACTTGGGGTACAGGACAAAGGGTTTAAATAAGCTGGGGAAAGTGGTTTGTAAGGAAAACTATGAACTGGGAGACACTGGAAAGAAATTACCTGAATCAGAGGTGGTGATTCTGGGATATTCTGGACACCGTTGGACTACATTTCCCATCATTCCTCATAACTAGCCATGCAGGCAAGGTTTTCGGGAAGCTGCCATCCAACATCACCCTAAATAACAGAAGAAAAGTATTAGTGTTGTTGTTCAACACACTCTTTATTTAAATGTTTTAATGTTAAAATGGGATTAAACTATTAACATTTCAAACCAACTTACATTTTAAAAACTTACACAGTTGAAATGATAAAAAAGTAATTGAAAATGTAATTTTAACAGGGAAAATAGCACAGCATCCTCTTAAAATTCAATTTCTTTAGAAACCTTTGATTATAAAAAGCCAGTTGGAATAAACGTCTGCCTGCCAACAGCAGGACTAGAAGGTCCTCTATTGTTCCTAGGAAGGGAGTTCATTCCACACTGTCCAATATCCCATGATCTGATCCCAGGTTATTCGTTTATCTCAGTTTATCTGGCAGTGGAGACTCATATAATCCAGTTTAAGATAGTTAATCTGGGATTAGATTCTGGAATATAGGATTGTGTGGAAGGGACCTGGGAGCCGCCAAGAAAGTCCTATTGCATGTTTCCATCAACTGTGCCTGTGAAGGTGGTTAAACTGAGAGAATAGCTTCTCCTAAGAATCCTATGATAAGATCATATATTGATCATATATTGGTATGATAAGAAACAAAGATGGCAGGGACCTAACAGAAGCTGAAGAGATCAAGAGAAGGTGGCGGGACTATACAGAAGATCTGTATAGGAAGGATAATAATATTGAGGATAGTTTTGACGGTGTGGTGAATGAATTAGAACCAGACATCCTGAGGAGTGAGGTTGAATGGGCCTTAAGAAGCATTGCTAACAACAAGGCAGCAGGAGACGACGGGATCCCAGCTGAACTGTTTAAAATCTTAAAAGATGATGCTGTCAAGGTGATGCATGCCATATGCCAGCAAATATGGAAAACACAAGAATGGCCATCAGACTGGAAAAAATCAACTTATATCCCCATACCAAAAAAGGGAAATGCGAAAGACTGCTCAAACTTCCGTACAGTGGCCCTTATTTCTCATGCCAGTAAGGTAATGCTCAAGATCCTGCAAGGAAGACTCCAGCAATACATGGAGTGAGAGTTGCCAGATGTTCAAGCTGGGTTTAGAAAAGGCAGAGGAACGAGAGACCAGATTGCCAATATCCGCTGGATAATGGAGAAAGGCAGGGAGTTTCAGAAAAACATCTACTTCGGCTTCATTGACTATTCTAAAGCCTTTGACTGTGTGGATCATAATAAATTGTGGCAAGTTCTTAGTGGGATGGGCATCCCAAGCCACCTTGTCTCTCTCCTGAGGAATCTGTACAAGGACCAAGTAGCAACAGTAAGAACTGACCACGGAACAACAGAGTGGTTCAAGATTGGGAAAGGCGTACGGCAAGGCTGCATCCTCTCACCCAACCTTTTTAACTTGTATGCAGAACACATCATGCGATGTGCGGGGCTTGATGAATGCAAAGCTGGGGTGAAAATTGCTGGAAGAAACATTAACAACCTCAGATATGCAGATGACACCACTCTGATGGCCAAAAGCGAGGAGGAGCTGAGGAGCCTTCTAATCAAGGTGAAAGAAGAAAGCGCAAAAGCTGGGTTGCAGCTAAACGTCAAAAAAAACCAAGATTATGCAACAAGAATGATTGACAACTGGAAAATAGAGGGAGAAAATGTGGAGGCCGTGACAGACTTTGTATTTCTAGGTGCAAAGATTACTGCAGATGCAGACTGTGGCCAGGAAATCAGAAGACGCTTACTTCTTGGGAGGAGAGCAATGTCCAGTCTCGATAAAATAGTAAAGAGTAGAGACATCAGACTGGCAACAAAGATCCGCCTAGTCAAAGCCATGGTATTCCCTGTAGTCACCTACGGATGTCAGAGCTGGACCTTAGGGAAGGCTGAGCGAAGGAAGATCGATGCTTTTGAGCTGTGGTGTTGGAGGAAAGTGCTGAGAGTGCCTTGGACTGCGAGAAGATCCAACCAGTCCATCCTCCAGGAAATAAAGCCCGACTGCTCACTGGAGGGAAAGATAATAGAGACAAAGTTGAAGTACTTTGGCCACATCATGAGGAGACAGGAAAGCCTAGAGAAAACAATTATGCTGGGGAAAGTGGAAGGCAAAAGGAAGAGGGGCCGACCAAGGGCAAGATGGATGGATGGCATCCTTGAAGTGACTGGACTGACCTTGAGGGAGCTGGGGGTGTTAACGGCCGACAGGGAGCTCTGGCGTGGGCTGGTCCATGAGGTCACGAAGAGTCGGAGACGACTGAACGAATGAACAACAACAAGAATCCTAGGGCCCTAAAAGGATGATCCCATATGAGTCCATCAGGTTCCCTTAGCCTAAATGTAGAAGTCATTATACATCATAATCAGGACTCTGAATTGTGCCAAGAAACAGACCAGGAGCCAGATGAGTTGTGATAGCAAGAGAGTTGGATTCTCCCTGCATTCTCTCCAATGATCCCAGTTTGGCCTGGCCAGTCCCAATTAGCTATCTGTTACGCCACCTTCCCAGCTACTTCGTCCCCTTTTCAGATTGAGTCCACTCTGATGTTGCTTGGCTACATATGTCCCTGTTTTCATCTGTGAAAATCGCCAGAGTTAAGATCTAGTTGCAACTCTTTGTACCAAACAAAAGCAGACCCACATTGAGTGTCTTGCTGTGGTGCATCTTGAAGTCTTTCTTGAGTTCCAGTGAACTCAAGGTGAACCTATCACAGGGTTTTCTTGGCAAGATTTGTTCAGAGGTGGCTTGCCATTGACTTCCTTTGAGGCTGAAAGAGCCAAGAATGCCTATTACGTTTCCATGACCAAGCGGGGATTCAAACCCTGGTCTCCCAGAATCCCAGTCCAATACTCAAATCACTACACTATTAATATAAATGGTATATAAATAAGGAATTTTTTACTATGAAATGTCTCCAGAAATGGGTGCACTAGCATGTGTAAAAGTACTCCTGGCCACTACAGAAACTTAGCTTCCAGTTTCAAGGCTGCATCCATATATGCAAACCTATATGTAACCTCTTTCAAACACAGGTCACGCCAGATAAGAAGGCATTTGGATGTAGTGTGGATTGAGCAAAGGTACTTAAAGAGTATTGCAACTGTTAATATTATACTGTTCATGCAAATCTGCTTGAACTTTAAGATCAACTTCCCATTTATCAGCCACACAGACTGGAAATTCAGTTGACTAGTAACTAGCACAGAACCTTCTTAACAGCAGCAATGTAAGTATGGATTTCCCTGCCACAGGGAACCTAACTAAAGTTCCTTCTCTTCCAGTTTTGAACATTTTTACAGAAAATATGGCTCTTACTGTGTGCCTTTAAGTAATTTCCTACCTATGGTGACCCTATCATGGGATTTCTTGACACAATTTGTTCAGAAGAAGCTTGCCATTGCCTTTTTTCTTAAGCAGAGAGAGTGTGACTTTCCCAAAGTCACTCAGTGGGTTTCCTGGCTCAGCACAGATTCAAACCCTGGAATACAGATTTCATAATCCAGTGCTCAAACCATTACACCAGGCAGGTTCCTGCAAGAAATGGTAACCTGAAATGTATTGATGTAAAACCGTGTTTCGCGACCTGCAGATCACAAGGGGGTTTCAAAGGGGTTGGCAAAGACCATCAGAAAACACAGTAATTTCTGTTGGTCATGGGGGTTCTGTGTGGGAAATTTGTCCAAAGTCTATCCTTCGTGAGGTTCATAATACTCTTTGATTGTAAGTGAACTACAAATCCCAGCAACTACAACTCCCAAATGTCAAGGTCTATTTTCTCCAAATTGCACCAGTGTTCACATTTGGGCATATTGAGTATTTGTGCCAAGTTTGGTCGAGATCCATCATTGTTTGAGTCCACAGTGGTCTCTAGATGTGGGTGAACTACAACTCCAAAACTCAAAATCAATGCCCACCAAACCCTTCCAGCATTTTCTGTTGGTCACGGGAGTTCTGTGTCAAGTTTGGTTCAATTCCATTGTTGGTGGATTTCGGAATGTTCTTTGATTGTAGGTTAACTGTAAATCCCAGCAACTACAACTCTCAAATGACAAAATCAATCCCCTTTGGAAGCTTTTAAACAGAGGCTGGTTGGCCATCTGTTGGGGGTGGTTTGAATGCATTTTTCCTGCTTCTTGGCAGGGGGTTGGACTGGATGGCCCATAAGGTCTCTTCCAACTTTATAATTCTATGGCTCTATTCCCAAACCCCACAAGTATTTAAATGTGGGCATATCGGATATTTGTGCCAAATTTGGTCCAATGAATAAAAATACATCCTGTATATCAGATATTTACATTACAATACATAACAGTAGCAAAATTACAGTTATGAAGTACAACAAAAATAATTTTATTGCTGGGGGGTCAACAAAACATGAAGAACTGTATTAAGTGGTCGCGGCATTAGGAAGGTTGAGAACCACTGATATAAAAGAAGACTCAGCTATTTCCATGCTGCCTTGACTGCTGCTCTGTTTGATTGTTCATAGGTTTAAATTGATTTCCATTTATTCACATAACCCCAGCTTTGTATGCATTAGTGGAAAACAAAGTACAAAGGAGTAAAATTTTGAAAAAATTAGATAAGATCACGCAACACTTCAGAGAGATTTCAAAGGAAAAGAGGCTGCGATCACCCAGCAAAGACATCTGAGGAGGTTTCTCATTACTTTGGAGCTATAAAAGAGGTGAATGATAGGCCAAGTCCTCCTTCCTCTAGCAAGGAAGGAGGACCATGATCAGAGATACCAGAAGAGAGGATCCTTTCACCATACACAGTTATAGCACTAAGCTTCCAGTTTACGTCCCATGGTTCCATCCTATAGAATCCTCTAATTTGCAGTTTGTTGTTGCTGTGTGCCTTCAAGTTGTTTCTGACTTATGGTGAATCTAAAATGAGCCTATCACGAGGTTTACTGGGGTTGAGAAAGTCACCCAATGGGTTTTCATGGCCAAGTTGGGAACCGAACTCTGTTCTCCGGAGTTATGGCCCAATATTCAAACCACGATTACACCATGCTGGCTCCAATTTACAATTTAGGGAGGGATATTTGAAATTCAGAACAAAGTTCTAGCACCTCACCAAACTACAAAACTCAGGATTCTGTAGTGCTACAACTGTGTGGTGAGAAGGGGTCAAGATACCTCTGCCACAAAGCCCAAGGAAACACTAATTATTATGCCCAAGGGGGAATCCCCAACATTATCTGATCAGTGTTTCTAGAATTTAGGCAAACATCCAAGGTCAGGACTTCACTAAGGGGAGAATCTAAGTATCATTCCCTGCTCCTTGTCTTCTCCATGTCAAGCAAATGGAGATGAAATTAGGCACACACACAAAAGTTAAGACCATATTTCCATAATATTTCCAGAGGCATTTGTCTCCCTCAAACACAATTTTCCCATAGCCCTAGCTGGTCAAAAGCAATCAATATCTAAACCACCACTTGGGAACTTTCTCCTTTCATAAGCTTGGTGGAGGGAGGAATTCTCGCTGTATTTCTTTCATTGGTGTGGCAAATCACTGCTTGTAAAATCAGTTCATAAGTAAGCTTTCTAAGGCATACTTCCCTTTTGCAGTTCTCCAAAGAAACAATGAGATCAGCTATACTTGAAGTGCCTTGGACCGCAAGAAGATCCAACCAGTTCATACTTCAGGAAATAAAGCCCGACTGCTCATTGGAGGGAAAGATAGTAGAGGCAAAGATGAAGTACTTTGGCCACATCATGAGAAGACAGGAAAGCTTGGAGAAGACAGTGATGCTGGGGAAAATGGTAGGA
This sequence comes from Anolis sagrei ordinatus, assembly GCF_025583915.1. NCBI lineage: Eukaryota > Metazoa > Chordata > Lepidosauria > Squamata > Anolidae > Anolis > Anolis sagrei. The sequence goes on from NW_026845477.1 coordinate 22,885,434, forward strand.
AAAGGGAAGAGGGGCTGACCAAGGGCAAGATGGATGGATGGTATCCTTGAAGTGACTAGCTTGACTCTGAAGGAGCTGGGGGTGGTGATGGCCAACAGGGAGCTCTGGCAGGGGCTGGTCCATGAGGTCACAAAGAGTTGGAAGCAACTAAACGAATAAACAACAACGGTTCCAGCCCAGCTTACCTGTCTGAACGTATCTCTCCCTATGTACCAGCTAGGAGCTTAAGATCATCTGGGGAGGCCCTGCTTTTGGTCCCGTCTCCTTCGCAGATGCGATTGGAGGGAATGACAGGGCCTTTTCAGAGATGGCCCTCCCTAGGGATATCAGATCGGCACCCTCCTAACATTTTGAAAAACCCTGGCTCTTTTAGCAAGTATTTGCAAATGCAGTGTAACAGACTAATCTAGTTCTACGGAACGACCGGACGATGCAACGGGAAAATGATTCTAGTAATGAGACGCTGAGAACTTGTGTTTTATGGTTTTATTGTTTCTTATGTTTTTATATTGTCTATATTATATATTAATGTTTTTAATTATATTTTATGTTGTTGGTGGCATTGATTGCAGATTGTAAACTACCCCGAGTTGCCTTCAGACTGAGAGAGGTGGTATATAAATATGGTAAATAAATAAGTAAATAAATAAACACAACAACAACATACTTAGAGACCTGAAACATTGCCTATGCTTATTGTAAGGATTCTGTAATAAGTTGTCCAAAATAGCAAGAATAGAATCAAAGCTTAGTTTTAATTATAAGCATATTGAAATCAATGAGGCTCCTTCTGTGGAGGCTTTTACACAGAGGCTAGATGGCCATCTGTCAGGAGTGCTTTGAATGTGATTTTCCTGCTTCTTGGCAAGGGGTTGGACTGGAAGGCCCACGAGATCTCTTCCAACTCTATGATTTAGGATTCTATATAAGTGTTGACTAACAGCTCCTATTCATTTAATTGACTGGTTCTCTGTTCTCTGTGGTTCTCTGTTGGGACTAAAATTGGATTTAGCCCTAACGCTATTTCTCCCTGCTCTGCTCAATAGGAGACATAGAATACATTCAGGAAATTGAAATTCAGAATTTGGAAAGGAAGAAAGTCTTAAATGACGAGTGGAATTCCAGTTCATTCTTGAGACAAGGCACAGTTGTGCAGCGAAGATAAACTGGACAGAATATTGGATTTAATGAGGCAAAATATTTCACATTCGCACCAATGGTATCCCATTGCATCACTAAGCTGGCAATATACATATATAAAGATATATGGCTTTTTGGCAGAAAAAGTAGCAAGATTAGAACATGTCTAGGAGATTAATTGGGTCAGATCATTTGTATTCTGTCCAAAGGGGAGGGGGTTATAGTCTGGGCACACATCCTAACTAAACCAGTATCCCCTGTAGACTTCTCTAATTTGCTAAGAATGTCACTCTCCTCCAAAAACTGCAACCACCTTGTGAGGTCACCACTGAATAGAGGACGAGGGGAGAAAGCCTACAATTTCCCAGGGTGAATGTTTAATGTGCAACACGTCTTTTTTGCTAAGTTCTTTTCAATTTATTTCCAAAAACAATAATCCCCATATATACAAGAGTTTCTTTCATTTATACAGATATCATAATTCCAGCTTGTTTTTTCTTCCTCTGTTGTTGCCTTATAAGCAACCAAGACACTTCTAGTCATTTCTGGATCCTCCAGAATAATTGGAGATAGATCTGTCAATGCTGCATGTATCTATTAAGCTTGTCAATATTACATTTTAGACTACAGCTCCCAGTATAACCCTTTGAAACCAGTTCTAAAGCAACACTCTATTCCCGTCAAAGCTTGGAAAGATATCATTATTATTGTTTGAAATATAACAAGATGAGTCTACAGCAAACAAGATCACTCTGCTGGCTGTTGTATTGGATCACACATCGGACACTTCCCAAGTGTCTAGGACTGTGTGATGTATCAGCGAATAATACGTGCAGATCCCAATAAGGTGGCCTTCTGCAGCTGGCAGATGGTAATTCTGTCAGGGCCAATTGTGTTTAAGTGCAGGCCAAGGTCTTTAGGCACTGCACCCAGTGTGCTGATCACCACTGGGACCACCTTGACTGGCTTGTGCCACAGTCTTTGCCGTTCGATCTATAAATCCTCATATCGTGTCAGCTTTTCTAATTGTTTCTTTTCAATCCTGCTGTCACCTGGGATTGCAACATCAACAATCCATACTTTGTTTTTTAACATTATCGTGAGGCCAGGAGCATTGTGCTCCAAAACTATCTGTCTGTCTGAATTCGGAAGTCCCAAAGTAGCTTGACGTATTCATTTTCTTTAACTTTTTCAGGCTTGTGATCCCACCAGTTCTTTGTCGCAGGCAGATGGTATTTGTGGCACAAGTTCCAATGAATCATCTGAGCAATGGTGTTATGCCTCTGTTTGTAGTCTGTCTGCACGATCTTCTTGCAGCAGCTGAGGATGTGATCTATTGTTTCATCTGCTTTCTTGCAGAGTCCACACTTGGGATCTGTCGTCAACTTTTCAATTCTGGCTTTGATGACAATGGTTCTAATGGCTTGTTCTTGGGCTGCCAGAATTATTATTATTATTATTATTATTATTATTATTATTATTATTACTACTACTACTACTACTATTATTACTATTACTATTTGAAACACCACAAGATGAGTCCACTGCAGACAAGATCACTTTGCTGGCTGTTGAATTGGATCACATGTCGGACACTTCCCAAGTGTCTAGGACTGTGTGATGTATCAGCAAATAATGTGTGCACATTCCAGTAGGGTGGCCTTTTGCAGCTGGCAGATGGTAATCTTGTCAGCACAGATTGTGTTTAAGTGCAAGCCAAGGTCTTTAGGCACTACACCCAGTTGTTATTATTATAATGGGAAAAAAAACATTTTAATATAGTGACAGTGATCATCATCATCATCATCATCATCATCATCATCATCATTATTAGCAGAACCCCTCAGTTATGCCCATGCCAATTTTGCAATTCTCAAAGTTGTAATCCAAAAAAGTTACTTTTCCAGCCTCTGTATTTTTTCCGTCAAGCCAACCTCTGAGAATAGTACAATGGTGGACAAATAAAGCATCGTGGCTGAATTTTTCAATTTACGCTAGCATGCTCTGACACACATTTTAGAAATCAGAAATGTAAATGTCCAGCCACTTTACAGAAGTGGTCCTATCCCATTTGGAGCACAGTGCAATGGCTTTATGACCCTTTAAAAGCATTTTTAAAGCAAAAATGACACTTGTGACAAGTTCTTAAGCTGCGATTCCTATAGTAGTGGTGGTAGGAAGGAATATTCTCACTGTTTATTATGAAAGTTCGTCAAGATTTAAGTTTTTCTGCTCCGCTGAGCAGCACCTTGCCTTCAAGTCAAATTATGCACAACCTTCTCCAGGCCACCCCTCGGGGACAGAACTTGCATGCACGGGAGGTAAGTTAGTTCTCCAAACAGCTGCCAGGAGCCCTCCACAAAGTGGGCCAGAGCAAGAACCAGATGGCAGGCGTCTGTCACTGTATTAAAATGGGTTTTTATTTTTTTCATTTTCCTTTCTCTTTCTTTTTTTTTTGGGGGGGGGGGTGTGGAGCACTCTTAGTATTTTTTCATAGGTGAACACACACACAGAATTATTCCAAATAGCATCTTAGCCTTCCTTAAAGAGATCTGATTGTCTCCGACTCACATACACACACAGGAAAGACTACAAAATTACAGCTTCCCACTGTATTCTAAGATCCACCATGGTTTTGCGTGTGGATAGTGTTGGGTGACACCTGTATTGACAACAGTCCATGTGAAAACGATCCTGGAATCTTAGCGGACAACAAGTTGAACACGGGACAAAAGTGCAATGCAGCAACTAGAAAAGCCAATGGGATTTTGGGCTGCATCAAAAGGAGTATAGCATCTAGATCAAGGAAGTTATGGTGCCCCTTTATTCTGCTTTGGTTAAACCAATTAAACTGGAATACTGTGTCCAATTCTGGACACCACAATTGGAGAGGGATATTGACAAGCTGGTTCCGGACCAGCTTACCTGTCTGAACATATCTCTCCTTATGAACCATCTAACTTAAGATAGTCTGGGGAAGCCCTGCTCTTGATCAGGTGGGGTCGAGGGACAGGGCCTTCTCAGTGGTCGCCCCTCAGCTGTGGAACTCCCTTCCTAGGGATATTAGATCGCCTCCCTCCCTCCCGACTTTCCGGAAAAAAGTAAAAACCTGGCTCTTCGAACAAGTTTTTGGAAATGCAGCGTAATACATAAACACGGTACTATGAAAGAGCAAACACGGAACGGCTTAAACGATGCAAATGGATAATGAGTTTAACTGGAAGACATTGCTGATTATAGTTTTAATGGTTTTATATGGATTTTTATTATGTTATGTGAAATGTTTTTTCATTGGTATTTATGTATGTTGTGGCATCAAATTGTTGCCAATTTGTACGCCGCCTTGACTCGCCTTTCCCAAATGGTTATGGAGATTCACATTTTCCAAAATTTAATCTCCCTAATAATTGCCCGTATTTGTATATACATACAAATAATAAGATATTTCATTATATATGTACATTCAAATACAGGTAATTCAAAATCCCAAATTAATTCTGGTCCTTAGCATCTCAGATAAGGGATATTCAACCTGTCCTTTTAAAAAAAGTATTAAAAAGAGTACTTCATCATGATACTTATGACTAATTAGCTACTTTTAGGAAACAACACTTAACATCAAATGTCTTCCAAATTTCCTGTCCAAAATTACTCCCCAAAGTATTAGTTTTGGAAGTAGCAAGCTAATATAACTTGATACATACCCAAAATAACAATGTCAGCCGCTGATATGTTCCTTTTTAAAAGTAATTATAAATTATTAATTCCTTCTTCCCAAAGTAGTACGCTGAAGATAATATAATTGCTCATAACAGGCTATTTCCAGACACTAGGATCCACATATTCATCAGAAAAGCATCACTCCCAAATCGCAAATAGGAAGTATCTGAATGACAAAAGGGGCTCCTTTACTCAGCCCACCCCCCATCACTCCAAAATAGCATCAAAAGCTACATAGATTTTTCTCTTTCTGTGCTACAGATGTTGTGCGCTTAAGCACCAATGCTATTTGGCATAAGAATCTAAGATGCAGTCAGGAAAATGTCAAATTCGACTTAAAATGCAATAGCACATTTCCCTTTTTTCCTCCTTGACTGAATGTTGGTCACGGAAAAGGTCACCCCAGCCATCAATGACATTTCTGCCTGCTTAGCACACTGCGAAATATGCTTCAGGGCTTCTGGCAAATACGACCAATGACAAAAAATACAGGTCCACAATGACATGTGCAACTTCGTTACTGCGAGATAGAGAAAAAGAAAAGCGTTTGCTTTCCATTCTGTCAAGAAAGAAAAACTCACAATCATCTCATTTTATTTCAAGAATACCAGAAGCAAGTTGCCTGGCAAGAATGGCAAAACTATTTTTTAAGGCACAAAGGTTACAAATATGAGTCATTTACTAAACAAATCAGACTTCATTTGCTGTATGCATTTTTTTTTTCATTTTCCTTTACTCCTCAAGTTCCCATCCTCCCACAATAAATAAATCACTGAATTTTTTCAGTATTTTCCATTGCATATTATAAATATGTGGTGTATCTAGTTGTTAATCCGAAATTTAATTTGATCCTTTGATTGTTTTACTTCACCATTGTTTTGACACATTTAACTAAGAAATGGCTTCTGGAAATTGAAGTCCAAATCATTGGGAAGACTAAGTTTTAGGATTCAGTAGTACACTGTATGAAACAGACAGATGTCAGAAAAGGACCTGGAACTCATCTATAAAGTCCTATGTACCTTTGAACCATATTAATGGAATTACTGGCTAATGTTCTCTTCATCCGCCATCATCTAAGGCAGTGGTTCTCAACCTTCCTAATGCCACAACCCTTTAATACAGTTCCTCATGTTGTGGTGACCATCCAACCATAAAATTATTTTCATTGCCACTTCATAACTGTAATTTTGCTACTGTTATGAATCGTAATGTCAACATCTGATATGCTGGAAGTATTTTCATTCATTGGACCAAATTTGGCACAAATACCCCATATGCCCAAATTTGGATACTGATAGGGTTGGAGGGGGGGGGTTGATTTTTTCATTTAGGAGTTATAGTTGCTGTCATTTATAGTTAAGTTACAATCAAAGAGCATTCTGAACTCCACCAATGATGGAATTGAACCAAACTTGGCACATAGAACTCCATGACCAACAGATTCAGAAGGGGTTGATGGGCACTGACCTTGAGTTTCGGAGTTGTAGTTCACTTACATCTAGAGCCACTGTGGACTCAAACAATGATGGATCTGGACCAAACTTAGTAAAAATACTCAATATGCCAAAATGTGAACACTAGTGGAGTTTGGGGGAAAATGTCCTTGAGTTGAAGTCCAAAACACATGGAGGGCCAAAGTTTGCGCATGCCTGGTATAGATGCACCCTGAGTGACCTTGCCAAGAAAATGTCATGATAGGTTCTCCTTTGAGTTGCCTTGAATCAGGACCCACTTGAAAACACATAGGAACACCAGCATCAATAGCAATACCATGATCAATGTGGTGGTTAATCTTTTTGGATTTTAGTATGAATTTTGAAGCAGGTATCCAAAATGCTGAGCTTAAAAACAGGTTCACAATTTTGGGGCACTCCCTCGAGTAAAACCTGGTTTACTGTCCCTCTTTCTGCCAATGCCCAAGGAACATTAGAGGAAATTCTGTCCAACAGAAACACTATGTCCTTGGAAGGCACGATGTCCTTTTAAATGAAGCATATTAAACAAATATTTTTAAAGAACTATTTGAACCCATCACCTCAGTTCTTTATGCTGTGAGAGGTTTTTAAAGAACTGATCATCAACATCCAGGTGACGGTTGGTAGGTTTGTTAAGATTCATACAGATGTGCTGCCTACGATCTGTCACTTTTTCCCTCTTGGAAAGAGACAAGCAGAACTTGGAAGAAAATGTGAGGACTGTGCTCAAACTATTAAAAAGTAGTTTAAAATGTATCCACAACAAAGGGTGTTCTCCCTGAATAAAATTTAGCTGATAAGCAGATGAACAGCTTGGACCTGCCTGACAAATGGCTCAAACAGGTGTTTTTAAAACAGATTTTTAAGGGTAAGAGAGAAACCCTTAGAAAAGGTAGACAGAAGGATAATGTCTGGGTGAGAAAACAGGAAGCCCTCACTTGCCAAGGGAACAGGCCTAGGAAATATGCAAGTCCAGGCCATAGTGAAAAACAAATAGGAAACAGGAACCCTTAATACCAGGATGACATAACTCCCTTAGTCACCTCATACCTCTGAAAAAGGAAAACAGTTCCACAATTTCATACATGCTTGCTGAGACAGACATATAGAGAAATAGAAACAACGTGCAGAAACTCAGCCACAAAAGAAAAGACATATTGGGAGATATTGGGAAAGGCAGCAAGTGCCACATTGTAAGTACCAAAGATCTACTCCTGGAAATGTGCAAGATTTAATTGCAAAACTCTATATTTTAAAATAGTTTTAGCTTATGCATCAGGTTGCACGTAATGTGCAGATTACGTACAACCTGAAAGAACAGGGATGGGGTGCAACACACGTCACACCTTTAGCTTTTCCTAAACAGCTTCTGATCAGGTTTTTGTTAGGCAAATCCATTTGTAAATCTTCATGTGTACACATTAATCCTGACCAATTTTTATTGTTGAGTAAACAGAGATAAGATCAGGTTTTAAAAATGCTTAGCATGCATGGCTATTGAGCCTACATTCTCATATCTGAAACCTCATTTCTGTAGTTACTTACTAGTACGTACAGTACTTACTACTTTTCAGCAATTGAATATACTGCCTTTGTTGGGGGTTTTAGATATAAATAAACAGAAGCTTTACCACAGATTCTGAACCAAAATATACCCTGCAGTCTAATAAAGTGTCACTCTGGCTTGTGTAACAAGTAACAGTATCTTTACTGCCATTCAAAAGTTCAAACAGGGCAACAATATATACAGCAGTTTCTCTGAATTCACACAGAAAACAGAGGAAATAAGCAGTCCTTTTAAACCATTTTTAACATATGCTTCATGCCTTAGAAATTATCAAGCTTCAGAGAGTTGGCAGCCATTTCTTTCCTGGCTGTTTTCAGTCAGCGCTCTCTTCACTCTCTGAAGTGAAAATGGCAGTTAAAACCGTTTGTCTCAGCAGCAAGCCAGAGACAGTAGCCAATCAGAATTTTGGTTCCTGGTATGCTCAGCCAATCAGCTGCCAACACACATCTTTCCAGTCAAACAATTTCATCATGGTGCCTTTTTACAAATCCCCACAGTCTTGAGCTATGGTGGAGTCTCATTCTCTGGAGGTTTTTGAGCAGAGGCTGGATGGACATCTGTAAGGTTTGCTTTGTTTGTGTATTCCTATATGGCAAAATGGGGTTATCCTGGATGGCCCTTGTGGTCTTTTCCAACTCCATGAGTCTATGATTCTACATTGTAATCATGTCTTTCTTCCGAGGAACTCAAAGCAGCATAAATATATATATTTCCCCCTCTTACATTTTGTTTTCACTTGGCTGCATATGAACTGTGTACATTTTAATAAAAATGTGAGTTAGTATCTTCTTTACATCCTCTCATCCCATCCTGCTGCAATCCTGCCATATCCTTTAGCGGTGCATGCTGTAGCATAGAATCATAGAGTTGGAAGAGACCTCATGGGCCATCCAGTCCAACCCCCTGACAAGAAGCAGGAAAATAGCATTCAAAGCACCACCGACAGATGGCCATCCAGTCTCTGTTTAAAAGCTTCAAAAGAAGGAGCCTCCACCATACTCCGGGGCAGAGAGTTCCACTGCTGAACAGCTCTCACAGTCAGGAAGTTCTTCCTAATGTTCAGATAGAATCTCCTTTCTTGTAGTTTGAAGCCATTGTTCCACCTCCTAGTCTGCAGGGTGGCAGAACACAAGTTTGCTCCCCTGATCCTCCACCCCATCTCCTCAATTGTGCCCATGCAATATCTAAGTCCAGCAAGAACAACAAATATTTTGCCTATTCAGACATTTTAGACTGCCACTTCCAGAATGCCCAAACAGCATAAAAATGATTATGGGAATTGCAGTCCAAAACATCTGGAAGTGTAAAGGCTCCCCACCGCTGAAGCAGAGGATGTATGAACACATTTAGGAGATTTCATCTAGTAAGAAAACTGCTACACCAATTTTGAGGACCAAACAATGGAAGCTGATGGGTTCCATGTCAGGGGACAATGGATACGCTTTAAAGGAGCCATCCAAGGTGCTGGACTCTACCTGCCAAACAGGTTCAGCACCTCGGCTAGTTCCTTTGTAGCTCAAACTAAAACATAGAGTGACTTTACCACTCCAATGACATGGAAGCCGCTGGTTGCTACTGGGCAGTCAAGCTATGCTGAGAATCTAGCTGAAGGTCAACATAGGCATGTTTTTTTTTTCTAAGGAAGAAAATCAGTCTGTAGGAGAATTGTGATCTTATTAATGATGAGAGATTTGGGCATTTAAACAGTGGTCAAGTAATCAAAGCCTCTAAAGAGCTCAGCAAGTGCCTTTTAAGTAATGCTAACTCTCAGCATCTGCTGCATGGTGGCATTCCCTCCCAAGGCAAATCTACTTGGCATCCTCTTAAATACATTTATCCAAGACAAAGGTGTTGTCAACATAGTTGAAAAAAATCTGCTTCAACTTTCATTTTTCTGGTCTATAATGACTGTGTTAATGCCACACACATCCTGACTAAATCAAAGCAGGTGTGGTGTTTCCCTTATGCAAGTTCACTCTAGTGCAGGCATGGGCAAATTTCAGCTCTCCAGATATTTTGGACTTCAACTCCCACAATTGCTAACAGCCTCTGGGGAAAAGGAAGGGGCCTGAGGCTGTTAGGGGCCTAAGGCAGCAGAAGGGGCCTAAGGCAGCCAGGTTGTTAACCGGAGCTCCTTACAGGGAGCAGTCATCCCTCCTGTTCAAGGAGCTCCACTGGCTGCCATTCATTTACCGGACCCAATTCAAGGTGCAGGTTCTTACCTACAAAGCCCTGAACTGTTTCGGACCTGCCTACCTGCATGACCGCATCTCTGTATACGAACCCACATGATCTCTTCATTCATCTGGAGAGGCCCTGCTCTCGATCCCGCCAGCATTGCAGGCGCGATGAGAGAGGGGGCCTTTTCGGTGGTGGCCCTTTGACTGGAACTCACTCCCTAAGGACATCAGGCAGGCCCCAACCCTGGCAGTTTTCAGGAGGAGCTTGAAGACGTGGTTGTTCCAGTGTGCCTTCCCGGATTAATGATCCCATAGCACTTTGTCTCTCTAAAGCACTTTACATTTTTTAGGTCTGCTCATATGTCTCTCTACAAATGCCACTATCACCTGTTCATCCATGTTCAGCACTATTTCCAATTTTAATTCTACATTTGGCCTTCCCATAGTTTTAATTGTATGTTGTCTCATTGATAATGTTATATGTTTATGTTTTATTTTAATTGCTTGTATTGTTGTGATTATTGCTTGTATTGTTGTGTTCAGCCTCGGCCTCATGTAAGCCGCACCGAGTCCCTTGGGGAGATGGTAGCGGGGTACAAATAAAAGTGTTGTTGTTGTTGTTGTTATTATTATTATTATTATTATTATTATTATTATTATTATTATTATTTAGTGATCAATGGCAGTCCTGTGATGGTTAGGCATGCTATACTTTGCATTATTTCCAACCACATGGACATGGCTACTTTGGGTTCTTTTCCCCTTTATTATTATTATGTTTATTTACATCCTGCTTTTTCTCTCGATAAGGAAACTCAAAGCGTGCATGTATGCGAATATATATATGTATATGTATATGTATATGTATGTATGTATGTATGTGTGTGTGTATATATATATATATATCCACATTATATATACACAGTTCAATAGAATATTAGGCATCCTATTAAGTTCAGTAGCTGGTAGTTAAATGCTGATATAAGGAAGTATGCTAATAGCAATATGCAATTACCTGTGTAAACACATTCAAAATAAGGGCAATGAGATCCACACAAATACTCCTTACTGCATGCTGACAAATCAGAAACAAGTAACGTTCCATAGCAGAAAGAATCAGGGGCCCTCCCATCCCACCTACCTCCTGACACAATGACGAAGCCAACTGAACCTGTATTGTGTCCTGAATTCTGTGAATTCCTCAACTGCTCTAGAATCATAGAGTTGGAAGAGACCTCATGGGCCATCCAGTCCAACCTCCTGCCGAGAAGCAGGAAAATCGCATTCAAAGCTAAAACCTATAATGACTTTACCACTAAAACCATAGACACATGCAAAATTATCCAGTTTTCCTATTTAAAAAAACAGTGCGAAAGGTCAATCCTTTTACCTTGAATTTAAGGAGAGTGAAAAAGAACTTAATTAGATTATGATACTCAAAGAAGTTGTGAAAAATGCCAGCACGGGATACGACATATGATTTTTTTTCCCCCACCTGTATATTTAACCACTAAGACTTTCCACATCTAGCAGGTGTTTAGGTTTTGATGTCATACTTCTATTAACTTTGTTACTGACTTTAGAATCCTAATAATAGTTTAGATTTTAAAGCACTGAATTTGTATGGGTTGTTCATTCGTTTGGGTTGTGCACTTATTTAATTTATTATAGTTTTATGCTTGTAGATTAATCCAAAGCCATTTGCCAACTGGACAGCATATAATTTAATTCAGTACTACCAAAGAAGTAGTTCATAGACTAGCGACAGTTAATAAGCCAATAGTTACCAGTTTTCAAGGGCGCCCTGGTGGTGCAACAGGTTAAACCACTGAGTGGGGTGAGCTCCCACTGTTATGCCCAGCTTCTGCAGGAAGGTAACTGTGCTCCATGCAGTCATGCTGGCCACATGACCTTGGTGTTGTCTACGGACAACACCGCTCTTTAGCTTAGAAATGGAAGTAAGCACCACCCCCAGAGTCAGACATGACTAGACTAATGTCAGGGGAAGCCTTTACCTTTACTTTACTGCAATACCAGTCTCCAGGAGGGAGGGAGGGAAAAAAGGAAGGAAGGAAGGAAGGAAGGAAGGAAGGAAGGAAGGAAGGAAGGAAGGAAGGAAGGAAGGAAGGAAGGAAGGAAGGAAGGAAGGAAGGGGCTGTAGTCAATAGACAGAAATATAGTGCTGCTTCCTGGCACACTTAGGGGAAAACCTGCTTGCCCACTATCAAGTAGCTTGAGAAGCATTCTGATTTAATTGATGAACAAGTTCAGCCTTGCTATAAAATCTTTGAAGTTTACAATTTAATGAGATGACAGAGCCCTACCTCTCAGTCCCTTTAAACAAAAAGCACCGTCAGAAGAGGCACTACATTTCATCTTATTTTTTCTCAATATAAACATCTTTCTCAAAACCATCTAGTAATCAGCTTTGGAACCCAGAGCAATATTTTGCATATATGCAAAGCAGCCAGGCTTTGAAGCTGCAAAGCTATTCAATGCTAATCAAGGTATGCAATCACAACATTCACACTTGCCTCCAACAGACAAAAGTTCTTTCTCCCACTCTGGACATTCCACAGATATACAAACCCCACTTGCCTAGTTTACAAAAGGCCTCACAACCTCTGAGGATGCCTGCCATAGATGTGGGAGAAATGTCAGGAGAGAATGCTTCTGGAATATGGCCATACAGACCGGAAAACTCACAACAACCCAGTGATTCTGACCATGAAAGCCTTCAACAACACATTTTGCATGTAATTTGAAAAATCCACTTGCCTTTTAAAGACATAAACTGCAGATTGCAAAAACCTTTGGACAAATGACGCACACAGGTAATAAATTGGTTTTGCACAGTATAACCTTTTTGAAGGATCAATACGGCACTGTGCAGAATAACACACTGAGGTTTATAAAGCAATGTGGTCAAGCTATTGAACTTTCTGGGATAAGCTCCACTTATTTTCCAATACAGAAGGCAAGCTATTCACGGTTTCTTTCAATACAATGATCTAGGACCAGACTATATTCCTCTCTCATGTTGCTACCTACGCAAAGAAGTGTCAAAGTTCTGCAGCCAGGAGAGCGAAGTCAGACTCCGAGGGCCAAAACCTAGAGTTCCTTCCAGTCCAAAACCTGACAATCCAGCAAAGACTGGGACTGCAAACTCTAAAAGTTAAAGAAGAAAACCGCATAGCTTTCAACCTCTTCTCATAGGCTATCCCAACCATGGTTGATGGCAGAAAGAGGAAAGCTATTAAGTCTTTATATACAGTACAAATTTTATTCCTGGAATCTATGCATTTAGAAGCGAATCGTGTCCTGGACAAGACAGACAACTTCTGTTCTAACTTGGCAACTCTCCGTTGTTCAACAACTCAAGTTTCCACAGACATCCCTTCCCACCTTCCAACTATTCAACATGGAAAGTTTGACTCATTAGAAATATCTTCAGTGTATAATGGTCCTTCTGTCTTTCCTGGGTTTTCTCCTGAAAGTTAAGTCAGTGCCATCAAAACTCCCTGGCTCCAAGGGAAACCTTGTTGCCTTTCTAAATACTGTGTGGAAGGAGGCCTAGAGGTGATACAGGTGAATTAGTACTTGATGCAAAACACAAATGAGAAGCAGAAACAAGGACTTTGTCAATAAAGCTCAGTGTTAGAGGAAAAACTGAACTTAATATCTCCACCAATTGTTTCATACACACTACATTAAGCAATTTGAAGTTCTGGCTTAAATCTCACAGAGTATAATTACATGCAAAGAGATAAATGGACAGGTTTGTCGCAATACCCTTTTATATTCTGAAAGGATATTACAGCAAAGGAGGAAATATTAATCCTAAAGCCAGTGGCAGCTGATGACTTCTGAGTCAGTGGAACACTGGAGTTTCAACCTAATTTTTAAAGAGCTATCCAAGGTTTTGAACTTGTCCCCAGAATAGATTGAGTCCTTCGAGAGCTCATTTAAGGTTCAGACTAAACCCCAGAGATGATTCACCAAAGGCAACAGCCACCACTGTCAAAGGCTTCGGTAATCAACAAACCAAGTAGCTGATCTTCTGCATAAATGCTTCCTGCTGCTAAGAAGCAAGTGACCTTAAAGACTGATTGTAGGCACTGACAGAAACTTATCAGCCACAAAGTCATAGCGCATAGCTATTGGCACAGAGGCAAAACAGACATTCACAAAGTCCCTCTCAAATAAAAATGGGCTAAATCACTTTTAAAATCCAACATCCACAAAACACAATCAAAGAAAAAAAACAGTGACCCGAATAACAACACAGGAAATTACATATTCCTTCAATATCAAAAAAGCTAGCTGCCAAACCAAGGAAAGGACCCTCAAGCCAGGTTGTAAATCATGCAATGTACAAAGAGACACGGCAGGAAGTTCCAAACATATGAAGCATGCAGAATATCCAGCCCCTGACATATTTTGTGAAAATGAACTCAGGCAGCAGGTGATGGAGAAAGATATCTACCTGAAACATCTCTAGTTAGACCAGTAGTTCCCAACCTGTGGTCTGTAGACTACCAGTGGTCCGCAAGAACTAAAATATGGTGTGGAGACTCACCATTACTACACCATTGCAACAAGAGTGATTGGTCTCACAAAACCCATTAAAGCAGTGGTTCCCAACCTGTGGTCTGCAAGAACTAAAATATGGTCCGCAGCCTCACAATAACTACACCAAAACATACCTCAGTTAGCAACAACTCTGACAGTCTTTTCAGACTAGCACATTCCTCCTTGTTTTGTGTTAAGCTAGAGATAAAAAAAATTGCACATTACTACTGAGAGAGCTAGATAAACACAGACTTTTAGTATTGGGTTGCAGCAGCATGTTTTCAATAAACAGATAAATAACAGATTTGAAAAAGTATGGGGTTTTACGCTATCTGATCCCACTGTAGCTGTATGCAACCTCCTACAAAAGGCAAGGCAAACAGCAGCTGCCTCCCTTGCTGAGCCTATATCAATGGTTCCTAACCTGTGGTCCATGGACTACCAGAAGTCAGCAAGAACTAAAATTTGGTCTACAGCCTCACCGTTCCAACAAGACCAAATGGTCTTGTGAAACCCTCTTATACTGCAGAGGCTAATATTAGATATGGTTTTCTGTGGGTGAGCAGATGGCAACTACTGGGTGGCATATGTTCTGTACCAGAAACTAGAGTGGATGTGGTCTATCCAATGCAATTTTCTGGATCAGCATCCCAAATTATCAAACAAAATCTAAAGTTGACCAAAAACTGATTCGTAACCCTTTTGGTACTAATGTTTAAGAGTGGTCCCTGGTCAAAGTGGACCCTGGTCAAGTGGTCTCTGATAAAAAAAAGGTTGGGACCCACTAAGTTGGATCAAGGAATATCCCTACAAGAGCACATTTCCCTTGATGGCATCAGAGGACAGGAAGGAACATGCAAGAGAACTTGGGGGCTCAGGCGATAAAGTGATTTAGAGCTAATAAGCATTACCTTACATTGGAACTGGAGACGATATGGAAATAACGTATGTAATTTACAGGTAGTGGGTGGCATTTAGGTTAGCGGGTGTGCATCCACCTTATAGAGGTATAGGATTTTGATGCCACTTAAACTGTCATGGTTCCAGCTTACAAAATCCTGGGATTTATCATTTCGCAAAAGTACTTTCAATTCTCTGCATTCAGGATGGAGTAGGTTTATTTTCTACTGCTCTAGAGACTTGGACATATGAGCAATACATTCAAACTACAGGAAAAGATATTCTGCCTGGATATTAGGAAGAGCTTCCTTGCTGTAAGAGCCATTCAACAGTGGAATATGCAGCCTCAGAGTGTGGTGGACTCTCCTCCTTTGGAGGTTTTAAGCAGAGACTGGATAGTGATCTGTCAAAAGGGCTTTGATTTATTTATTTATTTATTTATTTATTTATTTATTTATTTATTTACAGCTTTTATATTCTGCCCTTCTCACCCCGCAGGGGACTCAGGGCGGATTAGTGTACACATATATGGCAAACGTTCAATGCCAATTTTTGACATACAAACATATACAGACATAGACATTTAACCTTTTCTGGCCGCCAGGGGAGCTGTCACTTTCATCGTCCATCTGCGATGCTGATGAAGCACTTCCGCATTCCCGCATGCTTCCCCGCTGGAATGCTTTTGCTGGAGTCTTCTTTATGGCCTCATAAATCAGTTAATTTAGCCTCCCCACACTTTAAGGTGGTACCTTATTTTCCTACTTCACAGATGCAACTGTCTTTTGGGTTGCAAAGGTTGACAACAGGCTACACATAATTGGTTGGAAACCCACTCCAACCCGGGCTGGCTTCGAACTCATGACCTTTTGGTCAGAGTGATCTTAATGCAGCTGACACTCAGCCAGCTGCACCACAATCCCGGTGATTGTGTGTTCCTGCATGGCAAAATGGGGTCTCTTCCAAATCTTGATTCTACGATTCTCTGCAAGAATGCCCTGGTGCTGTAGTTCAAGGAAAATATAGGAATGATTTCCAGGTACCTCATACAGCCACAAATCCAAGAACTTCTTAGAACAGAGCTATGGCAGTTAAAGTGGTTCCAAATAGTTATATATGTACACTGTGGCTACAACAAGATCCGATCTGCACATGCAATCGAGGCAGTGATGATTCAAAGCTAAACTATTAACAAAAATTGGGTATAAGGTTCAATAGAATGAAAAAGCTACCCATCTTCTCCCTTCACACAAACCCTGATGCACACAGCTTTTGCAATGGGTTCAGAAGGGCAAATCATCCTTGTCTAACCCAAATTCAAGAAGGGAGTGCCTGCTAAAGTCCAATATAACCTCATGACCCAAGCTGTCACAAGGAGAGATGCATCCTTTCTGACAGACAAACCAGCCCCAAAAGACTTAAGATGTTTATGTATCTAGATCAACGCTTTGAACTCCACCAGGGGAGAGTTTCAGACTAGATTCCTACGCAATCCGGTCACAGAAAGTTGACGAGCAGCTGAAATAAGGCAGTCACTATGTTGCAATACAAATCTCAGTGCTTGGGAGAATTTAAGATGCATCCCTAGGATAACCTGAAGGAGACTTAGGTTAAAATTCTGTGCTAATTCTGGGCTGGAGGAGGTGCTCAGAGTAGAGACCCCTGTAAAGTGTCCCTATAAAACCAGTCCTTTAACACAATGTATAAAGATGTCAATTGCTCGTTCTGGCACTCCCTATACAGGCCAAGGACAGTAAAAGGTCAATGCATTCAGTTAGGATGCCCTATAGGTCCCATTGGTTTCGTGATTCATGCACACACGCATCTGAAAAATCTTGACTGTTCTTGTCCCTTGAACTTTCTAGGTCATGAGGAGTTTTGCCATAACAAGCCGTTTTATTAGTTGGTCTGAGAAGTTTCTTTCTCTCAGGATTTTATACAATGACCCACTTTGGTTGTCAAAATAAGCCAGGAATATATGGAAGACCTGATTGAATGGCACTGACTGTCCAACTTTCAATGGGAGCATCCAAATAAACTAGACTTCCTGTCCAAGTTAAGTTTATTCAGACCTTATATGCTTACCTGTCCCTCTGTCCTACAACTAGCTAAAGAATAATCCATAAAGCAAACCAAGGGTTATTTATTTGGCTTCTTGGGTAAGAAACCAGCATGTGCCAGCATCTGCCACCTTCAGATATCACACTAAACAGACCTGCAAACAGAACTACATATTTTTGTGTGGTTGCTCTAGCTCAGTCATAGGCAAACTTGGATCCTCCAGGTGTTTTGGACTTCAACTCCCACAACTGCATTCAAAGCACCCTTGACAGATGGCCATCCAGCCTCTGTTTAAAAGCCTCCAAAGAAGGAGCCTCCACCACACCCCAAGGCAGAGAGTTCCACTGCTGAACAGCTCTCAAAGTTAGGAAGTTCTTCCTAATGTTCAGGTGGAATCTCCTTTCCTGTAGTTTGAAGCCATTGTTCTCCGTCCTAGTCTCCAAGGCAGCAGAACACAAGCTTGCTCCCTCCTCCCTATGACTTTCCCTGACATATTTATACATGGCCATCATGTCTCCTCTCAGCTCTCCCTTCTGCAGGCTAAACATGGCCACCTCCTCTGAAGCATTTGGTTGGCTATTGTGGACCTAAATACCTTAAAAACACCAGTACCTGAGAATGCCAATGAGTACCACATGTTGTAGGCTATATTTCAGAGGAAGGAATGGGCAAAATAAATCTTGCCTAAGAAAATTCTAGAAGTCATCATAAAGTGACTTTAGCCTATACACAAACCACAGCAGGATGCTAAACTATACACACATACACACAGAGATCTGCAAGATCTGATTTTATGATACATTATAGAAGTGTGGAATTTGTGGTGTTCCACACATTGTTGGACTTTGACTCCCATCACCCTTATCTCCATGGTAAATGGTCAAGGATAATGGGAGCTGTAGATCAATAACATGCAGAAGAATTGTCTCTTCCTAGTTCCTGATGTAGTGAGATCATTGCCTATGCTGCTTTGCAGAGTAACAGAAGCTATATTTCAGAAATATATACTCATATACAACTCCTTCCTAAAATAGGGTGATGGGAACAAGACAGGGAAAGACTGTGGTTCTTCATGCAAATGTCTGGGACCCATATAAACCTATGGAAAGAGGTTTATATGGGTCCCAGGCTAGGGGAAAGGATCTCAAATTCCCATCTCCCCCCAACCATTGGCACACATTCATCCATGGCAATGGTCAGTCTGTGGATGTGAACCCATCATCAAGAGTTTAGTAGGACTGGGTATTGGCCTCTTACAGGCATTTACTGCATGCCAGGAGATCATTGCCTATTATTTTTCTGCACAGGGTGTAGTCTGGGAAATGTGCAATACAAAATCTCAAAGCAATAATCAGTTTAACTCCAGCTCTGCCTTAAGCTTGTAATTAGCTAACACAAGCTGTAATTTCGAAGAGAAGGCATACCAGACCACATCACAAGGAAAGACGTCTGTGCTTGTGTGGTTCCATTCAAACTCTCTATAACGACATGCCGGTGGATGCCAGGAGAAATTACTTTGGAAAAACATAGCATTTTGGAAAATATTTCTATTTTCTCCCCTCTCCGCATCACACACACAAAAACACATGCACAAATTACTATTATGTATCGGTGAAACAGTATTTTCCAGTAACAAAATGTTTACATCCCTTACAACTTAGGTCCCCTGAGAGAAATTGAGAAAGAGAGGGATTGAGATTAATGTATTGTCGAAGGCTTTCATGGCCAGAATCACTGGGTTGTTGTAGGTTTTTTTGGGCTGTATGGCCATGGTATAGAGGCATTCTCTCCTGACATTTCACCTGCATCTATGGCAAGCATCCTCAGAGGTAGTGAGGTCTGTTGGAACTAGGAAAAAGGGTTTATATATCTGTGGAATGACCAGGGTGAGACAAAGGACTTTTCACACCTAGCTCCAGCAGACAAAAGTCCTTTGTCCCACCCTGGTCATTCCACAGATATATAAACCTTTTTCCTAGTCCCAACAGACCTCACTACCTCTGAGGATGCTTGCCATAGATGCAGGTGAAACGTTAGGAGAGAATGCCTCTAGACCATGGCCATACAGCCCGAAAAAACCTACAACAACCCGGATTGAGATTAGGTAGACAGTGATTTAGGCAAGGACATAGCATCAAATCCATTCTTTCCTTAGGCAATCCCTCATTGTCCAATTAGGATAGTCCTCCAAGATCAGTGTACTGGTGGGTCCGTAGGTGACTGAGGTTTTCTATTCTTGATCTGCATCCTCTTCCTCAGTGAGGGCATTGGCTTCCAGGTGGAAGGCAGTCTCGGCCAGGGTTGGCTTGACACGCCAAGGACAACTCTTGGCACGTTTCTCTCTTGCGTCCTCCATTTGTGCCTCATTCAAATTCTGCAGCACTGCTGGTCATAGCTGACCTCCAGCTGGAGTGCTCAAGGGCAAGGGCTTCCCGGTTCTCAGTGCCTATGCCAGAGTTTTTAAGGTTGGCTTTGAGCCCATCTTTAAATCTCTTTTCCTGCCCACAAACATTCCATTTTCCATTCTTGAGTTCAGAGTAGAGCAACTGCTTTGGGAGATGGTGGTTGGGCATCTGGACAACATGGCCGGTCCAGCGGAGTTGATGGCGGAGGACTATCGCTTCAATAACATGACAGAGTTGGGACATCAACCCACACCTGAAAAACTCTTTCTTTGCACATATGATGAGACCACATGACACTTTAGAAAAGACAACAATGCTTGATAAGATAGAAGGTATTGTGGACACTGGACATTGTGAAAGAACATGGCAGGAAATTCGCCGTCGGATACCACAAACCTCATATCCCATTCAGACATCCCAAGGAATTTCTCAAGCTTAGAAAACGTCACGATGGCCCCAGATCCTGACATTCCCAAAGAGCTCCCTTCTGTGGCTTCCAACCCCTGGACAGGCATCAGGCACTGGGAAGACGTTGCAGCCCCGAACATCAGTTTCCCTTATGGCCTGCCCATCCTGTTCGATTTTATTTTGTGTGAATTTGTTTATTATTTTACTTTGCTATTGTAATTCTCTTCTGATGTAATTTTGTTTCTGTATTCTGTTTTTTATTGTACTGTATTTTTTGGCTTGGCCTCATGTTAGCTGCCCCAAGTCCCCATTGGGGAGATGGGGCCTCCCTATGTCCTCCAGTTTTTGTTTGTTTGTTTTTGTCATGTCAGAAGTGACTTGAGAAACTGCAAGTCGCTTCTGGTGTGAGAGAATTGGCCGTCTGCAAGGACGTTGCCCAGGGGACACCCGGATGGTTTGATGTTTTTATCATCCTTGTGGGAGGCTTCTCTCATGTCCCCACATGAGGAGCTGGAGCTGATAGAGGGATCTCATCCGCCTCTCCCCGGATTCGAACCTGCAACCCGTTGGTCTTCAGTCCTGCCGGCACAGGGGTTTAACCCACTGTGCCACCGGGGGCTCCTATAGGATGTCCTCCAGTGATACCAAACCAATTTCCAATACTGAACAATCCAATTTATCACTACTCTGAATGTCTGATAACTATTTTTGCACCCTACAAGAAGAAGTTGATTTATATCCACAAAAAAGGATGAGAAAATAAAAACCAGATAGTCTTAAAGATGCTACCATATTATTATTTTTTCTCCTCCTTCCTTCTTTTCGTTTTCTAGAAAGAAAGGAAGGAAGGAAGGAAGGAAGGAAGGGAGGGAGGGAGGGAGGGAGGGAGGGAGGGAGGGAGGGAGGGAGGGAAGTTGCTGCAATACACTAGGGTGCTTTTCCGCTACCTTGCCAAGAGGCAAGGGTATATAAAAAAGGCACCATAAATATACATCTAACAACATATACATCTGGGCAACACACATAGCCAGACATCATTAATTTTTATGAAGTTCCACTGCCCCTTTATACAAGAGCCACGTATCAACCAATTAAAGCAAATATATATTGTCCAGTTATTTTTTTAAAAACCCAATTTATCCGCTTCCCAAAATGACACAGAGGTGAAGGCAGCTTCTTCTAAGTCGAAGATTGTGGGGACAGACAGTTGGATCAGCTAATAAACATGGTCTTCTAAAAAAAAGGCACGTTATACCTTCTAAATTATCTCTCGTCGGCAATTTTTCCAGCACCCAGAAGCTTTTAATGAAAGCTGCATTAGGTCATCCTGCAAATGAGTTCCAGCTTTTCCTTTGCTGTAATTTGAGCAGGGGGCTGGGCAAGAAGAAACTTCGCCTAAGAAGAAGATCAAGTCTTTCAGACACACACACGCAAAAACAGATACATGCATCTGTATGGATTCATTTCAGTATGCGAGCAAATCTATTAAAAACGGAGTTGTTTTTAAAATACCTTTTTAATGTGAAAAATTGTCCTTATTACTTATTCCAGTTTTTTAAAAAGCAATTTGTGGTTTTGGATGATTATACCATTTTAATAAGAGAAGTTATGTTATGCATAAAGGAAAGTAGCAAAAACTGCAAGGAAGAGAATCAATATTTGAAATGTAATGCTGGAGGAGTGTTCAACAGTGGAACTCTCTGCCCTGGAGTGTGTGGAGGCTCCCTTCAATTCCAGTGCCAAGAACTACATTCTCGGCACATCGGTTGCTAGATCAGACTTTGATTCAGCTACATGATAATAATATTGTTTTAAATGTATTTTTATCAAATGTTTTATATAATGTTGTATGTATTGTGTTGTATGTTGTCGTCATTGAATTGCTGCCGTTGTAAGCCACCCTGAGTCCCCCTTCGGGGGTTGAGAAAGACAGGATAGAAATGTTGGAAATAAATAAATAAATAAAATTAGTTGCTATGTGCTGAAAATCTCTTGAATTCCAAAAACAAGCATGTTTATTTATCGTATCAAAAGCAAACCAAGGGTACAGTTGTATTTAAAAAACACAAAGTTTTTTTTAAACTTGGCATTATATTAAATGTCTTTTGACCAATAGCTGGACACTTGGAATGCCTCTGGTGTTACTATAAGAAGATCCTTCATTGTGCTTGTGGCAGGGCTCAGGCTGCATTGTAATAGATGGCCTGTGGTTTGCTCTTCTCCACCCTCGCGTGTTGTGGACACCACATTGTGGGCTCGTTTCTTAAGGTTGGTTCTGCATCTTGTGGTGCCAGAGTGCAGTCTTTTCAGCACCTTCCAAGTTGCCCAGTCTTCTGTGTGCCCAGGAGGGAGTCTTGCATTTGGTATCAGCCATGGCTTGAGGTTCCAGGTTTTAGCCTGCCACTTTTGGACTCTTGCTTGCTGAGGTGTTCCAGCGAGTATCTCTGCAGATCTTAGAAAATTATTTCTTGATTTAAGGCATTGGCGCGCAGGCTGATATCTGAACAGGAGATGGGTCAGAGATGTCACTGAGATAACACACATGCCATCAATACAACTACATAGCTAATCAAGAGAGAAGTCAAAGATTCCCAGTTATAGCAAAGGTTATTCAAATCCTATTGAATTCACTTGAGACTTGTTTCTGGACAAGAATATAGGTGAGAGTTGAATTCTCAGGTAAGAGTGCGCATAGGTTTGCAATCTTAATCAGCTTAAACAAAATTGACTGACATAATCAAACAAGTATAGTAGGATAAAATATAATTATCTTGTATAATCCCAAAGCAGGAAAGAAGATATTCATATACTGATAAACCAGCAATTATAATAGCTTATTGTGTTAATAATGGTCACTTAGTATATTAATGGCAATTAGTTTGTACTCTACTAAGCAAACATAATATGAAGCATGCCAAGAACAATAATGTTGGGTATCAACTTTCCAGCTTACATCACAACTGCTCTAACCTGAAATCTTAGTGAAAGCAACCAATCTTCATCCAAAACATCTACACCTACACACCATCCTGATTCAGTAAAAAAAATGGAGCAAAATTATCAAATGTAAACATTAAGACACCCTTTAGGCTTAATCTGTGCTCCCAAATCTGGTCGAGCAAGAAAAGGTTTGCACTTCTTTATGGGGGGGAAAGAGGAGTGTGAAAAAGTCGCTTTTCCTCTGTATATCAATTAAATATGCAGGTTCCAGGCAATCTATCAGTGTGACAAGAGCAGAGTGAAAACTGTAATCTTGGTCCCTAGCTGGAAGCCTCAATGTAATAAAGAGATTTTCTTTGTGGAAAAATTTAATTAATCTACCAGCAAGCATGCGGAGAACATTTAAAGCCCCATCACTTCCTGGAAGTTTAATTAATGTTCTTCTGAAACATAATAGTCCAATGATGAACATGCCATCTGAATTCACACGCTAAAACTAATATAAGGACCAGTGGTTTCTGTCATTTGCACTGATAATAGGACAAGTTTCATTTATGTTTGAAACTCCTAGGGATGTAAAAAACGACTTGGATGTTTTTTGTCCTTTATGAAAAGGGGGTCCTTCATGTTCTGAGATGCAGCTAACAAAGAAGATTCCTCTTACACAGTCTTTGAACTCCCCCTCATTTCTTTCTTATTCATCTAGCAGCATCAACATGGAGGGGATGGGAAAGGAGAGCTTGAGAAGCACAAGATTGCCAGTGTCAAGCTCTAGCAGCCTGTCTGCAATAAATGCAATAAGACTTCAGTCAAGAAAGATCTCTTTGTCTACTTGATACTCTAGTTGCTGAAGAGTAATTTAGAACTGAAACAGATTTTATTGAGTGTTGTGTATGCCAGCACTTGTGTTCCATTTTTCCGAATGAAGCAGAGAGTGTTTGAGGACCGGGACATCCATAGGGATACCAAGGTGCTTGTTTATAAAGGTATTGTCCTCCCAACCCTGCTATGTGCCTGCAAAACATGGACTGTCTACAGACGTCACATGCAACTCCTAGAACGAATCCATCAGCGCTGCCTCCGGAAAATCCTGCAAATCTCTTGGGAAGACAAGCGGACAAATGTCAGCATGCTGAAAGAAGCAAAGACCACCAGCGTTGAAGTGATGGTCCTCCGCCATCAACTCCGCTGGACCGGCCACATTGTCCAGATGCCTGACCACCGTTTCCCAAAGTAGTTGCTCTACTCCGAACTCAAGAATGGAAAGCGGAATGTTGGCGGGCAGGAAAAGAGATTTAAAGATGGGCTCAAAGCCAACCTCAAAAACTCTGGCATAGACACTGAGAACTGGGAAGCCCTGGCCTGTGAGTGCTCCAGCTGGAGGTCAGCTGTGATCAGTAGTGCTGCAGAATTTGAAGAGGCACAAATGGAGGGCGAAAGAGAGAAATGTGCTAAGAGTAAGGCGCGTCAAGCCAACCCCGAGTGGGACCGCCTTCCACCTGGAAACCAATGTCCTCACTGCAGAAGACGATGCAGATCAAGAATAGGGCTCCATAGTCACCTACGGCCTCACCCTGGGGGATTATCCTACTCAGACAATGAGGGAACACCTAAGTAAGTTGTGTTCCATAAAACCAATGGTTCGCAACCCTCCTAATGCTGTGACCCCATCATCAAAGGCAGTGGTTCTCCAACCTTCCTAATGCCGCAACCCTTTAATACAGTTCTTCATGTTGTGGTGACCCCCAACCATAACATTATTTTCATTGCTACTTCATAACTGTAATTTTGCTACTGTTATGAATTGTAATGTAAATATCTGATATGAAGGAAGTATTTTCATTAATTGGACCAAATTTGGCACAAATACCCTATATGCCCAAATTTGGATATTGGTGGGGTTCAGGGGGTTGATTTTGTCATTTGGGAGGTGTAGTCACTGTCATTTATAGTTAACTTACAATCAAAGAGTGTTCTGAACTCCACCAATGATGGAATTGAACCAAACTTGGCACACAGAACTCCCATGACCAACAGAAAATACTAGAAGGGTTTGGTGGGCACTGACCTTGAGTTTTGGAGTTGTAGTTCACCTACATCCAGTGAGCACTGATGAATCTGGACCAAACTTGCAATGAATACTCAATATGTCCAAATGTGAACACTGGTGGAGTTTGGGGAAAATAGTAGGCCTGTGCAATTTAGTTCGTTATTTCGTTATTTCGTTATTAATTCGTTATTTTTGCATTTTTGAAGCAATATCAAAACACATTTTCAAACCCGGAAGGGTTTAAAAATATCGAACCGGCAGCCCCCATAAATTTAACGAGCTTCCGCTCGTTTCGTTAATGGGATGGAGGCTGCTGGAGTGCTGGTGCCATTCCCCTCTTTCTCGGCCTGGGCTGCTCTCCCCGCCCTCTTTCCCCTCTCCCCGTTTTCCAACACTCCTCCTCCTCCACATGCGGCTGCATAGTGAGTGAAGTACTGTATTATAATAGCGCTGCATCAGGGGCGGCTGAAGCAACTTACGTGCCAAATCCCTGGCTGTGGGCTGCTTGGCTTGCTTGCTCGCTTCTCCAAGCGGGCGAAAGGAGAGGGAGAGAGAAAAACAGTGTGCTGCTGCCTGTCTCTTTAAGGAAGGAGCACATGGAGCCCTCGGCTGCCGGTTTGGCGGAGGGAGGGAGGCAGGCGCGCGCTTGGTTGCTAGAGCGCGCGCCTGCCTCCCTCCCTCCGCCAAACCGGCAGCCGAGGGCTCCATGTGCTCCTTCCTTAAAGAGACAGGCAGCAGCACACTGTTTTTCTCTCTCCCTCTCCTTTCGCCCGCTTGGAGAAGCGAGCAAGCAAGACAAGCAGCCCACAGCCAGGGATTTGGCACGTAAGTTGCTTCAGCCGCCCCTGATGCAGCGCTATTATACAGTACTTCACTCACTATGCAGCCGCATGTGGAGGAGGAGGAGTGTTGGAAAACGGGGAGAGGGGAAAGAGGGCGGGGAGAGCAGCCCAGGCCGAGAAAGAGGGGAATGGCACCAGCACTCCAGCAGCCTCCATCCCATTAACGAAACGAGCGGAAGCTCGTTAAATTTATGGGGGCTGCCGGTTCGATATTTTTAAACCCTTCCGGGTTTGAAAATGTGTTTTGATATTGCTTCAAAAATGCAAAAATAACGAATTAATAACGAAATAACGAAATAACGAACTAAATTGCACAGGCCTAATAGTTACACCTTCCTTGGGTAATGTAAAGCATCTCAAACAGGACTTGAACAGACACATTCTATTAATTTGATGTCATTTCTGAAATCAATGAACTATAATCACCTCAGTGGTATACGGGGATCTTGAAATAACCTCTGGGGCCATCCAATAAGGTGTTCCTACTAATGACTTCCTTTTTGGCACATCTTTACTGATTTGAGCACAAAAGCCAAAATCAGAGAGTTTCACCTATTCAAAAGAGAAAAACAATAATCATTGCACATCCAGAGCAAAGGAGGAGGAATAGGACAAAGGGGTATATAGTGGGGAACAAAGAATTAATGTCACCTTTCCCTACATCAAAACCCCAGCCTGGATCACCACCCCCACCACCTTATGAAACAATTTATTTTTTAATAAAAAATATTCAAAATTACTAATTACACGGATTTCCAGAAAGAATTTGAAATCCTAGTTATAACTTTTAATGTCCTTGGTGGCTCAGGTGATCCAGACTATTTGAAAGATCATATATCCATCAGGCATGTAGCCGGGGGGGGGGGGGGGGGNTGGGATTTATAGTTCACCTACAATCAAAGAGCATTCTGAACTCCACCATCGATGGAATTGAACCAAACTTGGTACACAGAACTCCCATGGCCAGCAGAAAACACTTGAAGGGTTCGGTGGGCATTGACCTTGAGTTTTGGAGTTTTGGTTCACCTACATCCAGACAGCAATGAACTCAAACAATGATGGATATGGGACAAACTTGGCATGAATACTCAATATTTCCAAATGTGAACACTAGTGAAGTTTGGGGAAAACAGACCTTGACATTTGGGAGTTGTAGTTGCTGGGATTTATAATTCACCTACAATCAAAGAGCATTCTGAACTCCGCCAATGATAGAATTGGGCCAAACCCTCACACAGAACCCCCATGACCAACAGAAAATACTGTGTTTTCTGATGGTCTTTGGCGACCCCTCTGACACCTCCCTCACAACCCCCCTCCCATGGGTCCAGATCCCCAGATTGAGAAATGTTGCATAAAACAGTATGTTTTAAATGTAATGCAAACACTTCATTCAAGGACTTGAGATAATTCTGCAGTCTTTTAGGAGTTTAAACAAATAGCCAAATAAATGAGAAATAAATAGCCAAATAATGCTTACCTTGATTGCTTCCAAATCTTCTTGGTGATATCAGAAGAAGCTATGCTTCGGGTCTCCTTCTGCCTTTGCTTCATTTAGTGAAAGAAGTGGATTCTCCATCAAGAGTGAACCATCTTTTCTTGATGACAAGACCTTGTCCTGAAAAAAAAAAGATTTAGGTTTTAAGAATAGGGAGTTACAATGAGAGGATAAGAAGGACAGCAACAAATGCAGATTGGTGGCCCAAGTCACTAGTAACTGAATGCAAGACTTCAGAAGCCTTCTATTTACCTCTCTGGCCTAAGAGAACTGGTGGATCAGTTGAAGACAAAAGTATTCCTGCTGCTTTAAAGTACAACTTCAACCCAACAATTTAGTCAGATGAGAAACCTACAGTGAAAGAGGCTTCTTCTGGAGAAACAGGTACCATGGAAAACTAAGCAGGCAGGTTGATCCATTCCACCATGAGAAATGTGTCAAATGCTCATGAAGTTTTGTAGGCCACAGACAAACACGCATGGAGCTTGTAGATCAGGAAGTCCACATAAGAGTCAGGTTTGTCCCCTTTAGCAATCACAAGGAAGAGATTAGAAGTATTTACTTTTAGTGGAAACTGCATTTCCCGATCCTGTTCAAGCACATGTGTCAAATTCAAGCGGGCCAAATACAGTCCATTATGTCATTCCATGTGATCCTTCAGATCCTGGACTACAACTCCTGTATTTTAATCATTAGACATCATGACTAGAGCTGATGGGATTTTGGATACAGCTAACATCTCAAATGCTGAATGAAGTTGGTTCTGTTTAGTCAGGATAATGGAGTTTGAATTTAGGTACAAAGTTTGTGGATATGATGCCTGACTTTAAAATGTCCTTTAACCTTTCCCCAAACTCGGAGCCACAAGTGTTTCTGGGCTGCAATTCCCATCATCCCCAGTCCACATGGGAGATAATCAAAAGTGATGGATAAAAACTAAAGAGCACTGATGACTATGGAAAAAAATTATAGTTGGTCCTCTATATCAACAAATTCTCCATACATGGATTTTGGTCGTGTCAGGAGCGACCTGAGAAAGTGCAAGTCGTTTCTGGTGTGAGAGAATTGGCCGTCTGCAAGGACGTTGCCCAGGGAACGCCCGGATGATTTGATGTTTTATGATCCTTGTGGGAGGCTTCTCTCATGTCCCCACATGAGGAGCTGGAGCTGATAGAGGGAGCTCATTCGCCTCACCCCGGATTCGAACCTGCGACCTGTTGGTCTTCGGTCCTGCCGGCACAGAGGTTTAACCCACTGCGCCACCGGGGGCTCCCATACATGGATTCAACAGCCCTTTGAAGGCAACCATAAGGCTGAAGTGGCCCTTAATGAAAATGAGTATGACACCCCTCGTCTAAAGTATGGTTGAGTCAGAACAAGCTAGTATTGAATTGTGGTTTGAGATTGTTGCTCTGTTCTGAAACCCTAGTTCTTCCCTTTGCCTGATTTTTGTAATTTCTAAAGGCCTTAATCTCCTTTCTGCTTCTTTTGATTGGGTCTCTTGCCCACCTTTCATGTATCTCTCAAGCTCTCCTTCACTACATTCAGCCTCTCCTCCATCCTCCAGTTTATTTCTGTATTCTTATTTCTGCTTCCTTGGCCCCACCTTCCTCCTTCTACCAAAGCCACACTATCCTGTCACTCCATCACCCTTCTCTGGCTACATTCCTATGGCATTCCCTAATCCTGGTTCACTCAGTGGCCATTTGTTACCACCTGCTGATGTCAACTTTCAGACTATGGTAGTCACAAATCAGCTGCCTAGCCTCCTCACTCTCAAAATAGCAGGCCTGCAGTATGAGTCTTCTCCCTTCCACTTAAAATATCAACCACAGATCATCTGTACTGGGGTGGAGAAAATGTGGTCCCCTAGGTGCTGGACCACATCTCCTAATACATGTTCCCTATTAGCTAGGTCTGATGGGATCTGCAGTTCAGCAGCATCTGGAAGTCTGCACATTCTTTATCCCTGGCCTAATCCAACCTCTCCCTATGTGGTGACACCAAAATGCTTGACTTACCCTATCACCTTGCCATGATGTATGCTGCCTGGGGGAAAAAATCAGAAAATCTAGGCCAAAAGTAATTGAACCTGGCACTCCAATATATCAAGCAGATTCGGAATATCTGTGCAGAAACCTTTTAACTAGACAAAAAGAATTGAACGGGAGAGGGATGCACTGTTTAAAGCATAGAACTATGGGTAATCTTCCACGTCTTTCCAGAAATCAAAATTGAAGCATCAATCTAAAGTTACTCAGATGACAATCTACCAGTTGAGCCACCGAAGGAACCAATAACATGGTTTGATGCATAGATTAGATCTCATGTGTTGCTTCTCCAATTTTAAAATAATTCTTATTTTAAACAAAAATGAAATTTTAATTGGAAATTGGAGGCCAAAGTTTGCTTTTATTTTTTTCTAAGTACTCATTTTTACTATTTTAATTATTTTGAAAAAAATAAATACTGGACTCGCAACAGATATTGCCTGTATGGTGTATCTTGACAGAGAGATAATATTTATCTTTCTTTTAAAATATGGTTCAAATTATATTGCAAAGTTTCATTTTATACCTAGGTGATTAATAAAGGAGCAACCTAATCAAATAGGACAGGTCATATTCTGGGCAACACTCTTTTACTTCCCTTCAGCACCACATTTCCTGGCTTTGTTCTTTATGGCCTTTTCATTATTGTATACATAAAGTTTTCTACATATGTAAATACACAATCAAATGCTGTTTGAGTTGGCTTAAAGTTGACATCAACAACTGATTTTAGGTACTTTTCTTCAATCACTACACAGTATCTCAGAATAGTAGAAATGCTAGACCAAACTATGTGAAGCTTTCAAAATGGTCAAATAGAGTTTCACTTGTTTGTTTCTCTTCACACAGGGAAGTACAGTATGATTGCTATCTCTGTAGAACTGGTATCCATTGTTTTATTTATTCACATCCAACCAATAGATCTCGGTAGGCATTTTCTAGTTCCTCCAGTATGACTCTATGGTATTCTTGAGTCAGAAGTCCTTCTTTGCAGTAGATTTTGCTATTATCCATGGTTTAATGCAGTGGTTCTCATCCTGTGGGTCTCCAGGCATTTTAGTCTAAAACTCCCAGAAATCCTTGCTAGTTTACCAGCTGTTAGGATTTCTGGGAGTTGAAAGTCAAAACATCTGGGCACCCATAGGTTGAGAACCACTGGTTTAATGTATCCATGTGATACCCAGGAGCATGTCAAAAAACAACCCTACTGGAGGTGAGAACCTAAAGAGCCACTGTTTTTGAGGAATCAATAGCTACTAGTCAAGATATATTTCCCTTACTATCACAAGCAGGAACTATAAGCTCCAAAATTCAAAATATTCCAAAATCTAAAATTGTCAAATACGTAGATGGTTGAGATAGTGACACCTTTTTTCTGATAGTGAATGTAAACAAACTGTTTCATGCACAAAATTACTTTTTAAATGGTATCAAATTATCTTCTGGCTATATGTATAAGGTATCTCAAAAATATCTCATTGTGCACATAGGTAAAGGTAGTCCCCTGACATTAGGTCCAGTCATGTCTGACTCTGGGGTGTGGATGCTCATCTCCATTTCTAAGCCAAAGAGCCGGCGTCCGTAGACACCTCCAAGGTCATGTGGCCGGCATGACTGCATGGAGCACCGTTACCTTCCCGCCGGAGCGGTACTTATTGATCTACTCACATTTGCATGTTTTCGAACTGCTAGGTTGGCAGAAGCTAGGGCTGACGGCGGAAGCTCACACCGCTCCCCGGAATTGAACCTGCGACCTTTTGATCAACAAGCTCAGCAGCTCCGTGCTTTAACCCACTGCGCCACCGGGGGCTCCTCATTGTGCACATACATATATGAAAATATTGGTATTCTGAAATTCATAAAAATCTGAAACACTTCTGATTCCAAGCATTTCAGATCTGGGATACTCAATCTGTATTGCATTTAATCCTGGTTGTGGGTGTCTCACGGACATCTGGTTGGGGGAAGAATGCTGGATGAGACAAGGCCTTGATTTGAACCAATACATCATTTCTTACGCTCTTAAGAAAGTGTGTTACTAAAAGTACACCGAACATTTCCATTTAAGAAATGCAGCATCTGGCATCACCTCTCTTTTATTTACACCTCTGCATAAAACGACTTCGGTACAAAAGGGCAAGGGCAGTTAGAAACAGTCCATCTTTCTATAAATACACACATGGAATGGATACCATGTGTGTGTCCAGAGGGTTTGCTGCACTTGCCTTCATCACTCAACTCAAGACACGCTGGAGATATCCCAAGAGGAAAAGAAAAGAAGTTCAACTGGTGGTCCTTTGAATTTCCTGCAGATACACACAAAACCAACCACCAATTCTTTTTGGCACAATCGTACTCCATAATTAGCTATCCTACTTGACTACGAAGCCAAGTCAAAAATAAACAGACAGGAAAGTTTGCTGCACATCATAGCTTCAGGCTAGTTTCCCATGAAAATGGCATACTCTTGAAAATATGGACACGAACAAAGATAGGTTAGGAGTAGGAAAACCTTCTCTGGCAAGATACAAGTTCATGGGTATTCCCATACCAAAATAGGAGGAGTCTTTAGGTTGACAATATTATTGTTTATAATTATTATATTATCAAACATTTGCACAGTTGTGTGCTTGTACAGCTGCAAGGCACCATCCATGAAGGAGTTGTGCTACAGACCATGAACAGGATAAGACCACAGAACTCAGGTTCATGGGAAACTCATTTCAGAGCCAGATACTATACCACAGAAAATGTGAACTCCCTCCCCACAATGTAAAAATGATTGGGTTGGATGTCTTTTAAAGTATTCTGCATTGGCCAAACCACACAATAAGAAACCTGTGCCTAACCCATGGGGGGGGGGGGGGGTGGAATTATGCAGCCTTCTAGATACAGTTCTACTAACATCAGATCTCCCCAGTATAATAATTGGGGGGGGGGAGTTCTGTTGACCCATTACATCTGGAAGGTTATATGAATCACAGTGGTTCTCAACCACAGATCCTCCAGCTGCTTTGACTGCATTTCCCATAAACACATGCCAGCATGAATTAAAGCACCAGGTTCAAGAGGGAAACTATACCTCTGTCTCTGCATGGTGGGAAGAGTCTTGACAAAGCACAATTTAGTCCTTGTGTCCAGAGGAGGGTGACTAAAATGATCAAGGGTCTGGAGAACAAGCCCTATGAGGAGCCGCTTAAGGAGCTGGGCATGTTTAGCCTGAAGAAGAGAAGGATGAGAGGAGATATGATAGCCATGTATAAATATGTGAGAGGAAGTCACAGGGAGGAGGGAGCAAGCTTGTTTACTGCTTCCATGGAGATTAGGACAAGGAACAATGGCTTCAAACTACAATAAAGGAGATTCCATTTGAACATGAGGAAGAACTTCCTGACTGTGAGATCCGTTCAGCAGTGAAACTCTCTGCCCCGGAGTGTGGTGGAGGCTCCTTATTTGGAAGCTTTTAAACAGAGGCTGGATGGCCATCTGTCAGGGGTGATTTGAATGCAATATTCCTGCTTCTTGGCCAGGGGTTGGACTGGGTGGCCCATGAGGTCTCTTCCAACTCTTTGATTCTATGATTCTATGATTTTCCTTTCTAATTTGAATGGGTAAATTTACTTGGGCTCTACCATTTGTAGGTGGAGATTGAATGGCACAAGAAGATGAATCTGTGCACTAAAGACAAGAAAAGGATAAGAGGAGCAAGGATGAATTTACCAAGGTCATAAACTTGGTAGCAACACATATAACTAATAAAGGAAATCAAATAATTTGACTCCCAAGAAATCTGATGGCAATTTATCCCTTCAACCTTACCATTGAATTAGCACATTACTACTATGCCCAGCAGTTAAAAACACAAAGACTATTCAAAAGTATTCTTTAAAATGGCTGAAAAACAGATTTTCAATTGAGAAAACTTTTTTCTGCACAAAACAAAAGTCTACGCTACTTTTTTTGTACAATATAATTCCTGAATGGTGACTAGCCTTTGAAAACTGTGCAGGTTTCAACAAATTTCTCACAGCAAGGAGAAATACTGTAAAATGATTGGTTCATGGCTGTAAGAACAACATTTAAACTAAGATTTATGTCCCCATCAGCAGTAGAAATGTCCTTTTGCAAAACAGCACATTTCTTTAAAATAAAATTTGTCCTACCCTATGCTCAATGGAAGTCATGTATTGCAGGAAGCAAAGGACACTTTCCTTTTTTAAGCAAACAGACAAAGCAGCTTAGATTGGCAATGGGATTCTGGCTGTGGGCCTATCAGCCCACACACAGATCACTAGGCGTGCTCCGATTCCAATCTTGGCACAGGTGAGGTGTGGCACGCTTGCTTGCCTCCTCACAAACTCACAGAGCGGACATGGAAGAAAACAGACACAGCTCCACCACCACAACAAAAGCAGGTCACTTTCTACATTTAGATGTTCCTGGGCTTTTGGCTTTATACTCTGTGTGGGAGTGGCATGCTAAAGCCATTCGTGTAAGAACAGAAACAACAAGGGCAAATAATGCTCTTCAATGCACATTGAAAACACAAACATCTGCAAGTATTTCCATAGATATATAAACCTCACTTGCCTAGTTTCCAACAGACCTCACAACCTCTGAGGATGTCTGCCATAGATGTGGGCAAAACATCAGGAGATAATGCTTCTGGAACATAAACATACAGCCTTGAAAACTCACAGCAACCTATCTGCAAATATGGTTGGCATCACAACTTGGAATGGTCAATGTAGAGCGCCTATTCATGTGTGATTTTTCTGATTCATTTCTACTTACAAGCAAAAAGTTGCAGGAATATCTTTGGCTGAATGCTATAGAGCCATAGAAGTTGGGGTCTTTAGCTTTTTCATAGAATCATGGAGTTGGAAGAGACCTCATGGGCCATCCAGTCCAACCCTCTGCCAAGAAGCAGGAAATTTCATTCAAAGCACCCCTGACAGATGGCCATCCAGCCTCTGTTTAAAAGCTTCCAAATAAGGAGCCTCTACCACACTCTGAGGCAGAGAGTTCCAGTGCTGAACAGCTCTCCAAACGATGCTGATGCCTCACCAAATTGCAATTTCACCAGCATTGAACCATGGCAGTTAAAGCAATGTGCATCTATACTATAGAATGTACACAATTTGAAACCACTTTAATTGCCATGACTCAATGCTATGGAATAATGGCAGTTGCAGTTTTACAAGATGTTTAGCCAAACTGCAGATTCCAGGATCCATTATTTGCCTCACCAAACTGCAGATCCCAATATTCCATTATACTGAGCCACGGTACTTAAAGTGGTGTCAAACTACATTAATTACATCCTTTTGATTCTGCTTAATGAATTGACTTGTACCTGCCAAGTCAAGCAACATTTCTACCTTCACAGATGGTTTTGACATGGCTTCATTTTACACATTCCCTATGAAGACGACCCTTTAATGGGAGTAGATTCAGGCAGCACTAGTCCAGAAATAGATATTTATATGGGCAACCCACTTGCAAGAACAAAACTCCCTCTCCCTGGTAGATTTGCAAAAACTGAGTGGCCATGGTTACATGCATTATTCATCAGCTGATGCTTAGGGTTAACGTCTCCTTCTCTACACAACTCCTCCGTCACAATATTCTTCAGTACGAACTAGTTCAGACATTCAGCGGCTGAGCATCAAAGCCAGAATTATTTCTCTCATGTAGTTCTGCAGTTCTCATTTTCCACTGCCTGCCTTCCCTCCTCCCTTGAGGCTCTCTCGTCATATAAAGAGTACGATGGGGAAGGAGAGAGGACAGAACACAGCTTGATTCTTTATTTGCTGGCTATATGTCCTTACAAAACCTTCCCGCTTTCAATATCATTTACCTTTCAGAACGAAAATAAGCTTGTGCTGTGGGGGCATGTACAATTTTGTACCGACAAACTGCTGAGGAAAAAAAAACAGTCAAAACAATTTCTCCAAACCCAACTCTGCCAATTCCCACCCATGGTCCCTAGACACCTGCAGCAGCTTCACTTGATAAGCAAAATATTTGGGGATGGGATACTGAAGGGGGTCCTAAGCAAAGGTAAACATGGAGTTATACCCCAAATGCAGAGAAAAGTAAAGTAAATACTTTACTTTTGCAGGTTTGTTCTTAAGTTGAATCTGTATGTAAGTTGCAACATGTAAGGTACATTTTTAAGTGTAACTCCAACTAGGTTCCTCAAAAGCAAAGTACCTCCATTCCCAGTCTTGGGCATGTGGCCCAAAGAAATTTACCCTATTTTAATTTTGGCCCCTTACTACTGCCAGATTGTACAGACCTGCCTTATCTGAACAGCCCATAGCAGAATGCTTCTGGAAATACTACGGGTGTAGCCCATTTCAAGTTGGTCTTTAGTGTTTGGAGTTAGGTCAACAAATGATGAAGACATTTCAGACATGTTTTAATTTGACACAGTTTGAATCTGTTGAAGAGAGAGGGTGGTCAACTTTGACCAGGTTAATTGCTGTTTAAATAATCCTCCCACTGCAACAACCATGAGAGAGAAAGAGAAACGAGCAAGAGAGAAAAAGTGACAGAAAGGCAGGCTATGTGCATGTATGTCGGAATGAGTGTGTTTTCTGTTTGATCATTACATTCACAAACGGTTCACTCAATGGTTCTACTGGAGGAGTCAATCTTTTCCAGCTTTGCCCACCAGGCTATTCTGTGCAGCACCAGCCGAGATCTGGAGGACACCCATACCTTGGGAAGTCAGACTTGACCACGGTAGTCCACACTCTGGTTACATTTCATATAGACTACTGCAATGCACTCTACGTGGGGTTGCCCTTGAAGACCGTTTGGAAGCTTCAATTGGTCTAACGGGCAGCAGCCAAATTACTCACTGGAGCAGTGTACAGGGAGCAAACAACCCCCCGTTACGCCAGCTCCACTGACTTGCAGTCTGCTACCGAGCGCAATTCAAAGCTCTAAACGGTTCTGGCCCAGCTTACCTGTCTGAATGTATCTTCCTCTATAACAATGGTTCTCAACCTGTGGATCCCCAGGTGTTTTGGCCTACAACTCCCAGAAATCCCAACCAGTTTAACAGCTGAAATGATTTCTAGAAGTTGATGGCCAAAACCTCTGGGGATCCGCAGGTTGAGAACCATCTTGGAAGTTGGAGCATTGCCGATGACAATTACAAACAGTTACAAATTATAGGATGGTCGATCACAAGTGTTCTTTATTTCGTCCTCCTGCTGATGCTAAGAGGACCGGTTGTCATTGAGATATAACCTGTCATCACTAGATAGACTTGCTAGATTACTTGCCTTTATTGCTATGAACCATCGTGGAAGTTAAGATCATCTGGGAAGGCCCTGCTCTCGGTCCCGCCTCCGTCACAAGTGCAATTGGTGGGGATGAGAAACAGGGCCTTCTCAGTGGTGGCTCCCAGGCTCTGGAATTCACTCCCCAGTGAGATTAACTCAGCACTCTCCCTCCTGGCCTTTAGAAAGAGAACAAAGACGTGGTTGTGGGGATCAAGCCTTTGGCTAATAAATAATGCAGTACAAAAATAATTAAGCAACATGTACAATGACAATTTGGAATGGCAATGGTGTGTGATTTCTGGATCATGGGATGTTTATACTAGGATGATTTTATGCTTATCAGAATGTTTAAATTTTATGTATGTCTTATGTTTAATGGTTTTAACTGATTGTAAGTTCATAGTTATATGTAGTAATTAGTTATTATGATTTCTTTGTGTACTGTACGTTGGCATTGAATTTTTGTCATTAGTATGTTGTAAACTGCCTTGAGTCCACCCGGGGGTAAGAAAGGTAGTATATAAATACAGTAAATAAATACAAGCATACATACATACATACATAAAAACTGGGGGTCAATTTAGTCCCTACTCCATAAATCAAAAATAAAGAATGGGAACTTGGAGAAGATAGAAAAATACCTACCAAGAAACATTGGCAGGATGATTATAACTATGATATGTATGTATATGTGTGTGTTTTCAACTCACCTGTCGACTTATGGTGATCCCATTACCATAGGCAAGAAATACTCAGAGCTGGTTTTGCCAGTTCCTTCCTCTGAAATATAGCCTCTGAGATACAGCAGCTGGTACTCATTAGCAGCACCTGGTATTCCCTGGCAATCTCCTGTCCAGGTATTAACCATGGCTGATCCTACTTAGTTTCCAAAAGCAACCCGGCTCTGGTTGTATAGACACTTTAATGACTACACAACCATGATATATGCTTCTATGTACAACTTACATTGTGCATGTCCCATGGAAAGTCAATGTGACTTTCAAGCTCTAATTTTGGATACGTATTAAATGCATCACAACAGGCACTGCATAATCTCTGTATACCTCCTGGTTAGGTTTATGATGAGCAACAGAGACAGGCAGCTATATCTGTAACAAAAGCGGCCTATTTAATCACAGCAAATGTTATTAAACTTGCGACAAGACATTAATAATTCATATCAGCAAAACAAAATGCCTAGTTAAGGTGGATGTCGGTTAACTTGAAAGCAGCGTATTTGAGAGAAGCAGTCGGGTTCACCTATAATTATCAGATTCCCTTTTACGCTGGAACTGGAGCAGACATCCTTCAAGGAGCAGCCAGCCTCATTATTAAGTTCAGGGTGACATTTTACTAGAAGTAATCTAGCAAGTCTATCTAGTGATGACAGGTTATATCTTGACTGACAACTGGTCCTCTTAGCATCAGCAGGAGGACGAAATAAAGAACACTTGAGATCGACCATCCTATAATTTCTAACTGTTCGATAATTGTCATCAGCAATGCTCCAGAGCTTGGAAGTTATTTTGGGGGACTTACAACTCCATAGCCATGGTGTCTGTCTGATGAGTGGGGAGGTGTAACTGTGAATTGCACCCCAAGAAAAGTAATTTTCCCTCTGAAGCTGTGATAATCTCATAGTGCATGATATGTTTGAATGAATGTACCAGCCACGGAGCAAAACTTGGGAAGATTAATGTTTCCCAGCAAGTGCACCAGTGAGACACTTTGGCATGTGTGTGTTGAACTCTTTCACTTGATGGTGTCCAGAAGGAGAGTCACTCCCTTCCTCCCATTTCTCAGCAACCCATGCAAAACTGCAGAAGCTGCTAATTTAAAAGTAGGAATATGTATTACACATCTAAAAGGTAAGTCCTCTGGAGGTTAGCATTCCAATCTCAGCATCTCGCAACAAGCAGTGGGGTGTTTTTTTGTTTCAAATCCCTGAAGTCAGGAGTGCTAATTCCTTTAAAGTATAGATCATTCCTAATATCTTATTTGTGTCTAATAGCTAGATCAGCACTGGGGGAAACAGCCAAACCGAACATTCAGATCTTTTGTATTTAGCCAGATCATCAGCTATTAAAGCTACTTTACATAAAAGAGGTCAGTTAGTTTGTAGGAATTCTTAACAGTTTAGGGAACTCATTTAAAAATACCTGTGGCTGGGAGAAACCACCTGACGCAAACAACAAAGACCTGTTCTCTCAAGCCGGCAAAGATTAAGACTTTTAAGCCTTTTAATCCAAACCACAAAAACCCACATTGGTGGCACATCCACAACAAAGGTTTGCGTTCAAACTCATGACCACAGCAGTTTGCAATGCACTGGCTTTTATTTTGCATCTGCCTGTGTACTTCCACATCTTTGAAATGCATTGCTGACGGTTTCAGTAGCTTGACAGTTTGACATTGGGGAACAACAACACAAAGTTGTTTCAGTGGACTTAAAACTAACATTTGTATGAGTGCTTTCAAGTTGCCTGACAACTTATGGCAGAGTTTTCTTTGGTGAGGAGTCCTTTGAAATGGGTTTACCAGTTCTTTCCTCCCAAACATGGCCTGTAGCACTTGGGATTTGTTGACATCCTCCCATCCAAGTTCTTTCCAGATCTGAACCTGCTTATTTTCCAAGATCAGATGGTACCAGCCTACAGTTTGAAATCATAATTACGTTACAAAGTTACCAGAGGATTATGGAAGCTGAGATTTTAAAAACTTAACATTTCCAACCTCTAATAAAATTAATATTAAATAGATTCTTATGCCTATTAAATGGATTCTTCTGTGTAACCCCAAAGTGAGTCATTCCCAAAAGCAATTGGTTTCATTTGAATATGTGTTTCTCAACCTTCCTAATGCCATAATGCCTTGATACAGTTCCTCATGTTGTGGTGACCCACAATCATAACATTATTTTGATTGCTACTTCATAACTGGAATTTTGCTACTGTTATGAATTGTAATGTAACTATCCGATATGCAGGATGTCTTTGCATTCACAGGTCCAAATGTGGCACAAATACCCAATATGTCCAAATTTGAATACTGGTGGGGTTGAGGGGGAGAATTCATTTTGTCATTTGGGAGTTGTAGTTGCTGGAATTTATGTTCACCTACAATCAAAGAGCATTCTGAACTCCACCAACGATGGAATTGAACCAAACTTGGCACACAGAACTCTCATGACCAACGGAAAATATTAGGTCTTGGTGGGCACTGACCTTGAGTTTTGGAGTTGTAGTTCACCTACATCCAGAGAGCACTGTGGACTCAAAGAATGGTGGATCTGTACCAAACTTTGTATGAATACTTTGTATGAATATGCCAAAATGTGAGCACTAGTAGAGTTTGGGGAAAATAGACGTTGACATTTGAGAGATGTAGTTGCTGGGATTTATAGTTCACCTACAATCAAAGAGCATTCTGAACTCTACCAATGATAGAATTGGGCCAAATTTCCCACAGAGAACCACCTGTTTTCTGATGGTCTTTGGCAACCCCTCTGACACCCTCACATACCCCCCCCCCGGTGTTCTGATCCCCAGGTTGAGAAACATTGGTTTACATCCTTTCATCCAAGTTCTAACCAAAGCTGAACCTGTTTATTTTCCAATATCGGATTATAACAACCACCATTTTGAAATCATAATTATGAAATTACTGGAGGATTATGGAAGATGACATTTTAAAAACTAACATTTCCAACCTCTGATAAAATTGATTCTTCTGTGTTTTATAACCCCAAACAGAGTCATTCCAAAAATCAATTCATTTCATTTGAATTTGCTTCTTTGTGATCTACAGTTAGGCTCTTATCCCAAACCAGGCAGACTGAAACACCCCCAAATCCCAAATTTAGCTGGAAATATCCATTAGTTTTATACATCCAATGAAGTAGACTCTTATCATAGCTTATCATATGTTGTTTAGCCTTTAAAGGACAAGACACTGTGATGGTTTTCTGCTACAACTTAATACATCACAGCTATCCTTTTAGAATTGACTTTTTTGTACTTTGGGCCTGCATTGAAATTTGCTTTCAGCATTTTTGTGCACATACCAATCTAGTGAAAAGTATTAAATCCATAGAAACATATTCAGTCCTAGCCATACAGCAAATATGACAAAGTTCAAAATCCACAAAATAGGATTACTTTTATTGGCCAACCAAAATCCTTCTTCATCAGATGGAGGAGTTAAAAACCACACTCTTTCATCTTTGGACTGTGGACAAAGGACATAAGGGACTACTAATAAAATTTCAATTTCTATCTGCAATGAGATCCCTCCAGGCCATCTTAACTGAAATCAGGATAACATCTGAGACAAAATGCAAGTCTATGATTCAAACATCATCACTTTTCTTCTCTTGTACCATTTTTAACATCTCTGCTTGATGAGGAAGTCAGTGAAGCATGGAAACTCGTATGATGTATTTTGTGCATTTTGCTGGCCAATAAAACTATGTGAGTTGCATAATTTTTCAAGTAATAACATTTCCCTATAGCCTGAATTACAGTATGATGTAGGTGATAAGACACTAAGTTTTCCTAATACTGGTTATCCCTCCAAATGCAAGGATTTCCAGGAGAATCATTCCAGATATTCCACTATGGTACTGTTTCATTATCGGGGCAGATTTCAAAGGGGGGTCTAGAAAGAAGGATAGTTGATTTTAGGTGTTGGGAGGGTTCCCCATGTTGGCTGGTTATCCCCCACTTTCCCATTTAATAAAAGATGGATGTTTTGATGATAATGACATGGGAGTGAGAGGGAATAACAGGAAAACAGGAGGAAATGGTTTAACCCCCTTTCCCCCTGTAAAATGGACTAGCCTTTCCCCTGTAAAATGGACTAGCCTTCTCTGTCTAGCGCCCTTTTGTGGCCTCCACATAGATAATGGAACAGTACCTCCACTACTAAATAACTTATCTGGATTCACATAGGAATCTATCCTTAGTGTTTACTTTTAGAGATTTTACTTTTATTTCCCCCATGAATCAATTTCGTATTCGACTGATTTTGTGTCTGTGTGTGTGTGTGTGTGTGTGTCAGGAATGACATGAGAAACTGCAAGTCACTTCTGGTGTGAGAGAATTGGACATCTGCAAGGACGTTGCCCAGGGCATGCCTGGATGTTTTACCATCCTATGGAAGGCTTCTCTCAGGTCCCTGCATGAGAAGCTGGAGTTGACAGATGGGAGCTCACCCCACTCCCCAGATTCAATCCTCTGACCTTTAGGTCAGTCCTGCTGGCATAAGGGTTTAACCCATTGTGCCACTGGAGGCTCCTTACTCGACTGATCATACAAAGGTTATGTGGATATCTCCTCGACAAAAGGGAACTAAAAGGACTTCTAGGTAAACAATGCTAAGATCTTGAGCAGCAGGGAGGCTAAAGGTGGGTCAACTATGAATTTTCCAAACCGCTGAAGTTTACATTTAAGTTAAAGAGGGAAAGTACAAACAACTCTAGAAACGATCCTTGCATTCAAAAGGAAAAGAAATCTCTTCAAAGAACAATAGGAATTATTTGATGGAGACAGATATCTCAATGAGGAGATAAAGGAATTTTACAAACAAATGTGAAGTGACAGTATGAACTTAAAGTTTCACTAAATTGATTATGTCTTTGATGACCAATTCTGTTACAATAGGTTTACTCTAGCTTTTTAAACAGAATATTCAGGGGTATTAAAAGTGATGCTACAAGTATGTATGGACAACAGACACACATAGCACCTTTAAAACTGATTTATTGCAGTTTCAGTTCAAATGCATGAAGTGTATCCTCAATTGGCATATGTATGTTTCCCCCTGCA
Source organism: Anolis sagrei ordinatus (assembly GCF_025583915.1). Taxonomy (NCBI): domain Eukaryota; kingdom Metazoa; phylum Chordata; class Lepidosauria; order Squamata; family Anolidae; genus Anolis; species Anolis sagrei. The sequence continues at coordinate 22,928,369 of NW_026845477.1, forward strand.
ACAAACATATAGAGCGAAGGAGACATAGTTTCAAAGGAATGCAAATAAGTACAATTCTACATATAATCTGTGATAAAGAAACATTCTGAGCTAATTTGCAACAGCTGTAATGGGTGATAACACAAAACAGCCCTGCTGAATTAATTAGAATCTGCAAAAGAAATCATTATCTTGATTCAAGTCTGAATGAATACAAAACAACCTTGTTCTTAAATTCTAATTTGTTAATTTCACCCTGGAATCTCCCTTTTAAATTTCTTCATTGCAGACACAAGGAGGAACCAATAGAGTGAGACCTAACTCTTTGAGGTTTCCACTTCCAACAAAGACAAAACTTCCAACAAAGACAAAACTGGATTACTGTAATGCACTCTACGTGGGGCTGCCCTTGAAAACGGCTTGGAAATTCCACATGGTCCAACGGGCGGCAGCCAGGTTGTTAACCAGGACTCCTTACAGGGAGCGATCAACCCTCCTGTTTAAGGAGCTCCACTGGCTGCCATTCATTTTCCGGACCCAATTCAAGGTGCAGGTTCTCACCTACAAAGCCCTGAACAGTTTGGGACCCGCCTACCTGCGTGACCGCATCTCTGTATACGAACCCACATGATCTCTTCGATCATCTGGAGAGGCCCTGCTCGCGCACCCACCTGCATCACAAACACGATTGGTGGGGACAAGAGAGAGGGCCTTTTCGATGGTGGCCCCTCAACTCGGGAAATCACTTCCTAAGGACATCAGGCATGCCCCAACTCTGGCAGTCTTTAGGAGGAGCTTGAAGACGTGGTTGTTCCAGTGTGCCTTCCCAGAATAATAATCCCATAGCACTTTGCCCTCCAAAGCACTTTATATTGTTTAGGTCTGCTTGTATGTTTCCACAAAAGCCCCATCACTTTTTCGCCCATGTCCAGCATTATTTTTAAATTTTAATTACATTTGGTCTACCCATAGATTTTAAAGTGTGTTGTCCTATTGTTAATTATGTCATTGTTTTACTGTCTTGTTTGATTTTAATTGCTTGTATTGTTGTTGTTATAGCTTGTATTGTTGTATTCAGGAGTCAGCCTCATGTAAGCCGCACTGAGTCCCCTGAGGAGATGGTAGTGGGGTATAAATAAAGTTTATTATTATATTATTATTATTCCTTTTGTATAATTGGCAAGTTTTACCCATAAAGCACTTAAAACCTGGACTCCAGATTTTGGCAGTGGGCAAGGGAGCTTTGCACAATTAAAACTTCTGCACCAGTTGTACCCATACTTTGAGAAGCCAGACGTGACCAGGGTAGTCCACACTCTGGTTACATTTCAAATAGAGTACTGCAACGCACACTACATGGGGTTGCCTCTGAAGACTGTTCAGAAGCTTCAATTGGTTCAACGTACGGACAGCATACAACCCCCCTGCTATGTTAGCTCCACTGGCTACCAGTTTGCTACTGAGCACAATTCAAAGTGCTGGCTTAAGCCTATAAAGCCCTAAACTGTTCTAGCCCAGCCTACTTGTCCAAATGTATCTCCTCCTATGAACGACCTCGGAGATTAAGATCGTCTGGGGAGGCCCTGCTCTCGGTCCTGCCTCTTCTGAAGGCACAACTGGTAGGGACGAGAGACAGGGCCTTTTCAGTAATGGCCCCTTGGCTGTGGAACTCCTTCCCCAGTAATATTAGAGCAGCCTGCTCCCTCCTGACCTCCAGAAGGAAAGCAAAAACATGGCTTTGGGATCAAGCATTTGGAGATTAACTATAGTGCAAAAACAGCTATGGAATATGTGCAATGAATGATGATTGGAATGATTACGACTGGGGTTTATTTATTTATTTGCTTCACTTTTATACCGCATTTATCAGCCTATTCGGCGACTCAATGGGGTTGGTGTGTTTTTAATAGTGAATGCAAAGTTTTTATATGTTTTAACGTGCTTTAATTTTAATTATAAATTTTAACTTAAATGTATTTTAACTGTATGTTGTCCAAAGGCATTGAATAGTTGCCTATATGTAAAGCTGCCTTGAGTCCCCTTCGGGGTAGACAAAGGTGAGATATAAATAGGGTAAATAAATAAATAAAACATTTTCCCCAGGACATAGATTTCTCAAGAAATTGAATGTTCTCTCTTCAAAGGGGCAATTCACTTCACACAAGACAAGGACAGCCTAGATCTCGAGATAAGTTATTTTTCTGTTGATAATGGAGTTAATATTTCCTTACCTATCTTTTATTGACCTTTGCCCCTAGTCCTCACCTGGCCAAGAAGGGCTTCTGCCTGCATTGCAATCCTTACAGACCATTTTAACTAACAATAGAAATAATAGCGGAGGAAAATGCAGATCTGTGATTCTAACAGCATCATTTTTCTTCTCTTGTATGATTTTCAACATCTTTGCATGATGAAGAAGTCACTGAAGCTTCAAAAGTTTGCAAGGTGTATTTTGTGCAGTTTGGTTGGTCCATTAAAGTATGGCAATTTTGTGGATTTTGTTAGAGAAAATAATCTTTAAGTGGGTTGTTGTAGGCTTTTCGAGCTATATGGCCATGTTTTAGAAGCATTCTCTCCTGACCTCACCTCTGAGGAAGCTTGCCATAGATGCAGGCGAAACGTCAGGAGAAATGCCTCTAGAACATGGCCATATAGCCCGAAAAAACCCACAAGAACTGAGTGATTCCGGCCATGAAAGCCTTCGACAATACATTCTCTCCTGACATTTTGCCTGCATCTATGGCAGGCATCCTCAGAGGTTGTGAGGTCACAACCTCACAACCTCTGAGGATGCCTGCCATAGATGCAGGCAAAATGTCAGGAGAGAATGCTTCTACAACATGGCCATATAGCCCGAAAAACCTACAGCAACCCCGTGATTCCGGCCATGAAAGCCTCCAATACATTGAAGCATCTTTAAGTTCAGTGCACAAGTGTTCAAGAGCAATGACTCTCAACATTTGCTCCACCTGATGTTTGGGACTTTGGTTCCTAGCATCTCCAACCATTGGTGATGCTGGCTAGGGCTTCTGGAGACTAAAACCCAAAACATCATAGAAGCAAAAAGTTGAGACCCACTACTCTAGGAAACGAAAATGCCATTTCTTTCCATATGTATGCATTCTGCCCACAAGATTCTCAACTCTATACCAAAACCTTTAATCTCTCCTTGGAGACTTTCTCCTCTCTCCAATGAACTGAAAAGAATTCGAAGAGAGGAAACTTTAGTCACAATGTATATTTGTGCATGTGTTCCTTCAAGTTGCCTGTCCACTTATGGCAACCCTATCAATTTTCATAGGGTTTTACCCCTCCATTTTTTCTCCAATTAAAATAAGGTTCAGTCTGCAGCCCCAAATCTGCAGGCCCTAGTTGGCCAGAGATGAGAGTGGCCGAGAGAAAAGACAACCATGTTCACACCACAGGAAGCCCTCAAATGACTTCCAGCTCCCTTCAAAGGAATTCCCTGTCTCCGGCTTAAGAAACCCCCCACAGATAAGCCTTTCATTCAAAATCCATCCTAACTTTGTCATAAAGAGGAATGCTAAAGCGGAGTCCCCCCTGTGAGAAGGAAGAGAGACATTGGTGGCAAAGGAGGGGGAGTCTGGTAGATAGGTAAGCAGAAAGTCAGACGGTTGAGCTAGTTAATCCTGATGACTGGAAGATGAAACGCTGGCCTAGACAGCCTGATACTGCACAGATTTCAGACTTGAAGGTTCAGCGCTGCCTGTTCTTTATAAAGCATCTGAGAAGGAGATACACCAAAAGCCACAAGTGATGAGGAGGAGCAGAGAGAAGCTACTCCGAGAGAAGCACATGGCCTCCTTACTTAAAACCTGAGAGCAACAAAGGGAACATCACAAAGTATGGAGTTCCTTCTCATCTCTCACAGCTTCTTGCCTCTATTTGAATTACAATGCAGAGGGATGTCATATTCTGGAAAGAAGCTCAGTGCACACTAATGGGGACCAGCACTCAGATGCAGGAGGGGATCTCTGTACTTGGGATCTGATGCGCTAAAATAGCACACCCAACCCCTTAAATTAGAGTCACATGGGCATCCTGCTACGAAGAGCTTAGTAAGACAGGAACCAGGGCAATGTATTGGAAAAGAAATGGTCCTCTTGGTCAGTCAGGCCTGGCTATATTTTTCTCTCCTGAGAAAGATTGCTATTTACTCAAGCATAACCTCCAACTCTCTCAAATTTGGCTGAGACAGTCCTGATTAATCCACTGCCATCCCAAATGCCAGCTGCTTTTAAAATGTCCCAGTTTCGTTTTCCTCCTTTTCCCAATTTGTCCTCACTTTCTACTGCTTCAATAATAATAACAACAACAAACAAACAAACAAAGTATGGATCGTCAATGTTGCAATCCCAGGCAACAGCAGGATTGAAAAGAAACAACTGGAAAAGCTGACACGATATGAGGATTTAAAGATTGAACTGCAAAGACTCTGGCACAAGCCAGTAAAGGTGGTCCCAGTGGTTACTGGCATACTGGGTGCAGTGCCTAAAGACCTTGGCCTGCACTTATACACAATTGGCACTGACAAAATTACCATTTGTCAGCTGCAAAAGGTCACCGTACTTGCATCTGCACACATTATTTGCCGATACATCATGCAGTCCTAGACACTTGTGAAGTGCCTGATGTGTGATCCAATACAACAGCCAGCATAGTGATCTTGTTTGCTGTGTACTAATCTTGTTGTGTTTCAAATAAAAATAATAACAACAATTTTATTCTTATATCCCGCCACCATTTCCCCAAAGGGACTCAGGGTAACTTGCACATGGCACAAAAATGCCTAAAATCAGAGCATAAAATAAAATACAATATAAAAGGAAATTCAAAAAAACAAAGCATATAAACAACAGTTTAAAACTCAATGAAAACAGCGCTCATCTGGTGGTAAGCAACTGTAAACATGACCAAGCTGTAAACAATGGGCAAGGGAATGGGATAAGTGCAAAGTTGCAGAACAATCTTTCTAAAGATCTAAGACAGTGGTTCTCAACTTGTGGATCATGGCCCAGTGGTGGGCTGTAAGAATGAAAATTAGGTCTGTGGACCTCCTTCTCTTTACTTATTTTATTTATTTTATTTATGCTCCTTTCCACAGAACTAACCAGCCCCATTCCTTTGAGTACTAATGTTGGATAGTGGTCCCTGGTCAAGTGGTCCCCGTTTAAGTGGTCCCGGTCAAAGTGGGGCTGGTCAAACTGGGGCATGGTCATGTGAGCCCTGGTCAAATTGGACCCTGCTTAAAGTGGGCCCTAGTCAAAGTAGGCCCTGGTGAAGTGGGCCCTGCTGAAAAAAAAGGTTGGGAACCACTTGTCTAAGAAGTAGCACGAGATGCTTACATTCTGAACCACTACACATTTTCCCGAAAGCAGTCATGAGCAAATTTTGGGCCTCCAAGTGTTCCAGACCTCAATTCCCACAATTCCTAACAGCGGAGTTCAAGCGGAGTTCAAAGTTTAAAAGTAGTTGGCCTCTAATTCAGAGGAGAGAAAAGGGTAGAGTTGTGCCCTTTCAAGTAGGTTCAGGAAAATGTTGCTGTTGCTGCTGTTGTTGTTGTATTGTCGAAGGCTTTCATGGCTGGAATCACTGGGTTGATGTTGGTTTTTTGGGCTATATGGCCATGTTCTAGAAGCATTCTCTCCTGACATTTCACCTGCATCTATGGCAAGCATCCTCAGAGGATGCTTGTGAGACCTCACAACCTCTGAGGATACTTGTCATAGATGCATGCAAAACATCAGGAGAGAATGCTTATAGAACATGGCCATATAGCCCGAAAAACCTACAACAACCTATTATTATTATTATTATTATTATTATTATTATTATTATTAAATACATTCCTTACTTATATCACCTCACGGCTCGAGGTGGAACACAACATATCGGTAATTAAAACACATCATCATAAAGACATTCAGTAATATGCATATCTTAAAACATATTTCTGTAAAATACACATATTAAATTACATGGCACAAACTACTGCAGCCTCTCCCAACTTGCCTGTTCTTTCTCATTAACAACTTTTACCATCTTAATTACACCTCGAGGATGCCTGGCCACACATGTCTCGGTTTTCATATGTGAAATGTTGGAGTGTTCACTCTATGCAGAACTGGGCAGGAGAGTTACTTTATTTCCCTTCATATGTATTAAACCCCATAAAACAGTAAGTAGCTCTAGTGACTTGGAAAAGATTTAAAACAAATTTCAAATGTCTTTAAATGCAAGCAAAACAATGAAGATGCTGCACAAAAATTCCAAAACTGCAGAAAGAATAAACTCTAATACCAGTCACAATCAAAATTTATTAGGTCACGCAAGAGAGTTGAAAACAATACAACAGCACTGGGGGGGAAATAGCATTGCGACATTGTGTTAATTAGTAGAATAAAAGAATCTTAATGCTCAAGAGAATCCCAAGTCTTTGCTTGGTGCCAAAAGGCAGACGTGTAAGCACCAAGGGAGCCTTTCCCATGAAAAGTAGAGATGTGGATGTTTCTTGGGGTGTGAAAATATGGAGAGTGGGCTCAAAGTAATTAGGAAATAGCTGGGGTTCCTTTGAGTGTCCTGAAAGCAGGAAACCACTGCAACAAGGAGCACCCTTTTTTCTTCCAACAACTAATAATACAGTTATTTGTACATCTGTGTGTACATATAGACCAAGGACGTATTGAGACTATTTTCACAAACAAGGGATGGGCAGAGACAAAAATGGGAAGGCAGAGGGGTTTGAACATCAATCAATATAAAACGCATACTGACGTCAATAATCCCCACTTAATGCATTTTTAAAATCAGAAAGTATGTCATGAAGCGTCCAAAAAAGCAATTCAATTTAAAATACATTTTATCCATGTGCAAAATAGTTGTGTAAACTAAAGAACAAATATGGGTCACATTGTGTAAGTCATCCACCTTTAATAGTTTATCTTTTAGTAAAGTCTAATGCGCTGTGATTTCTCTGCAGACAAAGTCTTAAGTTGAAATCCCTTTCAATATATTAGATAGATGATAGATAAATATAATTACTCTACTGAAAATTTCAAACTGGGCGTACCATATATCCTTCAATTCTAAGACACCACTGATTGTAAGACGTATTTCAGTACCATCAACAGAATACACACACACACACCTATACATCACCCATGATTCTAAGATGCATCCCACTTTTAAAGATGTTTACATGGGGCGAAATGAATCTTAGAATCAAAGAAATGCAATATTTCTCAATGTGTTTTACCCACAAGGGAACCTAACTCTCTGCCACAAAACTACAGCCCTTCCCCAATTAATTCCAATGTTTTCTAACTATTTTGAAATATAAACATACTTCAGTTAACAACACCTCTGACAGTCTTTTCAGACTAGCACATTCCTCCTTGTCTTGTGTAAGCTAGAGATTTTTTAGTATATCCCAACTGAAAGAGCTAGATAAACACAGACTTTTAGTATTGGGTTGCAGCAGCATGCTTTCAATAAACAGATAAACAACAGATCTAGGAAAGTATGAGGTTTTACTCTATCTGATCCCACTGGAGCTGTGTGCAACCTCCTACAAAAGACAAGGCAAACAGCAGCTACCTCCCTTATTGGGCCCATATCAGTGATTCCCATCCTGTAGTCTGTGGACCACCAGTGGTCCACAAGAACTAAAATTTGGTCAACAGCCTCACCGTTCCAACAAGAGCAACCGGTCTTGTGAAACCCTCTCATAGTGCTGAGTCTTATTAGATATGGTTTTCTGTGGGTGAGCAAATGGCAAATTATTTCCACTCCTTTTGCGTTGCCTGCCACTTCTTCTCTGTCACTGACCATGACATATGTTCTGTATCAGAAACTACAGCTGATGTGGTCTATCCAATGCAATTTTCTGAATCTGTACCCCAACTAACCAAACCAAATCTATAGTTGACCAAAAACCGATTAGTAACCCTTTTGGTACTAATATTGGAGAGTTGTCCCTGGTCAAAGTGGCCCCTGGTCAAGTGGTCCCTAGTAAAAAAAATATTGGGAACCACTGGCCTATATGAACAGCAACACAAAGAGAATGGGGGGAAGCAGATAAACCTCCCTCATCAACATGTTAAAAAAGCACAATGTATTATAAGTATGGCCATTCATAAGAATGGCAGAGGTTGATGGAATTCCTGGAGACATTAGGGAAATAGCCCTAAAATAGTATTTAGAAAGTTAAACATGTTTCTGTTTACCTATACAGTACAAGGATTGCCTCGTGACAGAGTCATTTCACATGTTGCTTTTGGATGAAAGGTTTGGTGAAATACAATGAACTGTTCTTTTTTGTGCTGCAGGAACCTGTCCCTAATCCTTTCATGTTGTTTCTGCCACATTTTCTATGTAAGTAATGCTGAGGACTTTGTTAACTAAGTTACACTAGTATATGTTTTCCTCTTATTTCTGGCTGTACAAAAGAAGAAGGAGCACTTCCAAAAGATGCATTTGAATTTAGGAGGACCTAAGAGAACAGGGAGGCAAAATCTTGAAAGAAGGGAATGGGGAAATGGGAACTAGTCTGCTTAAAAATTAATACAAATGCTGAAAATGAAGTGTGACTCACCAGCCGTTTTCTCCCCTTCCTGTACTTTAGCAAGCCTGTGTTTATCTTAATAATTTATATCAATTCATGCTTTTCAGTCTGTGCCAAGTTCTCTCCCGCGCCCCCATCCAATGTCTAGGCCTGAAAGAGTGAAGTCTTGCCAAGTGGCACATGTAAGCTTTTTAGTTATTAAGGCTTTTAGAACTTCAGATGGATAAAGATCTTCCAAAATGAAAACAAAATATGAGGGCTGGGCTGTTGGGGAATTAGTCTATTTTACACTAAGTACGTTACGAAATCCGTCTGCCCCAGTACTACTCAACATTTGTTTTGGGGTTTGTGTGTTTTTTTTTAAGAGCTAGGATTTTCCCACTAGTTGTTACCACTTAGATCAGGACAGTCTTCCCTTTAATTTGGTTAGGAAAGAAAAGAGCTCTGGGAGAATAATATTCATTTCACTCTGGGTTATAATTTGAACCCTAAAGGAGGAATTCAAGGTGATGAAGTTGTTTTGGGTTCATCATCATCCTTTTCAAAAGGGGGAAAGAACAGACTGCGGAAACTATTGAAGTATCTCCCTTCTAACCTCCGCTGGGAAAATCCTCACAAGAATCCTTGCAAACTGCCTTCTACCCCTCTCAGAAGACATCCTCCCAGAATCCCAGAACAGCTTCCGCCCCTCCAGAGGAACAGTGGACACGAACTTCACTGCATGACAGCTCCAAGAAAAATGACAGCTCCAAGAAAAAGGGAACAAATTCAGCCTCTGTACATGGAATTCATTGACCTTGCAAAGGCATTCGACATAGTGAATTGCAGCACTTTCTGGACCATCCTCCAAAAAATCGGGTGCCCTGACAAATTTGTGAACATCCTGCAGCTCCTCCACGATGACATGATGCCAACAGTGTTGGACAGCAATGGACCCCAAAGTGACCCATTTAAGATAGAATCAGGTGTCAAACAGGGATGTGTTATTACCACAAGCTTAGTTTCCATCTTAATTGCTATAATTCTACACTTTGTTAATGAGAACCTTCCCACCGGAGTGGAAATCATCCATCGAACAGATGGTAAGCTATTTAACCTCAGCAGACTGAAAGCCAAAGCCAAGGTCACAACAACATGTTATAGAACTCCAATATACTGATGATAACATAGTCTATGCACATTCAGAAGAAGACCTGCAAGCCACTCTAAACACCTTTGCACAAGCATACAGGAAGCTCAGCCTCTCATTGAACATCAAGAAAACCAAAGTGCTCTTCCAGCAGTCACCAGCCAATCCCTCTGCAATGCCAAAAATACAGCTTAATAGTGTAACATTAGAAAATGATGCAGAGCGAACCTTAAGAAATGGGGCTACAAAGTGGAGTCCATGACAAGTGAGTGTGGAGAAGAGAAAAGCACAGATCACCTGCTACAAGGCAGTCTGAGCCCTGCCACGTGCACAATAGCAACACCAGAGGCACTCCAAGTGGCCAGCTACTGGTCAAAGGAAATGTAGCATAATGCCAAGTTTTTAACTTTGTTTGTGGTTTTTCTGTACATTATAATGGTATTCTCAATTCACTTCTGACACGATAAACAAATAAAATCTTTAGACATGAAGACACTGTAGAATTGGGCGGGGGGGGGGCTGCATTAGCTTCCCAGGAGATCTTGGGGGGCAGCATCCCCTTTGCACCCACTGCCAAGGGAAAAGAAGGGACATTTCCACATGGTGTATCTGCACTGCGGAATTAATGCAGCTTGATACCACATTAACTGCCATGGCTCAATAGTATGGACTCTTGGGAGTTGTAGTTTGGTGAGGCACCAGCACAGCTTTGCAGAGAAAGCCTAAAACCTTGTAAAATGGCAGCAGTCGACAAAGTCAAGGCATTACTCATCAAGCTAATGAATTGGCCCTTCACTTTCATGGGGGAATGGGACTCAGGACCCCTGCAAGTGATAAGTCTACAAATAAAAATGCGCCACTTTTAAAACACTTCTCTACAAACCTCTAGGACCTCCAGTACAACCCTATGGCCAACTTCTACCAGATGTTGACCATAAACTCACACTGGAGAACCTACAAGTAACTCAATAAGGATTCTCTCTAGATACCTCTAGGTCCTCCAGAGCAATTCTAAAGCCAACCTCTGGTGGCAGCTCACTATAAAGCTGTGCTTGAGGATCTAGAAATTGCTAGAGGGAACATACTGTATTAATCAAACCCACAGCAGTGTTAGAACCACACATGTGGGCGGGCAACTGTACTACGATAGTATATTAAGTAACCGACCACCATCTGGTTAGTTTTAGACTTACTGCACCTCCGAACCTCTGCAGAGGTGGGGGACCCATTAAGTTGGTCCGCCCCAGGAGGCTTATGGATCCGGATGGATTCCTGATGGCTCTTGGGGAGTTTCCTGCTGCCTCGGTTGGTGATCCTGTTGATGCCCTGGTGACTCTCTGGAATGGGGAGATGGCCAGGGCAATAGACACGATCGCTCCGGAACGTCCCCTCTCAAGTAGCCGAGCTAAACCAGCTCCTTGGTTCACTGAGGAGCTGGCAGCAATGAAGCGAAAGAAGAGGAGACTAGAGCGTGTGTGGCGTTCGGATCCGAGCGAGTCAAACCGAGCACGGTTTGTTGCCCTACTAAGGGCATATGCCGTGGCAATAAAGGCAGCAAAGAAATCTTTCTTTGCGGCCAATATTGCGTCCGCTAAGAACCGTCCGGCGGAGCTGTTTCGAGTTGTCAGAGGCCTATTGAAACCCACCATTCCGGATGGGAGCCCTGACAACTCGTCGGCCCGCTGTGAAGCATTTGCTCGGTTCTTTGCGGACAAAGTCGCTTTGATCCGTTCAGGCCTGGACACCATGTTAAATGCAGTCTCTGTGGATGTGACACGAGCACCTGCTTGTCCTATTTTGTTGGATTCTTTTCAATTGGTGAAACCTGAGGATGTGGACAAGGTGCTTGGAGGGATGAGGGCAACCACATGCATCCTAGACCCCTGCCCATCCTGGCTTCTAAAGGAGGCCAGAGGGGGATTGGCCGAGTGGGTAAAGGTGGTGGTTAATGCCTCCCTTCGGGAAGGCAGAATTCCAGCCAGCTTAAAGCAAGCTGTTATAAAACCGCTGTTGAAAAAACCATCACTGGACCCCACTCAATTCGTCAACTATCGGCCTGTTTCCAATCTCCCCTTCTTGGGCAAAGTCCTGGAACGTGTGGTGGCCTCACAACTCCAAGCATTCTTGGTAGACACTGATTATCTAGATCCGGCGCAGTCTGGCTTTAGGCCGGGGCATGGTACCGAGACAGCCTTGGTCGCCTTAGTGGATGATCTCCGCCGGGAGCTAGACAGGGGGAGTGTGTCCCTGTTGGTTCTGCTGGACCTCTCAGCGGCCTTCGATACCGTCGACCACGGTATCCTTCTGGGGCGCCTCGTGGGAATGGGCCTGGGGGGCGCTGCTTTGCAGTGGCTCCGGTCCTTCCTAGAGGATCGTACCCAGAAGGTGTTACTGGGGGACAACTGCTCGTCCTCACAACCATTGACTTGTGGGGTCCCGCAGGGTTCAATACTGTCCCCCATGTTGTTTAACATCTACATGAAGCCGTTGGGAGAGATCATCCGGAGTTTCAGGGTGCGGTGTTATCTGTACGCAGATGATGTCCAACTCTGTCACTCCTTTCCACCTACTACTAAGGAGGCTGTCTTGGTCCTGAACCGGTGCTTGGCCGCTGTGTCGGACTGGATGAGGGCGAACAAATTGAAACTCAATCCAGACAAGACAGAGGTACTCCTGGTCAGTCGGAAGGCCGAACAGGGTATAGGGTTACAGCCTGTGCTAGACGGGGTCGCACTCCCCCTAAAGGCACAGGTTCGCAGCTTGGGTGTGACTCTGGATTCTTCGCTAAGCTTGGAACCCCAAGTTTCAGCGGTGTCCAGAGGAGCATTTGCACAGCTTCGGCTCGTGCGCCAGTTGCGCCCGTATCTTGGGAAGTCGGACTTGGCCACGGTAGTCCACGCTCTTGTCACATCCCATATAGATTACTGCAACGCGCTCTACGTGGGGTTGCCCTTGAAGACTGCCCGGAAGCTTCAGATGGTCCAGCGTCGGCAGCCAGGTTGCTAACGGGAGCGGCACTCAGGGAGCACACCACTCCGCTGCTGAGCCAGCTCCACTGGCTGCCAATTTGCTACCGGGCACAATTCAAGGTGCTGGCTTTAGCCTATAAAGCCCTAAACGGTTCTGGCCCCACTTACCTCTCCGAACGCATCTCCACCTATGAACCGGCGAGGTTGTTAAGATCGTCTGGGGAGGCCCTGCTCTCGGTCCCGCCAGCGTCACAGGTGCGGCTGGCGGGGACGAGGGACAGGGCCTTCTCAGTGGTGGCCCCCCGGCTATGGAATGCCCTACCAGCGGACATCAGGCAGGCCCCTTCGCTATTGGCGTTTAGGAGGAGGGTTAAGACGTGGCTCTTCGAACAGGCGTTCGGATAAATATGCAATAACAACTGACTCAGGAATGACGGCACATTGAACAAGGAATGGTAATATGACTGTGAGATCGAGATCTGATTCTAATGAGGCGTGATTATTTTTATGTGTATTGTTTGTGTATGTTTGTTATATAGATTGTTCAGTGTTGCACATTTTATTGTAAACCGCTTCGAGTCGCCTTTTTAGGCTGATATTTGCGGTATACAAAAGAAGTAAATAAATAAATAATAAATAAACTGATGATCCGCTGCTCTGTTATGATCCCACACCCTGATATAGGTATTTCTCTATACTTAATGATATAGAAAAATTGCAAAATCACTTCTTTTTAATCTGTCTTGCTATCAGTTTGGTGATATCTGCACATATCCTCACTCTATAATTGCAAATGTACACAGCCCCCATTTGTAGACAGCAAAAAATTATGTGTCTGCATATTCTCAAAAATACGTGTGAAGTGGCATCCAATGGATTTGATGTGGAGTCATACCTGTGTGTTAAACTGAATTCTGGAAAATATGGATACAACAATGTGACCTGCATGTGCCTTCTTAAATTTATCCCTCTCTTAGTTCTGCAGATGAAAAGTATCCAATATCTATTAAATCTGGGAGCTATTTATCACACAAACTCACATGTTACCATGTTCCAAAGCTATGCTACATTCTTACCTACACAGCTGTGCGCCCAGCCTATGGATATATATATTGTATATTGATTAATCAGCAAGATTTCAGTTCCACACCAATCTCTCCAGCACAAGGTCGACATGACTTCTACTCCAACTTCAGATTATTAATAATTTTGGACAGATCCCTAAAGCGCTGAACTAGTTACTTTGCCCTGCTGTGGACTGGAGTATCCCATCTGCCTTCCTGCTGAGAGCACTAAAAATTAGCCTAATTACATTTAACATGGAAGTTCTTTTGCACTGTAATGTTGCTTTTTTGGCCTACTCCAACAGCTTAGCCAGGCAGACGCTCTCTAAGAAGACGCTAATCTTGGGCGATGACAGATGCTTTGCTGGTAATGGCTGCTAGTCCAAGGAAATTAGCCCTCTTCCTCCAACCCTGAAAGCACCAGATTTGTCTGATCTTGGAAGATAAGCAGGGTCAGCTCTGGTTAGTACTTGGATGGAGGTTGCCAGTGAATGCAGGTGATGTAAACTGTGTTTCAGATGAAGGAAATTGCAAAATCACTTCTTGAGTATTCCTGTCTTTAAAAAGCCCTATAATATTTATGAGGTCTCCATAAATTGACAAGTCACTTCCTTCCTTCCTTCCTGACATTTGCAGGCCTTTTTGTCTTCTAGAACTTCTAGAACTAGCCCCTGGCCTTCGACATTCACTTTTCCCACTAGATGCAACCTTTCCAGATAAGGAACCCAATGGTTTTATGGTGCAATACTTTATTATTACTTAAAATAGCGGGCACAACTTAAGAGGGAAATGCAGCATTATGCTCTATTCCTAGAGTACCAAGATCTCCTGGTTAACCAATACAAAATGTTACGCCATTCTCTTTCAGTATAGAAACTTTCAAATGGAAGCAAATACTTCTGAGTCCATGCTTCCATGACACTTAGAACTAATATCCCTATAGCCTCAATCCTATTAGTCATTCCAAATAGAAATAAACTTCTTGAATCAATGGGGTTTTCCATAGGCATTAAACCCTTGATTCAATAGTTCTACTCTAACGGGGATTGTCAGTAGGGTTCAGTCCTACATGTGCCAACTTTCTAAATAAAACTCACAAACACACATCCCGTAAACCATTTTAAAACACAGTCTGTCCAGCTCCCTTGTTCTCTTTGTGCTCTATTCCTTGCAAATAAAAAAGAAATGGGACAACAGTAAATAATTTCTTTACAAGGTATTCATTGCCAAGAGTGTATTATATCTTATTCACATTTCAGCTACACAACAGAAGGGCTAGGCCCAGGTCACAAATATAAAGTTCCTGAGAAGTGATTTGTTGATCATGAATAAAACATGTTGCAAAATTTCAGCCTACGCCACCCCCTTTCATGGGCTCAAGATACTCCGAAAAGAAAGAAGTGACATTCCATGTTTCTTCTGTCCCATTTAACTTGAATGCTATGCTTCAGAGCACTGGAGACATAATATTCTTCAATGACAAAGCAGTAATCTTTGCCAGCACGCAGTTGCAAAAGAGCCTACCTAAAAACCACGAAACATTCTTGAACATCCATACTAACAACAGCTAAAACAAGCATGGGCAAACTTCAGCCTTCCAAGTGTCTTGGACTTCAATTCCCACCATTCCTAACACCTCAGGCCTGAGCAAACACATCCAAATATAGTTTACACTACCTTTAATGTCATGCTTTAAGACAGGGTAGACCCACTGCTATCTTCTAAGATATCACTGGACTGCAGTTCCCAACATCCTCAACCACTGGTTATGCAAGTTAAAACTAATGGGAGCTGTAGCCCAAAATAATTGGAGGGCCACAACTGCCACTCCAGCTTTAGAATCAATCCATTCATCAGTGCTGTATTCTCCAACAAGTACATATATCTGGCACATGCCTCATAATCTTGAGTATTTCCTGTACCATACACACAATATCTAAGATGAGCCCCAAGTTCTCAGTCTGAAGGGACCTCACTACCTCTGAGGATGCTTGCCATAGATGCAGGCGAAACGTCAGGAGAAAAATTGCCTCCAGAACATGGCCATATAGCCCGGAAAAACCTACAACAACCCAGCGACCTCAACATAGATCACATGCTCTGTATCCAGAAAATCTCAACTTTATTCCTTGGCATCCTCACTTCAGACAAGATTTACAACTCAGTCCAACACAGTTAGGCTCTCCTGAGCCAAATTAAATCAAAACACACCTTGCTCTGCAATGGATTCTGGCCACGGGAATCTCCTTGGAGGGAAGCTGCTAGGAAGAAGAAACAAAACTGAGCTTGATGGACACATCAAGTAGGAAAAGAAGTATCTGTAAGACATATACTTTGACAGACATACTTTTTCTCAAAGCATGTGTAGACTAAAGTATATACTTATGAATAGTTTAGAAATGTAGTGGGTCTCATTTGGTCAATAATTTACATTTATTGCTTCTTCCTTCTAAGGGTGTCAGCCATTTAACAGACTTTCTGGTTCTTATGGATCATGCTTCCAACTCTCTTCTTCTTGTCCTTTTTCTTGAAGCATGAAGTTTGATAAGCTTGGAAGAAGATTATCATTCCTCCGTCTATAATTCTAGCAAAACCTAGCTGTTATCTGTGAACTTGCATCCAAACAAATATATGTTTTTTATTGTTTATTTGTTCAGTCGCTTCCGACTTTTCGTGACCTCATGGACCAGCCCACGCCAGAGCTCCCTGTCAGCCGTGGCCACCACCAGCTCCTTCAAAGTCAAGCCAGTCACTTCAAGGATACCATCCATCCATCTTGCCCTTGCTCAGCCCCTCTTCCTTTTTCCTTCCATTTTCCCCAGCATCACTGTCTTCTCCAAGCTTTCCTGTCTTCTCATTATGTGGCCGGAGCCCCCGGTGGCGCAGTGGATTAAACCCCTGTGCTGGCAGAACTGAAGACCGATAAGTCGCAGGTTCGAATCTGGGGAGAGGCGAATGAGCTCCCTCTATCAGCTCCAGCTCCTCATATGGGGACATGAGAGAAGCCTCCCACAAGGATGATAAAAACATCAAAAATCATCCGGGCGTCCCCTGGGCAACGTCCTTGCAGGCAGCCAATTCTCTCACACCAGAAGCAACTTGCAGTTTCTCAAGTTGCTCTTGACACAACAAAAAAAATGTGGCCAAAGTACTTCATCTTTGCCTCCAATATCCTTCTCTCCAGTGAGCAGTCGGGCATTATATCCTGGAGTATGGACTGATTTGATCTTCTTACAGTCCAAGACACTCTCAGAATTTTCTTCCAACACCACAGTTCAGAAGTGTCTATCTTCCTTCGCTCAGCCTTCCTTATGTTCTAGCTCTCACATCCATTGGTTACTATGGAGAATACCATTGGTTTAACTATGCAGACCTTCATTGCCAGTGTGATGTCTCTACTCTTCACTATTTTATCGAGATTGGACATTGCTCTCCTCCCAATAAGTAAACGTCTTCTGATTTCCTAGCTGTAGTCTGCATCTGCAGTAATCTTCACGTCCAGAAATACAAAGTTTGTCACGGCCTCCACGTTTTCTCCCTCTATTTGCCAGTTATCAATTTGTCTAGTTGCCATAATCTTGGTTTTTTATGTTTAATTTCAACCCAGCTTTTGCACTTTTTTCTTTCACCTTGGTTAGAAGGCTCCTCGACTCCTCCTTGCTTTCAGCCATCAAAGTGGTATCATCTGCATATCTAAGGTTGTTAATGTTTTCTCCAGTGATTTTAATTCCAGCCTTGGATTTATCAAGCCCCACACGTTGCATGATGTGTTCTACATACAATTTGAGTCGGTAGGGTGAGATTATACAGCCCTGCCATACATAGATTTAGGATCATAATGTCAGTAATAATAATTAGGGGCACTTTTAAATGTATGCTTTCAATGGTCACATTCTCAAGTGGCTACAGAGAGTAAAAGGGCAAGAACTTCAAGACAGGCAAGACTGGGACTGCTGTGAGAAGGAGTTTATGCTGTAGGGCATCTACATGAAACGGAATTTTAGCTTCATCCATCCATAAAGAAGCCAAGCATACGCGCATGCACGCACACTCACACTCAAATCAATGATGATTCCAAGGATGACCAAATTGAAGCAGACATCATATGTAAAACCTCTTAGATGGATTTGGTCATGATGCAAGCCCATAAATGTGGTCATTTATTATTAAGAAATATACAAACATATGGCCATGGCCTTTAGTGTATGCACATGGCACAAAAGAATTGAAATTCAGGAGTTCCTAGAAATCTCCTGAATTAATTTGGGGTCATCCACACCATCTGTTTTATTTCTCCCTACATACCATCATAGCAATATCAGCAGCTACAGCCTTACAAAAGGCTTCCAACTTTGTGTGTTGAGCTACAATACCATCTGGGTCACTTCCAAGTTGTCTGCTTTCAAAGCATATTTGCTTAAATTTGCACACAAAGATTCAAGCTACACGTTTAGCATAAACTCATGAGAGACTTCTGCAGATGTGAGAATTATATCTATACTAGTTTGGGTACCCGGCGTTGTCCAGGGTTTTGAAAAGGTCAGTTTTTTATTTTACAAAATGCAGAAAGTTGTACCTTGTTACGGTTCAGTGTACTCTATGGCTGCAGGATAAACTACAACTCCCACCATGTTTGGTCTGTTCCGTCAAATCCCCCCAGTAGGTTCAGTTTGTCATGGGGCTTCAGTGTGCCAAGTTTGTTCCAGATCTGTCATCGGTAGTGGTCACAGTGTCTCTGGATGAGAGTGAACTACAACTTCCAGAAATGAAGGTCAGTTGCCCCAAAGGCCTCCTGTATTTTTTGTTGTTCTTGGTGATTCTGTGTGCCAAGTTAGGTCCAGGGTCCTCATTGGCAGGGTTCAGAGTGCTCTTTGATTGCAGGTGAACAGTACCTACAATGGCCAAAAATCAAGGGGAATCCCCCCCCCTCCAAACCTCTCCAGTATTTTTTTCTTTAGTCATGGGGGTTCTGTGTTTCAAATGTGGTCCAGGTCCATTGTCAGTGGGGGTCAAGTGCTCTGACTTGATGCAAGGTAAACTACAGCTTCCATCTTGTGGAGTCAATCCCCCAAACTCTTCCAGTATGTTTAGTTGCTGCTCTGTTTGTTGTGCAGACAGAGCTGAAAAGGGTAGGAAAGGGTTAAGGGAGAGGCACCGGACGGGATCATGCAAATTCCACATCAATGGAGAGAGTAAGGAACACTGGGATGTCTGTGGTTGAAAAAACATGTACAATCTAGGATAAAATTGCCCCAAATGAAAGCATTGCTTGGGTGGTGGGCAGTATGGAGTTTGGGGAAGAGATTATCAGGGGTTGGACTACATATACATGGCACTCGCCACAACCTGAAATGTCATTGGAGGGAGGGCTTTTTGTGGCTCCTCAGCACTGAGGGTTAAAGCTGTTTGTGGAAGAGGAAGCTCCAGTCACATACACACATACACATTTTCATTTCTATTATATTAGGTATTATTATATATTAGGTATATCGATGTTAAGTATATAGATATGTTACAAGAAATTTCCATACATGTATACTTAAGTTCTCCCTATATACAGAAAATTATCACATCAAGGCAAGAGGTAGCTTTGGAAGTCTTATCCCCAATGTCTCTTTTCTACATATAGGAAAAATTTGTTTCTGCAAGTTAGCATTTTAAAAATACACATTCACTGCTACTACTGCAATCCAAAGCAGTGCAACTCTCAGGAAAGTTTCTACAAGGCAATTTTGCTGAACTTTTAGATCGGCTCTGAGCATCAGCATATTTGCACTCCCAGATTCAGTTGGTGGTGTTAAGGAGAATCCGGCAAGGGAAATGTGACAAGGGAAATGCAATTTCCAGGTTCTGCGTCACCATCTAGTCACCAATGGCTTACATTTCACTGTGAAGTGACAGCAAAAGCAAAAGGGCTCAAGGCAATGGGGAGAATGGGATTTTGAAGAAAGGAAGCCATCTCTCAAGTCTTCTTGAGCAAACACCGCTGAATAATGCATGGCAGAATGTAGTTCACATGCTGGAACTGGGGACCCGGCACTTTTCACATGGAGAGAAACACTTCACTTTTAAATGTGACCCAATGTTTAAAGGACTTAAAAACACATCTGTGAACCTGGCTTGGCTCTGAAAAACAACTGCTCAAAACCATATATTCAATTTGACTTAAAAACACAATGGTTCTCTTCTCAAATTCCTCCTTTTCCCCTGTGAACAAACCAAAACCTGTGAAAGACTGCAATTTTGATAGAAGGAAAAGTTTGACCTGCAAGGACATTCAGAACATATAATGTGCTAATGACAAATTCATAGTCTTACTGCTAGCCCTTCTGTGGCCAGATGAACAGTAGCAGGTGGAACCACAGGATTTTTACAACTTCTTTGGAAAATGATACTAGAAGAGCTTAAAACCTCCCTGAGAGGACTAGACCTGTGAAGGAGCCAGGTAATATTATGGCTGAGCAATTGTTGTCAATGCTTGTTGAGTATAAAGGTCTACTTCTCTAATTACCCAGACATTGCAGGTGAGAGGAACATAGAGGATCTGGGATGAATGGTAACAGAGTAATGGAGCTCTCTCAGTGATTCCACACCAGCCCAAAAATAACCATCTGGAGAAGTGGTTCTCCCCTTGTGAGTCCCCAGATATTTTGGCTTTCAACTTCCAGAAATCCTAACAACTGGTAAACAGGCTGGGATTTCTGGAAGTTGTGGGCCAAAACACCTGAGGACCCACATGTTGAGAACCACTGACTTCGAGTTGCATCCTTAATGTCCCACCACTACTATTTAGTAGCCTGAGGGACACCATTGTACAAGGAGGTACTAGAAGCCTCCTTGGACAACATCCCAAAGAGTACTTATGCCAGTATATCTCCCAATTAAACCAGTGCAACTGACCAGAGGATTCCACTTTGAGTCTCAATTGAGACAGGGGTTGCACTGGGGAAAAAACATGACTTGGAGTTTCCTGAAAAAGGTGGACAACTGGCTCGACCTGGGAAAGGTGGACAGCTGACAGCAGCATGGCAACATGGGGTTGCAATCCCCGCTTTTTCCTATTGTTTTAAACTCTCCAGTTTCCACCATTCCCAATCAAAGAAGCTGATGAAGGAGAGAAGCCAACCCATACAGCTCTGAAAAGCAGCCCATTTTACTGACATGTTCCATCTGTAAACCAACCAGTACAGGGATATGAAGGACCAGTCAATCCCATTTCCTACCTAACAGAGTACCCTCCCCCACTGCTCTGGGCTCTCCCTTGAAGGTTTATGAAACAGAAGCCAGTGCTAATCTTCATTGCAAAAGCTGACAGTAAACCTCAGGAGCTTCAGCCTCCTGGCAGACTAAGGTCACGGAAATGTCAGCAGGCCAACATTAATGCAAGACCCCTGCTTGCTTCCCTGAGTAATTCTGGGTTTGGAAGAGAAATTGTGGCACTAAATCCAAAATTAGTCCACTGGAATAAAGTCCAGGTTTGAGTGAATAACAAACTTAAGTCCTGTTTATTCCAAGGAATCAATGAACAACTCAATTGGAATTTAACCCAGTCTGACAATACTGACAATTTTGGGTTGTTGTAGGTTTTTCAGGCTGTATGACTGTGTTCTAGAAGCATTCTCTCCTGACTTTTCACCTGCATCTATAGCAGGCATCCTCAGAGATTGTGAGGTCTGTTGGAAGCTAGGGAAATTGGGTTTATATATTTGTGGAATGTCCAGGGTGGGACATTATATAAATCCAATTTTCCTAGTTTCCAACAGACCTCACAACCTCTGAGGATGCCTGCTATCCATGCAGGCAAAACGTCAGGATAGAATGCTTCTAGAACACTGTCATATAGCCTCGAAAACCTACAACAACCCAATGATTCCAGCCATGAAAGCCTTTGACAATACACTGACAATTTTGCTCTGCGTCTTCTTTTAAAGGACACTGCCCCCGCCCCAGATACCAGGAGAACACAAAACAGAAAGAGATATGCATGCAAGTCAGATGGCTTCTTCAGTCTCTCTCCATCTCTAAATAATGTTGACTATCAATCAATTCAGATTGCACAGCTGAAGGCCCAATGCCAACGCCACCCACGTAGACCCATTGATGCCAGAACATAAGCGAGAGGTTCTGAGGCCAGTTGGATGCATCTGCTGCTGGAGGAAAGGGCAATTCCACCTACACACTGACCAAGTCCATGCCAAGGTGCAGTATCAGCTCAGGATGATGAAAAGTCCTCTCTGGGAAAGTTTTGGCTGACACAAAGGGCTCGTGGGGAAAGAAAGAAAGATAACTGCAGCAAAGAGAAGAAAATAATTTCTTCATGGATCTAATTACCAAGCTTCTCCTTCACCAGATGTAGCCAATTGGATAGTAACATTTTAAAGGTTTGACTATTTGCCCTCATTTGCCTGTGCAACGGCTCTTGTGAGGAAGTGATCAATAGATATATAGCAAGAGCCTGGAGGAACTCCGAGTACCATCTGTTCCAACTCCCTGCTGTTGCGGGAATCCACGACTGACTTATTGTTGACTATCTAACCTCTTTGAAAAATCACAAAAAAAGGAAGATCCACCACCTACTGAGACAGTTTGCTTAACTGCCAAACATCTCTTACCATCAGAAATCTCTAATGTTAATCAGAATCTCATTTCTTGTATTTCACTGGTCTTACTCTCTGGAGATCCAAAAAACAAGCTTTCTCCATCTTCTACATGATATCCTTTCAAAAATGTAAAGAGGGCTTTCATGTCACTTCTTGGTCTTATCTTCTCCAAGCCAAACATAGCTTTCTCTCTAAACACTGGCTGCCAAAATCCTTCTGCTCTGACTTCAAGGTGGTATTGATGATTTTCAAAGCCCTAAAGGCCTTGGGACTTCGGCATTTGATGTAGTCCCTCTCTATACGTATGTCTTTCTAATCAGTGACAGCTAGAAGAGGGACCCTATCCATATCTTACTAGAAGGATTGAGATACAGGGACATCAAGCAGTCCTTTTCTGCTGTGGCATCTCATAAATGAAATGCCCTTCCCTTCCCCTTCTTCTAGGCACAAAGTGAAAACATGGCTTTTTTACAGCCTATGGGACACAATAATTTCTTTTAAGAGTTCATGTACATCAGTGGTTCTCAACCTTCCTAATGCTGCGACCCCTGAATACAGTTCCTCACGTTGCAAGGACCCCCAAACAAAAAATTATTTTTGTTGCTACTTCATAACTGCAATTTTGCCACTGTTATGAATCATAATGTAAATATATGATATGCAGCATGTTTTTTTCATTCACTGGACCAAATTTGGCACCAATATCCAATGTGCCCAAATTTGAATACTGGTGGAGTTGGGGAGGGGATTGATTTTGGCATTTGGGAGTTGTAGTTGCTGGGATTTATAGTTCACCTACAATCAAAGAGCATTCTGAACTCTACTAATGATGGAATTGAACCAAACTTGGCACACAGAACTCCCATGACCAACAGAAAATACTGGAAGGGTTTGCTGGGCATTGACCTTGAATTTGGGAGTTGTAGGTCACCTACATCCAGAGAGCTCTGTGGACTCAAACAATGGTGGAGCTGGACCAAACTTGGCAGGAGTACTCAATATGCCCAAATGTGAACATTGGTGGAGTTTGGGGAAGATAGACCTTGACATTTGGGAATTGTAATTTATAGTTCACCTAAAATCAAAGAGCATTCTGAACTGCACCAACAATGGAACTAAACCAAACTTGGCACACAGAACTCCCATGACCAACAGAAAATACTGGAAGAGTTTGCTAGGCATTGACCTTGAATTTGGGAGTTGTAGGTCACCTACATCCAGAGAGCTCTATGGACTCAAATTTGGCAAGAATACTCAATATGCCCAAATGTGAACATTGGTGGAGCTTGGGGAAGACAGACCTTGACATTTGAGAATTGTAATTGCTGGGATTTATAGTTCACCTACAATCAAAGAGCATTCTGAACTGCACCAATGACATAATTGGGCCAAACTTCCGACACAAAACCCCACAGAAAATACTCTGTTTTCAATTGTCTTTTGGTGACCCTTCTGACACCCCCTGGCAACCTTCCCCCCACAGGGGTCCCGATCCCCAGGTTGAGAAATGCTGATGTACATGGTTTTAAATGTTTTACTGTAGCTCTTACTGCAGTTTTAACTTGGTGGTGTACTTAATATTCTTTTGTCCTACTTAAATTAATGTATTATTTTAACTAGAATAACTTCATGTTATTATGCTGCCCAGAAATCTCATGATAAAAGATGGGACCGAAAAAAATAAACAAATAAATACATTTTTTCCAGAACTTTTGCCAAATTAGTAGCTCTTAAGTAGATACATCCCATCTTGCTGATATTCATGAATGGCGGAACATTGAATTTAGACACAATACTTTGAGTGAGTACATGTTTTGAAAGCTTGACTATTTGAAGTTGTGTTTTAACTTTTTTCAAACAACACACTATATTTCTTTTGATGCAGAAAAACAAGAGCTTTGGCTACTGTTCATACTGAACGGAAGGGACAAGAGAGTCCTTAGTCTAACTCATCCTACATTGGGAAGCCAGGCAAGACGCATAACGGACTGATTTTAGGATGGGGATGCAAGATAAAAACTAGCCAGACCCAGCATCTGCATTCTTCATCCAAAGTAAGTCAAGTAGCAGGGTCTAAGAATTCTGCCACTGGCATCCCAGCATGGTTTTTACCTGGCAGCAAGCTCCCAACCACTTTGAAGTTGCTACTATGCCCTGAAGCATTATTTTAGGGTATTGTAGGGAATGTTAATGGGAGGGGATTTTGCAGCAATCCATCACAGAACATGTCCATGCTGCATTTGCCCATAGCTACTAATAAACCTGCCGGGAAGGTAAATTCAGCAGGCATCAATTCGCATTCTCCCTACCTATATGGGACCAGCTTTTTTTTCGTGTCAGGAGTGACTTGAAAAATTGCAAGCCGCTTCTGGTGTGAGAGAATTGGCCGTCTGCAAGGACGTTATGAAGGGGACGCCCAGATGTTCTACCATCCTGTGGGAGGCTTCTCTCATGTCCCCTCATGAGAAGCTGGAGCTCACCCTGCTCCCCAGATTCAAACTGCTGACCTTTCAGTCAGCCGTCCTGCCAGCACAAACATTTGACCCATGGCACCACCGGAGGCTCCATGGGACCAAGCTAAGAAATCGAGACAGAGAGTAAACTAAGCCTTATGTTCACTAGCTGCCTACCTGTTTTTAAAGGTTTGAATGGAAACCAAGATTTGCTCAGTTTTACCTTTTTGACCCAGAGTGTGTTTCCAAATTACTCAGCTCAACTGTGCATTTTGGGCTGGGCAAATGGGCACCAGAAGGGAACCCAAGTAAATCCTGGTATATCTTGAGGCACAATGTCTGTGTAACCCACCAGAAGAATTGAGTCAGTTTGAAAATATATTTTTTTTGGATGACAGTTCCCAAAATCCTCCAGCCAGCATGACTATGGGAGGATTTTGGGACTTGCAGACCACCAGAGTAACTCACCTGAGTTTCTAGCCCAGATGAAGCCTATGAGAAAGGCATCACAGAAAGCAAAGATACTCAGGTCAACAATGGCCATGGATGAAAGCCAAAGAGCTTCACAGTGATGCATGATCTCTTCAGACAGTTAAAGGGCTTTTAATGATCTGAACATTTCATGGCGAGGTCAGTGCACATACACACCTTTCTGCGATGCACTTAGCTGCACTTTTCACTTTCAAGGTCGGACTCCCTTGCTTTAGTTTTGAAGAGGACTGTGGTTTGTTGGCTACTTGCTCTTTTCCAGCCTCTCTCTTAGCTTTGCAGCATTTTAGAGCCAGCCCTGTGGAGTGGGTGTATTTAATGACACACTGAACTACATTTTACCCATGGAAAAAAAAAAGCTGCCAGATGTTTCATGCTGTCTGATTTTATTAGGTCATTGCACAAAAGAGTACAAGTCATTCCTTTAAAAAAAAAACCTAACCCATTTTCTATTTGGTAGCATTTCTGAATCCTCCCTCCGTGCCACAAGACTACACTGGCGATCATTTAAACATTAATTCTAATCCTAAAGACTAATTAAAAGGTAAACTTTTCAAGAACAGGAATGTCTGTTCAGTAATATCCCTGATAGTAATTGCATCTATCTACAGGCAGCCAGGAACTAAAACACAGCAAAGGAAACCTGTGTCCACTTCAGATGTTGCTGGATTAGGAGTCACAATTAGGATTGTGCTTTTGAGGTAAACCATGACTTGTTTAGTGTCCTCGCTTACAGTGGAGGCCCCGATCCATTTTTTGGGAGTCTCCTGAAATCAGGAGGGCAGATATCAGTTTTCACTCTGGGATGCCAAAATATCGTTTTTCTCTTGGTCCATGGGGGGGGGGGGCTTTCCAGGTTCCCCTTCCAATCATTTTAGGCATGTTTAAGCGGTTTCTACTCTAGAGGAGAGGCAGTCAGCTGCAGACAAGCACGCACTATAAGGAGGCTTCGGTTCTTACCTGCTCTTTACTCTAG
Source organism: Anolis sagrei ordinatus (assembly GCF_025583915.1). Taxonomy (NCBI): domain Eukaryota; kingdom Metazoa; phylum Chordata; class Lepidosauria; order Squamata; family Anolidae; genus Anolis; species Anolis sagrei. The sequence goes on from NW_026845477.1 coordinate 22,954,612, forward strand.
AGGAGGCACTCGGTTGCAGGCCCTGGGAGGAGCATGCACACTTTCTGGGCCTACACGCAACACATGCACTTTCTTTCAAGGCAAAGAAGCAAGTTGTGTTTCTTACTCTAGAGGAGGCACTCAGCTGCAGAGGCGCTGGCAGGAGCATGTACACTTTCTGGGCCTGCACACAACACATGCACTCTCTTTCCAAGGCAAGGAGACAAGTTCTGTTGGAAAGAGAGAGTGTGTGTGGCATGCAGGCCCAGAAAGCACACCCACCTTCCAGTACCTGCTGTCGAGCGCCTCAAGGCTACACAGGTACTGGCAGGTGCGCACGCTTTCTGGGTTTGAATGCCACACACCCACACTCTTATCAAGGCAAGGAGATAAGTTCTCTGTTTCTTACTCTAGAGGAGGGCCTTGGCTGTAGGCATTGGCAGGCGCGTGCATTTCCTCTCCCGGGATGCATCACACCAGCGACGCACTCTTTCCAAGGCATTTTAAGGTTTCTCACTTCCAGGTAAGGAAGAGTGATGAAGGAATAGGGGTTTACTTTTTGTTTGCTGGGGATTAATAAAAAAAAGATTAAACGGTGACGCTGTAAAGCAGACAAGGAGCTGGCACCAGCTTTTACTTGCTTTCGTGTCAAGCTGATTTTCGTACTGGGAAGAGCCTTCCCTTTACGTGCTCCCGAAGGTAATGAAAGAATAGATGAAATGGGAGAAAAGAATTCCATGCACAGCTCTACTCACAATACCTTTCTTCATTAATCACAATGGCTGTGGATGATGGGAGCTGTAGTCCAATAGATATGGAAAATCACTAATTCTCTACTTGAGTTGCAGGAATAAAGATATCTAAGCATGGAAGAAATGACTACATGAGAAATTATATGTTAACCTGGAACAGAATTTGGTTTCCTGATAATCTCAGTTTTATTTGGAACAAAAATGGAGAGAGTGGAACAAAGTGTTAAACGGATGTAAAATTCCATTTTATTGTAAAATTCCATTTTCAAAAAAATCCTGGTCCCATGATTGTAATTCTAAACCATGAACCGACCAAAACCTTCCTTCTGTACACATAACATCTGGGAAAAATGCATGATAGCTTCTAGGTTTAACAGAAAGAAAGATAGTATAAATTGAGGTTTTATTTCCCTTTAATGAACAAAGGTACATTTGCATTGTTGATGCAAAATATGGGCTGCTGTTTATGAATGTTTTTAACTTTCTCCAAATATAAACTGCATTATGCTAGAATCCTATGAACATTTAATTAAATGCTGGTTTGAATCCCATTTGGAAGAAATGTGAAATACAAATAAATGAAGGAAAATAAACACAGTACGATGTAAACACAGTAGAATGTGGACATATGTCATTGCTTCTCCAAGAGTGCCAATCCTGGAATCCACTACACAAAACAGCTCCACTAGCTAAGGTTTTCTGGAAACTTCAGTCTTAAAGTACAATTGTTCTAAACCAGTGGTTCCAAACCTGTGGTCTGTGGACCACCAGTGCTCAGCAAGAATGAAAATATGGTCTGCGGCCTCACCGTTACTACACTGTTGCCTCAAAACTACACGGCAAAGGGAGTGACTGGTCTCACGAAACCCTCTTATAGTGCCAAGGCAATAGGGATGTCAGAAGGAGAGAGGCTGACTATTCATGAAAGATTACTACTACCACACATTGTTAAATATGTAGGTGAGCAGATGGTGACTACTGGGTGGCATATGTTCTGTATCAGAAACTAGAGCTGATGTGGTCTATCCAATGCAATTTTCTGAATCAGCACCCCAAATAACCAAACTGAATCTAAAGTTGACCAAAAACTGATTCATGACCCTTTTGGTACTAATGCTGGAGAGTGGTCCCTGGTCAAAGTGGCCCCTGGGCAAATGGTCACTGGTCAAAAAAAAGTTGGGAAAAACTGTACTAAACTCTGGTTCAGAAATGAATTAGTCCCGCAGTCAACATGGCATAGCTAAAATAATTACAGTGAAAAAAAGTAACTTTCCCAAAGTTCTGAGCAGACATAAACCTGGCCTTTCTTTTCTCTTCCAGTTTTAATCTTCTTTGGTTTTTCTCCTAAAATACCTTGTAAAAGGTTGTAAAACAAATTATTTGTACACACATTTCTGCAATGAAAGAAGGGAGAAACTGCAATTTCTAGATAAAAGTAATGATTCATAGCATAAATTAGCAGCCAACAGTGAAAGCTGCTTAAAGTATCACCTTAATGGGTCAGGCTCATTAATGTTCTACATGTGCTATCCTTCAAAGTAACCAACACTGAATACATTTATATAACGTAGAGAGAGAGAAAAAACATGAAATTTAGCCTCTCTCTTTTTTTCTTATTCCCATAAACTTGTAACTTCAGGGTATTTTTGGCAGCATGGTGAAGAGGCCAACTTCTATAGCCCATTTATGTCTATTTGCAAGGATATAAAATAAGCTTTGGAGGAGGGGTTCCTGCTGCAATTTTCTGCTTAAGAAGTTGAGCTAGGAACTGAAAAGCTTTTGCACAAGTCTACCTCTGCCATCAAGCCAGAAATCCTATTTACACTCCTATAAGCACCTCGAAAAGTAGTGGTGTTGCAGTCTGTTAAAGATGCACAGGTATAAGCCTAACTATGGTTTTCAAATTGGCATTTTATTAATTATGAATTATTTTTATGTGTTTCAATTTTCTATCTTTTACTATATGTGTTTTAATGATTCTATGTTTTATTTATGTATTTTAACTATGTTGCACTGCCTTGAGAAAAGGCAAGTAAGAAGGTGTTGTTGTTATGATTGCAATGACCTCACTGAGGGGTGCAGCGGTTGCAAACTGCACCTTATTTATTTATTTATTTATTTATTTCGAAAATTTCTACCCCGCCCTTCTCAACCCCTGGGGGGACTCAGGTCAGCTTACAATTGGCAATAATTCAATGCTGCATCATAAAATACAGAATAACAAATATAACAATCAAACATAAACATTAATAAATAAAGATTAAAACAGTATACTTACACTCTGATTAGCTATGGCCCGTCTGGTGGCTGTTTAGCTAGCTATCTACTAATGATTACTCCGCTTAACTTATCCAAATCCTCTTCCATGCCATAGTCAAACATTATCAATTGTCCTTTAACCTGATTGCCCAAAGGCCTGGTCCCACAGCCACATTTTGACCTTTTTTCTAAAGGTGAGGAGGGATGACGATGACCTAATTTCCCCGGGGAGCAAATTCCACAGGTGGGGGGCCACCACTGAGAAGGCCCCGTCCCTCGTCCCGCCAAGCGTGTTTGAGACAAAGGTGGGGCCGAGAGCAGGGCCTCCCCAGACGATCTTAAGCTCCGAGGTGGGACGTAGAAGGAGATACGTTCGGACAGGTAGGCTGGACCTTCAGCAGGGTGACATCTATAAAAGCATTTCTTGTATCTATACACCTATACAAGCATTTCTCAACCTGGGGGTTGGGACCCCTGACGGGGTTGCAAGGGAGTGTCAGAGGGGTTGCTAAAGACCACCAAGAAAACACAGTATTTTCTGTTGTTCATGGGGATTCTATGTGAGAAGTTTGGCCCAATTCTACTGTTGGTGGGGTTCAGAATGCTCTTTGATTGTAGGTGAACTATAAATCCCAGCAACTACAACTCCGAAATGTCAAGGTCTATTTTCCCCAAACTCCACAAGTGTTCACATTTGGGCATATTGAGTATTCGTGCTAAATTTGAGTCCATCATTGTTTGAGTCCACAGTGCTCTCTGAATATAAGTGAACTACAACTCCAAAACTCAAGGTCAATGCACACCAAACCCTTCCAGTATTTTCTGTTGGTCATGGGAGTTATGTGTGCCAAGTTTGGTTCAATTCCATTGTTGGTAGAGTTCAGAATGCTCTTTCATTGTAGGAGAACTATAAATCCCAGCAACTACAACTCCCAAATACCAAAATCAATCCTCCCCAAACCCCACCAGTATTCAGATTTGAGCATTATCAGGTATTTGTGCCAAATTTTGACCAGTGAATGAAAATTCATCCTGCCTATCAGATATTTACATTATGATTCTTAATAGTAGCAAAATGACAGTTGTGAAGTAGCAACTAAAATAATGTTATGGTTGAGGTCACCACAACATGAGGAACTGTATTAAGGGGTCGTGGAATTAGGATGGTTGAGAAACACTGCCCTAGAAAGAACATAATTTCTCAGCCATTAATTTCCCTTCCTTACAATTCACCCTAGGTTGTCTTACAGGGTCATTGCAAGGACTATGGACATGATATAATCAAAGCACCTTGAACAGTAGAGAGTTATGGTGATGCTAAGTATGATTAATGTTAATGAATTTGGTTGATCTTGCAAGTAAAAGGGACAGAACAATTACAAAAAAGATGAAGCTGACCTACAGCACCTAGTGTTTGTTGCTCACATCCTTGAGAAACAAGCCCATCATTTTCATAAAGATCTGAAGCCAAGGCCTACCACTAATGCGGGATCATTACCACGCAGCCATTCGCAAGAGATTAGCATCAATTATGTTTTCAAAGAAGATTACATCCGCTCATCCTGACTACATAGGCCTCCTGTTTGGTCCTGGAATAAAGGACTTCTCTGCTGTTTCCACCTACTGCAGGGCTTTGGCTCTCGACACAAGACCCGCTCTCCAGAGAGGAAAAGATGAGAGAAAGACACTGTGGAAATGCCTAAGTGGACGCAAAACCTGACATCAAAACTATTGGCGTTCAGAAAGCAGTGGGAGAACATTTCAGTCTCCCAGGACACTCTGCTGCTGACCTGATTCTCCAACAAAAGGTTTCAAAGGGAGACCCCAGAGTAAAACTGCTGAACTAGAATTTAGCAGCAAGCTTGGATTCCACTCATTTAGATCTCCACTGGAACTTCTCTCCAATTAGAAGTGTCAAATTAGCATAGCAAAGCTAGAAAGACCCTGTTGCTGCTAATTACTGCTGCTGTGAATAGTCTTTCTTCTTATCTTGCATGCATTTTCGTTTTACATATAAACACATGCTGTATATTTTCTCTCTCTCTCTCTCTCTGATTCAAGGTTAATTTATTGAGACTTTTTTTCCCTATTATTTTTTTTTGTCATGTCAGGAGAGACTTGAGAAACTGCAAGTCGCTTCTGGTGTGAGAGAATTGGCCGTCTGCAAGGACGTTGCCCAGGGGATGCCCGGATGATTTGATGTTTTTATCATCCTTGTGGGAGGCTTCTCTCATGTCCCCGCATGAGAAGCTGGAGCTGATAGAGGGAGCTCATCCGCCTCTCCGGATTCGAACCTGCGACCTGTCAGTCTTCAGTCCTGCTGGCACAGGGATTTAACCCAGTGTGCCACTGGGGGCTCCTTTTTTCCCTATAAGGCCCTATATGTATTTTCTCTACTTCTGCTTAAATATCCTAAAAGCTTCTGGTGTGGAAAACATCTCACCACGTTAAAACAGTCGATGTGGCTCTAAATAAGACATGCCGCATTATCACAAGATGACTACTGGAGAAATCACACTGTTTAGCTGGTATTGCACTACTTGACATCCATCAGGAAGTAGCAACCAGTAATGAAAGGACCAAGGCATTGACATCTCCAGCACATCCTCTGTTCGGATATCAGCCAGCACGCCAACACCTTAAATCAAGAAATAGCTTCCTAAGATCTACAGAGATACTCACAGGAACACCTCAGCAAGCAAGAGTCCAAAAGTGGCAGGCAAAAAATCCAGATCCTCAATCCATGGCTGATTCCAAATGAGAGACTCCCCCCTGGGCACACAGAAGAGTGGATGACCTGGAAAGTGCTGAACAGGCTGTGCTCTGGCACCACAAGATGCAGAGCCAACCTTAAGAAATGGGGTCACAAAGTGGAGTCCACGACATGCAAATGTGGAGAAGTGCGAACCACAGACCACCTACTACAATGCTGTCTGTGCCCCGCCACATGCACAAAGGAGGGCCTTCTCACAGCGATACCAGAGGCACTCCAAGTGGCCAGCTTCTAGTCAAAGGACATTTCACATAATGCCAAGTTCTTTTTTGAACCTTGTTTGTGTTCTTAAATGCATTTTAAGTCACTTCTGACATGATAAATAAATACCCTAAAAGCTGACCAGATCCCTTTTGGTCTTGGATGCTAAGCAGCATCAACTCTGGTTAGTTCTTGGATGGGAGACCACCAATGAACACAAGATATTGTAGGCTATATTTCAGAAGGGAGTATTCATTGCATAAGGAAACACTATGAAAATGTTTCTCAACCTGGGGGTCGGGACCCCTGGGGGGGGTCGCAAGGGGGTGTAAGAGGGGTCACCAAAGACCATCAGAAAACACAGTATTTTCTGTTAGTCATGGGGATTCTGCGTGGGAAGTTTGACCCAATTCTATCGTAAGTGGGGTTCAGAATGCTCTTTGATTGTAGGTGAACTATAAAACCCAGAAACTACAACTCCCAAATATCAAGCTCTAGTTTCCCCAAACTCCAGCAGTATTCACATTTGGGCATATTGAGTATTTGTGCCAAATTTGGTCCAGATTCATCATTGTTTGAGTCCATAGGGCTCTCTCGAAGTAGGTGAACTACAACTCCCAAACTCAAGGTCAATGCCCACCAAACCCTTTCAGTATTTTCTGTTGATCATGGGAGTTCTGTGTGCCCAGTTTGGTTCAATTCCATCGTTGGTGGAGTTCAGAATGCTCTTTGATGGTAGGTGAACTATAAATCCCAGCAACTGCAATTAGCAAATGACAACATCAATTCCCCCCCCGCCCTCCTAACCCCACCAGTATTCAAATTTGGGTGTATCAGTTATTTGTGCCAAATTTGTTCCAGTGAATGAAAATACAACCTTCATATCAGATATTTACGTTACAATTCATAACAGTAGCGAAATGAGAGTTATGAAGCAGCAACAAAAATCATGTTATGGTTGGGGGTCACCACAACATGAGGAACTGGATTAAGGGGTCGTGGCATTAGGAAGGTTGAGAAACACTGCTCTATGAAATCAGTGTGGTCTCCATACACCAACAGGCAACTTAAAGAAACATACACACATTTTCATTGAAGATGTCAACTGAAGATGCCAATATAGTGTGGTGTCTTATTTACAAACACTTATGCTGCAACAGATCCTCAGTTGTTGAAAATGTCGAATCCTATTGTGTACAGTACAATGTTACAATTTCCTTGCTTATTACTCAGAAGCCGAGCTTTTTACAGAGTCACATCTCATATTGTGATAACATCAGATGCCTTCAAGAAAGTAGGATAATTAGGGAGGAACACCAAAGGCCCAAGGGGGGAAATGGATGGACCAAACCTGTCCATTAATAAAATGCCTGGCTAAAAAGTTGCTCTTCAGACCAGTTAACCTAGGTATGGGCAAACGTCAGCTCCTCCAGGTGTTATGGACTCCAACTCCCATAATTAATGTGTTCGCTCACCATTCGACAGTGAATAGTTGGGAATAACGAATGGATTGAGCTCCTAATGTCCATTAGGTGAAACAGGCTATAGTGACTCATGAAAATATGTGCCACAATACAGTAAATAAAGAGCAAGGCTCAGAAAGCAGGGGAATTCCAGACATGAAAGAATCAGGGCCAGTTAATACCTCCCAACAAAGGATTCCCCCAGGCAGGCTTTGAAACTGCAAGACTATTCAATGCTAATCAAGGTGACCAACTGTAACATTGAAACAGAAGAGTTCTCTCTCTCCCCTTGAACATTCAACAGATACATAAACCCTACTTGCCTAGTTTCCAACAGACCTCACAACCTCTGAGGATGCATGCCATAGATGTGGAGGAAACGTCAGGAGAGAATGCTACTAGAACATGGCCATACAGCCCAGAAAACTCACAGCACCCTGTTTTTGCTAACTTTATGCTAACATCAAAGCAAGGTTGGATCCACAGATCCACTAAGTTCCTCCTTTCATTCTATATCAACAGACCTCCAAGTTACTACATCTATAGAATTCATCAATCAGTATTTCTGATTTGGAGGAGGAAGGCGAGGAGGCCAAAAGATGCAGTCGAAAACAAAAATAATGTTTGCAAATTCTGTAAAAATGAAACACATTTGGGGCATCACTCTTGGCCAGTCTCAAAGAAGAGACCACAGAGACTCCGAGGAATTACTTTTCATATATCAAGAGATAAAGAAAGGGGTGGGGACAAAGACAAGGGGTGCATCTACACAGCATAATACATAAATATTTTGACATCACTTTAATTGCCCTGTCTCAATCCTACCAAATCCTGGGAGCCGCAGTTTTACAAGGTCTTTGGCTTGAACATTAGGAAGAACTTCCTGACTGTGAGAGCTGTTCAGCAGTGGAACTCTCTGCCCTGGAGTGTGGTGGAGGCTCCTTCTTTGGAGGCTTTTAAGCATAAGTTGGATGATCATCTGTCGGGGGTGCTTTGAATGCAATTTTCCTGCTTCTTGGCAGAATAGAGTTGGACTGGATGGTCCAACTCTATGAGTCTATGATTCTGTGCCAAAGAGTGCTGCTGCCTCACCAAATTGCATCTCTCATGATTCCATAATATTGAGTAGTTAAAGTGGGATAAAATTGCATTCATTCAATGCTAGTATAGATGCACCAAAGAGGGACTGAACTGGGAAGGAGAGGTATTTTGCATCTTGGGTGGTAAGCTTCCTCCAACAACTGCAAGAGTGAAGATTAATCATCTGAGGTTTGCTTGCTTGTTTCTTTTTTTGCATTAAGCAGGCAGATGTGGTTGTCTCATCCGAGCTAATTTTAAACGCGAAATAATAATATATGCAAATAAGCCAAGAGCCAAAGGAGCTGGGAAAGGAGCCGTGAGGGATGGTGGTGGCTGGCTTCACTCCTATCTGTTCCAAGACCCACACAGAGGCCCCTCTCTTTGCCAGGCCCACCTGGATCCAAGAATGCTTCTACACCAGGCATGGGCAAACTTGGGCCCTCCGGGTGTTTTGGACTTCAACTCCCACAATTCCTAACAGCCGGTAGGCTGTTAGGAATTGTGGGAGTTGAAGTCCAAAACACCCGGAGGGCCCAAGTTTGCCCATGCCTGGTGTAGAAGCATTCTTGGATCCAGGTGGGCCTGGCAAAGAGAGTTTGACAACATCTCATGAACCATCCAGTCCAACCCCCTGCTAATAAGCAGGAAAATTGCATTCAAAGCACCCCCGACAGATGGCCATCCAGCTTCTGTTTAAAAGCCTCCAAAAAAGGAGCCTCCACCACACTCCGGGGCAGAGAGTTCCACTGCTGAACAGCTCTCACAGTTAGGAAGTACTTTCAAACGTTCAGGTGGAATCCCCTTTCCTGTAATTTGAAGTTATTGTTCCACGTCCTAGTCTCCAGGGCAGAAGAAAACAAGCTTGCTTGGAAGGCCTTCCTTCCGATTAATACTGCAGAATGAATGTGTCTGGACACCACTTGAACAGCCATGGCTCTTTGCTATGGAATCTGGGAGCTGTGGTTTTACAAGCTCTTTAGCCTTCTCTGCCAAAGAATGATGGGGCCTCACCAAACTATGAATTTCATGATTGCATAGCATTGAGCCATAGCAGTTTAAAATGTATTCTCTGCCAAAGGGGCCTCACCAAACTACACGTCTCATGACTGCATAGCATTGAGCCATGGCAGTTAAAACTGGGGTCAAGCTGCATTCATTCTGCAGTGTTGAGAGGCATCCTGAGAAAGGAGGAGAGACAGAAGAGGAAGAAAAGAAGAGGAGGCAGAAAGTGGAGGAGGAAGAGAGAAAGAGAAGGAGAAAAAGAGAAGAGGAAGAGGAAGAAAAGAGGAGGAAGGGAAGATGAGGAAAAAGAAGGGGAAGAGGAGGAGAGAAAGAAAGAAAGAAAAGGAAGCAAAGAAAAAAAGTAGAAGAGAAGGAAGAAGAGGAGGAGGCAGAAAGGAAGAGGAGGAGAGGAAAAAGAGTAGAAAAAGGGAAGTGGAAATGAGAAGAGGAAAGGGGGCAAGGAAAGAAAATGAAGCAAAGAGAAAAAGAAGAAGAGGAGAAGAAGAAGAGGAGGCAGAAAGGAAGAGGAGGAGAGGAAAAGGAGTAGAAAAAGACAAGAAGAGTATGAGAAAAGGAGAAGGGGAAAAAAGAAAAGGAAGCAAAAAAGAAGAGAAGAAGAGAAGGAAGAAGAGAAGGAGAGGAAGAGGAGAAGGGGAGAAAAAAGTGGAGAAGAAGAGAAGATGAGCAGAATGAGAAGACGAGAAGAGGAAGCAGAGGGAAAGAAAGAAAGAAAGAAAGAAAGAAAGAAAGAAAGAAAGAAAGGGAAGCAAAGAGGAAAAAGAAGAAAAGGAAGAAGAGGTAGAGAGTAGATGAGAAAAGGAAAAGAGGAAGAGCAGAGAAAGAAAGAAAGAAGCAAAGAGGTCTATGAGAAGAAGAGAAGGAAGAAGAAGAAGCTGAGAGAAAGAGGAGAAGGAGAGGAAAAGGAGAAGGAGAAGAAGAGGAAGAAGAAAGGAGGTTAAAGGGAAGAGGAGGAAGAAAAAGGGAAGAGGAGGAGAGAAAGAAAGAAAAGGAAGCATATCTGAAAAGGAGAAGAAGAGAAAATAGAAGAAGAGGAGACAGAGAGGAAGAGGAGGAGAGGAAGAAGAGAAAAAGAGAAGAAGAGGAGGATGAGAAGAGGAAAGGGGGAAGAGGAGGGAAAGAAAGAATGAATGGAAAGGAAGCAAAGAGGAAGAGGAGAAGAAGAGATGGAAGAAGAGGAGGCAGAGAGTTAGAGGAGAAGGGGAGGAAGAAGAGGAGGAAAAGAGAAGAGGAGGAAGAAAAGAGGGGAAAGGAGGAAGAAAGGATGAGGAGAAGAGGAGAGGAAGAGAAGAAGATGATGAGAGGGAAAGAAATAATGAATGAAAAGGAAGCAAAGAGGAAGAGGAGAAGAAGAGATGGAAGAAGAGGAGGCAGAGAGGAAGAGAAGGGGAGAAAGAAGAGGAGGAAAAGAGGAAGAAGAAAAGAGGGGAAAGGAGGGAGAAGAAAGGAAGAGAAGAGGAAAGGAAGAGGAAGAGAAGAAAGCAGAGGAGAAAGAGAGAAAGCAGAGAAGGAGGAGAGGAGGTGGAGGAAGCTGTGTCTACTTCCAAGCCCTCCTGGGGTCCGGATTTTGGGGGCAAACACACCCCTCTTAATGGAAGCAAGGGTCCATCCTCCTCTGCTCCTTCCAAAGCCCAACTTTAGAGGGGCTCCCTCACGCCCACCCCAAAACAGAAGGGAGAGGCCTCTTCCAAGGCTTGGGGAGGGGGCTCACCTCCCCATTTCATTCTAGGTCCCATCGTCCACCACTCCGTTTGAGAAGCATCTGCTTTCGCGTACGGAGCACTTCTAAACCGGTTGTGATGCCAGTCTACATTCCGAGCCCAGCCTTGCTCCAAGAGACTGGAACGAGGCTGCCTTTCCTTCCTCCCTGAGGTCCCCCCGCAGCAATAATCGCCTGCCCCTTCCTCCTTACCTGGTGCAGCCGGAGCCAGACCTCGGAGCAGTCCAAAATCAGGATGCCGGGGGGAGAGGCGCGGGTCCTCCTGATACTGTTGTTCTCAATTTAGCTCCGCCGCTCGCCACGATTGGGAGAGCAGGGAGTGGAAGGGGGCGGGAGGAGAGCTCTGATTGGCCGCCCGAAGTTCTTTTCTCCCGCCCCGTCCCCAGGCAGGCCCCGCCCACTCCCCTCGCCTAGGCTTTTTGGAGAAGACGCGGGCGAATCCCGCTTGGCCCTTCTCCGCTGTTCATTCAAAAGGAGGCAGACCCGCCCCCTCATTTGAATAGAGGGCGTGGCCACGCTGCTTCGAAGGTGGGCGTGGCAGAAGGGGTTCCCATCAGTGGGCGGGGATATTCTCTTTGAGTGACAGGTCAGGGAGGGGATTCCCCAAGAGCTGAATGAATGAATAAATGAATGGAGGTCAAGCTCTAGCAGGGATGCATCTACGCTGTAGGATTAACGCACTTTTGACACCACCTTAGCTCTCATAGTTCAATGTTATGGGATCATGGGATCTGTGTTTTGATGAGGCACCTGCAGTGAAGGCTAAAGACCTTGTAAAACTACAACTCCCAGGATTCCATAGCATTAAACCATGGCAGTTTGAAGTGGTGTCAAACTGCATTAATTCTACAGTGTAGATGCAGAATTAATCCAGGTGTAGATCCAGGTTAAATACCTGTTATCTGAAAGTACTTGGATTTTGGAGTTTCTCAGATTGTGTATTTGCATATATGTACATATGTTGCAAATGAAATATAGATGCAGAATTAATCCAGGTGTAGATCCAGGTTAAGTATCCGTTATCTGAAAATACTTGCATACTGGAGTTTTTCAGATTGCGTATTTGCATATATATACATATATTTTCAGATTGTGTATTTGCATATATGTACATATATGCAAATGTAGTGTAGATGCAGAATTAATCCAGGTGTAGATCCAAGTTAAGTATCCGTTATCTGAAAACACTTAGATTTTGGAGTTTTTCATATTGCATATTTGCATATATGTACATATATGCAAATGCAGTGTAAATGCAGAATTAATCCAGGTATAGATCCAGGTTAAGCATCCGTTATCTGAATAGACTTGGATTTTGGAGTTTTTCAGATTGTGTATTTGCATATCTGTACATATATGTAAATGCAGTGTATATGCAGAATTAATCCAGGTTTAGATCCAGGTTAAGTATCCGTTATCTGAAAAGACTTGGATTTTGGAGTTTTTCAGATTGCGTATTTGCATATATGTACATATATGCAAATGAAGTATAGATGCAGAATTAATCCAGGTGTAGATCCAGGTTAAGTATCCATTATCTGAAAATACTTGGACTTTGGAGTTTTTCAGATTGCATATTTGCATATATGTACATATATGCAAATGCAGTGTAGATGCAGAATTAATCCAGGTTTAGATCCAGGTTAAGTATCTGTTATCTGAAAAGACTTGGATTTTGGAGTTTTTCAGATTGTGAATTTTGGAGCTTAGATGCAGAATTAATCCAGGTGTAGATCCAGGTTAAGTATCCATTATCTGAAAATACTTGGATTTTGGAGTTTTTCAGATTGTGCCATTCAGGAATGCACAATTCAATCCACAAACTCAGCAGCACCAAAGCAAGGCCAGAAGAAACTGTGAAGAAGCGCGGCCTTTCTTTCCTTCGCCTCTTTTAATAATCATTACCAGAATATACAAGCACAGCGGGAGCGAGCTAGGAACGGCTTAAGGATTTAATTTTACTGTTTAGCATTCAGGGCGGAATAGATGATGACACTCACCTCGTTTGAAAGATTGCCTCGTGGCGCAGGTATGATTAAATCCGCAGGGCAAACCGCAGGGATCGCAAGCCCTTGGAGCTGGGCACCCGATCCTCCTTTCTCGGCCTCAGGTTGGCTAGTGCACTAACTTGTTGTCAAAGGCTTTCATGCTCAGAATCACTGAGTTGCTGTGAGTTTTTTTGGGCTGTATGGCCAAGTTCCAGTAGCGTTCTCTCCTGACGTTTTGCCTGCATCTGCTAGCATCTTCATAGGTTCCGTTGGCAGTGAAGCATGTGAAATGTGTGTATATATACATTGATGAGGCACCTCCATATATCTGTGAAATTTGAAGATGCCGTTAGCCACAGATGCAGGCAAAATGTCAGGAGAGAATGCTACTGGAACATGTCTGTACAGCCCAAAAAACTCTCAGCAACCCAATACTAACTTGGCCAGAACTTGTTCTGCTTTATTCAGTACATAGAAGAGTCTTGAACAGGGCTGGGCTAACTTTGGCCCTTTGGGTGTTTGGACTTAAACTCCCACAATTCCTAACAGCCGGTATCAACATCTTTTTTGTGGAATCAACATCTTTTTTTATGGTCTTTGGTGACCCCTCTGACACCCCTCATTACCCCCTCAGGGATCCAGGCCCCCAGGTTGAGAAACTTTGTTTTAAAGGGTTTTGTTGACATTAAATGTTAGTGAAATGGACTTTAATTTGAAAAGAAGTGAAAACTAAAAGCTATTCCTTGTCTATTGTCTGCTAATTTGAAAGGTTTTTATTGAATGATTGCATAAAATTCTGCCTTCGCAGGTCTTTCTGACATCACATAGGTCAAAGGATAGAGATCCCATTGCCTCACCCAAGCTGTGCAATACAGTGAGACAAACTCCGTCAGCTGGCACCATTGTTGCATTGAGAAGGGGAAGAGGAATAAATGAGGGTGAGAAATGATATCTGAATGACGCAACTTGACTTATTAACACACTGCTGGAGCCCCCAGTGGCTCAATGGGTTAAATCCTTATGCCGGCAGGACTGAAGACCAACAGGTTGCAGGTTTGGATCCGGGGACAGCGCAGATGAGCTCCCTCTGTTATCTCCAGCTCTCCATGCGGGGACATGAGAAAAGCCTCTCACAAGGATGGTAAAAACATCAAAACATCCGGCTGTCCCCTGGGCAACGTTCTTGCAGACGGCCAATTCTCTCACACCAGAAGCAACTTGCAGTTTCTCAAGTCGCTCCTGACATGGAAAAAAAAACCCACGCTGCTTTAATGTATGAAGGAGGAATGGATTTCTAATCTGTTTCAACCTGGTTGAAAGCAGTCGTGATAGCCAGGTTTAAGTATTTGAAAGGATGTCAGACTGAGGAAGGGGCAAAGCTTGTTTTCTGCTGTTTTAGAGACTCGGACATTAATTATTTATTATTTATTATTATTATTATTAAACTTTATTTGTACCCCGCTAGCATCTCCCGAAGGACTCGATGCGGCTTACAAAGGCCAAGGCCTCAATACACAACATAACAATACACCTAAAGCAAATTAAAAACAATTAAAGCAATATTAAAACAACAAAACAACAAGCAATAAACAATACACCAAAACACAATAAAACTGGGCTGGGCCAGAGTAAAAGGTACAGGATTAAAAGTGCTCATGTGACAGGTGATATGTAAGGACATGGAGCAATGGATTTAAATTGTAAGAAAAGGCATTCCGCCTGAATTCTAGGAATAATTGTGGGAGTAGAAGTCCAAAACACCCGGAATAATTTTCTCATAGTTAGAGCTGTTTGACAGTGGACTATGCTGACTGGGAATGTGATGGAGTCTCCTTCCCTGGAGAATTTAAAGCAAAGGCTGGATGGCCATCAGCCAGAAGTGCTTTGATTGTGTGTTCCTGCCTGGCATAACGGGGCTGTTCTGGATGGCCCTTGGGGTCTCTTCCAACTCTGTGATTCCATGATTCTAACTAGAAGCAAGATATCTTCAATCAGAAGTAAGCAGTGAAGATCATGATGATGCGATGTGCTTTAATGAGCACATATGCTTGGAAACCTTCCTAAGCAGTGCTCCTTCGTTGCCACTTTGCGTGGCCACAGTTCTATCTAGAACAGCCTTAAATAAAGTGTTCTTTCTCCACTATAAATAATCTTCTTGGGGTTCCTCCCACATCCCTCCATATAGCCCTGTCAGGCATCAGAAGTTCCCTTTAGTTTAGCAGATATTGATGATGCGCTCATTAGCCAGTGGTCTCCTTGAGGAATAGGAACAGTGGCATCAACTGAACTGCATTCAAGTGCATTGAGATGTTAAATGTTGAAAGAGCAGATGGAGGACGATCGTAACTTAAAACAGTTGCATCATGCAATAATGTGTTTTCCATGCCAGGTACTAATTCTGGATGCTAATAAGTAGAAAATGAAAGTGTGCCTCCAGCAATATATGGTTCTCAGGCTAGTTTTTGGCACTGCAGACATTCAGCATGGAAATTAACGTGCATCCTATTGCATGGTTCCACTCTCACCATGACGAAATCTATATGGGTTGATGATTTCTTATTTTAGCCAATTGCCAATATATTTATTTAGTCCTTTAAAACTCTCACCAAAGAGTCATTACAGAATTTAGAAGAGCAGAAAGATACATGCATAAATCTTTACAGCAGTGTTTCACGACCTTCCTAATGCTGTGACCCCTTAATACAGTTCCTCATGTTGTGGTGACCCCCAACCATAAAATTATTTTGTTGTTTTTCCAAAACTGTAATTTTGCTACTGTTATTTTGCTACTGTTATGAATCGTAATGTCAATATCTGATATGCAGGATGTATTTTCATTCACTGGACCAAATTTGGCACAAATACCCAATACACCCAAATTTGAATACTGGTGAGGTTGGGGAAGGGGATTGATTTTGTCAATTGGGAGTTGTAGTTGTTGGGATTTATAGTTCACCTACAATTAAAGAGCATTCTGAACTCCACCAGCGATGGAATGGAACCAAACTTGGCATACTGAACTCGCACGACCAACAAAAAATACTTGGTGGGCATTGACTTTAAGTTTTGGAGTTGTAGTTCATCTACTTCATCTTCATCTTGATGAACTACTTTGGCCACATAATGAGAAGACAGGAAAGCTTGGAGAAGACAATGATGCTGGTGAAAATGGAAGGAAAAAGAAGAGGGACAGACCAAGGGCAAGATTGATGGATGGTATCCTTGAAGTGATTGGCTTGACTTTGAAGGAACTGGGGGTGGCCACGGCCGACAGGGAGCTCTGGTGTGACCTGGTCCATGAGGTCACAAAGATTTGGAAGCAACTGAATGAATAAACAACAAGTTCATCTACATCCAGAAAGCACTGTGGATTCAAATAATGACAGATCTGGATCAAACTTGGCACAAATACTCAATATACCCAAATATGAACACTGGTGGAGTTTGGGAAAAATAGACCTTGACATTTGAGAGTTGTAGTTGATGGGATTTATAGTTTACCTACTGTCAAAGAGCATTTTGAACCCCACCAATGATAGAATTGGGCCAAACTTCCCACATAGATCCCCCATAATCAATAGAAAATACTGTGTTTTCTAATGGTCTTTGGTGACCCACTGACACCCCCACACAACCCCTCCCAGGGGTCCTGACCCCCAGGTTGTGAAACACTGCTTTACAGGTAGATCCACATGTTAATTGTATGATGTAACCCAATGCCTTAATTCAAGTCTTGTGCAATTCAACATGTAGATAAATGCACAATGGAATGATAGTGCAACAAAGGAGTACTATTATTTACATCAGCAGAGAAGACAGATACAAAGAATACATATTAGCATGTTACCACAACAGCATTTGGAAGTTTGCTTTGGATTGAATGTGAACACTGTGCATTAGGCAAACATGTCCAACCATTTTTGTGGCAACTCTATGCTGAATCCATCAACAGGATTGCAGTCAATATGTCCCTTGACTTCTCAG
The DNA here is from genome assembly GCF_025583915.1 of Anolis sagrei ordinatus. Lineage (NCBI taxonomy): Eukaryota > Metazoa > Chordata > Lepidosauria > Squamata > Anolidae > Anolis > Anolis sagrei. The sequence goes on from NW_026845477.1 coordinate 22,971,831, forward strand.
TGCTGGCCCTGTTACTAAGGTTTCTGTGTAACACTAAAAGTACCACTGCCCTCCATATTTAAGGGTTTTAATTTTGTGGATTTGATTATGTTGCATAATTAAAAGGTTCTACATGCAGCAACTCCTTCTCAGCAGAAGCTCTCCCTCTCCGGTTTAAGAAGCAGACAAACATCAATTGTCCTTGTAGCAGAAAAACGACATTATACAAAAGAATATTTACAATACAGGAACTCTTCTCAAGGCTTTCTGCCTGCAACTCCCAAGCAGTTGAAGTCTTCTTGCTTGCAAAAGTTTTCTCCTTCTTCTTCAGGAACTTTGCAGCTTTCTCTTAAATGCACTCCTCCATCATCAACCCTCAAACAACGTAGAAGCTTTGTACTCCTTTAGTACTTTTACAAATACTCTCCCTTGGCTGCAAATTACATAAGATTAACCAGGTGGATTGATTGTCATTACTTACAGCATGCTTGGGTCTGATTCTTACATTTACTTACATTCACTTAAGAAATTACATACTTATTCTAGAGATTTAAGGAATCTCTAGAATTAGCGGTTCCCAACCTTTTTTGACCAGGAACCACTTAACCAGGGACCACTCTCCAACACCAGGAGCCCCCGGTAGTGCAACAGGTTAAACCACTGAGCTGAACTTGCTGACTGAAAGGTTGCCAGTTTGAATCCAGGGAGTGGGGTGAGCTCTCTCTGTTAGGCCCAGCTTCTGCCAACCTAGCAGGTCGAAAACATGTTGTTACCTTCAGCAGGAAGGTATTAATGCTCCATGTAGTCATGCCAGACACATGACCTTGGAGGTGTCTACACACAAGCCAGCTCTTCAGCTTAGAAATGAAGATAAGCATCACCCCCCAGAGTCGGACATGACGAGACTTAATGTCAAGGGGAATTGTTTCTAAGGACAGCAGCCCTGCTAGGTCTTTTTGCCAAGAATAATAACAATACTGAGCCCTATGGAGTCCCGCAAGGTACAGTATTGTCCCCATGTTATTTAGCTTCTACATGAAGCTTCTGGAAGAAATCATCCGGAGTTTTGGAGTTCAATGTCATCTGTATGCTGATGACATTCAACTCTATTACTCCTTTCCACCTGCTGCTAAGGAGGCTGTTCAGGTCCTGAACCAGTGCTTGGAAGCTGTGACGGTCTGGATAAGGGCGAACAAATTGAAACTGAACCCAAACAAGACAGCGGTACTCTTGGTCAGTCGCAAGGCCGAACAGGGTATAGGGTTACAGCCTGTGCTGGATGGGGTTACACTCCCCCTGAAGACATGGGTTCGCAGCTTGGGGGTTCTCCTGGATTACTCACTAAGCCTGGAACCCCAGGTTTCAGCGGTGGCTTGGGGGACTTTTGCGCAATTAAAACTTGTATACCAGTTGCGCCTGTATCTTGGGAAGTCAGACTTGGCCACGGTAGTCCACGCTCCGGTTACATCCTGAATAGACAAGTGCAATGCACTCTACATGGGGTTGCCTTTGAAGACTGTTTGGAAGCTTCAATTGGTCTAACAGGCAGCAGCCAGATTGCTCACTGGAGTGGGGTACAGGGAGCACACAACTCCCCTGTAAAGCCAGCTCCGCTGGCTGACAATTTGCTACCGAGCACAAAGTACTGGCTTTAGCTTATAAAGCCCTAAACTGTTCCGGCCCAACTTACCTGTCTGAAGGTATCTCCTCCTAGGAACCATCTCGGAGGTTAAGATCGCCTGAGGAGATCCTGCTCTTGGTTCCACCTGCATCGCAGGTGCAACTGGTAGGGATGAGAGACAAGACCTTCTCAGTGGTGGCCCCTTTTCTGTGGATCTCCCTCCCCAATGAAATTAGATCAGCACCCTTCTCTCTTGACCTTCAGCAAAAAAAGATAAGATGTGGCTTTGGGACCAAGTTTTTGACAAATAAGTGGAACAGTGTAATTAAGTGACTACGAATTAATATGTTGATAAATGGAACGAGCCTGGAGTATGTTTTTGATGATGTGATTTTAATTGATGTTTTAATAATTTCAGTTTTGATTGTTTGGTTTTAACTGTAATTGTGTATTGATACATGTATGTTTGGCATCAAATTGCTGCCTGTTGTAAGGCTGGGAGCACGAAACCCAACTGGCAACTGATCTGGACCAAACTTGGCACACAGAGCCAACACGTCCAACTGTGAATACAGACAGGTTTTCGGGGTGATTGCCCTTGGAAACTCAGAGCTGTAGTTCAGTCTTATCCAGAGAGAACTGCAGCCAGACAATGATGTACCTGGGCCAAACTTGGCGCACAGACCCAAAATGGCCAACTTTGAATACTGGCAAAGTTTGGGGAGGATTGACCCATGATTTTGGAAATTGTTTTTCACCCACACCAAACTGAGAATACTTAACACCCAAAAACAAAAAAAAATGCCTTTCTCAAATAACGTGGGCACCACTGGGTCCCCAAGCTAGTAAATAAATAAATAAATAAATAACAAAAATAATAGTCATGACTTCCAGTTAATTTCTAGAAATGCTTGGGTAGCAGATTATAGTTGTTTTCGTATGGAAGTTTTGCCACTGGCTTTAAGAGGAACAAAATCTGGTTATATAGTGCTAAACAGAATGCAATACACAGCTTCAGTCCACCGTCATTTTCCTGCAGTCGTTTAAAAGTCAATAATTTTCAAATCTATCCACAAAGAACACATTGAACCTGACACATTCTGCATGAGTAATGGATTTGAGTCACACAGATGTCAAGGAAGCACAACCTTTCTCTAGTTATTTGGTTATGTCAAGCCAAGATCTCTCTCTCCCTCTCCTCTCATCTTCCAGATTAATGTGATTTAATGATGAACATTTAATTTTTGCAAGGGTCCATCAGGGTCGCAGGGACCTGCAAAATGGCAACTGAAATTAAACAGCCTGCAATGTGACCAGAGAAGGGGTTTGCCACTGGCTGGGAAAGGTTTCCAGGAGGTTTTTGTCTTATAAGAAATGTTCTCGAAGTCTATCAATAGAGTTAGCTGTAGATCAACAAGAAGGAGAATTCTGCAGCCCTGAAAAATGTTGAGGTGTGATTTTTTCAGGCTGTATGGCCATGTTCCAGTAGCATTCTCTCCTAACATTTTGCCTGCCTCTGCAGTAAGCATCCTCAGAGGTTCTGTTGGCAGTGAAGCAAGTGAAGTGTATTTATACCTGTGGAATGTTTAGGGTGGGAAAAAGAACCCAAATGCTGTTGTATTCCTTCAAGTTGTTTCAGACTTATGGCAATCCTAAGGCAAACTAATCATGTGATTTTCTTGGCAATATTTGCTCAGAAAGGGGTTGGAAGCCAATTTGGGTCATTCCTAGTTTGTGGAAGACTAATTCGCTTCCCTCTGTTTTCATAAAGGTGTAGAGAACCTCTATCCTGCATGCAAAAAGGTTGCTGAACTATAGTTCCTGTCAGCCCAACATCTAGAGAAGGTATGGGCAAACCCAGGTCCGGAGGCCAGATGCAGCCCCTTGAGTTCTTTTCTCAGGACCTCCTCTCTCTCACCATCCTATCCTTCCTTCCTTCCTCCTTCCTTCCTTCCTTCCTTCCTTCCTTCCCTTCCTCTCTCCTTCCCTCTCTCTTCCTTTCCTCCCTTTCTTCCTCCACCACCTTTTCTTCATCGCTCATCTGTTTCTCTCCCTTCTTTTCTTCCTTCTTCCTTCCTTCCTTCCTTCCTTCCTTCCTTCCTTCCTTCCTTCCTTCCTTCCTTCCTTCCTCCTTCCTTCCCTTTTGCCTTTCCTTCCTCCCTTCTTGCATTCCTCCCTCCATTCCCTTCTACCCTTCCATCCTTCTCTTCCTCCCTTTCTTATTTCCTTCTTTGATTCTCTTTTTCCTTCTTCTTTTCCTCCTGGGGGATGTTTAGTTGGGAGAAGAGAAGGTAGAGAGGGAACATGAGAACCAGGTTTCAAGATTTGAAAGGGTGTCCCATTGAGGAGGAGGGAGGGGGGAAACTGACTTTCTGCTGCTCTAGAGACCAGGGCACAGGGGCGCAATGGGTTCAAATGGCAGGGAAAGGGAGTCAACTGAAAAGATTAGGAAGAGTGGCAAAGGCTGCCTCGGAGTGTGGTAGAGTCTCCTTCTCTGGAGGCTTTTCCGGGAATGCTTTGATTCTGCCTTCTTGCATGGCAGGGGGTTGGACTGGATGGCCCTTGGGGGTCTCTTCCAGCTCTAGGAGTCTAGGCTTCTATATCAGGAGTAAGCAATACAGGGTATAATGGATACACTTTTTCTCTCCCGTCCACCATCTCATCCTAAGGCCAACTCTTTTGGGATCCAAATGTTTCCTGTCTTTCCTTCACTTTCTGCCTCTGAAAGAGAAGAGGAAGGGGAGGAAAGGGCAGGGAGGGGGCTTTGGGAGAACCCCCACCCCCTCCCTTCCAGACAGCCCACCCTGCTCCAGCCCACCATGCAGCCCCCAAGTTAGAAAGCTTGCCCATGTCTGATCTAGAGGATTATAGTTTGCTCATCTCTGTATTAAATGTATACATTGATCCAGAGAAATAAGACATTTGGTAACTATGATATCTCCAATTTCATTTCTTTATAGCCACCTTGGCACCCTATATTGGGAGAAGGCGGAATAAAAATAAATAACATTTATCATTAAAACCTTTCCTTCCTTTTTTATCAGTGGCAGGATTGTGAACCTTCTCATATAGACAATCATATTATATACTATAGCGGTCCCTTGGTATCAGCTGAGGTTTGCTTTCAGGACCCTTGTGGATACACAAAATCCATGGATGCTCAAGTCCCGTGATATTCAACAGCATAGAGAAATGATGTCTCCTGTATCACATTGCAAAAACAATATTCTCTTTTGAGGTCTTAAGGATGGGAGTGTAATATATTCAAGCCATAAATGTTTGAATCCATGGATTTGGGTGTGTGTATGTGTCAGGAGTGACTTTAGAAACTTCAAGTTGCCTCTGGTGTGAGAGAATTGGCCATCTGCAAGGACGCTGCCTGGGGACAACCAGACGTTTGATGTTTTACCATCCTTGTGGAGGCTTCTTTCATGTCTCTGCATGGGAAGCTGGAGCTGATAGTTGGAGTTCAACCCACTCTCCCTGGATTCGAACCGCTGACCTATTGGTCAGCAGTTCTGCCAGCACAAGGGCTTAAACCATAGCACCACCGGGGCTCTTATCCATTGATATAGGATGACTATACTATAACAAAAGAGCTCACTTCCACAGCTACGAAAGGCCCACTTATGTAGGTCCAAATACATTAATTGTAGCTTGACAACAAAATGCACTTTGAAATTGTGCTGAAGTTGGGAATGTAAGGTTCCTCCTTGAATAGTAGCTGCAGCAAGATAAAAGTTGAACTAGCTGAAGGCAGGAAGCTTGGAAAAATAGGTCTGGGGATAAACATTTGGTGTGTGTAGGTTGTTGACCAAACACGAGCTGCTGGCTTGGGCTTTCATTGGATTGTGGCATGCAAAAGTAGCAGCTTGATGACAGAACTTGATTTGCTTGTTATATTTTGCACCTTGCCAAGTGGGAAGTGTGAAAACATCCCGTGACAGCTGTGGAACTGGTGTGAGAAGAGAAGCTGGTTTATAATACCTTATCATTTAACATCGATTGCTCTCTCTCCCTCTCCGGTCAATGACAAAGACAAGGGCATTGTTTTGCGTTCTTGGAACGCCTTCAGATCAGGCCAAGAGTTTCCAAACAATCCGTGACAAAAGCTCCTGGTTAAGAACAAAATATCGCAAAAGACTCCAGGGCAAACAGAAATCACAGAATAGATGCAGCTGCATGTTACAAATGCTTGATCCTATGAAAGGATCTGTTTTTAATTCAGAACATTTACTCTTTTTTTAAAAAAAATCCACTTTTTGTATGAAGATTTCAGGATGCATATTCTGCAGGTGAAAAAGCTTATAATGTGCTCATCTACAATACAGTATCAGCTATGGTTTGGTTCCAGGAGACCTTTGGATACTGAATCCATGGATGCAGAATCTATGGATACAAAGGGGCAACTCCATTATGAAAAAGTGGGGTCTACACCAGATGCCTTTTGCCACAATACAGACATTCATGTAAAATCCTTTCTGTGCAAATGAGTCCCTACTCTGAACTGGTACCCACAAAGAAAGGCTAATTCCACATACTGTATATACTCGAGTATAAGCCTAGTTTTTCATCCTTTTTTAGGCTGAAAAAGTCCCCCTCGGCTTATACTCAGGTGAGGGTCCTAGCAGGAAGGTGTTAGACTGAAAGTAGGGCTTCTTTCAGCCCCATGCTTTCCTGCCTGGGCCCTCACCTCTTCGCACAGCAACCCAGCTCTTCCTCTCTCATCCTCTCTCGCACAGCACACACCTTCCCCTCCTCCTCACTTGGTGCAGCATGCACCTTCCTCTCCTCCTCTCTAGGCGCAGAGTGTGCCTTCCTCTCCTCCTCTCTTGGTGCAGCATGCACTTCCTCTCCTCCTCTATAGGTGCAGCACACACCTTCCTCTCCTCCTCTCTTGGCACAGTGTGTACCTTCTCCTCCTCCTTTCTTAGCGCAGCACACACCTTTCTCTCCTCCTCTCTAGGCGCAGCATGCGCCTTCCTCTCCTTCTCTCTTGGTGCAGCACGTGCCTTCCTCTTCTCCTCTCCAGGCACAGCATGCGCCTTCCCTTCCTTCTCTCTTGGCGCAGCACACATCTTCCTTTCCTCTCTTGCACAGCACACACCTTCCTCTCTGCTCTTGATGCTGCACATGCCTCCTTCTCCTCTCTCAGCACAGCAAGCGCCTTCCTCTCCTTCTCTCTCGGTGCAGCATGTGCCTTCCTCTTCTCCCCTCTTGGTGCAGTATGCACCTTCCTCTCCTCTCTCATGCAGCATGCAACTTCCTCTTCTCTCTCATGCAGCACACATCTTCCTCTCTGCTCTTGGTGCTGCGCATGCTTCCCTCTCCTCTCTCAGCACAGCACGCACCTTCTTCTCCTCCTCTCTTGGTGCAGTGCGTGCCTTCCTCTCCTCTCTCAGCACCAGTCTTTCCCACTTTTTCTTATTCACACACAACATTTCCCCCAAAATGCATAATTAAAATAAACTATGATTATTATTGGAAGGATATGAATGCACAGTTACATTGAGGAAGATTAGAATAATGATTTCATCAGAGTTGGGCAGGCTTATCTTAAATTGAAGTTTTATGTAAATATTCAAAAACATTTAACCTACTGATGTCTCTTTTAATGTAATTTTATTGGTATCTATTTTTATTTTGAAATTTACCAATAGCTGCTGCATTACCCACCCTACGCTTATATTCAAGTAAATAAGTTTTCCCAGTATTTTGTGGCAAAATTAGGTACCTTGGCTTATATTCGGGTCAGATTATACCTGAGTATATATGGCATATTATTCCTTCCTGGGTCACAGTTTATCTCTGAATAGAAGATCTGAATTGGTTGCCCATAACAGTCAGATTATACTTGAGTACATATGGTATATTATTCCTTCCTGGGTCACAGTTCATCTCCGAATAGAAGATCTGAATTGGTTGCCCATAATGCAGTGAGTACTGTGCAAAACAAATAAGGCAAATTTACCCAAATTAATTTGGGGATCGCAGAAATGCCACATCCAGTTTCCAGGCATTTTGCCTTCTTAGCCAAGGGACCCAATGACATCTGCTTTGGAATTTATCGGGAATTCTTGCAGCAGAGAAAAACAGTCTGTCCCATCTTAGAGTCTTCCAGATATATTGGACTACAACTCCTACTATACAAAGGGGCTTTAATAGCCCTGCTGCCTTTGGATAACAGTATTGGCAGTCCAGTCTAATTGGAAGGCATCAGGTTGCATCAGACTATCTGCCCATGTAGCAACATAATACAAGAATGAGGCAGCCAAGCAGACTATATCACTTAATATCAGTAGGAAATATTAGTTTAATGCTACCACATTTAAGTAATGAATAATTGGAAGTATAAATCCGGTCCATCAGTGAGATTAGCTCAGCCTGTGGTATGCTATGTGGGTTTTTTGTTTGCAGGGATTTTGTTATATAAAAAGCCATTGTTTAAAAGTGGCCCCTGGTCCCTCCTTCCCTCGCTTTGTTATTATCGGACTTATTTTGCTATTTAGACATTCAAAACATACATTAAAATCAATATGCAGAGAAGGGAGCGTACGATCCCACCTCTCCATCACAGCTTTCTTCTCACAAAGAATGACAATCTGATGAAGGAAGTCTGTACTGTGTACAGTGTTCCCAGGTTTTCAAAATAGCAATAAGGTACAATCAATATGCGTGACGCGCACAGTAGACTGTCAAAAAGTAGCTATTAACAAGTCTGTGTTCCACTTAAATGCCAAAGGAAAGTATTGACTTCATTTCACTTAGCACTTGCGTGCCTTCAAGTCTTATCTGGTTTATGGTGGCCCTAAGCAAATCTGTCATGAAGTTTTCTATATAACATCAGGTGATACTCCAGGAAACCAATATTCCCAATCTCATAATGGAGCTGGATATGGAGGGTACTGTTTTATTCAGAGTTCCCTGTCTGTATTCAGTGGTCACCATGAAGCTGACCATAGCAGTCTCAATTTAGTGTACTACTCTGAAAATGAATTGCAATGTGTCTAGGTGACTTGCATACAAGATAAACATGTATTGTTACTGAAATCCTGGAATTGAACTGAGAAGAGACAAATTAAGAAAATTCAGACATGCTTACCTTAACCTTGGTCCAGCCTGTCCTTTGGCCTAATTTATCTCTAAAGTATTGCTGGAAGGATCACACTTGTGAAGTTTTGGTTCTGCCTTCCTCTCCTTTACTTCCGTTCCCCCTGTTTATAGGCCTTCCCAATAGTGTAGAGATCTTCCTTTTGTACTGGTTTTTGGTTGGAGCTTAAAACACCTTCAGAGGCCAGTCTTAGTTGGTCTATTCCTTTTCCCTGCACAGAGCTCTTTGCTGGACTCCTCCCTCTTTCTGCTACAGAGCCTTAGAGGTCTGGATATTGTCTGGAATCCTAGGCCTAGCAATCCAAACAGGCATTCTTAGCATCTTCTGCTGCTGCTGCTGCTGTATTTAGCAGTATTTTATACCAGCAGTCCAAAGGACAACAGAAGCTTTTGCACAGCCTAAGCTTCACAGGAAAGAAGATTTAGGCAGTTTATAACCATCGCTTTGCACCAGAAACAAAGGAGACTTTCAAAGACCCCAGAAAGATGCCTGCAACCAGCAAGTTCTCCTTTTGTAATGTATTGTTTAAGTTATCCTATGATAGTCCCGGGCAGAGTTGTTTCAGTAAACTCATTTGGTTATCTTTTCACCTTGCCTAAAGTGCCTCTGTCTGCTAAGGGTCTTAATCTTAACAGAAGATATCAGATGGCCCCCAAGTAAAGCCAGACAATATAGTTTTCCCAAAGGCTCGGGTGTGCCATCATAACACTTCTCTTCCCTTACTGACTGTCTTAGTAATGTAGTTCAGATAGGCTTCTGACAAACCCAGTGGTCCCCTGGAACTAAGTTTGAATAGCATTTTTGTAAAATGGGGGTAGGTGACATGTGTTAGGTATGTGCCCAGACAACAATAGTCTACAAGACTCATAATTGTGCCAGATGGGGCTGAAGATAGTAGGAGTCAAACAACATCTGGAAAGCCACAAGTTCTTCATCCTGCTCCAGGGGAAAGAAGCAAATTTATCAACCTAACAGAATAAGGAGGTTCTTTACATATGCCGTCTTAGCTGACACCTTTCAGACCATAATAGGATTTAGGAGTCCCTTGACATTAGAAGATGTATGATGGAACACCAGTGTGGCTAACCATTAAGGACGTCTTAGTCTAAATGAACATGAATCACTGATGACTGATGAAGCCTCTGGTGCAGACACAAAGAGAACCGCCAGGCTGTTATCATAAAGACCTAAAACTTTTGAAGTTAAAAGATACATGGTCCTGGAATATTATTTTTTACTACTATTCCTTCAGTGCATAAAATAGTAAATGTGATGGACACTTCAAACAGCTAAAGGTTTTAAGGTGGCTTTGATTCTTAGTACAATCCTGTGAATGTTAGTAGAGTTCATCACTTATATATTTACTTCCAAATTATGAGCTGTCTGCTACATGCAGTAGAAAATTCAAAACCATTTTGTGTTAGCCAACATACCCTCCATAATTTCAGCATTTCACAATGAATTCCTCTTACACATTTTCTCATTAGGTGCTCCTGAATACAGCTACCACTCTGAAATGAATAATACTAAAACTAGATTATATCATAATGCCAATTGGGTTAAGATTCAGTGGAAATTCAGTTTACATATTGAATATCGAACAAAAATGCTGGAATGACATTCAGCTGGATTACTTTAAAAGTCCATTAATCAAATGAATGAACTTGTTTAAAAGTTCGTTACTCAAATTAATGAAATCAATAAATAGTTTTCTAAGCTCTACAGAGAAACTCACAGGAAAACATCAGCAAGCGAGAGTCCAAAAGTGGCAGGCTAAAACCCGGAACCTCAATCAATGGCTGATACCGAATGAGGGACTCCCTCCTGGGCACAAGAAGACTGGGCAACTTGGAAGGTGCTGAACAGGCTGCACTCTGGCACCACAAGCTGCAGAGCTAACCTTAAGAAATTAGGCCACAAAGTGGGGTCCATGACATGCGAGTGTGGAGAATTGCAAACCACAGACCACTTACTAGAATGCAGTCAGAGCCCTGCCACATGCACAATGGAAGACCATCTTATAGCAATACTAGAGGCACTCCAAGTGGCCAGCTACTGGTCAAAGGACATTTAGTATAATGCCAAGTTCTTAAACTTTGTCTTTTTTAAATACATTACAAATGTAACCTCGGTTTGCTTCTGTTACAATAAATAAACAAATGAACTAGTTATGAGAAAAAGACTTTTCACATATATATATAACTTTTATAAAATATAAAAAGGAGAAGGAGGAAATGAAAGGGGGCGAGAAATGCATTTGGTGCAATTGTAGACCAGGCTATGCATTCATATAAAAGGTAAAGTGGGGGGGTGGGTGCTCATCTCCATTTCTAAGCCGAAGAGCTGCCGTTGTCCGTAGACACCTACAAGGTCATGTGGCCAGCATAACTGCCTGGAGCACCGTTACCTTCCCACCAAGGAAGGTATCTATTGATCTACTCACATTTAGAATCCTAGAGTTGGAAGAGATCTCATGGGCCATCCAGTACAACCCTCTGCCAAGAAGCAGGAATATTGCATTCAAATCACCCCCGACATATGGCCATCCAGCCTCTGTTTAAAAGCTTCCAAAGAAGGAGCCTCCACCACACTCCGGGGCAGAGCGTTCCATTGTTGAACGGCTCTCACAGTCAGGAAGTTCTTCCTCATGTTCAGATGGAATCTCCTTTCTTGTAGTTTGAAGCCATTGTTCCGCGTCCTAGTCTCCAAGGAAGCAGAAAACAAGCTTGCTCCCTCCTCCCTGTGGCTTCCTCCACATATTTATACATGGCTATCATATCTCTTCTCAGCCTTCACTGTTTAAAATCTTAAAAGATGATGCTGTCAAGGTGATGCCTGCCATTTGCCAGCAAATATGGAAAACACAAGAATGGCCATCAGACTGGAAAAAATCAACTTATATCCCCATACCAAAAAAGGGAAATGCGAAAGACTGCTCAAACTTCCGTACAGTGGCCCTTATTTCTCATGCCAGTAAGGTAATGCTCAAGATCCTGCAAGGAAGACTCCAGCAATACATGGAGCGAGAGTTGCCAGATGTTCAAGCTGGGTTTAGAAAAGGCAGAGGAACGAGAGACCAGATTGCCAAGATCCGCTGGATAATGGAGAAAGGCAGGGAGTTTCAGAAAAACATCTACTTCTGCTTCATTGACTCTTCTAAAGCCTTTGACTGTGTGGATCATAATAAATTGTGGCAAGTTCTTGGTGGGATGGGCATCCCAAGCCACCTTGTCTCTCTCCTGAGGAATCTGTCCAAGGACCAAGTAGCAACAGTCAGAACTGACCACGGAACAACAGACTGGTTCAAGATTGGGAAAGGCGTACGGCAAGGCTGCATCCTCTCACCCAACCTTTTTAACTTGTATGCAGAACACATCATGCGATGTGCGGGGCTTGATGAATGCAAAGCTGGGTGAAAATTGCTGGAAGAAACATTAACAACCTCAGATATGCAGATGACACCACCCTGAGGGCCGAAAGCGAGGAGGAGCTGAGGAGCCTTCTAATCAAGGTGAAAGAAGAAAGCGCAAAAGCCGGGTTGCAGCTAAACGTCAAAAAAACCAAGATTATGGCAACAAGAATGATTGACAACTGGAAAATAGAGGGAAAAACCGTGGAGGCCGTGACAGACTTTGTATTTCTAGGTGCAAAGATTACTGCAGATGCAGACTGTAGCCAGGAAATCAGAAGACGCTTACTTCTTGGGAGGAGAGCAATGTCCAGTCTCGATAAAATAGTAAAGAGTAGAGACATCACACTGGCAACAAAGATCCGCCTAGTCAAAGCCATGGTATTCCCTGTAGTAACCTACGGATGTGAGAGCTGGACCTTAGGGAAGGCTGAGCGAAGGAAGATAGATGCTTTTGAACTGTGGTGTTGGAGGAAAGTTCTGAGAGTGCCTTGGACTGCGAGAAGATCCAACCAGTCCATCCTCCAGGAAATAAAGCCCGACTGCTCACTGGAGGGAAAGATACTAGAGACAAAGTTGAAGTACTTTGGTCACATCATGGGGAGACAGGAAAGCCTAGAGAAGACAATTATGCTGGGGAAAGTGGAAGGCAAAAGGAAGAGGGGCCGACCAAGGGCAAGATGGATGGATGGCATCCTTGAAGTGACTGGACTGACCTTGAGGGAGCTGGGGGTGGTAACGGCCGACAGGGAGCTCTGGCGTGGGCTGGTCCATGAGGTCACGAAGAGTCGGAGACGACTGAACGAATGAACAACAACAATCATATCTCCTCTCAGCCTTCTCTTCTTCAGGCTAAACATGCCCAGCTCCTTAAGCCGCTCCTCATAGGGCTTGTTCTCCAGACCCTTGATCATTTTAGTCACCCTCCTCTGGACACATTCCAGCTTGTCAATATCTCTCTTGAATTGTGGTGCCCAGAATTGGACACAATATTCCAGGTGTGGTCTAACCAAGGCGGAATAGAGGGGTAGCATTACTTCTCTAGATCTAGACACTATGCTCCTATTGATGCAGGCCAAAATCCCATTGGCTTTTTTTGCCGCCACATCACATTGTTGGCTTATGTTTAACTTGTTGTCCACGAGGACTCCAAGATCTTTTTCACACGTACTGCTCTCGAGCCAGGCATTGTCCCCCATTCTGTGTCTTTGCATTTCGTTTTTTCTACCTAAGTGGAGTATCTTGCATTTGTCCCTGTTGAACTTCATTTTGTTAGTTTTGGCCCATCTCTCTAATCTGTCCAGATCGTTTTGAATCCTGCTCCTGTCCTCTGGAGTATTGGCTATCCCTCCCAATTTGGTGACATCTGCAAACTTTCCATGTTTTCAAACTGCTAGGTTGGCATAAACTGGGCCTAACAGCAGGAGCTCACCTCGCTCTCCAGATTCAAACCACCAACCTTTCAGTCAGCAAGTTCAGCAGCTCAGCGGTTTAACCCACTGCACTATCAGGAGGCCCATGCATTCATCTAAGTTGAGTAAACGTAAACAATGCATTTTCCTTGGGAGTTAGTTTCTATGGAGTAAACATACAACAATGGACAGTGAGTCTTTTGCTCTTGGATTGTGGATTTTAGAGCTACAATAACAGCATGCAGGATCCAATGCAGTGTTGTTACTGTTGTGTGCCTTCAAGTCCTTTTCAACGTATGGTGACCCTAAGGCAACGCTCTCATGGGGTTTCCTTGGGAAAATCCGTCCAAATCTTTGCCTTCCTCTCAAGCAGAGAAAGTGTGACTTGCCCAAGGCCACTCTGTGGGTTTCCATGGCCAAACAAAGATTTGAACACTAGTCTCCAAAGTCAACCATGTTGACCCTCAGAAGACACACATATATACAGTCAAATACCATAGTTCCTGAGTTTGGGTTAAAGGAAAGTCCAAATCCTTCTTGACTGCTCCTGCCCAGACAAAACATCAGTTTTAGCACTATCTTGCACACACAGGCATCTATATTTTGACATGTATAACAACAGAATATGAGAATATGTGGATGTTATTTAGCAGGTACCAGTATATTTGAGATCACAGCAATTGTGTGGCTTAGTTGCTTTTCTGCTCTAGCAGGGATATAAATAAGTTTGTCAAGAACTGTCAATTCACAGAACTGGCCCTATAGATAAATGCATGCTTTCTTTGCAATATATATCATGTGCTTTTAAAGGCACACTCTGGGTTTTTAAGTAATCTTACTCCTAAATTAATGTGCAGGTCTTTACAATGCATATAACCTAAGCTGACAGGTCACGTTGTCAGCATGCTTTATCAATATTGCATTTAGCGTACATGCTCTGCCTGTGTAGATGAGAAGAACACGCGCAGTCAGGCACGCACTTACTTAACAGTTCACCGACCTTTTTGAGAAATCTGTGTTCTTCACTACCTGTAGTTAATAAAATGAATCCCATTTTAATTATATGATCCAAACCAGAGACTAGCTAAGGATGGTTTGCAAGGTGAGTCCTACAGTAAAGAAGCCATCTCACAAGTTAGGTTCTGGAGGGCAAAAAATGCCAGTAAGGTGTTGTAAGATGATTTTTAGGACCCATTTTAGCCTACTTGGGATCCCCTAAGTTGGGCGTCTGCCCTCTAATATAGAGGAGGTTAGCATGGGATGTAGTGAAGTATGATACGACTTCCAATGCGGTTCTTCTGTGCACGGAGAAGTACATGGGAATGGAGAAGAGAGAATCCTTTCACTTCAAACAGCTAAAGCAGGCATGGGCAAACTTCAACCCTTGAGGTGTTTTGGACTTCAACTCCCACAATTAGGTTGTTAGGAATTGTGAGAGTTGAAGTCCAAAGTACCTCAAGAGCCTAAGTTTGCCCAGAGCCAAGCTGTAGCACAGCTGGTTAATCACCAGCTGCAGTAGTTCATTGCCAGATGACAGGTTCGAAGCCCAAGTCGGATTGAGCACCCAGCTGTTAAGCCTAGCTTACTGTCCACCTAAGTAGTTAGAAAACAGCTGAACTGTGAGTAGAGAAATAGTTGTTTATTCATTTAGTCACTTCCAACTCTTCGTGATCTTGTGGACCAGCCCACGCCACAGCTCCCTATTGGCCGTGGCCACCCCCACTTCTTTCCAGGATGAAGAGGAAAAATTAGTGAGCACCCTCTAGGTTTGCTTAACCAATTACAGAGCCACTTTATTTATTTATTTATTTGGTTTTTTTTTTTAATTCTTTGTGACCTCATGGACCAGCCCGTGCTAGAGCTCCCTGTCGGCCATGGCCACCCCCAGCTCCTTCAAAGTCAAGCCAGTCACTTCAAGGATACCATCCATCCATCTTCCCCTTGGTCAGCCCCTCTTCCTTTTTCCTTCAATTTCCCCCAACATCATTATCTTCTCCAAGCTTTCCAGTCTTCTTGTTATGTGGCCAAAGCACATAATATTTGCCTCTTTGCCTGAGAAATTAGGGACCACTTAGAGCAGGGAGGTATTTTACGATACCATAAAAATGCCAGTGGCCAAAGAGCAAGCAGGAAATATGATCAAAATGACTTGGCATCATAGTGGATGAAGCGACAGCTCCCCCCTGTGGCCAGAATCAAGCATAACCTCCAGGCACCAAAGTGGAAATGCCAAAAATACCTCTACCTGTCTGTCTATCTGTATATCTAGAAAACAGCATTGAATGTTTGCCGTGTATGCGTATGTTTGCACTGTGATCCACCCTTTGGGATGAGAAGGGCAGAATATAAATTCTGTAAATGAATAAATAAATAAATAAATAAAATGCCTGAGCTAAAGGTTTTGAGGTGGCTTTGTTTATCAGCCCAAACCTGCAAATGTTAGTAATGTCAATAAAACTAAATCTCATCAGAGATAATACTAAGGGGCGATTAGTTGGGTCTAATCTATAGCCTATTGATTGCAATTTGACTGAGCTGCAACCATTGTTGGTTGAATTGTGCCCTGCATCTTGGATTGATTGTAACTTGAAGAGAGGAAATGCCAAACCCCTGAATGACACAGAAATAATTTCTACTAGAAACTATTGCAAACACATTAGATTCTGCCGAACAATTATCTTTAAAGGCTACTTTTATGCACATTGGGTAAATTGCATCCCATTGTTTCCATACATGTCTGGAAAGCACAACCCATTGTTTCCATACATGTATTAAACTTCCCAGAGAACTGTTTTGAGAAATTGCTTCCTTTTGTAATCCTTTTTTTAAATACAGTACTATGCACATTTAATACAATTGAAAGCCATCCAGAGGTGAACAAAACCCAAGTGGAAACAACAGAGGAAACTTTGCAACGATCCATTTCGAGAGGCATCAATGTGTGAGCTATATCCTACGTCCCTCTCCAATGCCAGAAATACAGCTTAGAAAATGTTGGTCATTTCCACGACCTTGGCAGCCACCTCTCCACAAAAGTCAACATTGACACTGAAATATAACACTGCCTGAGGTCTGCAAGTACAGTTTTTTCCGAATGAAGCAGAGAGTTGTTTAGGTTTTTTTGGGCTATATGGCCATGTTCTAGAGGCATTCTCTCCTGACGTTTCACCTGCATCTATGGCAAGCATCCTCAGAGGTAGTGAGAAGCAGAGAGTGTTTGAGGACCGGGACATTTGTAGGGATACCAAGGTGTTTGTTTATAAAGCTATTGTCCTCCCTACCTGCTATATGCCTGTGAAACGTGGACTATCTACAGACGGCACATGCAACTCCTAGAACGATTTCATCAGTGTCACCTCCGAAAAATCCTGCAAATCTCTTGGGAAGACAAGCGGACAAACATCAGCGTGTTGGAAGAAGCAAAGACAACCAGCATTGAAGCGATGGTCCGTCATCAACTCCGCTGGACCAGCCACATTGTCCAGATGTCCAACCACTATTTTCCAAAGCAGTTGCTCTACTCAAGAACGGAAACCAGAATGTTGGTGGACAGGAAAAGAGATTGCAAGATGGCTCAAAGCCAACCTTTAAAACTCTGGCATAAACACTGAGAAGCCCTGGCCCTTGAGCACTCCAGCTGGAGGTCAGCTGTGACCAGCAGTGTTGTGGAATTTGAAGAGGCACGAATGGAGGGCGAAAGGGAGAAGTGTGCCAATTTATTTATTTATTTATTTACTTTGCTTCTATACCGCTGTTCTCAGCCCGGGGGCGACTCACAGCGGTGTACAACATAGGAAGAACAAAATTCAAGACACAGTATAAAAACACAATTCACAATCCAGCATTATACAAAACATCGTCATTACTACGAAAACCATTCAGCGCCATCTCATAGTCCTAATCACAATCCAGTATCATTTTCCGTTGTTCCAATCCTATCGTCATTACCAATCATTGCACTTCTTATTCGAACGCCTTCTTGAACAACCAAGTCTTTAATTTTCTGCGGAATATCATCAAGGAAGGAGCCAGTCTAATGTCCACGGGAAGGGTGTTCCACAGCCGAGGAGCCACCACCGAGAAGGTCCTATCTCTCATCCCCGCCAGCCGTGCCTGTGAAGCAGGCAGGATCGAGAGCAGGGCCTCCCCGGAAGGCGCATCAAGCCAGCCCCAAACGGGACCGTATTCCACCTGGAAACCAATGCCCTCACTGCAGGAGAAGATGCAGATCAAGAATAGGGCTCCAGAGTCAGCTATGGGCCCACCAACAGTACACCAATCTTGGAAGACAATCCTACTCAGACAATGAGGGATTGCCTAAGGTTTTTTTTTTTTTTTGTCGTGTCAGGAGAGACTTGAGAAACTGCAAGTCGCTTCTGGTGTGAGAGAATTGGCCATCTGCAAGGACGTTGCCCAGGGGACGCCCGGATGATTTGATCATCCTTGTGGGAGGCTTCTCTCATGTCCCCGCATAAGGAGCTGGAGCTGATAGAGGGAGCTCATCCACCTCTCCCCAGATTCGAACCTGCGACCTGTCAGTCTTCAGTCCTGCCGGCACAGGGGTTTAACCCACTGCACCACCGGGGGCTCTCATCGCCTGAGTAAAGTATATCCTACGTAGGAACAAAAGCAATACAGACAAATATCTTTCCAGTACAATCAATTCAAAAAGGAAACTAATAGAAACAAAGGAGTATTACTACAAACACTGTCATCTCATATCAATGAAGTATTAGCAAGCAATGAATGCAGTGTTGTGATTTGAAGAGTGAAGACCTGAAGTTATAAAAATGGGAATATGTTCCTTCTGCCTGAAAGGAGGAGGCACAGGTCCTGTATGTCGCAGGAAGCATGAAAAATTCAAAGGACTGACGAATCGCATCAATCAGCGGAGGACCAGGCAGTTGCAGAACACGAAACTGACCTACAAAATGTAAACCATCTTACATCATTCATTTCCTGCTACCTACTCATTTCATTTCACGCAATTCCACATTATTTAGATGAGTTATACCATTGCAACTGTGGGGGAAGAGGGGAGGAAATTCCTGTTTGACAAAGTCTGTGTGACATTTAATTAAAACCTATTAGGATCTAAATTGCCATCTATTATTACAAAGGTAAAGGTTTCCCTTGACATTAAGTCTAGTCGTGTCCAACTCGGGGTGGTGGTGCTCATCTCCATTTCTGAGCCGAAGAGCTGGCATTGTCCATAGACACCTCCAAGGCCATGTGGCTGGCATGACTGCATGAAGTGCTGTTACCTTCCCATAGAAGAGGTAGCTATTGATTTGTATGTTTTTGAACTGCTAGGTTGCCAGGAGCTGGGCTAACAGCAGGAACTCACCCCGCTCCCCGGATTCAAACCACTGACCTTTCAATCAGCAAATTCAGCAGCTCAGCAATTTAACCTGCTGCACCACCAGGTAGGAGAAAGAACTCTTGCCTGCTTGAGGCAAGTGTGAATGTTGCGATTGGCCTTGCAGTCTGGCTGATTCCTGCCGGCGGGATTCCTTTGTTGGGAGGTGTTAGCTGGCCCTGATTCCTGACATGAAGCAATCAGAGCCAGCTAACACCTCCCAACAAAGGATTTCCCCAACCAGGAAGCAGCCACTTTGAAGCTGCAAGGCCATTAAATGCTAATCAAGCTGGCCAATTGCAATATTCACACTTGCTTCAAGCAGACAAGAGTTCTTTCTCCCAACCTGGACATTCCACAGATATATAAACCTCACTTGCCAAGTTTCCAACAGACCTCACAACTTCTGAGGATGTCTGCCATAAATGTGGGCGAAACATCAGGAGAGAATGCTTCTGGAACATGGCCATACAGCCCAGAAAGCTTACAGCAACCCAACCTGAAGTGTGCTGTAAAATTTGGGAAAAAATACTAGAGGGAGGTGATGGGTAAGCCAGTCTATTATATCTAGAAAGGGACCGTTTAGGGAAGGCTGGTGACATACAATTTGTGTTTTGGTGTTTATCCTGTGAAAAATATTTTTCAAAACATACAAAAACATGCACACAAACACCCATGAATATATCTTTAAATGGCTGATCATCCAGCAGGTAACCCAACTATTAACAGGTATTGAAATCAA
Organism: Anolis sagrei ordinatus; assembly: GCF_025583915.1. Lineage (NCBI taxonomy): Eukaryota > Metazoa > Chordata > Lepidosauria > Squamata > Anolidae > Anolis > Anolis sagrei. The sequence continues at coordinate 22,991,464 of NW_026845477.1, forward strand.
AACAGTGAAAAACAGACATTGGTCCTTGCATTCATATATGAATTAAATGCTTCAAGTATATTATTTTAGTTGAATGTCTCTTTTAAAATTATACGCTGCTTTTTATTTGAAAAATCCATAGTGTTCCATTTCATCAGAATAGTCCAAGTGGCTTGATACGAACTTATACTGCCGTAAATCAGCCCATTCAAATGAGTCCTTGGAAAAATATTGGGTTGCTTTTGAAAAGTCAGCAGAGATGAAGCTGTACAAACCTATATGTTGAAGGCATTGTCGATTACTTGGGTCACAGCAGAAAAGCCCGATTCTCATAAAATGTCTTCAAAGCGAAATGGAATTTGAAATAAGCTTGAGTTGCAAATCTTTACAACCTGTATGTTGTGGCGGAATGTAAAATAAACCACGTGTAGTTCATGTTGATCAGTCCACACTCCGCCTTGCCAGGTAAAGAAAATATGCCATGCAGGCGAACTGTAAAGAACAAGCAATTTACACTTCTAAATTCAGAACAACATATGTACAATATGATCACTTGCACCAACTCATTAAATGTCCTTTCAGAGAGATTTAAAATGGTATTTCTTTGTCCATATGAGAGATCTTCTTTTCAGCAGCCAAGAAGCAAATCAATCTGTCTCTCTCTTCTAACTCTCTGCACCTTCATAGCTTGAGCCTGAACAAAATTGTAACAGCATCCAAAAGTTCCAAGCTCAGACATCACCCTGTGCATTGCCCAACCAATCAGCTTCATGCACTTTATTTTGCAGCTGACACACACACACTCACTCACTGCTTGCATGCTCTCACATAGGCGACATAGTCTTAAATGCAACTGCTAGTCCCAACAAAAGCAGACCAACTAAATAAATTGTACTTACGCAATAACTTTCCCGTTTAGGAAATAATTTAGGAGAAATGAATGTATTCAAATGGATTGACTTCGGTTGGATCAGCATTTGCAGAAGCAACCCATATCTTAGCAAGCTGCAACTTGATAAGCAGGTAAACATTATTCTTATTCATATACATGGTAAAGAAGTAAAGGTAAGCGTGCTCTGTGACTATGAGAAAAGAGAGAGATGCTGGATTTGAGACATTATATTAATTTGGAGTGTTTATTGACATGCCGGTCTCATAGAGTGTTATTTGATGTGGCCAATTTTCTAATGGCAGTTCATTGAATTAAAAAGGAAAGAGCTATGGTTCATATGACAGATTGCCAAAATGACTCAGCACAGTGAAAGTGGGGAGGAACAGGAATGAATAATAAAATACAGGTCCCTGGTTATAACATTGCAATGTAAATGTACTTCGCAATGATTACTTTGTATAAAACTGGTTTATGTATCTGTGTTTGCTATTTTATGGCTGTTAAGTTGTATGTGTCCTGAGACCCTTTGGGGAGATAGAGCAGAATATAAATAAAGTATTATTATTATTATTATTATTATTATTATTATTATTATTATTATTATATACTAGCCATCCCGTCACATGTTGCTGTGGCCCAGTCTGTGTATATGTGTTTTTGTGTGTATATGTGTGTGTATTTGTGTATATGTGGTTTTGCGCATGCGTTGTAATATATTTTTGTTTTTTGGGCTTTTTAAGTCTCTTCTGCTGTGTTTTAGTATTTTTATAAGTGATCGTCACTTGTTGGCCTGATAAGTGTATTGTGTCCAAATTTGGTGTCAATTGGCCAAGGGGTTTTGAGTTATGTTAATCCCACAAACGAACATTACATTTTTATTTATATAGATTGTATTGTTAAGATCCTATTAGTTATGGAAAGCCAATGAACATCTGTATAGCCAGCTTAAGCCAGTTAAATGACTAATTGCTGTACACCAGTGAGAACGTGTCTTTAATTCTCTGTCAAAGTAATAAAAGTATTGCAGCCCATTTGGGGGTGTGACAGACCTATTTAGGCTCCATGCATTCTGTCATTGTTTTGGCCCGCAATAAACAGCTTCTGAAATTGGGATTCAACTTGTGGTGTGTCTTCCATTACATTGCCATCTTGAACCCAGGAGACTCCTGGCAACGTGCAGAGAGCTGGAGGAGTGCCAGTGAGCCATTGTCCATACAATATCTAATGATGAGGGATACAGGAGTTGTAGTCCAGCATTTGGAGGGCCACACAGAATGACATGAGGGCCGAGTTCGGCACCAAATCTTGTGTTTGATACCTGTGCATTAGGCTGATTCATAGTATACTATAAATGGTTGGTGTACTGGCCTAGAACTTGGAAAATCCAGTTTTAGTTCACTTGGCTATGTAATTGGATGATCTTGGGCCAGATTCTCAGATTGACTTACTTCACAGAGTTATTTTCAGGGTATTATAGTGCGGAAGAAAACCATGTACACAACTTTGCCCTAATCAAGAGATCAACAGGATGTAAATGTAACATAACAAATAGAAATATAAATTCATTGGCCTGATCCACATGTCATTTGCACTATCTGCTACAGCTCAGTTGTTTTCCTACTCTATCCCTTTAATTGAGATTTCCCCTTTTGTTTTCCTCATAAAACAAGTTGTAGTTTTAAGATTCACACTCTCATTTTCATAACATACCCTTAGAATTGTATTCATCCCACGGCTCCAGTGCCTTCTGATGAATTGATGCACCTGTTTAATCCAATATAGCTATTATTTTACACTGATGTAAGCCGCCGTTGCTTATAATGCCATCCTCCACTAAGTGCCCAGGCTCCTGAATTTTTTATAGGGGTACAATCCATACATGAACAAAGACTCACAAGAAGATTTATCCATTTTTTTAAAAGTTAGCAATTTCCCTTGCTGATTTGCTCTTTGGTATTTCACTTAGCCATGGCACAGATTGTGACCTATTTTTTACATTCCTTTTGTATTATAATGTTTGAAAACCCCCCACAGTAAATACATTATTTTGCTTCCACTAACCGTGAGCCAGTCGTCTTGGATTTCTCATGCACCACCAAGAGATGCCAAATGTTTTCAATATTTTTCCACTCCCAGAAGGATTTGAAATTGGGTTTTTTCTTTTAGGTAAAAAAAATGGCTTTAGAATAGGGATTGCCTTTGCTAGAGACCAAACATGATTCAGAACACACTGACTATGCTCTTGATTACAAGATGCCTACAGTCTCACAGTGTAGGGAGCACCTTCCATTATTTTCCTCTTTGTATTTAAATCAACAAAAATAATTATTTGTGAGCTATTCTTCCCTGTGCTACCTTAGGATAGAATCACAGCAGCATTTCTTATTGGTGACATCCATATTATTGAGCTCGGATCCATACATTCATGTGTTGCGTTTCTATCACCACCTGATACAGCTTAGATTTTTGGAAGTTTTTCCTTAAAGCAGATGATAGGCTGTTTGGTTCATTCTGGACTGTTGTTGGTGTATTTAGAATTATTTTATGTAGCTCTCTGTTTAAACAGTTTTGGTGTTATGTACCTTCAATTTGCTTTTGACTTATAGCGACTGATGGAGAACTTATCATAATGTTTTCTTGGCAAGATTTGTTCAGAGGGAGAATTGCTTTAGCCTTTCTCTGAGGCTGAGAGAGTATGACTTGCGTAGGGTCAACCAGTAGATTTTCACAACCAACTAGGGATCCCAACTCTGGTCTTCAGTGTCACAGCCCAACACTCGAACCACTACACTAAACTGGCTCCTTTATTGATACATTTTCTATTATTCTATTAACTTTGGGATAGAAAACCATCTAAATAAAAATGGGAATAATTGAACAGTATAGGTTTAACAGTATCATCGAATCACAGAGTTGGAAGAGACCTTGTGGGCCATCCAGTCCAACCCCTTGCCAAGGAGCAGGAAAATCACATTCAAAGCATCCTCGACAGATGGTCATGCTCTCTGACCCTCAGTATCTGCCCTAATACTTATAATATTGCTTGTTTACATACAATAGTAGAGATTACTCTCTAGCAATAGAGTTCATCAGTGCAGGACACAGAATAAAAACAACAGCCTAAATCCTTCTGTTAGTCCTGAGCATAGCCAGTAACACATCTGGATTTCCCTGTTTGGACACATCATTCAATAACTTATTGAATTGGCCTACTCTAGTTGGGATTAGTCAACAAGATTTCACACGACATCTTTTAAAAATGAAATTAGAACATAATCAAATATTTTGAGTCTTTTGACTCATTAAAAGACAAAACTAAACTATATCATAATCTGCAAAAGGGTTACAATCCGTTGCATGAGATGTATGGAGTATCATGAGGAGAGTATCAATGACCTAACTCACAGACCTTTTTAGGAATTACAGTATTACAAGATTTATTTATTTATTTACTGCATTTGTGTACCGCCTTTCTCAGCCAGAGGCGACTCAAGGCGGTTCAGTCGGCAGCGATTCGATGTCATAACAAATAACAAAATACAGTTAAAACAATTATAAAAACAATTCAACATTTAAAATGTAATATAAAAAGCAAATATATCTGTAAAAACAAGATCCTCTGCGTCTCCTTACTAAAATAGTTGTCCAGTTGCATCGTCAGTCATTTCATATATTTTACGTCTAATTATGCTCCAGTAGAAAAAGCTTGCCCGAAGAGCCAAGTCTTAACCATTTTGTGGAATGTTAGAAGGGAGGGAGCTGATCTTATATCCCTGGGGAGGGCATTCCACAGCCAAGGGGCCACCACTGCGAAGGCCATCTCTCATCTCCGCCAAAAGCATATGCAAGGAAGGAAGGGTCAAGAGTAAGGACTCCCCAGACAATCTTAAAGTCCTAGATGGATACGTGATGATACATTCTGATAGGTAAGCCGGACCGGAACCATTTAGGGCTTCCATGTGATATGCATTGATCATTCGAAAGCACCATATGCCATTATATTAGGTGAAACATGCAATGAGGTGTTGCTGAGTTGAAAGTTTTAGTTCAGAATTTCATCCAACCAGATGTATTTTCCCTCAAGCATATCTAATGTTCTTTTCAAGTGCAGTTGTTGTTATTGTTGTTGTTGTTGTCATCATCGTCGTCATCATCACCATCATCATCATCCTATTGCAGGTCCGCTGAACAAACTCCTTGGTCATTTTGAGTATTTCTTTTCCTTGAAGATGTTTATTTTCCTAAGCCTAGTGCCCTCCAGATGTGTCTGATGAAAACGCCCACTTTCCCCACTGAATGCAGAAACTAGCCACACTTACAGGGGTGATTAAAGGACAATACACCTTTAGAGCAACAAGCAGGGGAGAGATAGTAGAATTATCCCAAGCTTACTGGTACTTCCCTAATGTACAAAGAAAATGCTGTTATGGCTGCTTAGGAATTCACACTCAAATAACATATGCACTCTGAGTATACTTTGAATATTCCTTGCTTAAGGAAAGTCTATGAAATTCATGGGTTCACAGTAAATTGACAAGTGACATGAAGGCACATGAATACACACACATATATACAAGCTAAGTTTATGGTAACACTAAGAATACATGCTTTTGAGATCACCTCTTGCAGGAAACAGACCATTGTTGCATCTAGAGACCTCTAGGTTTGTTCTAGCCCGATAGGAAAGAATGTGGGTAATCTGTTATTCAGTGACCTACATTATCGTGGGCTTCTGAGCTTTAATCTATTCAGTGCGCAAGTGTCTATGGAATGGGGGGATGATGAATGTTAATCAGGCATTAAAGCTCTAATGCTACGAACTTGCATGCAAAATGATATCCAAAATCCAGTTTTGGCAGAATATGAGGCTTAACATACGATACAACAGGTTTTTAAAACTCAGTGACTGTCACGAGATTCCCGTGAATTAGGTCATTCCTAGAAATGATAAGCAGACCTGGGTGGGCAAGGCCACCCAAGCAGTGGATTAATTTTTGAATTGGTGATCACCCCCCAGCAATCTGCCCATAATGGATCAGGCTAAAAACCTTAACTAGCCCAATGTGTTGTTCATATTGTGGCCTGTAATTTGCATATGCATAAGCATTTGCAATAGCACCTTTCCAAATGTATCGCCTAGCAAGTGACACAGCAGAGGCAATGGTGAATATAATTTGTAGCCATTATGATTAGTAGCCATCCAGGGCCAGAACAATCAGTTGGGCTGATCTTCATACTGTTGCAAATGGAATAAAACCTAGTTGCTCATTTCTCATTTGATTTTTTTTTTGATGAATTAAGAAGGTATTGTAGGGCATCTAAATCTGCGGATTCTGCCTCCACAGCTTGAAAACATTTTAAAAATATTTCCAAAAGCAAACCTTGATTTTTCCATTTTAGATAAGGGACATCATTTTACTATGGCATTATATGAGACTTGAGCATCCAGGGATTTTGGTATCCATGGTGGATCCTGAAGCAGAACCCCCCATTTTAATTCATGAACTGGGACTTTTATAAAACAAGACTACATAAATACGGGTTGACTTCACAAAGGGAGAGCCATATTAATACTAAGTTTTATTTGGCTGACAATTGGTTCATAACCATGGCTGGAATCCTGGTGGAAATTTATGATGTCATAAACCAACCATTTCATTAGAATTGTGCCATTGCATAACAGTCATATTTCCAAGTGGGGAACATTATTGTAGGTGGGACCACTGCACAATAAGCATCATGGCAATGCTCACGATATGCAATAATATGGCACTCTACAGGAAGGACTATCCTTGTACAATGACACTACAAAGAAAGAGAGCAAAAAGAGCTGTATAGCTCTGCTCATCCAGAATGGAGGGTAGTGGAGTTATGGGTACCCATGCCTGGCCCTACCCTGCAGAGCGGAGCCACTGTTGCACAATAGGATATTTTATGTGACTCCTATTATACAGCCTCACAGTTTTCTAACATGATCATATGTTGTGTCCATAGTAAAGATAAGGTTTTCCCCCTGACATTAAGTCCAGTTGTGTCCAACTCTGGGATGTGGCACTCATCTCCATTTCTAAGCCAAAGAGCTGGAGTTGTGCATAGACACCTCCAAGGTCATGTGGCCAGCATGACTGCATGGAGTGCCGTTACCTTCCCACCTATTGATCTACTCACATTTGCATGTTTTCAAATTGCTAGGTTGGCAGAAGCTGGGGCTGACAGCAAAGCTCACGCCATTCCCCAGATTTGAACCTGCGACCTTTCGGTCAACAAGCTCAGCAGCTCAGCAGTTTAACCCACTACACCACCGGGGGCATGATGTAACTTAAATACCTGTGTATAAGTCTAGAAATTTTGGTCAAAACCCAGCCCCCCAAAAACTGGGTCAACTTATCCATGTGTCAATGCAAGTAAAGTACTTTTACTCTTGTCAAAAGAGGAACCATCTCTTTATCCGCATGGTGAAAAGCAAGCTTAGCACTGACCCCCCTCTCCCTGCCAATATATTTGTTATGGCTTTTTTGAATGCCTGGGGTTGGGATATGGTGATGGCCAAGGGCAGTTGGTTTCCAGAGCTGGTGCTGGTGCTTTAGTTTCTCTACAGAATGATTGACCCCTGACATATCCAGGGATCATATCACAATTCATTATCCCCCCCCCCCCCAAACTATCCTTGACTTACACATAAGTCAATTTATTCATGAGTATATATGGTAACTCTGTCTGCATTACAGTCACAATGTGGGGCCTCAGTTCATGTTTTTACTTGGTGCTAGCATCTATTGTGTATCTCAGAGGACATAGGCATCACAATAGAATGGGTTCTCTCCAATAGACCTCAGTCCTTGGGCAGATACAAAATGATACCTAATGAGGAAATTCAATCATGCCCAGCATCAGCAGACTGGAAAAAGTCACGGCCAATGTAACAAATCACACAAAGACACAGCAAACATCTCTTGGTATGTGCAAACTTCGCACTCACAGTTCTTTAAAGTAATGCCATATGGCATACTAGTAATTCTCTTGCAACACATGAATATGCTCTGACCCATAGCTGGCGAAAGCAAGACTCAACATTTGTGTAACACTTTCAAGTGTTCCGAGACTTCACATGAATTATCTGGGTGTAATCCTTATAACTGCTGAGCTAATGCCTTCTTGCTATAGCACTGGCAGGATGATGCAGAAGTGCTAAGCAAGCACCTTTTGTGATGTACCTACTTTTTACTTCTGGCACAAACTGGAGGGGTTGTTAGTATGCAGAACTTTTGCTGAAGGGCAAGGGATCGTGCTGGATAGGTGCAAAGTTCATTTTAGTTTTAATCTTCTCCTTCACACTCATTTATTAAACAGCAGAGCTTAGAGACCACTGGAAAATAACACTGCAGAGTGTAACTCCCCCATTTTCTCCATGAACATAAATGTGCAACCCCCCCCCCCCCCCCCCCCCCAGCTGTATTTGAACCTACTTTACCAATTGGCATGTGATGAATGCAAAAAATGATGTTTATCTGAGCAACTGTGACAAAGGCCAGGGCTTTCTGGTGCATGGCATTTCACAGGACTATGTGGGAAACAACTTGCAGGGAGTCTTGATGAAGATAATATTGTCAACACCTACTGCCAGGACTTTTCCCTGCCATCACACCTTTGCATATCTTTTAAAAATCTACAAGTGGTTGTTTCACAAAGTTTGGCAGGAAGAGAGGGAGAGAAAATGGGAGTGAAGGATGCCAAGAACAAATGAAATAAATGAAGAATCCGTGAGGTACGTGCCTTTATGTTTTCAAGTCACCTGTAGACTTAGAAGTAAAGGTAAAGGTTTTCCCTTTACATTAAGTCTAGTCATGTCTGACTCTGGGGGGAGGTGCTCATCTTCTTATCTAAGCTGAAGAGCCGGCATTGTCCATAGACGTCTCCAAGGTCATGTGGGCAGCATGACTGCATGGAGCGTTGTTACCTTCCCGTTGAAGCGGTACCTATTGATCTACTCACATTTACATGTTTTCGAATGGCTAGGTTGGCAAAAGCTGGGGCTAACAGGGGAACTCATCCCATTCTCCAGATTCAAACCGCCGACCTTTCGGTCAGCAAGTTCAGCAGCTCAGTGGTTTAACACACTGTGCCACAAGACCCCATAAATTCCACATGGTTTTCTTAGGAAAGGAACACTCAAGAGATAGTTTTGCCAGTTCCTTCCTCTCAAATATAGCACCTGATATTCACTGATGGTCTCACATCCAAGTACTAACCAGGGCAAACTCTGTTTAGTTTTCAAGATCAGATAGAACAGTAGTTCTCAACCTGGGGTCTCCAGATGTTTTTGGACTTAAACTCCCAGAAATCCTAACAGCTGGTAAACTGACTGGGATTCCTGGGAGTTGTAGGCCAAAACACCTGGGGACCCACAGGTTGAGAACCACTGAGATAGAACCTAGTGGTTTTAGGATATTGGGGTGGCTATTATTCAGCTTACAACCTCCAAAAGAATTGTTGGCTGTCCCATTGAAAAAGGTGGGTAATATATGTACAACCATTCATTTTTAATAACACCAATGCCTTTAAACATCTGCTTATAACCAAAAGTTCAGAAAAAGTTAAGGGTATTTTGACTGCTTGGGAAGAAACAATGACCAATGAGTAGGTAAAATGATTAAAATGAATAATCAATGCTACAATTTTAAAATATCAAAGAAGGCATCTAAACACTCTATTCAATGAAAGGGAGGTGGTCATGGTAAAAGGAAGGTTCTACTGAGGAGAAAAAATACCAATCTTCTTCTCAAAAGTATTTCCTCCTTGCTGCAATCATGGTTTTAAAAACTACTGACACTGTGAAATCATGGTTTCCATTCTTTAGTTACATCAATAATGGAATGATGGTGTCGCATGTACCTGATACTTGCAGTTATGCATTTTATGTTGCATTAGTAGAGCTTGGAAATAATGTGTTATTACTTTAGGGTATTTGCTGTCATACACTTCCAAACTTTCTTCCAAGTCTTGTCCACAGTATGAAAAACAACCAGAGGCAATGATTCCTGTATCTATTTCCTAACTTTCATTTCTCTCTGAAACACGTTTTCTAAACAAATCCTTCAGTTATATTACCAGAAAAAGATACATGGCTGCTATGACATTAGTAATGCTAAAAGTTGGTCTCTTAACGTAAAACCCAGTACTTTTCTCAGATATTTGCAATTTTAAGGAAGGATCAGACTTTTTCCTACATGAACATCATGTTTGCTAATTGCTGCAAGATTAGAAGAAGCCAGAAGAGCTTTCAGGTATCAATGTGGGTAACTCTTGTCATGAAACTCATTTTCCACTCCATGATAGCATTCCTTTGGCACAAATAGTTCACATAGCTTTAACATGGTTCTTCATACGTAATGCAAAACAATGGTTTGTTATAATGTCTAAATAAACACTAATTAACAAATTATAATGTATGACTTACAAACAGGATCTGAAAATATAGTTGGAAAAGCTATAGCTTAGCATTGCATCCTAAAAACCCATGGCATATTATGTTGATAGGGGCTATTATTTGGAGAAACACCTGGAGCAGAGTTTTCCAAACTCTGTGTCGCAATACATTAATGTGTTGCCTGTATTCCGCAGATGTGTCGCATTGAAAATGCTGCCCACCCCTGCTCCTCCCCTCATAAACAAAGGCTGCCTAATGAGGGAGGGTGTTAGCCACACCAAGTCCAAGGCCCCGCCATCCCAAGCTCTCTGCCTCGTCCCTAATGAAGGCCGTCCAAACAGTGGCCGCAGCCACACCAGGGATCCGGGAATGGGGGAGGATCGAGCCTAACTCCTTCAGAAAGACACAGTCAAAGCCCTCTCAACAGACAGCCATCTAGCCTCAGTTCAAAAACCTCCAGCAGAGACTCTACTGGACTCCCAGGCAGTCTAAACTTCACTAGGGTTTGAAGAAACTCCCAAAGAGCATCTAGTACAACCAGCCGGGCAGGAACATAAAGAACTCTCAGATGGCCATCCAGCCTCTGTTTAAAAACCTCCATAAAGGTCAAATCACTACAGAAGTTGAGTATTGATGTTTTTCAAGTGTAGGTACTGTTAAACGTTTATAACTGAGTTCCAGTAAATGGATAAATTTCTAATAAAGAAAAGAACATCTGTTCACAATGATGTTTGTGATGAACGCCATGAAGTGGCTCTGGAAGAAACTACAGAAGAATCAAATGTAGTACATAAGAAGTGTAAAGGGGGAAAAAATCCAAACTTCATTAATACATTAAAGATTATATGAAACTTATATACAGTGTGAAACTCTTATAAGAGGTTGGTTTAACCTTTGGTTTGCTAATAAAACTGAATGACTGTGTCACGAAAGAATGTATGTCTAAAAAAGTGTGACCAACATGACAAGTTTGGAAAGCTCTGATCTAGCGACTGTATAGTAAACGAGTGGTTGAAATGAGAAGTGTACAAAATAAGTAATGTTGTACTAGTAAGCCTAGAATACATGTAATATTTTTTAAAAGAGCAATTAACATGCTTATTATCACCAGCTTGGCATTCTGTCTGAAACAATATTTTGTCCAAAGTGAGAGCTCAAGAATGAGAGCTTAAAATCCATCCTGACTGCCACAGCTGTGGCCTTAGAGCAGCAGAATTCTGGCAGCAGCAGAATACCTTCCCTCTATCTCAACTGTTACTGCTACACCATCAAAGAGGGAGAAGTACCTTCCTCTGCTGCCATTCCCTTTTCTTCATGTGTGTATCTCATGAAATCTGAGAGCAGGGAACTATCAAATTAACTATTTTTAAGCATCCCTGATACTTTTTAGAACTGAAAAGCAGGATATAAATACTTTAAATAAACCAATAGCCAAACAAAACTGTACATCTAAAACTAGGGGAAGTTGAATCAACAATACAAACACACATTTTCTTAAATCAAGAGTACAAGATGTTAGAAAAAGTGGCTCCTTCCAAGTTCTGAAATGACAATTCCCATTAGCCCTAACCAGCGCAGCCAAAAGCTTAATATTTTAAAAATACCTGGAGGATTCACATATCCTTCATCTTTTTGTCAGAGTCTTCCAAACACACTCTCCAAACAAGATTGAATATTGAAGATTGAATTGAATTGATTGATTGATTGAATAAGATTGAATAAGAGAAGAAAACATTCTAGATAGGACTGATGTATTCATTCCCTTAAGAATGGGGAATCACTTCTATTTTTAAGAAAAAAGGAAGGCCCATACAATCTAACTTTCTATGCTCCAGTATGTATGAAAGCACGAGAACTCGTGTTCCAACTGGTTAATTAGCCCATGCCATCCCTTTAAATTCTCTCCTTCGCACAACAAAATCAGAGAGGGCTCAACAAGTCAGATCAAGAGCAAATATTCTGTTTCCTCCCCTCTCTTCACAAAGAAGAGACTGTTCCAAATATAAGCAAGTATCATACTATTCACAACATTATGTTATCCCAGTTATGAGAGAAGCATTTCTCAAGTACACTGATCAGAATTTGCTGTTCTCTCATTCATATATGATGGTGGTCTTTAGAGTGAGGAACACAAAGCACAAAAGCACATGCTTGCTCTGTTTCAGGCACTTTCAAGATCATAGTTTATTTACTGTAGGTAAAAAGCTAGTATACAGGTTGGGGATCCCTTTAACTTTCAGCTACAGTTATATATGTCATTTAGCATTTTCCGCTTTCAGTGTTAACCCAACATTTCTAGACACCGGCCCCACTATTAGTGTGTTCTGTTATTTGAAAACAAAAAAGAGAAAAAAAGGCAGTCTTTAATTTGTTCGATACATAATATTTACATTGTGAATGAAGCCAGAACAAGCAATGGTAAAAGAGGTAATAATCTTTAAAAAGCTGGTTTATATATTTTACAATAATGTGCTAATCAGCATAATTGTATATAAAAATTAAAACATAGTAGAGCTTCCTACTACAGAAGTCTTAATTGGCTGAACTGTAGTAATCACCTGCCAACAATTTACATGCAACACTTGCTAAGGTGGACAACTCCTGTTGTTTTCTGAAGTGTTAGGTAGATTAATGACATGAGACACAATAATAACTTGTATACAAAAATTGAAAACTGCACCCAAGAATTGTACTGGTACAAGAACTGTACTCTTCCAAAGAAAATAAAGGAGCAATGATAAAATGGTCTCATCATACAACACATTTTATAAAGGCAATGCATGGGCAGATTGCACCTGAAAGGCGCAAACCCGAGACACAAGATAAGAGAGGTGTCACGCACACACACTTACACACTTACTTTATAGGAGGCCCATCTTACCACTAAGAGAAAGTGGCCGGAAGTAAATAATGGGCCTCTAGGTGTACATTAGTTCAAATTTGGAAATTTACTAAAATTAGTGAGATGTATTTGTATGCTGATTACACAAATCTTACCATGTACAACTACACTGGAATGTATCCCATCCTGAAACAACTTTGTGAAACAACTGGACCTTAGGATTCAGAGCTATTTCTTTAAAAAAATGAAAACAAATAGACAGCAAGGATTTAACACAACTAGCACAATGCATGAAATGACCAAAGTATTTTTTAAATGAATCAGGTGTTATTTCTATTTTTTTAAATGTTTAAGTACTTCCAAACCAATATCTAGAAAGAAAGAGCACGGCCTACCAGGTGCTGCTATTGTGCTACACTCTGCTCCATTTTAATAACGTTCTGCTTCAAATGCTTGGTGATTTAACAGAGCCTGTTAAACTGTTCTTTGAGGCTTCTCCAGAACTACTTTTAGATGATTTCAAGATGCTTTCATGATTTGGGCCCCAATTGTGCTGCCACACACTGCTGAGGCAGATCACACAGCTGGATCAACTAGAAACCAGGTGCTTCTTCTCTCCTAGGAGATGCTTTCTGCATGAAACTATTACGGTGGAAGAAAGAGGAGTACAATACAATTTCAGATAAAGTAACTTAAACATGATAAGAAACAGAGTGCCAATGGGACAGTTGAGCATGTTTAAGAACAGGAAACTCTCTTATACCAGCCAAATCCTTTAGCAGACACACATACACGAAAAAACAGAACACATCACCTACCATTCCCATGAACAAGAGCAGATTTTCATCATATGAGAAGAGGTACAGATGACAAAAACATGGATCGTCAATTGAAGATAAACTGATTTACATGAAATGGGAGAAAAGAACACTTGAGCAATTTGATTGCAGTTATTTTGTGAAGGCTGCTACCACAGCCCACAGGACCTCGTTTGTATTGGCCTTCATACATTCGACCTCAGGATCTAAATCCAGGAGCTGCCGTACCCTCTTTGTGGCTAGGTCATACTGCTCATCCAAAAGGGGGGCAAAAGCGTTCTCAAGGACATCGGAGGCATGGGCTAAATAAATGAGAGCCAGCAAGCGCTTGTCCATGCGGTGGGGGTCATTTACCCATCTGTCAAGAACGGCTTCTTGAACTTTCTTGATGAGGCGCTGCTTAATGTTGTTGTTGGTGAGAGGGTGCGTGGTCATGTCAAAGAGGAGAAAGTTCTGTTTCTCTGTAGTCAAAACCCCTTTTTCCACTAGGTTTTTAGCTAACCGTTCACGTACATTTCTTAGCTGGTAGTGCAATTTTAAGGGATTCCACGTCTCACCTAAAAAAGAAAAAGACAAAACAATAAAAGGTCCCCCGAATGGCTGATATTTTGATAATTACAAGGGGAAAATGAAACAGAATACCATGCATTAATACAGCAATAGAATGAACACACTGCTGTATTAATGCATGGTAAGGATATAGAAGTCATTGTCACTTCTGATATAGAAGAAAGATGTCCTTTAATGACCATCTACACAAAAATACTCTAGACAGGGAGTGCCATGCTGGCAGATTTCTTTAAAATATGGTAATTCCCTGAACATCTCTCCAAGTAAACTTCAAAAATATTCCAAAGGTAAAGTTGAAATGCAATTTTCAATATAATTTCAGTAGAATGAGAAATCCTGCACATCTTCTAACAACAAGAAAAATATCTGTATAGCTTCCCACGCTTGCTTTCTCTATAAATGGCTATTTGTTGTTCTTATGTACCTTGAAGTCAACTCAGATCTATGGTGACCCTTTGGTAAATATAGGCAAGATTTCTTCATAAGAGTCTCCCATTGCTCTTCTCGTAGGCTGAGATGTGTGCCCAATGATACTCAATGGGTTTCCATGGCTGAGTGGGGATTTAAAGCTTTGTCTTCTAAAGTCCTAGTCCCAATACTAAAAATCACATTATCATTCTGGATCTATCAGCAGCTATGGACAGAGCAAAATGTGGTAACCTTTTAGAATGAAAAATCAACAGCTGCTATTTATAAAACCCACCAAACTTACTGGCGGACTCTTATAGTAAATGTTGGTGGAGAAAAGTACGAAAGGTTGTTCTGTTAATAAAATTGTATTTACCAATCAACAAAAATGTCAGTTGTTGGAAAGAAATTGACAGCCTTTCCACATAATTTATGCTCTTAAAAGCGATCTGAAATGAGCAGCTAATGGGAGAAAACCTTTGCTCTTTCATTGAACATTTTGTATCCCTGCTGTCTTTTTTCAGTAGCATGGTGACACCTTGTGTCCAAACTTACTAACTACAAGAAATTCTAAAAATAAGTGGTTCAGAATATGTTATACAATTTTCAGAAATTTGAGTCAGCTCAGGATATGAATAAAAAATTCACATGACTCACCTTCTTATGATGCCAAAAATGGGGCATAAAATGTATACTTTATCAAATGTCATCCTGCTTGTTTTTAAGATAGATTTCAATTAGCCAAACTCCTGAAAAAGTGTCAACTTGTTGTAAAGGAATATGGTTGTTACCCTATTGCAGTTACAAGTATCAGTCCCAATCTGAGCCTGAACTATGTCAAAATTAATGGCATAAAGTAAGACCAGGGCAGACAGCAAATGAACTCTGAAAGGCAAATACAGCCATCCCCTGAGTTTTCATGACTAACTCTTTCAACTGTCCTGAATTATACCTAGAATCCATATATTTGATGCATGGTCCACCCTTTCAACATCATTTGCGTGCTCATTTTGCAAACATACACTGCTTTCCCCCCTCTCTGTTGATTCAGCACCATCTTTTTGCTTCAACCTGAAGTATGCTAGATTGGAAGTGGTACGTCTCTTATACAGTACTGTACAGTATTTGTATTTACAAACAGTAATATAATACAATGCAAAATAATAAAATATAGAAAATAAATTACATATATGGTAATAATTACAGTATACAATATTCGTAAGACTGGATTTCATGTGTGTGTGTGCATATTCTGCATTTCAACCATTTTCACTTTTTGACAGTTCTCTTGCCTCCAACCCAACAAATAAGCAAGGGATGCCTATAATCTTCAGCATTTTCCATCCTTGGTGTATTCAGCATGCTAAGAAGCATAGTACAAAACAAAAGAGACAAATTTATAAAAGGCCTGAGCCACTTAAGACTAGGTCATACAACTTAATCTTCTTCCAATATATATATATATTAAAAATCCTTACACAGAGAAAACTAGCCTATCAGGAAAGGGGGCAGCAAATAAATCGTTCCCCTGTGATATTGTTTCATATGAGGGGAAAAAGGAGGGGGGGGGGCAATGTAGAGGAAATATGGGAGAAGCATGTGATCTCCTATTTAAAATGTTTAAAATGTTCCAGCCTGAATATAAAGTTGTTGCTTCATGAGAACCAGGATATTTCCATTTTACATTTTTCCATTTACTTAATGCATTCATGTGAAATAAATAAATGTTTGTTTAAATTTTGCTGTCTGCAATTTTTAATCACTTTTGTGTGGGCCACCATTCTTAATTGTCACCATTTTATTTTATTGCCACTCCTGTCTTGTAAGCCTTCAATTCACACTTGATTTAATGGTAGATTTCAAGGGAATAATATTTTGACCCCCTGTCAAGATGAGTGCAAAAAGAAAGAACTATTCCATTGAGTACGAGAAAGGAATAATTATTTCCTGAGCTGGAATACATCATCTGTGAACAGATTGGCAAGTTAAAGCTTCACTGTGTGCAGGGCTGATAGTCAAGCATTTGCCCTTTGCAATGGCATCACAGTTAGAAACGTTCCCAGAAGAATTCACAGCACCAGAACACTGGCTGGATGGCTTCCTTCAGCGATATGGACTGTCTCTAAGAAGATGGACAACACTGTTCAAGCTGGAAGATACTGGAATTATTAAACGTGCACTTGCATTCAAGTCCTTTGTTGATGGAATTGACTTATTTGAACTCTCCAAAACGATTGCTATAGATGAAACTCCAGTGTTTATGGGCCAAGGATCTCAAATTACAATTGATCAGAGTGGCACCTTGTCAATTTACATTCTACACTCTACATTACAAAAGTACATGTGTTGCCTGTATTTTGGCAATTTATCTGGATGGAAAGAAAGCACTACCTATAATCATCACTAAGGGCAAAAAATATAAGGTTGAATGTGTTCTTGAAACCAAAGAAGCCTGGTAAATGTAAGCAGAAAATGGGTTGATTTAATGCTACCACTTGCTTTGTGAGGTTGTCAAAGAGGTCTGCTGGCCTGGGATTCAGCCAGCACTCAATGCACTGAAGACATAAAGAACTTCCTTGCAGAAAGAAGAATAGATCGAATAATGACTGCCTATCTCCAGACTCTTGATACTGTAATAAACAAGCCATTCAAGTACAATTTGTGCATGGAAATCAATGATTATACAATGGAGAGAAGTCAGTGTGGAAACTTTGTGAAGTCTAGCCTGCAAGAGATCATGACTTGGGGGAAGAATTCACGAGATAAAATCACTGACAGCTGTATTGCCAATGCACTTAGCCCCTTCTCTGCTGAGAAACACATCTTTTAATAGCAAAAACTAAAGAAATAAAAAGAATAATATTTCAAGAGATGTGGATATCTAGTCAGTCCTGGTCTGGAAGTTTTAAGTCAGCAATACTATGTGCACAAGAATTTCTATCCAGTTGTTCTTCTGTAATAACCCAGTTTTTCAGTTGGTGAAAACAGTTCTGACATTTTCAATATCTAACCTACTCGTTTATGCTACATTTCTAATAGCTATCCAGAGGAAGGAAAGACAAAGTTGAGTTACTGATGCAATCTGATATTGTTTCAGATCTTGGCTTTGCAATAAGCAGACTCTATATTCTTAAGTATCAACTGATAGCACATCATCTTGCCTTTTTGAAAAGTACCATAACAACTGGTAATTTGAATATCCAAACTCTATTAAGTCAACTATTGCTGTTACATCAAGTGGTCTCTGGCTTCCAAGTAAACTCTGATTTATGGAAACTCATAAGTGTTTCCTTGGCAATTCAGAGATGATATGCCATTGCCCTAGAGCTGAGAGAGTGTGATTTGCCCAAGATAATTCAGTAAGTTTCCATGGCTGGACAGCAATTCAAACCCTAATCTCATAGAGTCTTCATCGAGCACTTACTCCTTTGTACCACCCTGGTTCTCATAAGTGAGCTATGAATATACATTTTGTTGAATTCCACAACATCATAGAATTTGAGAGGAAATTTAGTCATCAATCCCTTCTACTTCTAGCTTGTTACTCTTTCAAACTTGGAAAGACTAGGTTTGTTAAGTCACTGCTTCAAGGGTCAGTTGGCATGCATGAAAGAGCAGAGACTGAAAAAGTAGCTAAAATTTGAACAGATGAAAAGTACAGGCAAATCATCATAAGGATACCTCCATGAATGAACAGAAGGGATTTGAGGAGCCCTTTGCAGGTGAACAACATCAGAAGCAAGCCAAAGTAACTCCACCCACCTCCATACACGTCCACTGTAAGTAATACATGTTATTGATGGGTGTACTTTTGAGAGTGCAATTCATCCATTTAAATATTGATATCCTGCCATATATCACAGGATCTCAGACTGGTGGTTAACCACTTCCTACCATCACAGTAATAGTTTTAAAACCAACCTTTAGAGTATCTAAAGATATTTCATATCATAAGGAAAGATGGCATCACACAAGTAAGGATATGTCATTTTCTAAACTAGAAAAATTACCCTTAAAAACAGACACGCATGACAGTTCAAAACAGTTTGTTAAAAACTGAAAGATACTGATTTTTTTTATAGAATTATCTTACCACTAAGCAGTTCTATCCAGTTCTGCACTGTTTCTGGAGGTTGTGTTTCTTTAATGTGCTTCAGAGCTTCATCAAGTAGAACATCTCCTGTAGGAGCATCTGATTTGCAGATTACCTGAAGGGAATTGCAGAAGTTTACTCCGGCACATCAAATTTTGCGTTTGCGTTTTTAAATACCAAGGATATTAAAAGTGTGTCTATGTTTAACCTCAAAATTTAATGTTGAAATATTTTCCCTTTTGGGGCCATTGTCATAATTCTACACCACATTGTAAAAAATGTCCCTCGACTCTTAACACAATGAAAATATACAACAAAAAAGATGAAGGGATCACGTGCATTACCTCATTCATGAAAGCTAAGAAAGAAATATTCCAAACTATCTCCTGCATATTTGTCTCCTTATTTATTTAGCTATGAAGGTAAAAAAAAGTGTGTTCATGATAAACAATGCTGTGAATTAATCATGTTCTTTTTCTAATTGAATCGTGAGCCAGCATGACCAATCAAGGGAACATTTATTATTATTATTTAGACTACAACTCCCAGTGCAACCTGTTGTTTTTCTTGCTGTTGTATGTCTTTGAGTCAGGGGACTCCAAAGAAAATCTATCATGGGGTTTTCTTGGCAAGATTTGTTCATAGATTGTTTGCCTTTGCTTTCTCCTGAGTTTGAGAAGTAAGACATGTTCCAAGGTTACCCAATGGGTTTCCACAGCTGAGCATGAACTGAAGCATAATCACCAGAGTTTTAGTCAAACCCCACACTGGCTCTCAGTGCAATCAATAAATCACATTAATTCCAAATACAGTCCAGAGTAAATATGTTTTTGAATATAAATGTTAGCATTTGAAGTAGCCACAGAAAAGCAATACTATCAATGAAGAGACATAGAAAAGGGATGACCAGGAAAAAAATATTGTGTGATTTAATAAATCATCAGAAAGAAAAGAGGAGGAAAAGTGAGCAATAATAAAAATTAGGAGAGAGGGAAACAAATGGCAGGAGGTGGTGCTAGATGAGAATAAGTGAATATACAGCTTTCTAAGAGAGTGTCCACAAATTGGCAACTGCTCGTCTGTGGAAAGAGAATACAGAATGATCCCTTCCCTTAATTCCAGATAGAAATGCCACAGTGCTCTTTGCTAGAAGGAAGACAGTAGTATCTGCAGTAGTGACAAAAGGATTGGGGTGGGGTGTAGTGAGCCTTCCAGCTTTCTCTGTTTGATATAACATATCAGCAGGACATGGGAAACATGGAAAGAGCCTCCTAGAAGGCTCTCCTCTGGACAATGTTTCTTGTAAACGGCTAATCTTTCCAACCCAAAAGCACTGCTTTGCAACATTTTGATTTATGCAATGCCTTTGACATAAAATAAAAAGCAGGACATACAGAAAGAACTGCTAGAGGGTCAAAAACCAACTGAAAGGATGATTAGAGAAGCTAGAAATATGGGTATGAGATTCAGTTCAAGAAGGACAAACTGAAGTCACTAGAATGAGAATTGGCAACACATAGCATCCGTAACTGTTTTTAAGCCTCCCAATCACCTCAATACTGCATCTCCAAATTCAAGTAGCCAACCAGAGAAATGACATTTTGTTTTGAAGAGTTTTCCACACTTGCTGTCCAATTCAAGTTTGGAAATGTGAACTACACTTTAATCTGCTGAGGTTGCTCATCTCCGTTAGAATAATGTTAAGATGTTAGTGCAGTTAATGAAGAAAAGTTAGAGCAGGAGTGGAAATCCTGTAGGCTTTTGGATGTTGTTGGACTGAATGTCCCACCAATTCTAATCAGCATTGTTATGGCGAAGAATGGCAAAAGTTACACTGTAACAACTTCTGGATAGCTGAATGACTCCCACACCTGGGCTGGAGAGAAGAATAGGTAAATCAAGGAAGTAGGCCATGGACCTCAGAAGAGGAATGTCTCGAAAGCCAGCAACAAAAACTAATATAATCACAACAATAAAGAGCACACTGTAACATCCATTATATCACTGAATTTCCCTAGTAGAAACCAGTTTTGATGCACCTCTTGCGTGCCTGTTAAATTTCACATTCAATTCACGATCCTATTTCATGTGGCAAGGAATTTTTTTAAAAACTTAAATATCTCTAAAAAGAAAATTAGCACTGCTTTCTATCTTTTTCTAGACTCTGTAACTAGATGATGACTGTAGAGAAGCAGGAACATGTGGAACAAACACTGGACTAAATTTAATAGACATGTTATAATTATTAAGATCCTAACATTACATCAAAATGAGAGAATGCACAAAAAAGTATAGACTTCCTACAAAAGAGACAAAACTTCAATTCCCGAGTAAAAGAAAGCTATCAAATCTTAAAATTATTGGGGAAGACAAACAATATTAAAGAGTTATTAAATATTTCTGGTTGGTTGTATACACCATGAAAGTCAAATTGTCGTTTCTACTACAGTAGACAAAGCTGTCATAGTATATTAACAACTTCACTATTTGTCATTAAATTCAATTCAATGAGCTAGGTCCAAATATCATTCCTACCTACAGAACAAGGTGAATTTTACCAATGTAATATGAAATCGTTCTGGAGCAGATTTTTGGAGGGCCCATGTTATTGCAGGGTGAAGAAAGAATGGATGAAAGTTGCTTTTTCCTTCTCATGGTGGGATATTTCTCTTGAATTGGGGATGAGAATCATATGGCCTTCCAGATGTCTTTGGGTACACTAGCCAACAGTCAATGGTGGGGAATGCTGGGAGATGCAGTCCAACAAAGACCTGGAGGGCTTCCTGATTCCCACTCCTGTGCCAGAGGAATAATTTTCTGTAGATACAGAGTGAGGCAGCATAACTTCCTTTTTTCAAAACTTAATAAAACCCACTGTATGAATCAGAATTTTTTTATATATAATGTTTGGTTTTTATATATAATGTTTGTAAAGTTTTGTGTTACGTAGTTTTGAAGATCAAATTAGGTAGGTGACATCGCCCATTCTCTATTCTCCATACACTGAGTAAACCGATTTCTGGCATTTGTCATGACTCTTGCCAGCATAGCAGGCATTATGTTGGCAATTTCTTCCTGGATGTTGGTCTTCAAATCTTGTAGGGTCCTTGGACGGTTCACATAAACACGGGATTTAAAAAAAAACCCATAGAAAAAATCGCAAGTGGACCGGCCACTCTAAATCCACTTGAAAAGTAGGCCTCAATGGCAAAAGCACACTTTTCACTGTTCAAACGCATGATGGCAACTGAACTGTGTCAGGACAAAACTTTATACTCCCGCCTCTCGAACGAGACCACTAGCGCTCTGCTACGTCTTCAACCGACTGAATGGTGCGTATTTTTAAAAAGGAAGTTATGCTGCCTCACCCTGTAGAAGGGTATTTTCACTGACAGAACATTAAATCTGGCACTGAAATTCTTAAAAAGAATAATACAAAATTCTATTTGTTTCACAGTGACCCTTTTTATTAAAAGGATACTGATATGTTAGTGGTTGTTTTCAGAAATCCTTCAAACCCCACAGTGGATAAAAAGTAAATGCAATTCTAATATTAAGGTGATTCTGTCCAAGATGTAGGAAACTGCTCTTTTTGCATTTAGACCTCTTGCTGGCCAGCTCAATTAAAAATGCATTCATATTGTATGTGCATGTATTAATACTTGCTGGGTAGATGGATGTCTGAAATTTCTGTTCATAAACAATACACAAATGGCGAAATACACTATTTAAATTAGTCACCCTTCTTGGGTGCCGGTGGCTATGTGTGTGTCCTTTCAAATTGCCTGTTGAATTATAGCAACCCCATGAATTTCATAGGATTCTCTTAGGCAATGAATCCTCAGAAGTGGTATTGCCAGTTCCTTCCTCTGAAATATAGACTATAGGACCTCCTATTTATTGACGGGTCTGTAGCAGAGGGCTTTGAGTCATGTGGAGTAGTTCCACAGCTGACAAAAATTGTTTTATTTGTTAACTACACACCTTGACCCTTCATGCTATCCCCTCCAAGCTGTCATTGTTTCTTTGATTCTACCCAATAAGGACTCTCCCTTTAAGAGAGAGCAAGAAAAAATAATTCATTCCAAAAGTTTAGCTGTTCTTTTTCAAGACTATACAATATGGTTTAACTTTTCTGGTCATTTCAATTGATGATCTAGAGTGCAGAATGGTGAAAATATTCACCTCTGAGCTAGTATTGAAATAACTCAGTATGATCACAATTAAGGGGGAAAGACAGCTCATACATATCTCCATCAAGAGATCCGGTGGAACCTAGATTCAGTGGAACAGCAGGATTACAGGGTGCCTGCTCTTGTGCTGTAAATCAATCAGACAGTGTTTACACAAGGTGTGAAATATTATCAGGGTATACTCAATCCATGGAATCATAAACCTTTGAAAATCTGGAGAATAACTGTAAATTCTAAAAGTACTTGTGGGCTGTGTCCACAAAAATTATATCTCAAAAACCAGAATGTGGGAGACACTATTTTCCCATCATCCAGATTCTACTTAATTTGAGCCTTATTTTAAAATATACTACAAATTCATAAAATATGCAATTTTTTGGATATTCACATATTCCATATTTACCTTTAAAATACCTAACGTATTCTAACGTAAGCAGTTATAACATGGGTATTTCAGGAGATGTTTCTAATAAACAAAAAAAATCTTGGAAGCTTTTTGAACATGGTAAGATATCTATTTCAAAGTATTCATAACTAAATCTAGCAAGCTGTACAAAAGTAATAACTGCTTACACAAAGACTCAATTCTGAACAGAGAATGGAAACTTTTCAGACTTTCTTTTTAAGTAGGTGAGTAAAAGATAATATTGACAAAGGAAAACTGCCCATGCAACTAAATTTGGAATAGAAAATGAAGTATTTTCCCCTCACAAAAACTTCTAAGAAAAAGGCTACCTTGATATAATGCCAACACCATCAACCACAGAGTAAAAAAAACAAAACAAAACAAAAAACAACCCAAAAACCATTGAGTTACTGTTCAGCTAGGCATTGGATTAACAAACACCAAAAGCAGAAATCTTTTACAACATTGCCCACATGTTTACTTAAATTATTCATACTAGCATTCTATTAAACTCTTGACAAATGCTAAAATGGGCATACACAGTGTATTAGAAAGAGCTAAACCTGTGCAGGGTATCCTCCAAAAATGTATACACCCTTCACATCTTATAATTCTAAATTATTTTTCTTTTTGCATTTTTTCCAATAAGATTAAAGATCATAATAGTTGGAATGAGTCACCAAATTATAAGAGACATCCTGTGTCACACACTGCGTGAACAACACACACGCTATTCTACCTTCTGCTTCTTACCTTTCTAGTTAGCAGGCTTTTGCGTCTCATTCCAAATGCCTCCAGCTGAAGACGCCCTCTCAGTGCCAATTCAATTAACATACATCCACGGAGCCCAGAGGAAATGCAATCATTCCAAAACGACGTGTAACCCTAATAAGCAAAATGTGTCAATAAATTTTAAGTAAATATATACATAAAATTAAAATTAAAAGATAAACCATGCAGGATCAGCTCAATCATCAATGTACTGCATCATATTCAAAATGGTCATCAAGATGCCTATGAGAAATCTACAAGGAAGATGTCAGCTAAACACTATCCTCCTGCTTATATTGTCCAGTAACTGATGCCTGCTGGCATTGGGCATATAATATATAGAATCATGGCTATATATAGTATAACCACTGATAACCTTCTTGTCTCTAAATAAATGACTCTTACAACCACACCTCTTGCCAACTCTCAAAACCATGCCTTCACATGATCCAAAGCAGCTATGGCATTAAAAATACTGATGAATATTTACGTGCAAACATTAATATTTACATTTATTAAATAATCTTATTTGGTGAGTCCCAAAGAGCAGTGAAAAGAGCTTACTTAAGAATTATGTAATATTACAGGTCTTAACATTTTTCATTTATTCAAATTGCAAAAGCAATCCTTCAAATGGACTGTGTGTAGGACGACAATTTAATTCTGTCAATTGTTCTAATGTTTTACTGTTTTTATGATGTTTATGATGTTTTTATAATGTTTTATACTGTTTTTACCTAAGATGTATATTTACGTTTTTGCTGTCAGCTGCTCCGAGTCCCTCTGCGGAGGTCAAGATAGGACGGGATATAAATTTCCGAAATAAATAAATACATTGTGGTTTGTTACAGTCTATGATTTGGCTAGATAGTGATAAAAACATGGATCTGGTAAAGCAAACAAACTGAACCAACACAAAAAAATCAATCACTTTGGAACACAAGTCATTCCTTCCTTATTAAGACTTACGAAGTATATATGAACTGTTAAAAGTTTTGTGCTGGAAAACTATCATGATAGAATGAAACTTGAATTGAATGAAACTTCCCCCAAACCTTTCTCAGAACCAATATAGCTCTGTCCTTACAACAATGTCCAAGATTTCAGCAGAACCCTTCTTTCCTCCTAAAATAAAGTCCACTGAATGTTTTCAATCTATATGTTCTGTGTTCGACTATGTAAATACACCAGGCATGTTTAAAACATTTTGAATCATAAAATGGAATGGTTTGTTCTTAGGGTGCAATTTTGGTTTTTTTAGGAGAGCAATAATCAAGAATGGCCATTTTTGTTTAGTCTTTAAAGTTCACAACTAAAGAGCATGAACAGAACTTTCCAGTGCTGGTAGAAAGAGCGAACTGGCAAGGTAATCACACAAAAGGCACCAGTAATCTTCTCTATTCTTGTTCTGTCAGGTTTTGTTTCTGACTTACTGTTTTATCAGAATGAGGCAATACCTTTGTCTCATCTTCCTCGCATACTGCTCATTAGTACAAACATAACTTAGTCCTTGGAGGATATGCATTTTGCTATAACTTTTCAAGGTTATATGTATTATTGTCTGCTACCTGTTTGACACTGCAAGGTCATCCTCTTGGGAAACACAGTTTAAAAAAGCTTTTTTGTCTCCCAAGAGAGTTCGAACCAAGAATTCCAGTGTAAAAACTTCTACAAATAATGTTGCTTTTGTTGTGCTTTGTTTTTCCTTGCACAATTGTTCAGTTTTAATAAAACTTAAGAAATTTAAAATCAAATTAAGTATACAACTTCTGGCTTGAAAACAGAATGTCAAGAGTACAACTTGCACACAGGAATATATGTTTATTGCCATTCCCCCAGAAACAGGACTAAAGGCAACCAACAGCTATCAAAATAATTATAAATAAAACAAATACGTTTAAGAACATACAATAGGTTACAAAAGGTAATTATTCTTATAATTTTAGATTTAACTGGATTTTTCTCCTAAAAGTGGAATTTAAGACAGCTTACAAAATAAAAAGAATTATAGGTAAAATATAGAAAATTTGATAAAATAAAATAGTGTTAAATTGTCTAAAAATTAAAACTATTTAAAACCGAATTAAAATAAATATATGAATTAACCAACAAATAAAAATTATCAAGTAAATGAGGAACAAGACAAGGCTTCATTTTACTTTGACACTATGGCAGGACATTCCCAGTTGAAACCCTACTTCGAAACCAATCAGAAATCCATGATTCTGCAAGTACAATGCAGCAAGGCCAATTTTCTGCCCTGTAACTTGCTAGAGGCTTCTAAGACAGCCTCCTACATCAACCCAGAAAAAATGCATCTTTGGGGACTTCAAATGGAAGCAGTTCACTTTTGTAGGAGTGCTGAAAAAGGACGGTTTTGGGAGTCTGATGGGGTTGAAGGACACAAAAACCATATTTGGAAGCCATATGTGGCTCAAGGCTGCATTATGCTTTCCCACACTACTTTTTTCAGGCAGATTTTTCCCCTCAGATTTAGCCCTCGAAAGAATCAACAACCCTGGCCTGCAATATACTACTGTTGTAAACTTGATTGTCCAGTGTTGTTCAAAGAATGATCTCACCAAGAGCATGTATTAAGTGTGTGTTTTTTGTTACTTATACATTCATTCTTATATTTTGAGGAGATTTTCAGTTCACAACAGAAGGGGCACAAATGGCTTTGCTTGCGTTAACAGCATTCCCAGACAGCTAGCACAGCATAATTTCTAATGTCAACAGCACGTGAAATTTTATGTAGATACATAATTACAACTTCTCCAATAAGAACTTGCATAATGTCTGACTTTAAATTAGGATAATCTCTATGTTGACATTTAAAACAAAGCAGGCATAATGATGCACTCAGATTTAACTTCTTAATCTGACGGAGGACTGCCAGAAAAGGCTGCCTTCTTCTTCTAAATCCTTTTGGAAAGCCAGGCTTGTAACTCTTAGGAAATATTTAAGTAATGAAAAAATACCCACACACTACTTTAGATGCATTGTGGCACAATAAACACACAAACAAACATACTTTCAATCCTTTGCTTCCTTCCTTGCCACAACTGAATGCATAGTACAAACTATAACATACACTCAGAACTATTTACTTTTATATAAATTCTCATTTAAGAAACAATAATGATTAAAGCATCTATTCAGAAAAATCCAAAATAGTCCAATGACTAAATTATAGAATTAATTGCTTGCATCATTACCCGAGGTTTCACACTGTTTTCTTTTAAAAAGCAATTTTACAGTCCACAAAACTGCTAAAAACTAACTCTTCAAGAGTCTATCAAACCATCAATTTACATTGCAGTCTTCTTAAAATTCATTTTACAAGGTTCTTTGCAGGAAAATATTAGCACTCCTTCTTACTTTAATGTTTGGTCATCTCTTTCCAAATTTCTCTTTCCACCACTCTTTTCCCTTGTTGAAAAAGCTCCCCCCCCCCCCTTGCTCTGGCCTTTCTAAGCAAGCTTTCAAAATAGGTTTGTTTTTTTTCACAACCCCCCTTACCTCTAGTTTCAACTGCAAAAAAACCTTAGCTTTTGCCAAAATGTTCCATTAGTCTGAACATTTGTGAGATAAATCTGAGGCCCCATCTACACTGCCACATAATCCAGTTTCACACTACGGATTAACTGTATTGAACTGAATTATATCACAGTGTATACTCATATAATTCAGCTCAATGCAGTTAATATGCATTCTGATACTGGATTATATGGCAGTGTAGATCCAGCTTGAATGAGTTCATATTGATTTACAAAACAAAGTAATGCATTGACTTTAAATTTAACAAGAGCATTTTAATCTCTCATTTGAAGGGTATTCTATTTTTTTTTCAAAATATACTACTATATACATTTCCCAATCACACTGCAAGAGCGTGTTTTTTCTATAAATATTGGATGTAATGTAGTGCAGGCACCCAGTGAGGCACAATAGTGGTGCTCTACATTTTTTAAAGTCAGGACAAGGACTTCTAGAAACACAATGACCACAATTTCCCCCCCTTTGCAAAGACTTTCACATACACACTCCACACACATTATTATAATTCAGTTGTGAATTAACTTCTCTGAAATCAGTAGATCTAGATGATACTTCAGTCTCTCTTCAACAGTTTTCCAATTAAAGGACAGCTTTGTAAAATTGTCTTTATGCCATCATATCAGCCACACCATTTTTACCATTCATCCCCCATGACAATTGGATTGTAAAGCACTATGCAGTGATGTGGTATATGAATAAATGCTAATTGACAAGTATTAACAGCACCATCCTGTTTTATACTACTGATAGCATCCGATAAGTGCTTTGAGCATTCAGGAAGACAACAGGGAAACACTTATTAAAAATGAAATATAACACATAAAACCATACTTCGTTTTCTAGATATGTTATATGAAGTTTTCCCCCAAAAGCTATGCAGCCCCTCAGTAACATATGGTGTAACCTCTGCAACTTAAGGTTTTTTTTTTTGTTATAGCATGAAATAAAGACACCAATATACTACTATCCGAACATTTCAAAGCTATACATTGGCTATATTCCACATATGATACATCTGGAAGGCTGCTTAATTGCTATGATTGCTTTGCTATCAATCTAAGAGTATGAAACAATTTATAAGAGGTCTGCATGTTTTTTTTAATTTGTTATATTTGAGGACAATTACTGCTCTTACAATGGCCAACAATTCTCACCACGAGAAACATGAAACTATCACCTTCTGAACACTATGCAACTTCTGCAAATTCTGTATTTTTAGGAAAAAATATCTGAAAACAAAAATATCTGAACAGAAAAAAGCAGTCAAATACACTGATGTCTTATTCTTGATATCTGACTAAAAACCATGTTTAAAGGAATCAATGTTATTAGGAAATAAATTATATTAACCATTAATTCTGTACAGAAAAGGAAGAAATAAAAGAGATGGTAAATTTTTTAGGATTCTTGTTTGTCTAGGTTTTTTTTTTTTTACTATTTCTGTGCTTTTGGGGAGCTCAACCAGCTTTCTGCAAATTGTTTGCTTGTTATCCATTTCAGATCAGGTATTAACTAAGTGTTCAGAATTATAAAAAGTAAATAATGATCGATTTAATAATAATAATTGGATTTCTTATCTGCCTGTCCTCATGGTTTGAGGCAGGTAACAACATTGCTAAAAACACACAATCTAAAAACATTCTACAAAATACACATATTAAAACATATTTCTACAAAATGCATATTGAAATGCACAGAACCAAGATTAAACGTAAGAAACAAGTTTAAAATTTGTGATTAAAATTGGCTGGGTGGGCCCAAGACCCAGATACTTTATAGATACTGTAGTTTTTAAAATCCGACAGCAAATTTAGCTGTCAGAGCTCTTCTTGCAGATCATTCGACAATCATTGGGCAGCTGATGAAAAGGTTCTCTGGGTGACAGTAGCTAGTCTGGTTCTGACAGGCTGGAGTAGCCACCCCACAAGACCTAAGTGTTTGGGGCAGACTGAACAGGAGGAGGCGATCCTGTAGGTAAAGGCTAATTTCCTGTGTTTTAGGGATCTCTGGCTTGATGAAGAAGGGTGCCATGCTTTCCTGGTTAAGCCCTCTGTACAGGAATTTAGGGACACGTGGGTGGACAAATGAAGTTGTATACAAAAAGCCCTCTCTTATAAGGAGCCCGGTTTAAGGCACAGATTAGTTTTAATGTATATACTCAGATTTAGCATTTAGAATAGATTCTTTTGCTCAACTGACCACATGCTACTTAGCAATATCTAGGATTGACCTGATGTGGTTTGGACATGGCATAGAGTGTCCTAGATACCTATAATTTCAGAACAAACCTGCCTCAATAAATGTACCTGAGAATTCACAGCTGCCATAGCAACCAAGGGTCTATCTGAATGTGTATCCTAGCTGTGTAGCAGGCTGCCCGGTGTATTTCTCATTTGGTAGCAATGTTGATGACTAAGCCCTTTCATTCACAGAGACACCACAAGTGGAAACTGACTTGAAGGCAAGTAACAATAAAATGGAACTTACACTATTTATCAATGGGAATCTTTCACTATTTATTTGTCATATATCAACTACCAGCTGATTAAAGTTGGTTATTTTTTGTTGTTTATTCATTCAGTCGCTTCCAACTCTTCGTGGCCCCAGAGGCTAATGAATCCAGATGTTTCCCAGATGACCCATGTCATTACTATTCTTGCTAATTCTGGCAATTATCCTATCACAGACCTTCAAGAGCCCCAGACAGAAGGCTTAAATCAAGTCAATTTCTACAACAGTTGCCAAGTACTTTCTCTAATTAGCTAAAACTCAAGCTTCCCTCTGTTTATTATAAATTGCAAATACTGAGTAGCAAGGAGGAAAACTGAAGCAGTTTCACTGAATTCAAATTAATATGGATTCGAAACAATCTGAATTACTATTTCAAATCACTAATCTCCACAAAGCGATCTATCTTTTTTCTCACATCAATGTATGCACATTCTCTTGCAGAATATACTCAAGCAACAAAAAGTATAAAATTGTCACAATTTATAATAATTTTTACAAACAAAAGTTTTTCATGTCCTTTGTAGACTGGGATCTGTTCCAATTTTGAGTCTATGAAAGACAGTTTATAGCAGAACTACTTATTGCTCAACTTTACTGGATAAATTTCAGTTGTTTGACATTCAAATGCTTGGAACAGGTTAGCCTACTAGATGCTTAGTTTTGTCCATCTTGCTTGATATAAAAATAATCCAGTTACTGGATGTTTTTCAAAGTACTTCTGTCCCTCAACAAATGCACTACTATGTGCAACAAAATTTTCTTCCCCAAGACCTATGTTACGTAAATAAAAGATTTATTGAACGAGTCAACATATATGAAATATAAAAAAGCAAACAGAATGGAAAACATTTGAAAGAAAAGGAGAGAAATTCTGCAATACTTTACTCAAATAGTGCAGTTTTCTGCATCACTAACTACAGCCTTACAGAAAAAAATTCAATGTATTCTCAATTCTCCATATACCTAAAAACAGATAAATAATTTTATCCAAGATTGTAATACAACTAGCATTTCAGTGTGTAAGCCAGATCTTCCACCTCAGCTGCACCACATATAAAGAGTCTATTTAATACTAGGCTGCCCTGGAATCTTCCTTGTTGGATCACTGTGTCCATTTGCTCAAACCGCAGTTGAGTAAATACCATAAGCTGTTCTTATTTCCCTGGAAAGGATATATTTTTTCTTCTTGAAATTAAACTGTTATTTCTACTATCTATTTCATAAATCTTGTAGGTAGACATGGTAGACATGGCTGTCTGTACTCTAACATCTAAGACAGATGACTTTTCTCTTACAATGAAATCTAAAGACCTCCAAAAAAAACCCACCTGTTTCCAGCTTCAGGGCAGCAGCAGTGACACTCTTGTCTCTCAAATTCTCAGTCTCTCTTGAGCCTTCCATCTCATTCAGTCACTATTTCTGAGACACAAGAGTGGAGAGGGACTGGGGATATGAGAGACAAATAAACAGAAGTACCACAGTAGCCACTCTTGAAGGCAGCAGACAATTTTTTCAATTTCCTGCCATTTCACAGATTCTCAGTCTCTTTCCAATCTCTTGTCCCATACACAATACAGGTTGTGAGCAAATATGACAGAAGGCTATTTCAAAAAGGTACTGTACTCAATTTCTTTTTATAAAAAAGACACCAAACACTTCTGGTTCCAAGCATTTGAGCTAAGTTCTATCCAACCTGTATTACTTGTTTTAAAACATTTTTATGTTAGATTGGGAGAAACCAAATAAGATGATAGCACCTTAGAGAATGTGGATAGGATTTTTCTTACGTTTTAATTATTTGCTCATTTATCTCATGAGGCTCACTATACTTATATGTCTAGGTAACAGCTAAGAATTCATAATTTACAACATGTTTTAAATATTAATCTTAAATGTTTAAACTATGTTGTTTAATTCTCTGTTAGTCTGCATTCACATTTCTCTTCCTATCTATCATACCATCTGCTTGCCATCACCTCCTCTTTTTCTTTGTCAAGCAGAAGGGTTTATCATTTTTGCCAGAAGTATGAACTGAATGTTTGGTGATCAAAATCAGGCCACACGTATTAGACCCTGTATTGTTCAGATGATCCAAATGCTAGTAATAATATATGAATGTATTGTTTTGCCAAACATTTTGGCACAGTAAGCCAAATATGAATGTGCTGTATGGTAGTAGAAGCAGCCTGTTCACACTAGTTTCCCTTTCCAATGAACATCTCACAAAGTCATCCCTTCCCTTCCCGATATTTTTATGACATCAAGGCTGTGTATACAGAGTACACTGCTTGTTCATATTGTGCCTTATTAAGCCAAAATTCCAAAATTAAAATTGACCCTTGAAAACAATCCGTGAGCAAGAAATTAAAGGTCATTTAACAATAACTGTTACCATCATCAATAAAACACTGAAATATATGAGATGAAGATGGCACAACTGTTTTGTAGTAGTCTTGTGATACCTTGAACACTAACTTATTTTATTACAGCATATCTTTTCATGGATTTCAGTTTCATTATTTAATGAAGTGAGCTGTAATCCATAAAGTTGCGTGCCATGATAAGATAGACTCTATTGCTTTTGCAGCAACAAGTTAACCCTGCTGAGTACATGCACATTCACAAAAACTGAGCTTATAGACCACTTATATTCCCTCTAGGTGTCATTAGGGCAATTTTGCAACACTGCTGTTCTTTGACACAGGAGGTTTTTGAAATAAAGCTTCCTGCAATTCTAAAAGAAGCCGGAGAGACACTGGGATACTGCTCCCAAACACACTTAATATACATCATACATGACAACTACAGTGAATGAGAATACAGTCACATTCCACTGACTACAGCAATGCTTCCCAAACTATACAACATCAAGGATCAGCCAGTTTTCAAATGTACAAGAAACTATATATGTATATGCATGTATGTGTATATATGTACATGTTTATGTACTGCATCTTGTTTCCAATGCCTTGCACCATCTGCTTAAGCACTATGCAGTAAACAATACACGTAAGTGCATAAAAGGTAAGTGCTACCTGGCTCATTCTCAAATGTCACTCAGCCAGTCATGCTGACCCTCACTGGCTGGTGACCCAAGGGCAACATCCATCCCAGTCCAACACTAGATATGCCCAGAGGTTCTTTCACCTAGTTTGTAAGTTTTTAGCAAGGTTTTCCAGTAACACTGGGGCAGCACAACTAAATCTGCAATCTTCTACTCCATATGGAAACCACTACAGGTAGTGGGGTGGGGGAAAATAGGAGCTCTGTAATGGAGTCGGTACTGTAACTGTTGCACCGTAACTACTACAAATAAAAGTTGGAACATGAATTTTAAATATTTATGTAAGAATTTAGAAAGCAAAGTATCAACTATGCTAGCACATTCTAACAGATGATAACTTAAACTGGCATTTACACAATATAGAACCGGCTGCCATCTTTCAAAAATACACCAACAAGGATCCCTGTTTTCAAGAAGCATTAAATTAAACCATCCTCAAAAGAGAGACTCCTGCAATATTGTTTGTCTTCTCATGTCTAGTTCTACAGGATTAGTCAAAATGAATAGGCCAATAAGAAAATTAATTTTAGACGAATGTATGTTTATTGTAACCAAACTACAGCTACGTAGCGACAGATAAACTATCAAAGTTTTGTCTCACCTTCAGAGATGTTCGATATGGGCGCCCCGTGTGACACGGCAGATGTCCAAGCGATAGTCCAGTTCATTCCACATCCGTTGCAGCACATCCGACGTAATGGCATCGAATGCAGCAACGTCTGGGAAGGTGTTCGTTGAGGTCCTAACCCTAACCCTGACCCTAACCCTAACCCTATCCCTAACCCTAACCCTATCCCTAACCCTAACCCTATCCCTAACCCTAACCCTATCCCTAACCCTAACCCTAACCCTATCCCTATCCCAAACCCTAACCCTAACCCTAACCCTATCCCTATCCCTATCCCTAACCCTAACCCTTGAAATTCTCGCTGGACCGTAATTACTGACATTATTTTAGCAAATGTTATCACACAAAACGCCTTCTCTTTGCTTGATTCCGCCATTTTGAAAACAGCGACCCCTAGCGACGCCTAGCGGCATTAGCGTACATGTGTGTTGCTCAAAAAAAACTTTGATAGTTTATCTGTCGCTACGTAGCTGTGGTTTGGTTACAGTAAACATACATTCGTCTAAAATTAATTTTCTTATTGGCCTATTCATTTTGACTAACCCTGTATTACAAGGCAAAAAACTTTATACCTCACCTATTCTCTACAAATGAGAAACACAATAATCTACACCCTTAGATTACTGTGTTTCTCAGATTCACACATATTTAACTGATAACTTTCAAATGTGTTCATAAACAATTTAGAGTTGATGTGAGCAGTGAATGGAGTAGTGACAACCTGAAATTATTTAGGGAAGAGAGAACAAAAACATATTTCAAGACACAAACTGGGAGAATGGGCAATAAAACAGCAACTTACATTCAATATAAGCAGGAATATATATGGTAAAAAAATCCCAACTTTACTACAGATGGGACATCAACTGACAATGAGTGACCAAGAAAGGATTATGGCAGATAGCTCAACAAAAAAGTGCCATTAAAGAGAGAAATTTCATATTGGGCACAATTTGGAAAAATAATTGAAAGTAAATCTGACAATACTATATTACCTTATAGTCCAACCGCACTTGGATTACTGTTTAGAGTTATTATGGGTAAAGGTAAAGGTTTCCCCTGGACATTAAGTCTAGTCGTGTCTGACTCTGGAGGGTGATGCTCATCTCCATTTCTAAGTCGAAGAGCCAGCATTATCCAGACACCTCCAAGATCATGTGGCCAGCATGACTGCATGGAGTGCCGTTACCTTCCTGCAGAAGCCATACCTATTGATCTACTAACACTTGCATGTTTTCGAAATGCTAGTTTGGCAGAAGCTGGACCTAACAGCAGGAGCTCACTCCGCTCCCCCCATTAGAACCACCGACCTTTTGGTCAGCAAGTTCAGCAGCTCAGAAGTTTAACCCACTGCACCACCACTACACCTGTAAACTATATTTATGTTCAACTCAAAAAGGGGACCAAAATGGGCAAGAGGACAAAGTAATTGTGCTGTGAGGAATAAACATAAATAATAAATATTCGTTAAACAAGGGGGAAAACATTGTCAAAAATTATGTAAGATGTGAAGAAATCAAAAGAAAAGATTTTCCTTCCTTCTCATGCTAGAATCCACATCTCCCAATGAAACTGAATCATTAGAGATACCGGATAATATTTCTTCACACAACACACACTTATATTCTAGATTTCATCGTCACAAGATATGTGGTGACTTCAGGACCTCGAATAGTTACTATGCACTGCCTGTAGTATCCAAGAATGGTGGTTGTTACTGAGTGGTTTCAAATTGTTTATGGCCACATCATGGGGTTGTCTTGGTAGGCGTTATTAAATTTGCCTTTATCTTCCTCTGTGGCTGTGAGTGTTTGACTTGCCTAAGGTAACTCAGTGGTTTCAATGGCAGAGTGGGAATTTGAACCCTGTTCTACAGAATCATAATCCAATGGTAAAAACACTATACCAGGATGCCTCTATACAGGCCTGTAGCCAGGATTTTGATCCGGGGGGCGGGGGGCTGAGTCTGAGTGAAAGATGGTCTATCCTAGCAAACCTTTTGTATCGTTACCCCAATACCACCATGCATATGGGATATATTGAGCATGGTGATCAGATCATGATATGAATAAACATAACAGTTTAAATAATGTACCAGTAAGGCCTTCTCACGGACCACCCTGAGAATTTGGGGGGGGGGGCTGAAGCCTCTCAAGCCCCCCCCCCCCCAAGGCTACATGCCTGCCGCTATATTTCAGTTGCTGGAGAAAGAAACATGGCAGAGGCTTTCTGTGGGCAACTAGTAGCCTCTGTGTAAGCTTTTGGACAGAAAGACTGAAGATCCAGGAGAAATTGCCTCTAGAACATGGCCATATAGCCCAAAAAAACCTACAACAACCCACTGTAGACCCAGCTTGGTTCTTTTTATGTTCCTGCTAGTTGTAAGGTAAACATTTTATCATTCAGGATGGAAACTTAAACACATCTCTTAATTCACGCCTGTAAAGATTCTGCAGAGAGAAGATCACAGCTACCTTCAGTTCCTATTATCATGACATCTTTCTCTTCATCCCAAAACAGTGATTAGGATGCTGTAAGTATTTTTGTTCTGTTTTCTCGTATCTGATTTAACGGTAATGACCTATGGTTACTGTTGCTGCTGCTCTACTTCTAACCTACACTAGATCAACAATCTCATCCTTTTATGATTATGACCCCAATCTGCAACAGAACAGAAGAGCACTTTGAGGCCAAAGGGCATAAGGAATAGAATAACATGACCTGCATGATTATCACGATTATTTTGCAGAGTTCCTGGATGATTGGAAAAACTTGTGGAATAGTACTCTCCATCCCAGCTCCAACCTTTCCTCTTAACAGCCTTCCTTTGTAGCTATCTCTCACCTTCATTGTTTTATAATCTTGTATATTTTTATTGCATACATTGGCAAGTTTGCTTTATATTATATGGCACTGTATTTTTCTGGATAACTGTTTTACAATTAGATTGTATAGATTTGTTTCTTTTGTCGCTCTGTGGTGTATGCACACACATAAATATTTCACATTGTACATCTTTGGCAAGACTCGCTATTTTGGGCTGTTTTACTTGTAGAGTTGCATGTACACTGATGGTGCTAGGTAAATAAATGACCATAACCATCACTGCCTTGCTACCCCATAATCCAGTCTCACTGTTTTGCCTCCTCAAACATCTTACAGTTGGCCCACCACACCTATGGATTCTATATCCACAGATTTCACTACTCACAACAAATAAATGACCACCACCATCATCACAGACTTGCTCCCATCCTCCAACCTCTCTATTTTGCCTCCTCAAACAGCTTACAGTCGGCCCGCCACATCCATGGATTCTGTAGCCACAGATTCCACTACTCACAACTTTAAAATACTTTTTAAAATCCCCAAAAAACAAAATTTGATTTTACCATTTGATACAAGGAACACCATTTTATTAAACCATTGTATATAATGGGACATAAGCATCCACACATTTTGGTTTCTACGACAGGGGTGATACTCCTGGAAACAAACCTCAACAGGGTGCATCTACAGTCCAGGCATGGACCAACTTTGCCCCTCCTCCAGGTGTTTTGGACTTCAACTCCCACAGTACCTCAGTTTACCAGCTGTTAAGAATTGTGGGAGTTGAAATCCAAACACCTGGAGGACCAAAATTGGCCCATGCCTGATCTACACTGTAAAATGAATACAGTCTGGCAGCACTTTAACTACTATAGCTCAATGTTACAGAATCCTGGGAGCAGTAGTTTCATAGAACCATTACATTTGTGTTGTCAAAGGCTTTCATGGCTGGAATCACTGGGTTGCTGTGAGTTTTCCAGGCTGTATGGCCATGTTTCAGGAGCATTCTCTCCTGATGTTTCACCTGCATCTACAGTATGCATCCTCACAGGTTTGTTCATACACCACTTGCCTCATTCCCACAGACCTCTGAACATCTTTCAAGTGGGAGAGTTCCATTCAGAAGTCTGTGGGAATGAGGAAAGTGTGTGTGTGTGTGTGTGTGTGTGTGTGTGTGTGTGTGTGTATGGAGCAGGGGTCCTCAAACTAAGGCCCGGGGGCCAGATATGGCCCTCCAAGGTCAATGATCCGGACCTCGATCAGGGCCAAACCTAAGTTTGAAATGACTTGAAAGCACACAACAACAACAACAATCTTATCTCATCAGGTAAAAGCAGGCCCACACTTCCCATTGAAATACTAATAAGTTTATATTTGTTAAAATTGTTCTTCATTTTAATTATTCTATTGTTTTAAGTGTTTTTTGCACTACAAATAAGATATGTGCAGGGTTCATAGGAATTTGTTCATTTTTTTCATATTATAATCCGGCCCTCCCACAGTTTGAAGGACTGTGACCTGGCCCTCTGTTTAAAAAGTTTGAGGACCCTTGCTGTGGAGTATTTCAGGTGGGTGAGATTTGTTCAGAGGTCTGTAGGAATGAGACAGACAAGAGTTCTTTCTCCCACCTGGAACACTCTATAGATACAATAATAATAAACTTAATTTTTAACTCGTCGCTTTCTTGGAGGGATTCAGGGCGGCTTCCAAAAACAAAAATTGGCGAGGATTTAATGCCATGTGCTAATAACAAATTTAAAACACTTAAAGCAAACAATTAAAAATTAAACAATTGAAAAACCTTGGCTACAAGATATAACATATAACTCAGGCCTCATCAATAACCCCAATTAGTAGTGAAGCTGTTAAAATCTGTATAAAATATAAAAATATAACATACATACATATATATATATATATATATATATATATATATATATATATATATAGCTTTTCAATAAGTTAAGAAATCTTGCCAACATTGTCAGATGCGTTAGAATCGGAGGTAAAAACTAATAATCTTCCTCTCCATAAGCTAACATACAAAAGTAAGTTATTTAGTTGTTTCTTGAAGGAAAGGAGAGAACAGGCTCTTCTGATTTCTTTAGGGAGAGAGTTCCAGAGGGAAGGGGTAACCATGGAGAAGCCCCCCCCCCCCTTCCCACTAGCTGCACTTGAGACAGGGTGGGACTGAGAGAAGGGCCTCCTCCATAGTTCGCAGTATCCAGGTGGGTTTGTAAGCAGGGATGAGGTTTGTTAAATAGTCTGGTACCTATTTAGGGCTTTATAGGTAAGAACCAGGACTTTGTATTTAGCCCAGAAGCGAACTGGTAGCCAGTGGAGCTGCCGTAACATGGACATTGTCCGCTCCCAAACATAGATATAATGTCCAGGTAAAAGTTTCCCCTGGACATTAAATCTAGTCATGTCTTTCTCTGGGGGATGGTGCTCATCTCCCATTTCTAAGCCGAAGAGTCAGTATGGTTCATAGACACCTCCTAGGTTATGTGGCTAGTATGACTGCATAGAGCACCATTACCTTCCCGCCGAAACGGTACCTATTGATCTACTCACATTTGCATGTTTTTGAAATGCTAGGTTGGCAGAAGCTGGGGCTAACAATAGGAGCTCACCCCACTTCTCCAGATTTGCACTGGGACTGTGGCGCAGCTGGCTGGGAGTCAGCTGCCTTAAGATTACTACCGATCGAAAGGTCATGAATTCAAAGTTAGCCCGAGTCGGAGTGAGTTTCCGACCATATGTGTGTGACTTGCTGTCGACCTTTGCAGCCTGAAAGACAGTTGCATTGGTCAAGTAGGAAATTTAGGTACCGTGTAAGCAGGGAGGCTAATTTAACTAATTTATGATGCCATAAAAATCTTCAGCATGCATGCAAAGAATGAGGAAGTACTTCATCAGTGTCACAAATGGACGGTGAAGCGACAGCTCCCCTGGTGGCCAGAATACCCTCATCAAAGCTGGAATGTTAAGTAGCCTCTGTGTGTCTGTCTATATATGTTGTGTGTCTATGGCATTGAATGTTTGCCATGTATATGTACATTGTAATCCGCCCTGATTCCCCTGCGGGGAATATAAATACTGTAAATAAATACATAAACAAACAATCAACCTTTCGGTCAGCAAGTTCAGCAGCTCAGCAATTTAACCCACTGCACCACCTGGGGACCCTCCCATAGATAGATAGATAGATAGATAGATAGATAGATAGATAGATAGATAGATAGATAGACACCCCACTTGCCTCATTCCCACAGACCCCTGAACACACCTCTGTGGATGTTTGCCACAGATGCAGGCAAAGCATCAGGAGAGAATGCTCCTGGCACATAACCGTGCAACCTTGAAAACTCAGCCTCACCAAACTACAACTCCCAGAATTCCATAACAGTTAAAGTCATGTCAAAAGTGCCTTGATTGTATGGTGTCAATGCATCCAGGCCTGGGCCAACTTCGGCCCTCCCTCCAGGGGTTTTGGACTCCAACTCCCACAATTCCTAACAGCCTACCTGGGCCAGCTTCGGCCTTTCCTCCCGGGGTTTTGGACTCCAACTCCCACAATTCCTAACAGCCTACCTGGGCCAACATCGGCCCTCCCTCCAAGGGTTTTAGACTTCAACTCCCACAATTCCTAACAGCTTACCAGCTGTTAGGAATTGTGGGAGTTGAAGTCCAAAACACATGGAGGGAGGGCCAAAATTGGCCCAGGC
Organism: Anolis sagrei ordinatus; assembly: GCF_025583915.1. Classification (NCBI taxonomy): domain Eukaryota; kingdom Metazoa; phylum Chordata; class Lepidosauria; order Squamata; family Anolidae; genus Anolis; species Anolis sagrei. The sequence goes on from NW_026845477.1 coordinate 23,032,184, forward strand.
CTGTTCTTGAGCCCCCCCCCCCAAAAAAGCTGTGCCAAAGAGTGCTAGTGCCTCACCAAACTACAACTCCCATAATTCCATAACATGTCAAAAGTGCCTTAATTGTATGGTGTCAATGCATCCAGGCCTGGGCCAACTTCAACCCTCCCTCCCTCCAGGGGTTTGGACTCCAACTCCCACAATTCCTAAATTGTGGGAGTTGGAGTCCAAACCCCCTGGAGGGAGGGAGGGCCGAAGTTGGCTGAGGCCTGCTCTGGAGCCAAGCCCTGCCAATGCGGCCTGCTAGTCCAGGCGAGCCCGGCGGCGTCGTGGTGGTGGTGGTGGTGGGCGCACCTCTCGGTCCTTGAGGCCCAGGAGCAGCACCTCCTCCATGAGCGTCAGCCGCGTTTCCTTGGAGTCGCCCTTCTCCTCGTCGCCGGCGTCGTCCCTCCGCCCGTCCTCCTCGGGGCCTCCTCCGGTGCCGGGCCCCCCGCCTCCTCCTCCTCCCCCGCCCAGGCCTCCCCCGGCCACCCGGTCCTTGTCGGCGGCGCTGCGGGAGGCCTCGGTGCGGCGCTGGACTAGGCCCGAGTTGCGCTGGGTCAGCGAAGTCATGGCGGAGGGGAGAGGGAAGGAGGGGAAAGGAAGAAGGAAGGAAGGAGAGAGGGAGGCAGAGGCTGAGGCCCGGCCCGCGCTCTCCTCAGGAGCCCAGCGACGGCGGCGGCAGCGAAGGCTTCTCTTCCAATATGGCGGACCAGGCTTCCCTCCGCTGACGCCAGAAGAGGAGGAGGAGGATGTGGCAGCAGGGAGGGGGAGCTGGAGGAGGAGGAAGGCCGGCTTCACAGGCCTCTCAGGCAGCAACCACAACACAACACAACACGCCCCCAGGTCTTCCCCTCAGGTTCTGCCCAAGCCAAGCTGAGGTAAGCTAGACGCCTTCCCTTTCCTCCTGCAAGATGGTGTTGCATTTAAAGAAGTACAAACAAACACAGATGCACACAAACTCTGTATGTGTTTGACTACATCTTTTGTTGTTGTTCATTCGTTCCCGACTCTCCACGACAGAGCTCCTTGTCGGCCGTCACCACCCCCAGCTCCTTCAAGGTCTATATCTACATCTGTCTATAATAATAATAATAATAATAATAATAATAATGTTGTTGTTGTTCATTCGTTCAGTCGTCTCCAACTCTTCGTGACCTCAGGGACCAGCCCACGCCAGAGCTCCCTGTCGGCCATCACCACCCCCAGCTCCTTCAAGGTCTATATCTACATCTGTCTATAATAATAATAATAATAATGTTGTTCATTCATTCAGTCGTCTCTGACTCTTCGTGACCTCATGGACCAGCCCACGCCAGAGCTCCCTGCCGGCCGTCGCCACCCCCAGCTCCCTCCAGGTCAATATCTACATCTATCTATATACTAGCTGTCCCCTGCCACGCGTTCTGTTATTGTTCATTAGTTCCAGACTCTTCGTGACCTCATGGACCAGCCCACGCCAGAGATCCCTGTCGGCCGCCACCACCCCCAGCTCCTTCAAGGTCTATATCTACATCTGTCTATATACTAGCCGTCCCCTGCCATGCGTTCTGTTATTGTTCATTCGTTCCAGACTCTTTGTGACCTCATAGACCAGCCCATGCCAGAGCTCCCTGCCGGCCGTCACCACCCCCAGCTCCTTCCAGGTCAATATCTACATCTATCTATATACTAGCTGTCCCCTGCCATGCGTTCTGTTATTGTTCATTCATTCCAGACTCTTCGTGACCTCATGGACCAACCCACGCCAGAGCTCCCTGCCGGCCGTAACCAGCCCCAGCTCCTTCCAGGTCTATATCTACATCTGTCTATATACTAGCCGTCCGCTGACACATGTTTCGTTATTGTTCAGTCGTTTCTGACTCTTCGTGACCTCATGGACCATCCCACGCCAGAGCTCCCTGTCGGCCGTCACCACCCCCAGCTCCTTCAAGGTCTATATCTACATCTATCTATATACTAGCCGCCCCCTGCCATGTGTTCTGTTATTGTTCATTTGTTCAGTCATTCCCGACTCTTCGTGACCTCATGGACCATCCCACACCAGAGCTCCCTGTCGGCCGTCACCACCCCCAGCTCCTTCAAGGTCTATATCTACATCTATCTATATACTAGCCATCCCCTGCCATGCATTCAGAGCTCCCTGTCGGCCATCACAACCCTCAACTCCTTCAAGGTCTATATCTACATTTATCTATATACTAGCCGTCCGCTGACACGCGTTTTGTTATTGTTCATTCGTTCAGTCATTCCCGACTCTTCCTGACCTCATGGACCATCCCATGCCACAGCTCCCTGTCGGCCGTCACCATCCCCAACTCCTTCAAGGTCTATATCTACATCTATCTATATACTAGCCGTCCCCTGCCACACGTTTTGTTATTGTTCATCCGTTCAGTCGTTCCCGACTCTTTGTGACCTCATGGACCAGCCCACGCCAGAGCTCCCTGTCGGCCGTCACCACCCCCAGCTCCTTCAAGGTCTATACCTACATCTATCTATATACTAGCTGTCCCCTGCCACGCGTTGCTGTGGCCCAGTCTGTGCAAATGCGTTTTGTGTGTGCATATATGTGTATAGGTGTCGGTATATAGCTGGGTATATGTGTATATATGCGTGTTTGTGGCAAAGATGAAGTATTTTGGCCACATCATGAGAAGACATGAAAGCTTGTTCATTCGTTCAGTCGTTTCTGCCTCTTTGTGACCTCATGGACCAGCCCACGCCAGAGCTCCCTGTTGGCCATGACCACCCCCAGCTCCTTCATGGTCAAGCCAGTCAATGCCACATCATGGGAAGAGAGGAAATACTGTTGTTCATTTGTTCAGTCATTTCCAACTCTTTGTGACCTCATGGACCAGCCCACGCCAGAGCTCCCTGTCGGCCGTGACCACCCCCAGCTCCTTCAAGGTCAAGCCAGTCAATGCCACATCATGGGAAGAGAGGAAAGCTTCTTGTTGTTCATTCGTTCAGTCGTTTCCGACTCCCTGTCAGCCGTCACCACCCCCAGCACCTTCAGGGTCAATCCAGTCACTTCAAGGGTCCCATCCATCCATCTTGCCCTTGGTCGGCCCCTCTTCCTTTTTCCTTCCACTTTCCCCAGCATCATTGTCTTTTCTAAGCTTTCCTTTCTTCTCATGATGTGGCCAAAGTACTTCATCTTTGCCTCTAATATCCTTCCCTTCAATGAGCAGTTGGGCTTTATTTCCTGAAATATTGACTGTTTGGATCTTCTGGTGATCCAAGGCACTCTCAGAACTTTCCTCCAACACCACAATTCAAAAGCATTTATCTTCCTTCACTCAGCCTTCCCTATGGTCCAGCTCTCACATCCGTAGGTGACTACGGGGAATACCATTGCTTTAACCATGCGGATCTTCGTTGCCAGTGTGATGTCTCTACTCTTCACTATTTTATCGAGATTGGATAATGTCATGTGGCCGGCATCATTGCATGGAGCACCGTTATATAAGTCTCATTATATAAAATGGCAAAATCAAGATTAGCTCTTTGGATTTGGGATATTTTCAAGCTGTGGATGATTGAATCTGTGTTATGCGGAGGGCTGACAGCACTCAGTTTTGTATTCCAAGGAAAGCAACTATAGGAAAACTATAATTTCTTTGATTCCAATTCCTTTATTGCCAGTCACAAAGGCAAGCCCTGTACATATATGAGAATAATCTCATGCAGTGCAGATTTACTTTTAAGTCAATGTGCAAGGAGTTTTATGTAAGGGTGTTGATAAGTTCAGGTTAACCCACTGGGATTTACTTGAGTAGCCCAATATAGATCAGAACTGGTATATGAACCAGGCACCTATGCTCTTTTTAGCGTAGCATAACTGAATCCCACAGTTGTGCAACCCACTGACTGGTTATGCTGAATCCCACAGTTGTGCAACCAATTGACCGGCAAGCAATACAGCCTTGTGTTAACCTGTTGCACAATAGTTTATTATCTCCCCCCACCATCAAGTCCAAAGTGGAGAGGAATTTCCAAGTGAGATTTGGCAATGCCAGGGACAACATTTGCACAACTCCTGAAAAAGTGCAACTTTTTGAACAGGAAGCTATATCTCCAGTCTGCACGCATACGCTTTGGCCAATGTATTTTATATTCACCTGGGATATAATCACATTGCATACTTATAAATAATGAAATGTTTACCAGGCTGCTCTGGTACATGATTAATTTCCAGGGTGTCAACCAACACCATGTGTTGCTCCACATTGATCTCCTGTTCCATGATCTTCTTCAAAGGAGAGACAGAGGAAATTCTGGGAATTGTCCAAAAAGTAACTTTGCCAAGCTTCTGATGCCGATCAGTCTTGCTTCCACTGAGCTGTTTCCAGGGATGGGCGAACAGCATGGTATTTTTGTTTTAAGCTTTCCTGTACATCCACAAATCTTGGGCTTTTTCTGAATTGACACCTTCCTCTTGCTCCTCTATGGCCTTGTGTCACCTCTTATCCTCAGAGGATCATCTCTAATTGCCTACATCTGTTACATTTGTGGAACAGCCTCCAAAACAGAGCTCTGTAATTATATATTGCATTCATAATGTGTGTGGCTTTATCATTTGGATTATTCAGCAGGGAAAAGTTACTAAATAAAATAGATTTGGTAAATCTGAATTTACCTTCAAGTGAGGTATTTCAAATAGGGGATATGGCCACTTTTGGATCAACCATTTATTTCCTGCCAAACCACCTCACAAGTTGGTAGCATAAGAACTAGTACTTGCTTCACTATGCTAGGCAGAGCTGATTTTTTTCCTGCTGTTTTCTATTCTGAAAATTCTGCTATCAGAAGTATATATGTAACCAAACTCATGGTGAATGTGTATTGCAGTGACTTGTTAATCATCTCAAACATGCAGTTCAGTGGGTGGCAGAATATATCTTGTTCGCCTCACATTAAAATTCAATACTCATACAGTCGTCAAATAGTACATCCATCCTCTCTGTATCCAAGGATTTAATCATCCATGGGCTGGGAAATGTTTTGTTTTAAAACCAAAAAGCAAATCTTGATTTTGCCATTAAATAAAATTGTGTATCTTGTGTAAGACATTTAAAGTAAAGGTTTCCCCTGACATTAAGACTAGTTCTGTCCAACTCGGGGGGGGGGGGGGGGGGGGGGGGGGGGATCACCATTTCTAGGCTGAAGAGCCGGCGTTGTCAGTAGATACCTCCAAGGTCATGTGGCTAACATGACTGCATGGAGCACCATTACCTTCCTTAAGAAGCGGGACCTATTGATCTACTTAGATTTGCATGTTTTCGAACTGCTAGGTTGGCTGAAGCTGGACGTAACAGCAGGAGCTCACCCCGCTCCCTGGATTTGAACCACCAACCTTTCGGTCAGCAAGTTCAGTAGCTCATTGGTTTAACCTGCTGCGCCACCAGGAAGCCATAAGACATTTATTTGTTTGTTTGTTTATTTACCATATTTATATCCTGACTTTCTCACCGTGGAGGTGACTCAAGACAGCCTTACAACAGGCAGCAATTTGATACCATACACACATATATCTAATAAACAATTACAATTAAAACCAAATAATTTAAACATGAATTATTAAAACATCAGTTAAAAACATACCATCAAAAACATAATCCAGGGCTGTTCCATTTCTCAATCACATTAATTCATAGTGACATATTGCACTGCTCTAATTACTTTTCAGAAGCTTGGTCCCAAAGCCACGTCTGAATTTTTTTCCCTAATGGTCAGGAGAGAAGGGACTGACCTAATCTCACCAGGGAGGGAATTCTATAGCCGAGGGGCCACCACAGAGAAGGCCCTGTCTCTCATCCTAATCAATCGCGCCTGTGAAGGAGGTAGGATTGAGAGCAGGACCTTCCCAGACAATCTTAATCTCTGAGATGGTTCATAGAGAGATGTTTGGACAGGTAAGCTGGGCTGAAACCATTTAGGGCTTTATAGACTAAAACTTTGAATTTGCTTGGTAGCAGACTGGCAGCCAGTGGAGCTGACGTAACAAGGGGGTTGTGTGCTCCCTGTATGCCACTCCGGTGAGAAATCTGGCTGCAGCCTGTTGGACCACTTGAAGTTTCCGAACAGTCTTCAAAACCAACCCCACATAGAGTGCATTGGGATGTAACCAGAGCGTGGACTACTGTGGCCAAGTCTGACTTCCGAAGGTATGTGTGCAACTGGCACACAAATTTTACTTGTGCAAAAGCCCCCTAGCCTCCGCCCAAACCTGGACTTCCAGGCTCAGTGATGAATCCAGAAGCTCCCAAGCTATGAACCTGTGTCTTCATCATTCTACTACACCACTATATATTATTAACTTATTTATTACATTCGTATGCTGCCTGTCTCCCAAAGTGGCTTCCAATTGAGTTAAAAATAGTCACAATAATTTTTTAATGTCATGGGATTTCAGCATCCACAGATTTTTGTATCCACGGATGGGTCCCCAAGACATACCAAGGGTGTACTATAATTCAAAGGGTCCAGATAGATGCCCGTGATTCTTCTGCATGTTAATCAGTCTTTATACAATTTTGTAACACTAGATTACAAAATACTAAGCTGATTGCTAACCTTGCATACCTTTGCAATTTTTATAGTTCCCCTAAAATGGTATGGTTAAATAGAAAGAAGTGCTGTTGCAGAGCTTTTAGTTTAGCTTAGGGATGTTTACCATCAAGATTAATTCCAATTGACCTGCTTAGAAGATGAACCCTACTTGCAGGTGGTCATTCTCAACCATGATGTTTTTGGTGTGTTTCGTGTCAGGAGCAACTTGAGAAATTGGTGAGAGAGAATTAGCCGTCAGCAAGGACGTTGCCTAAGGGATGTCCAGATGTTTGATGTTTCACCATCTTTGTGGGATGGTGCTCTCATATTTTATTTATTTATTTATTTATTTATTATTCGAACTTATATGCTGCCACTCCCCTGGGGCTCAGAGCGGCTTACAAGAACAGGCTAAAATCTAACACAATTTAAAAACAATTTAAAACAATTTAAAAACAGCAATATTAAAAGTCAAAGGCCTGCATGGGGGGCTGGAGCTGACAGAGGGAGCTCAATCCGCTCTCCCCGATTCAAAGCGCTGACCTGTTGGTCAGCTGTCCTGCTGACACAAGGGTTTAACCTATTGCACCGCCGGAGGCTCCTTGAGGTAAAACGAGTAGTTTAGATCAATTTCTTATCACAGATAAACACTGGGAGAAAATCACATATGAACACTGCATTACATAGGGACATACAGGCACCATGTGGCAGGAACAGGAATAAAAGACTGTTGTCTATGTTTGTAGTGGACAAGCCTAATGTCAGCAAAGTAATCTATTCAGTGTAGGAATGTTCCTTTCTTGCTCTCACTAAGGCACATCCTTTGATATGCTAAATCCCCTTTTGACATGCACTAGTGAAAGGCCCATAGAAACCTGCTTTCCTTTGAAAATGGGCAGGGTAATAGGATTTTAATTAGTGGGCATTATTGTGATCCTTGTGCAATGCAAAGTGGTCTTTGAATGAAGAGAGTGAAAGCATCCCTCTGCCAGACTGTTGTGCACATATTAGTTGTGCACATCCCTCATTCAATGCTGTTGCTGTTGAACAACGCAAGAACTCCTTTTCTGCTTTGGGCCACAAACACATTGACATGGAGTCTACATATTGTGACATCACTTTATTGTATTATGACCTCATAGATAGGAGCCCCCAATGGCAAAGTGGATTGAACCCTTGTGCCGACAGGACTGAAGACTGATAGGTCAGAGGTTTGAATCCAGGGAGAGCGCGGGTGGGCTCCCTTTATCAGCTCCGGCTCCCTATGCAGGGACATGAGAGAAGCCTCCCACAAGGATGGTAAAACACAAAATATCCAGGTGTCCCTTGGGGAACATCCTTGCAGATGGCTAATTCTCTCACACCAGAAGCGACTTGCAGTTTCTCAAGTCATTCTTGACACACACACACACATATGCACAAAACATCATAGATACACCTTACGGGTGCTCATTTCTTAAACTATAGGAAGCAGTGAGAATACTAAGCTCCTCTCTTCTTCACAATCTCAAACACTTGGAACACTGTTTCTCAAACTTCCTAATGCCACAACCCCTTAATACAGTTCCTCATGTTGTGGTGACCCCCAACCATAATATTATTTTTGTTGCTACTTTATAACTGTCATTTTGCTACTGTTATGAAACGTAATGTAAATATCTCATATGCAGGAAGCGTTTTCATTCACTGGACCAAATTTGAGTGCTGGTGGGGTTGGGTGGGATTGATTTTGTCATTTGGAAGTTGTAGCTGCTGAGATTTATAGTTCACTTACAATCAAAGAGCCTTCTGAACTCCACCAACAATGGAATTGAACCAAACACTGAACTCCCATAACCAAGAGAAAATACTGGAAGGGTTTGGTGGGCACTGACCTTGAGTTTTGGAGTTGTAGTTCACCTGCATCCAGAGAGCACTGTGGACTCAAACAATGATGGATCTGGGCCAAACTTGGCACGAATACTCAATATGCCCAAATGTGAGCACTGGTGGAGTTTGGGGAAAATAGACATTGACATTTGGGAGTTGTCGTTGCAGGGATTTATAGTTCACCTACAATCAAAGAGCATTCTGAACCCCATCAATGATGGAATTGGGCCAAACTTCCCACACAGAACCCCCATGACCAACAGAAAGTACTGTGTTTTCTGATGGTTTTTGGCAACTCCTCTGACACACACCCCGTGACCCCCGTAGAGGTCCTGACCCCCAGATTGAGAAACACTGGCTTGGAGACCAAAACTGGTAGGAAAAGAGATTCTCCAGCATTTAGCCTTATATCTCAAAAATATGCTATTATTTCATGACAGAGAAGTCCCAAATCTTGAATTGTGGGACCTAAGGACGTCCAGATTTTACAACCTCTATATTTTCTTTTGCCATTTTCTTGACTCACTGAAGTTTTTGAAGGTGAAATGAAAAACATTTAAGGGAAAAAGTTTCAAATGCCTGTTTATTAAGGGATTGTGTACAGTGGATTTCACAGAAAGTGTTAGGCAGAAATGACTGCCACTTCACTTTATATGCAGGTGGATCATCTAAATACACACTATTATGCTTCAGAAAACTGTGTTAGGCGGAAACCTCCCTCTGAATATATGCATGGTCACTGCAAGCTGGCTTTCACATTTGCATAGGTGAACTGCCCCTTAAACTCTTATAATAGAAATATAATTAAAAATTAGGACATGAATATTAGGTAAAAATACAAAGTTTGGTGTTGTCAGTATGTGTTCTATCAAAATGTATAAGGAGCTGATTTAAGATTGAGGGCAAATGGTACAATGCGGTATTTCTGAAAAGCCACAAGCCTACAAATAGAGTGATTAAAACTTTTTTTTGTATAACCAAGAAGTAGAGATGTTGAAATGGCAGTTTTATACAGAATAAATACATTTCCATTCATGTCACACATTTATTTCACCTGCTTAGATTCAGTAACGGTCAAAAGATGACATAATTATATATTAATGTATATGCATTAGCACAGTTTCATGGAAAAGTGCACAATTAGAGTCACAGGAACAGGAGGATATAATAATGCTTTATGCACAAAACACTGGAAGGTGCTTTTCTGCTCTTTACAGTGAATGCACTCCTAAGTTTGAGATGTCGACAGCAAAGCACTTAATATTTAGCATTTTATACAAACACACTTCAAATATTCCATATCTTACTTGAGACATTCCTGCAATCCACTTATAATGGGCATACGTGACTTCAAGTTGCCTGTCGACACATTGTGACTTCATGGATTTCATACAGTTTTCCTAAGCAAGAAATACTTTTTTCCATTTTCCTCTGAAATATAGCCTGCTGTTTATTTGTTTAATTGCTTCCAACTCTTTGTGACATCATGGACCAGCCCATGCCAGAGCTCCCTGTCGGCCATGGCCACCCCCAGCTCCTTCAAAGTCAAGCCAGTCACATTAAGGATTCCATCCATCAATCTTGCCCTTGGTCTGCCCCTCTTCCTTTTTCCTTCTGTTTTTCCCAGCATCATTATCTTCTCAAAGCTTTCCTGTCTTCTCATTAGGTGGACAAAGTATTTCACCTTTGCTTCTAATATCCTTCCTTCCAGTGGGCAGCTGGTCATTATTTCCTAGAGTATGGACTGGTTTTATCTTCTCTCGGTCCAAGGCACTCTCAGAATTTTCCTCCAACACCACAGTTCAAAAGCGTCTATCTTCCTTCACTCCGACTTCCTTATGGTCCAACATTCACATCCATAGGTTACTACGGGGAATACTATTGCTTTAAATATGTGGATCTTCGTTGCCAGTGTGATGTCTCTACTCCTCACTATTTTATCAAGATTGGTCATTGCTCTCCTACCAAGAAGTAAACGTCTTCTGATTTCATGGCTGCAGTGCTTAAAAATACAAAGTCTGTCACTGCTCCACATTTTCTCCCTCTGTTTGTCAGTTATCAATCAGTGTGGTTGCCATAATCTTGGTTTTTTAATGTTGAACTTCAATTCAGCTTTTGCACTTTCTTCTTTCACCTTTGTTATAAGGCTCCTCATCTCCTCCTCGCTTTCAGCCATCAAAGTGGTATCATCTGCATATCTAAGGTTTTGTCCAGCAATTTTAACTCTAGCCTTGGATTCATCAAGTTCCACATGTCGCATGATGTGTTCTGCATACAGAAATATAGCCAGCAGCACCTGATATTTGTTGGAGGTCTCCCATCTAGGTACTAAGCCCTGCTTAGCTTCCAAGATCTGGCAGGTACAATCTTATTCACCACTAGCCGTCCCTTGTCATGAGTTGCTATGGCCCAGTCTGTGTATATGGGTTTTGTGTGTATAAATTTCTTTTTAAGTCTCTTCTGCTATGTTTTTCAGTGTTTTTATGAGCGATGAACACTCGTTGGCCTGATAGGTGGATTGTGTCCAAATTTGGTGTCAATTCATGGTTTTTGAGTTATGTTAAACCCACAAATGAACAATACATTTTTATTTATTTTCACCATGGTGGAAGCAGAGGTCAATACTGAGACAAAATTGTAGGCTTGCTGAACTATACTTGGTGTGTTCATGGCTGATGTTCAAAGCACGTTGGCCCTGTGTATATTACCTCAGGAGTAAGTCAAGGGGAGTTGTTAGGAGAACATTATGCTGTAAGGGGTCTCATTTTGCAGATATGGCTGGGTCTTGCTGCAATCCTCACCCTCAGCTTGACAAGAGATATGCAACCTTGGCTTTGAAGGTAAAGGCAGACTCTCTAATAGACCACTGGAGCTGCACATTCGGAGAACTAGAATATACCAGTATAGATCTTAATCTGATTTACAATACTGCAGACCAGCCAAAAACAGATAATATTTGTTTTAGAGATGACAAACAATGAGGCTGAGATAGCAATAAATACAAAGCTAGCCAGCATCACTGTAGGGAAAAAATGCTGCCGTTATTAGTTGCTATTGTTAAACCTTTGGGAGAAACACTTGATGACCTACCACAACTGACCTAAGTATCGATTAGGTTCAAAGTTATCTTCTGCCCATTATTATTTAGAGCCAAACTAGATTCAACTCTAAATAAAGCTCTGCAAACTATATCTGTCCTTTTTATTTAAAGCAGGTGTAACTTCTCCTTCATACCATTTTAATCACAGAAGGATCCCATAGACCAGGGATGTCAAACTCATTTTCACTAAAGGTCACAACAGCCTTATAGTTGCCTTCAAGGAATTGTTGAATCCAAGAACTGAGAATCTGTGTATACAGAGGGTCGACTATATTATTTTTCATAGTTTTTACCCAGTTTGGGTCCCCTAGTCATGTGGACTTGCAACACCACAGCACTTGTGGCTCTGAGGTTGGGGAAAGGTTAAAGACTATTTTAAAATTAGACATCATACCATTGCATCTAAATTCAACCCCCACTATCCGGACTAAACAGAGCAAGCTCATGCCGCTCCCTGGATTCAAAACTGGGACCTTTCGGTCAGCAAGCTTAGCAGCTCAATGGTTTAACCCACTGCGCCACTGGGAGCTCCATGATGATTTGGTGCTTAATTTGTAAAATCATAACGTAATTTGACCTTTAATAGGCTTTTCCTTAATCCCTCCTTATTATCCAACATTTTTGCTTATCCAATGTTCTGCTGGTTCATTTATGTTGGATAAGCGAGACTCTAAAACAGAACTGGAAAACATTCACCATTCCCTCGTTGTACAGTTTTTCCAAGCAGGACTGTGAAGGGGGAATCTTCTTTCCTGGAATTTGTGTTTTAAATCATTGCTTTGTTTGACTAGATGAGGTGGTATTATCACAATAATCAGAATAAACAACACTGCACTGCTTAATCCCTCCCCTACTAACATTTAATGTTGGGAAGGAAATCCTAAATTCTCTTCAGAACTGATTGCCCCATAACCTGCTGGGTAAACTGAAACAGAATAAAAACTCTCCTACACTAAATTACATTGGCATGTTCAAGAAAGGAATACATAACTCCAGCTGATTTCAGTTGAATGCTTTAAATGTAGTTTCACACTGGCCATACCTGTGAAACTGCACTTTAATCAATGTTCTGTAATTACAGTGCCACCAGCTGGGATACAAAACAGCATCTATAATCCTACTGTGAGGAGAGGACTTGCCTTTAGGATTAACATTTAAATAAGTTTCCTTTCAGTTGTACTGAGCCACTGCGTGAGAAATGGCATTGTGTTTACCCATGACCCCATTGACAAGGAAATCTAAAAACAACCAAATACCCAATGTTGGCTTTAATTCCAATTAACATAATTAGCAGCAGTGCCCGAACAAACAGAATATGCGCACACTTTTAAAACGTCAGCTTCTCTACGCACGACATAGATCAAAGTGATTCAACATCAAAGTTTGCCCTTTGAAGTTAGACAGTCAGGTATGACGTGCTTATAAGGCAGATATACCTGAGAAAAGGTAGCTCATTTGTGCACTACATGAATATTGGATGCTTTCCGCCACCAATTTGCCAGCATACTACTGGCTTTAGTTGTCAGACAGGCCTGTATCCTTGGCATCCAGGAAAAAAAAGATGTCTTCCACTCTACACACTTTTGTTCAACACACTAACTTCTACATTAAAAAATAATATACTGTAAAACACCACACAAAAATTAACCCTTCCTTCTCTCTACACAAAAATGACAACATACCAGATTTATATGCTTTTAAAAACAGAATGCACAGCTTATTCTGTATTTACCTTTCTTAGGAGCTACACAACTTGGCCACCTAGACATATTCTATCCAAATATATTTGTAGGCCTTAGTTCTCATGGTTTCTTAGATTGGTGGAAGTCATTTACTCATATGGAACATAACAAAATGTAAGAAAAGGAACCTGTGAAGGAAACAGAACAAATCTTATCCCTGCCATTTGATGATACAACCACCAAGGGAAGCTAATTCTATATTGGCTGTGTGTCTTCCAATGTACCTGGAGTCAGGAGACTGAACAGGCTATGGCTACAAACCAAGACAATGAGGGTGAGAATCTAGCAAATGCTGCACTTTTCTTATGGCCAAGAAAAGAAAGAACTTGTCCTTCAAATGAAGAACTGCCATCATTAGGAGCCTATGAGGCCATAAGCAGACACTCCACCTTGCCCACATATCATAAGAAAGTAAATAAAAGGAGGATGACTGGAGCATATAGGAGCATATCCCCTACTTCTTTATGTCCATGCAGGATGTTGACTGGAACATTTTTTTACATTTCTTTTGTTGCTGTGAATACAACCAAGTTTTTATTGTTCTGTTCTTACAGTAAAAGTTGAGCATCTCTTCAAAAACTAGCAAACTACATGTTGGACCATTTGATTGGGCTCATAAATGCTATTTTGGTGTTTTGCATTTAATGTGGCAACTATATTTTTATTGAGGGAAATTATTTGTAGGGCTGTCTTGATTAATTCTGGATACTTTGATTTCGGGTAGCCAAATGTCTTCCAGCTCCTGCTGCCCTTTCACATCAATCTCCAAGGCAAGAAGTAATCTACATTATCTTCCTCCAAGGATCCTTTCCTTCTAAGTTATGAGCACAGAGTACTTGTAACAAGAGAGGACAATGAGCATTAGGAATATGGCACTATTACAAAATGGGATTATATTTTAAGACACTGAATTCTGTTTATATGTTGAATTTTAGCTGCCCTTAAGCTCTCAAAGCAATAAACTCTATGATTCTGGAAGCACAATTACCCTTGGACCCATTCAACTCACCTAATGTCTATTTTTAACACTGGAAGATATTGCAGAAAATAGCAGTAAATGCAAAATGTCTTAAGTTCTAAGAACAGTTAGGTTCTGATTAAAAGGTTATACTAGCAGTATTTGTTAGGCACTACTATCTCTCTGTTTCAAGAAATGTGATAATAGTTTTTAAAAAGGAAGTCACAGCAGACAGGTAGAATACGTATTTTGCAATTAATAAAGTTCTGAAGTCCAACTGCTAGAGCTGTTACTAAGTCTCTGAAAAGCAATGGTCAACCACAGGAGATGACACTGGTTTAATTTGTAGAGGGCTATTTCACATCTTCCCAGTCTGTTATTTTTATTACTAGCAGTTTCAAAAATTCAAAAATTGACAGAAAGACAATCTTTCAAGTTAGAAATAGTAAAAAGTACATTTTATTCACAAATACATTTGTCCAAATAGTCTATTAAGCATTAACAGGAAGATTATTTTCCTCAAGTAACTGTTAAAGCTAAGCTTGTATTCAGTGTAAAAACTGGGGAGGTATAGCAAAAAAACCCTGATAAACAAATATAGTAAGATAAATATGTCTCCATTCAAACAGTGCTGCATTCTGATAATCTCAAAGCCATGTCTATTCTGGTTAGAAAGAAGCAGTTCCATAAGCTATTATAAAAAAAAGTCCCTCTGTATATCCATTTATAGTTTTCCATAGAAACACAGTACTTAACAGCTTATCTATAAATACGATTCCATGATCAATATATTTACAAACCACTTAGCTTTCAAAGAAAACAATTTAACAAAATTAAGCAATTTTCAATGTTAGTGTCTTACAGTGAATTCAGATCATTCTCCAAGCAGTCAGAAAATCTACTCACTGCAGGGAACTACAATATAAATGCTAGACATCTGAAGAAAAACAAATGTGCAACATTAGCTTTCAGAACAACATATACAAGTAGAACTATTGTGTTTTAAAAAATACTGGAAGCTCTAGAAACTCAAGTAACAAGATTCATAAGGCAACATGGACTTTGGAGGTTTCCATTTGGCATTTGTCTACACTACGTTGTTACCCACTCTTGCGGAAATACTCATGTTGGAGACCAACCTGAGCTGCCAATGCAACTTTAAGAGCCGTCGCAAACTAGCCTCCTGCGGGAGCAAACTGTGCGAGCACGTCCATGACGTCATGAGACTGCGCCTCTCTCTCCCCGCCCCTTTCTCCGCCTCTTTCTCCGTGCCAGAGTGGTTTTTCCTTTGCTAGGGCAGCATTGCCAGCGTACTCTCGTTGTTGGCTGAATTCAACAACGAGAGTACACTGGCAATGCTGCCCTAGCAAAGGAAAAACCACTCTGGCACAGAGAAAGAGGCGGAGAAAGGGGCGGGGAGAGAGGGGGAGACTCAGGACGTCATGGACGTGCTCGCACAGTTTGCTCCCGCAGGAGGCTAGTTTGCAACGGGTCTAAAAGAGGGCAGCCACCTGCAAGGCAAAGCTTAAGAATTGCACTTAGGGCAGTTCAATAAACACATCTATACTATGACATCAATTAAGATCCAGCCCTCAGAAAAATAGCCTTGTTAGTCAGTTCTCTCTTGCGGGCAACTTCTGTCTTTGATAGTGTTGATTCATCATTCTCTTGGTTTCTTGACATCTGTTCTCAGTGTGAAAGTTACCCATTCTGCACAGGCAGACAAGATTTCCATATGGCTTATATAAGTGAGGTACTGTTTAGACAATATCCTGGAACCCAGCTCCAATGCACAAACATCTTACATTCATAGTTAGCTTTAATGCCACGTCTATAAAAAGCAGTAGTGCTGGATGACAAATCCAGTTTCGTAGCTATATATAGATTTTTACCTGTCCTTCCTAAAAGAAGGACTTGAGGCTCAGTGCAAGCTACTGGCATTAGTGAAGAATAACTGCATCAGCAAACTATTGGAAGAATTTCTATGGCTTACTGGCATCTCTAAGTTCTGCCCCTTCCTGTTCTCGGGCAGGAAGGAGAGTCCTTTACAAACCAAGACTCTAGAATAGACATAATGGAGATAAACTAGTGAGGAAAGAAGAGATTGTGAACTTGAATAATATCTAGTAAGAGAGCCCAAAACGGCTTCTACTACATACTATAATGCAGAGAATGGATAATCAGAAAAAATCAGAATGCGTGATAAAAAGATAAAATACCTAGTATTTCTCTAATTTAAGCTTAAAAGGCTAGGACATAAACTTTCAAAGTTTAAGTCTGTTTTAAAAACAGTATCTAATTTTACAGTGCAACGCTGTTCATTTTATGATCCAACCAATAAGACGTTCTATATCCCACTAGGTCCTTTTTCAATTTTGGTGGAGATTTCTCAAATACCACTTTTATAGTCAAACAAGGAAGAAGCTCATATACCTTATGCAGAAAGCCCTAACATCTCATTTGTTCCCAAAAATGATCAAACAATTTTTAATTTTTGGATTCAGACCAGCAGAGGTTCCTACAAGAGACAAGAGGGGCATCTCCTGCCATGCAATTTCCAGAGAGGAAAGGCTTTCAGGAGGGAAACAGGGCAAATGGGAGAATGGATCTAACCCACGACTTTGCTGGCCTCTATAGAACCCAGCTACAGCCCACTTTCCTCCACTTTTACAGAAAAATTGAGGAAAGGACATGAGCTAAAATTATTTGTAAAATGCATTACTATTCTCAAATGAGGGAGCATTTTCCTATAATAAAAGCTTCACTAATTAGCTTCTGCCAGAATGTAGCAAAAAAAAAGGGGGGGGGATAGACTATCACAGAAAATGTGGACAATTAAGATAGGAGTGTGCAAGTGTTTTTCATTTCTACATTTCCGAGAGAAAGAGTATTCTGTCAAACATCTCCTAAATTAACATACTCATCCTCTCGCCTGGCCAATTCATCCTCACTTTCAAAGTCTCTCCATGAGCTGGTAGGTAAAACTGGTTTGAAGGAATGTCTCTGCAGCGAAGCAAATGGGAATGAGGATGACAAACGAGCAGGATTTCTCTGGAAGGGAGAAGCTTCCACATCTTCGTCTGAGACACTGCTGTGTTTTTCGTCCATTTTCTTTTGCAAGCCTTGTACCTCTTCCATCACATCCAAGACTTTTGTTGAAACCGTGTCACTGCCAGGGAGCTGAGCTTCAGGGATCCAACGCAAATACCTCTGTGCCCAGACCTTTATTTCCGGCCCTTCGAGTCGTGGCAGCAGTAGTCCATGGAGATCAACCAGCTTACTATGCCAGCTCTCATAGAACTCACTGAAGTTAGTCTGAAGATCATCAGAAGACGTTATCAACCTGCTGATTCTTTTGCCTAAAATGTTTTTCAGTAACTGATCTGTTTCTTCTTTAAAAAATCCTCTTTTTGGAGCAGGCTTCGTTGGTGCCAATGGCAAAGAAAGCTGTCGCTGATGCTTTAAAGAGAGCAAGGAAAGTAATTTAAGAAATGTACAAGATGACTGAAACTCTGAACATAGTCCTATGTTAATGTTCAGGTTATGTAATTAGCAATAGAACATGACTCTAATCATACCATGCCAAGGAGACTAGAAACAACTGTGTGGCTGTAATACAGAAGCACCAGGACCTCAAAACACCACTCAATTTGCTAATTTTAATGCAGGAATGTGTTCCTTGAGATATTGCTAGACTGCAACTCCCAGCATTCCTCATCAATGAGGATATTGGGACACAGCTTCTGGGAGTCACTGTTCAGTATCAAGAAATTCCCATTCCTGCATTGTTGAAGGCATATCGTTTTGATAGGCAAAATAATAATAATAACTTGATTTTTATACCCCGCCTCCATCTCCCCAAAGTGACTCGAGGACAAAATGCATACAGAACATCCAAAACAATCCATTAAAAACAAACAAACAAACAAACAAAAATGAAACATAGCAAAGCATAACAATCAAATAAAATATAATCAAATAAAACAGTGGCATTAAAACTCGCTCAAAAATATGAAATAAAACCCAATAACCAGAAATACTAAGATGGGCATGATCAGGGTATAAAGATCTGGGATAGTGCAAAACAGTGTAGTATAGGGCTGGGAGATTGGAAGAAGTGCAGAGAACATAGTACTATCTGGCCGGCCAGTGATTGGGTATTTATAAGTAGGGACTAGTCATTCTCAAATGCTTGTTGGAACACCCAGGTTTTCAGACCCCCACAAAAGGAGAACAGTGAAGGGGCTTGCCTAATCTTCCTGGGTGGGGGCACCACCAAAAAGGCCCTCTCCCTCGTCCCCACCAGTCGTGCTTGTGACAACGGTGGGAATGAGAAGAGGGCCTCCCTGGCAGATCTTAGAGCCCTTGCCGGTTCATAGGTGGAAAAGAGGTCATGAAGATAAGTGGGGCCTGAACAGTTTTTAATGCATTTTTTAATCAATGAAAAACTATGCTACTGATTAATAACAGCCGTATTTCCTCTTAAAGGTACAGTGTTTGCATTTCTTCTAAAGCGGTGAAATCATCTAGTTCTATTTATGTAACTAAGCATTAAATACACACTAATGAGGCATGGTTCAATATTAGTGTGATTTTAACATCACTTTTATCTTGCATTTCTAAAAATAAAATGAAACATAAATAATAAAACAGTTGAAAAATTAGTAGCCAGATAGTTTGCTTTAAGAAAACAATAAAAGTTAGTTTAAAAACCATTTAAACATCATATCAGCCACTCCAGCATGTTTAGGATTACGTGCCTAAAAAGTAAAGTCCTGGTTTTTATGTAGGAAAATATAATTTCAGGATTCACTACCAAAAAGCTGGTTAGATTATTGTTAAAGAATGCTTTGCATTTATGGTTTTGGTGTGATTTGTATTCAAGCTTCATCCAGGATACTGGTAAGGAACACTATATAGGCAGTTCCCGAGTTATAAACATCCGACTTACAACCAACTCCTGGAGCCCTTCCACACAGCTCTATATCCCAGATAATGTGGGATTTTCTGCCTTGATATTCTGGGATATAGGGCTGTATGGAAGGGCCCCTAGTTACAAACAGAGGTGAAACAACAGGGAGTGAGAGGAGATCTACCTCTAGGAAAGGAAATTCACCCCTAGAAGAGATATGATTTGCATAGGAAAGCTTTATCATCAATCCTTGCTTCAACAACTACCCAAGATTTTCAAAATGCAATTGTCACAGGAACAGAAAATGAGACCTAGGCCCCTTCTACACTGCTGAATAAAATCCCATATTATTTCTTCTGAAGTGGAATATATGGCAGTGTGGACTCGGAGACTCCAGTTCAAAGAAGATATTGTGGGTTATTCTGCCTTGATATTCTGGGTTATATGGTTGTGTGGAAGGGTCTGTAATCTCCTGAATAGGGACAGAGATGGCAAAATTCACATTACAGGGGTGTTAACCCTTCCCTATGCTATCCAAAACTAAAAAAAAATATGGAATTATACTTAATAAATGTATCTGTTCTGACTTATATAATTCACAACCCGGGGACTGCCTGTATAACTCAAGAACCTCATGCTTACCATTTCCATGAGTCCACAATTGTGTACTTTATATATATTTTTAATCTGTTGTCTAAGCAGAAGTATTGGGAGCTTTAAAGCTTGTCTGTAATCATGACACTCGATGGCTGCTTAAATTCACAAATTCCAGGTTAGCTGAAGAGTGGGTCATATTGAATCTGTCAACAACCATGTCTGCTACAGATTCCAGTGTTGTACATGAACTCCTAAAAGAAGAGGTGAGCTACCTCTTTGTCAAGGCTGCCTTCCCTGGGAAGGGAACACATCCTTTGCCTCTCAAGGCTGCTTGTCAATGGTGAATAGAGCTGCAGCCATGTTGGAAAACATGCAATTCCGCAAATCTACTTCCTTTTGATGGGTTTTTCATCACCTTTTTTTTTCTCCTACTCCCCGTTGACTTCATATCACCTGAGTGATATGAGTGCAGAACGCATTTGAAAATAGACCAAAGGCCACAAAATTTCAAGACAAGCACTTGCTGCATATGACCGCTGTTATAAAACATTTTTTCTGCCTTTGTAAGTTGAATATCTTACCTTGAGTCGTGTGGTTTTCTTCTGACTTTTATCTAGTTTTGGCTTCTCTGCATATAGAGGATTATTCAGCAAAGCCTGTGCCTCAGGTTCAAATTGTACAGACCATTCCCAAACAGAAAGATAGCTAAGCTTACTCCCTTCTGTATTCAGGCTTCCTCCATACTGTCAAAAGAGAACAGGCTAGATTTAGAGTCCAAAAACAGTTTACACTAGACCTTTATGGCAATGCAAGTTTTATCCCAGAATTTCCGAGCACCTATAATAAGCCCTCTGAACTACATAACTTGAGATTATAAAAACCAACTTAAGAAAAAAGTGCGAATTGATTATACACTGGCTCTTTGTTTCACAAGACTATATTGGTAACATAGTGTGTACTATGTTCACTCAGAATTATTACAAACAACATCTGAGCAGTATCAGGCTACACAGAAAGAACACGGTAAGTAAAATGCAACTATATTCTGGAAGTTTATTAGAATGATACAAAAATAATTCAATTACAACATTTATATCCCACTTTATATTTTTGGATCCTAAGACAACACTAAATAAAATTAGTTTTAAAATTTGAAATAATTTAATATCATTTCAACAGACTAAAAGCTCAATGTACCATTCACATCTGTGGATGACAGCAACGGAGAATATCCACTATTTTTAAAGCTTCAGCAGTGATACTGAAGCAGTCTATTGACAACTTTTTTTGAAAAGTCACATTTTTTGGCTTCCTACAGCTCATTAAGGCATTCAAGGAACAGTTGGAACAATCTGTTCAATTCCTAACAGAATTGAGTGGGAAATCTGAGCAAAGCAACAGACAGTTTTCCTCCATACTGAAGCCTATCCATGTGGTTCTATGCAGATAAGATCTGTTATCAACTCCTGCATTTTGATATATTTCAAAAAGCAAATATATAACCTTTAAGGCTACAAAAAGACCTGAAAGTGTATGTTGAATGTTTAGTGAAGGCTCTTCTAAGCCAGAACATAGAATGAAGAGATTTTTAACGGAAAGAGATAGAAACTGAATACGCTACAGAATTGTATGCCATATGGAATATGATTATTTACAGCAGCAAAATCGAAAGCTGCAAGAATTCTTTCTTTCTGATATTGGTACTCTGTACTACCTTTATTAGACTAGAGAGAATTCAGCAGTAACTCACAACACTTCTATAATGTACTGTACCCCCGTTTTGCCTTACCAAGGTAGTGTCTTTGTGATATTGAGAATTGAAGAAGAAGGTGCTAAATATGGGAATGTACAAGCTGTCGGACAGAACAGTTAGATAGGTCTCTGTAAATTCAAATGCTGGTGGGTATTGCTGGACCAACTGCCACACACAATCCAAGAACAACAAGAAGACCGGTGCCTGTGATAAAAAGAAATATGATATTGGATTGCATGATTTTAAATATATAGTTTTAAGGTTTTATATGTTTTAATGATTGTTTTAATATATATGTTTTTATTATGTGTGTTTTTATGGCATCAAATCACTGCCTATGTATGTAAGCCACCTTGCATCTCCTATGAGGTTAAGAAGGGTGGGGAAAATATGATAAATAAATAAAAAATAAAGAATCATCATCATCATCACCATCTTTGTTTGTATCCTGCTTTTCTCCCACAAATGGACCCAAAGCGGCTTACAACATATTAAAAGCAGTGCAACTACAAAACATAAAACCATTTATAAAATAAAACATAAATAAGCATTTAAAACCAAATACATTATTGTAGTCTCGTCAGATCATATTGCACTTCACTCAGCTCAATGAATGTTAGCCTTCCTATCCCTTCAGGCTATATTTCACCTCCGAAGGCTTGCTTAAACAGGAAGGTTTTGAGCTGTTTTTTAAAGGATGACAAGGAAGGGGCTGTTTTAATTTCCTTGGGGAGGGAGTTCGAAAGGGTCAGGGTGGCCACCAAGAAGGCCCTCTCTCTTGTCACTGCAAACCGCATTTGAGATAGTCGTGGTAGCGAGAGTAGGCCTCTTCAGATTATTTTAGCGACTAGGCAGGTTGGTATGAGGAGATGCGGTCAGATAGGTAAGTTGGACCTAAACTGTTAATATTATATGCCAATATTCCCTGGAAACTGAGAATAAACACAACTAAAGCATTTTTGTGTTGCATTTATCAAGATCTAAATTATCCCAAATCCACAGGTAATATTGAAGTAATCCGTTATGGTTTATTGAACTGACTCTCAAGGGAAACTTATAGTTCACTTTTCTAATTTTAATTACTCTTACAATCATTTTATTCAACCTGTCTTTTTAATAAAACCTTCACTTCAAGCACTTATCAAACAGCTATGATACTGCAATTACGCATTTATTTAAATTTTACTTATTTTACTTTGGCTTTATTTAATGTTGCTTATTTAGTTTTATACACCTTAATTGCAGTTACAGAAAGGCAACTGAACTATAATGTAAAATGGTCAAATTACCAATTGAGATTCTATAGAACATGTTACCAGTGTTGAGAATGAACTCTTTACAGCCTTTTTAAAGGAAAATTCAAGTGAAAATTCTTATATTTAAAATGCCAAACAGCCTGGAACTTGAGTACCCGAATGATCACAGCCTTCTCTCACATGTATCCGAGAGTTTTCTCAGAAGCTCCATAGAATATCCCTGATTAGGAAGTCTTGGATGCTACAAATACATACAAAATTATATTACCCCACATAAAACAGTTTGTACAGAACCATGAGTATTAGGAGCTTTCTCTTCCTCAGAATTTTTTGGGCACTGTGCTGTTTAATTAAAAGGCAGACCAACATTTATTTAAAGCCAAACAGGTCAAGGAGGATATTCATAGTATAACTTGTGCCTCCCTTCCCTCTATGTACTTTTTTATATGTTGGCTCAAAACTCAAAAGTAGAACTTCTGTTAGCCACAGCATAGTCTATACCTCTTCTTTCTCATTTTGCCGCAGATGATTACACCGATCCAAGAAAGCATGAGTTCCCATAATCCATTCCTTCTGAATGAGGCTCTGAAATCCCAGCTTTGTCCGGCAGTATGAATCCATCATAATTTGAACCAGACAGGAAACCACACAACACAGGTCAGAAGCATTCTCCTCTAAGAGATGATGAGACACATTTCATTTGAGACTGAAAAGTCATTTTAAGAATAACAAAAGATAATGCAATTAAGCCAACACTCAGTTAACATAAATTGTTTTCTTAAATTTGGAATGCTCACAATAAATTACTAGTCATTTTTGCATCCTTGAAAGTCTACTTTAGACCCTTTTCTGTTAAGCGATCTTTCCCAAAACTGAAAAATATTAATAATAGCATAGGATAAAAACTGACATGAGATCTTGTAGTAGTGACCTGAACAGTATTTTCCCAGAAATACACAATCCTTTAAGTTATTTGTATAATGTTGGTAGTTCTTATTTTTAAATTTTAATTTTCCTCTATTATGGTAGGCATGTATACCAAGAGAGAGCATTTCAAAAGCAGTGTGAATGGAAGCAGTATTTCACAGCAGTCAAGGTGAACAAAAGGACTACGTGCCACACTAATATCACAGGTAGCAATAAGCACAAGGTGAAAAGAACTTGTATGATACTGTGTAGAACAAGGTAAGAACACAACTGTAAGAAGAACCTCTAGGAAAAATCACCTAATGTTTTGTTAAAGGGCAAACAACTTTAAAGCACCAGTTTGGTCCTGCTGAGTGACAAGATTACCACACAGCAATAATTATGTTCAATGCCAACTTCTCTAATCTACCAATATGTAGACTACTCAACAGCATTACTCACAGGTGGAGAAAAACAGAACAGCAGAAGACAGGGTCTACACTGAAAGGAAAACAAGGAGATGTGATAAAAGAAATGAAAAAAAAAATTCCGCTGAGGTTAGTCAAAGTAATAAACCAGATCTCTTTAACAAGAACCACACTTCACAATAAAATAAAGTGATCTGATGTGCCACAATCATGCACAATTTAAAACAATGTCTTATGGATCTGATCACCTCAAAAGGATAGAGGTTTAACCCAGTTCTGTCCAAGTTACTGAATGCGAATCTTAAAGACAATATCACGAAGAGGTTTAGTCCCCCTCCTAGAGAGATGTCTCGAAGGAATAGGGAACAGCCATGGCATGCACAGCTGACCCTACCCACAATCTGGAATTAAAATATTTCAGAGGAAGGAAAAGCAAATAGAAAGTGAAGAGGCAGAGGGGAGCATTATTTCAAATTCTAGCTTTCCATAGAATAATCTATAGTTCAAATAACACCAAGGTATTTTGACCTAAAAGGTAAAGGTTTCCCCTTGACATTAAGTCTAGTCGTGTCCGATTCTGAGGAGTGGTGTTCACCTCCATTTCTAAGCTGAAGAACCGGCATTGTCTGTAGCCAGCTCCAAGATCATGTGGCCAGCAAGACTGCATGGAGTGCTGCTACCTTCCTGCAGAAGCAGGACCTACTGATCTACTCAGATTTGGATGTTTTCGAACTGACAGACGCTGGGGCTAACAACAGAAGCTCATCCTGCTCCCTGGATTCAAGCCATCAACCTTTTGGTCAGCAAGTTCAGCAGCTCAACAGTTTCACCTGCTGCAATTAGTAACAGATGGCAAAGGGTTTCTAAAACTGAGAGGTAGGTAACATCAAGAACCTCACTAGATATCTGTAAGCAGTCTTTTTACATAGCTTAAGTGGTTCTTAGAACTCAAAATTGCAAACCTATATATTAAAAATGAGTCTTACTGAAAGGCAACAAGACTTATAGCACAACCCTATGGATTGAGAGAAGAAACGGTTCCAGTTTCTTTAAAAGCAGCAATAAATTATATTCCTGAAGAAAGATAACCCTAGCTCATGTAATATCAATGACAAGGCAGCAACTAACAATCTTTTCCTGGGCAAGATGACCAAGAAAGAGATAGCCAAGGAATTCCAGTCATTCTTAGATGAAGAAGATTATCAACATTCAATTAGATTTCAAGCTTGGCTTTGGAATAGAAACTGTCCTAGTCATCTTGTGGGACAATGTTTGTTGAGAAAAAGACAGGGAAGAGTGACACATTCCCTCACCCACTCATCCACTCCAATCTGTATAGACACACATCATCTATAGACTACAGCACAGAAGTCAAAGAAGGTTTGAATGATTTTGCATGTGATTTTGTCTTTTCATCTCAACTGTCACAGTCTCCTTTGGACTACATGCAAGAGTTATCAGTGGCTTAAGTTGCATTCCTATTTGGAGGACCATTTAATAGAATACCAAGTTTTCAAACTTTGTGTGTGTGTGTGTGTGTGTTTTAAGTAGAATACAACTGCTTGGTTCATTCCAAAAACGAGGCTGGGAAGTTTTTTTGCCTTTTTTGTGAGCCGCCCTGAGTCCCCTTTGGGGTGAGAAGAACGGAATATAAATGCAGTAAATAAATAAATAACCTATTGTTCAAACCCTTAAAAATCATACAGAAAATTATTATTTCTTCTATACTGTTTAAAATATATACGGCCGGGACAGGTTATCTTCCAATTTGGCCTGAGGTGGAATCTCCAATTTCTTTTTCTCATTAGGTGCAAACACAGCAAAAACTCCTGTGAATCAGTACATAAGCACAACCATGGAGCAGTAAGTGGATCTCTTAAAGAACCAGGCTTGTTGAGCCAGCACTGCAGTTAGAGCAGGTATGGGCAAACTTTGGACTTCCAGTGGTTTTGGAATTCAATTCCCAAAATTCCTAACTTGGGAATTGTGGGAGTTGAAGTCCAAAACACCTGGAGGGCCAACATTTGCCCATGCCTGAGTTAGAGACCCTAGGGCGCCTAGAACATATTCTCTCAGCTTCAGTAATATGCCAAGATGTTTCCAGGTGGAAACAGTTTGATCACGATTAATCACTATCTGTTATTTTTGTTTGTATCCCATCCTTTTCTCCAGAACTGGGGTTCAAAGTGGGTTAAAGGTTTAAAAAGACATAAATAAAAATAAGCAAGAATGCCCATATTTCTTTGAATATAATGCGCTATCGAAGGTAATGTGCACCTCAATTTTGAAGGTGTGCATTGCTCTCAAATGTAATGCAAGGCAGCAGTGGCTGGGAAAGGGCTGGTGGCAAGCTGT
This sequence comes from Anolis sagrei ordinatus, assembly GCF_025583915.1. NCBI lineage: Eukaryota > Metazoa > Chordata > Lepidosauria > Squamata > Anolidae > Anolis > Anolis sagrei. The sequence goes on from NW_026845477.1 coordinate 23,058,633, forward strand.
GTCGCTTTGACTGGCCTACCCACCAGCTTTTTTTGTGGCCACCACTACCTCTCCATCTGTGCACAGCTGGGATCTCTTGCCCAACAGTGCAGGCAGGTTTAAGTGTGCGATTCTAGTAAAAGGTTAAAGGTTGTCCCCTGACATTAAGTCCAGTCATGTCTGACTCTGGGGTGTGGTGCTCATCTCCATTTCTAAGCCGAAGAGCCAGCGTTGTCCATAGACACCTCCAAGGTTATGTGGCTAACACATCCTCAAAACAAATGCGCACCTCAATTTAATTTAGTAGTGCAATTTAGCCAAAAAAGATGAGTTAGACTCATGCAAATGCAGTATATAAAATATTACTGTTAAAATGCAATTCAAGTAACTATAATATTAAAGTATTGCTAAATTAAAATTCATCACAGAGAAAAAAGTAAACTAAAGGAAGCATGACATTAATCTATTAAAGCTGTTTTAAAGAAACAGACAACAGTCTTCTAGAATTAAAAATAACAGTGTTTGTTTTGTAATACAACAATAGGAATGAGGCCAGTCTAGCCTTCCTTGGGAAGAAAGTTCTAGTATCTAGGAATAGATTTTAATACTATCCTGATCATTTTAGCTGAATGTGTTACATGTGAGTTGCCCTTTAAAAGTACAGAAACTCCCTCTGAACCAGAATAAGGGGCATAATATTAATTGGGACTAGTTCTATTACAATTATAAATGTCAGCCATCCAAGCTCCTAGTGTGTTTCCAGGCTCAAGTCTGAGCAGTGGTTTTGTACATGAAACCTGCATGAGACATGCTCCTGAAAGACCAATTTCTCCCACAATGTCTACCTAACCCTTTGCTTTCCTTCTCCCTGCTTATCCCTGGTGGATCTGGTTTACTACTTTAGGAGACTGTAGGCAGAGATTGTTTGCTTCATCTTTTTGCAGAGGCCAGAGAATTTTAAGGCATTATATTTCAGATTTCTAATAATTACACCCTACTGAAGGCAGCATTATCAATTTATGTCAATTATAACATACAACAGTTCATAAGAATGTGCAAGACAGACTCAGGAGTTATTAGAAAATTTTAACTTGTAAAACAAATCCTTCTTACCTACAGTCTTAGCTATAGCAAGTGACCTGCATTGGTCATCTGCATAACTCTGGGAATTCTTTCCAGGAAAATTTTACTTTCCAGAAAAAGAAAATGCATTCATTTCATAAATGACTTTGAAATATGCATGCCCATTCAAAAGCTCTTGCTGCATAATTCAAAGAAGTCTCAAGACATGGAATGGAATTCTGCCATTACTTATTCAAACCAAACCAAAAGGAGGGTTTGGAAATTGAGTATAATACCCCGTCCACAGATTGCAATATTTCCCAAGCATCTACAATGCAACACTGTAGATAAAAATGAGGGAATCATCTGAAGATCAGCTTTTAAATTTTTATTTAGGAATGAAATAATTTAGCAGTGAAATTAGTGGAACTTGTGATCTTTAGTACGATTAATGCAGTAAATATCTAACTAATCTGCAAGTTTAATCTTTGAATGGTCCCCCTATGATACCAGCTTACTATGGGCCAAAAGTTAACCATTAAAAAGAATGTAACACAGTGTAGCTAAATCGAGATGTTTCATATTTTGGTTCAGTTTTCTAAATGTATAGCAAAGTCAAAGGCACACAAGAAAAAAAATGGAACTTTTGACTTGCCTGTAAGAAGAACATTGGTATTCTGTGCTTCTAGTGATTCAACAACCTCTACTGCTTTTTTCAGGCACCGCCTAAAACAAAAATAAAGCTTTCAATACATTGGCAGTCCCCAAGTTACAAACATCTGACTTACAAAGACTCATAGTTAAGAACAGGGGCGAGACAACGGAAAGTGAGAGAAATCTACTTCTAAGAAGGGGAATTCACTCCTGAAAGAGTTATTATCATGGAGAAAAGGTGTCTCCACAGGAGCTTTATAACCAATCCTTGTTTCCACAACAAGCCAAATTTTTCAAAACCCAGTTATCACAAGGACAGAAAGTGAGGTGAAATCTTCTGAACAGGGGCACAGACAGCAAAACAAACACCCCAGGGCTGTTAACCCTTCCTTATGTGCAATGTATTATATTGTGCTTTTAATGTATAGTATTTTAATTGGTCTGATTCCTTATTCTTATTATGTTTATTTATCTTAACACTTGACTTTGAGTGTTTATAAGTTATATTAAGTTATTTGATTTTATGTTTTGTTTTGATTGTTTACCTGTTCTTTGGCATTGAATGTTTGCCATTTTTGTTATTTCTGTAAATTGCCCTTCGGGAAGAGAGGGCGTGGTATAAATAAAGTTGTTGTTATTTTTGTTGTTGTTATTATTATAGCACTATATCTATATCTATATGTCAGAACAGTTACTTTTTAAAGTATAATTTCACACACACACACACACACATACATATATGGCTGAAGTTATACTTTAAAAAGTACCTGTTCTGACTTACAAACAATTTCAACTTATGAACAAACCTACAGAACGTATCTTGTCCGTGACTTGGGGACTGCTTGTAATTATCTTAAACATAAAGTTTTAATTGTGGTAAAGAAGTCAGTTAAATCATGGTACTATCTCAAGATTTTGCACAGTTGCCCATAGTCAAAATTGGCATATACTAGATCTAAGCAGACATTAAAATCTGTAAACACCATTGTTTAAATAAAGTTCTGTGGTTAATGAAAGATTAGCCATTTATTGTAGCATAAACCTGACAAGATGTACGTACAGTTTATGAAATAAGGACTTAACCAACCTTATGATTTCTAGCCAATTTGTATTCTCGAGTAATGAAAACCACTTTACATCAGTATCCCAGAAGTCTGTGCTGTTATCTAAAAGGGAGAAAATATACATTCACCTATTTGTTTTGGCGGCTAATGCACTATAAATAAAGCATAAAATGTCAGACATAACAATGCTTGGGTCATATGTCAGCCTTTTTTTTACTTGGCCGAAGCATGAAGCATAACAGCAAGTCATAAAGGTAAGCAACATCACTATTGAAAATAATGTGTAGCAGATGCAGAACACAAACTAAAAGACAGAAACTGAAAGCAGAACACTAAATAGGGCTTAAATCGAAAAAGAATCAAGTTTACGTAGAAGAGCAGATCAACAGTATCAGGAAGCAACGTGAAGTATACAGAAATCTTGTACTATGCGAGGGGACCATTCCAGATCACTTTCTGTATTTTGTGTAACCTGGAACCCTATTTTTGATATCTGTAACACTATCTTGGGCTTCTGTTAGAAACTGACCAAAGAATTAATAGAGAATACGTTTCTAGGCATTTACTAGGTCCTGCACAAATTCTATTGCATAAATGAAACCATGTTCAATGAACTTGCATAATAAGTGAGCCTACTGTATTAGCATTGGTTAAATGCAATTTGTTTTGCAAAATGAAGTTTACTTCTCAGTGCTGAACATTTTTAACACCTTGATTAAGATATACGAAGTATTACAGATAGACAAATCTACTATTCTTTCAGGTATCAGCTCAGTTCTACATTTCAAGCATCGGTGAGCATACCGGCATGATTAATGTCTGGACAAAGCATCTAGCACTCTTTCCGTGTCAGGTACTCTTCTATAACTCTCTCAGTAACAGTTCACTTACCTATTAGAAATAGCTGCTTAAATCTAGAATATGTAACATGAATTTCTGGCAGAGATGGAAGACTGCTTGGAAGATCCTCTATTTTCAAGGCTTCGAAAGGAGGCTTATCAATTGTCTTGTACATCCTGAACAGACAGAAAATATCACTACTGATTGGAAGGTTAATCTGTTTACATGCCAAACAATGACCTTCTGGATAGAACAGCAAACCACAACATAGTCTTACATAGATGATTTTGTTTCATTTCTCCTGATACATGCAAGGATACAGAATACAATTTCTTTTTTGCCATTTACTTTTTTTACAATATGTTTTATTATTTCAACATTACAACATCTTGTTTACACTTAGTTTCAATTGGTGCTCATATTCATAAGCACTTCATTTCCATGTAACACTGCTTCTTTTTAAAATCCCAGTGTTTTGTTACAACTGAAAGTGACCAAAGAGACTTTAATTTCGAGCAACCTTTACTGAAATCATGGTTTCTGAGCCTGCACAACAACTTATTACTGCATTAATGCCACTGGCTTTTGTGAGATATTTAAGGCTCCCATTATTAAGGGCCTTATAGTTCGCATGACAAAAAAGGATTTAAAAAATTAAGTTGGACAAAGGCAAAAAGAGTGAGCCTTTTTGAAAGCATTAGTTATAAAATGTGTCCCAGGAGTCAGCAGCAATAACCTCAATGACAGTCCCTATAAATTCCATAATGTGTCCCGAAACCAGTTATATGATTTTAAGAATTCTTGATTGCAACAAAGAAAACTCCTGATTTTTGATGTTTTACTGTTTTCAAATTAAGTTTCAAAATTCACATTGCAAGTTCTGAATGTAAAACTCAATACCAGTGTTCAGTTCTATTAATTTTTTTCAATAGTTGAAAAGAAGAGATTTGTGAATCTGGAATCTATATGTCAAGACCTATGCTGCATATACAAAAAAGTGTCTCTTCTTAAGATTGTTCATGTATTTTCAAAATGATTATTAAAAGACTACACTTCTAATTCATACTATTCCTACTTCACAGTTAAGAAAGCTTACAAAATTGATTCTTTATCCTTAGACATGCTGTTTTGATTTAAGCTGGTGCAAAATTATACCATTTTTTTTCTAAGCAGAATTGTAGAAGATAAATATTATAAGCCTATTCTATTGTGTCCATTTGCTTGGAATAAACCAACTGCCGTTAAGAAGCAAAATTAAACTCACAGGACAGTCAACAGAAGCCTGGCCAATTGTTTTTAGATCACCTTGCATACAGACTACTATCAAAATATAGGTTATTAAAGACAATCCCACCAAGTTCTTTTTCAAGTGTTGGAGTTACTACTGACCCATCCAAGAAGATTTTCTGCATCTGCATAGTGTTATCATCTTGTTCTTTGGGAAGAGTTGACATCTTGAGGAGAGAAGTTCCATTATGGCAAGACCAACACCAAATCTGCAATGTATTGATAACAAAAATAATGAATTAGAGTACTTATATGGAGCATTTGATTTATTAAGAGTAACAGTATAATATAGAAAAGATCTGACTGTGAATGTCAGATTGCTACCTTACTGTAAGATTTATTACTGAAATCTTAATTTCTCGTCTTTTAATGTGGGATCTGAGTGGCATACTTATAACACAGAAATAGTTTTAAAATTCTCCACCTTTAAAAATTACAGTCCAAAAGACAATGAGGGCATAGCAACAAGTTAAAGCAAATTAAAAGGCTACAACCAATGAGCATACAGAAAGTCCAGACCTTCAAACCAGTTTACAAAAGTGCAGAAGCTTCAAGACCAGGCCTGGGCAAACTTCGGCCCACATGGTGTTTTGCACTTCAACTTCCACAATTCCTAAAAGTCGGTAGGTTGTTAAGAATTGTGAAAGTTGAAGTCCAAAATACATTGTAATTTAGTTATAAGGATATAACCCCATATAAGAGATATGGACACATATTAATTATAGTAACAATATGTATGGGGACACAACATATCTCATGAAAACCTTTTATTTATATTTTTTAAAATGTGTGATTTGACTGCTTATTTCACATAGACTCAGTGGTTTCTTATTATGTTTGCGTCAAACACTAATGTGTCACAATACCCAGTTTGGAAAGCTCTGATCTATGGTATAGTCCTCCCGCCTCCATTTCCTGGTTTGTGCAATTCGTAAGACCTGTGGAGGTGCTACACTTTCATTTAGAATTAATGTACAGGCCTGCATTCTTATTGTCCCTGCTGACACAATCAGATGCAAACATCTATAGTGGAGAACCTTCTTCATCCATGGAGACTCCTTGCACAGACACAAACCCGGGCACAGGCAAACTTTGGCCCTACAGGTGTTTTGGACTTCAACTCCCACAGTTCCTAACAGTCTCAGGCCCCTTCCTTTTTGCCCTCAGCCACTTAAGCTGAGGGGGAAAAGCAAAGGGCCAGAGGCTGTTAGGAATTGTGGGAGATGAAGTTCAAAATACCTGGAGGGCCAAAGTTTGCCCATGCCTGCACTAACTTTTTAACTCATGAAGGGCAAAGATATTGCTGATATGCCCATTCCTGCTTTTCCCCCTCGTATGTTAATTATGTGTACAAGAACACCTGAAGCTGTAACTACAGAATTAAAAACCAGGTTTCACTGAAATTCAAGGAAACTGTAATTTGCATAAAACAGGAAATGAGAGGAGAATATGCAAGTCTGAGGCTTATTTATAATCCTTAGGATCATGGAAAATTATCTATACATATTAACTGATTATATGGTCATTATTTTCCAGATACTTATTCTGTCCTGGAAAATATACTGAGACAGGTCCCAAAATTCAGTTCTGTCTCCTAACTATCTTAGCCTTAACTATTACCTGCAAACAAGGAGGAGATGGGAAGAAATGAAACCTCAAAGAAACCTTTAGGACTAAACACTTTTATTTTGCCATGTATTTTGGGGGATACAAACCCAACGCTTCAGATGCAGCACAGAATATTATAGCCTAAAGTTTTGGGAGTGGAACAAAATACAATAGCATCCAGAAATATGCAAAAAAATCCCTCTTATACTCACTGGAATTCCTTTTCCTTGATACTGCAAAATGTCCTGTTCCGAGACAGCCATAGGAACAACAAAGTACGGAGATAATCTAAAGAAGGTAATTTGGTAAGTTAGAATGCAGACTAAATAAAAACACAATGGAAGAGAAGGTATTATCTTATCTTTGTGCATTTTATGTTCCCCTTCTCACATGGAGAGTGCATTTTTGAAGAGAATTGTCCATACAGTCCAGAAAGTTGGAAAATCAGTACAGGCATATAGCTTGGTTAATTAACACATTCATTCTTTTTAACAGGAAATTTGGTACCAGAGGAAAAAATAACATAAAAACGATAGGTTCCTAAGCCACACAAAAGAGAATGGTTCAATGCATTTCAATAAACCTTTATCCAGAGCTAAAAATATGCACATTGAAAAGGAAATGACCAGCTCAGGTAAGCCTTGAATATGTAAACAGAAGTAGAAAGATCAGCTTATTTGTCAGTGGCTTTGTTAACATAGAAATGTTTGTATTTAGTTTCAAATAGGCAGCTTCTGTATAGGAAGGAGACTCTTCTTTTCAGAAAACACTCTATGCCTAGAGGCATAAGGAGATAGCACACTCCATTCAAGTACATATTTAACCTATATTCCAGTACATCTGGAATGGCTGAAATGTGTAGCAACATACAGTTATGATACTGACAATCATGGGATCTTTATATTACAAGATAGATTTATCCATCAGTTCAAATCCCAATTTCTGTTCATCCTGTGATTATTTATTGTCACAAATAAGAGAACTTTAAAATTGTTGGGTCCCAAGGATTTCTACTCAGACCAATCTGCTCACAGCCTTAAAGGACATCACAATGCAAATTGATGTGATGCATGTATAAGTAGGGTAATAAAATTCAAGGAAAAACTATGTAAATGGATAAAGAAAAACGCATACTTTTTAGAGACTCTGTAGTCTTCATTAGAGCCCACTACTTTGAATTTCAGGTTTCCTTTGGTCCGTTCCAATTCTTGACGCCAATCCTTCATGGACTCAAACATCACTGTCCCAGTCTTTACGTCTGTTGAAACATAAAACTGATAGATGTTAGAATTATAAAATCTTGAAGCAGTTTTTCTATTTCAATCAAAAACTTGAAATGGATATACTTGGGATTACTTTGGCGGGATAAGTTCACTAGAACACCTATTTGACGGACTGATATGGCAGAGTGAATATGCCTTCTTATATAAACACAAGTCTGGAAAACGGAATCTCAATTTGGAAAAGTAAAGGTCAGTAAAGGTCACCATATAAATTATCTAAACACAACCTTAAATTTTTGGAAACAAATTTTGGTGATCTAGAATGAAATGCAATGTCCTTGGTAATTTGCTTAAGCATGTTTTATACCAAGTACTAAAACTGAAACATTCAAGAGATTTTTGTTGTTGTTTTTTGTTGTGTCAGGAGCGACTTGAGAAACTGCAAGTCGCTTCTGGTGTGAGAGAATTGGCCGTCTGCAAGGGCGTTGCCCAGGGGACGCCTGGATGATTTGATGTTTTTATCATCCTTGTGGGAGGCTTCTCTCATGTCCCCGCTTGGGGAGCTGGAACTGTCAGAGGGAGCTCATCCGCCTTTCCCCGGATTCGAACCTGCGACCTGTCAGTCTTCAGTCCTGCCAGCACAGGGGTTTAACCCACTGCGCCACCGGGGGCTCCATATTTAAGAGATGCTTTAGCACATAATGCGAACAAGTTCATCTCAATCTTTTGAGCAATAGTCCAAGGAATCAAATACTTTATACTGACATATTTGTCAGGTTCCAGAATTCATATTGCAGAAGAACCAGTATTTACATCAGTCAATGGGTAGAAGATCTAATTGCTTTAGCGATGCAGAAAATTCATATTCTATGCATATTGACATCAAGTAATGTTTTTTACACACAGTCTAGTTATATTCATGTACATGTTTGGCAAATGGGCATACTGTAGTTATTTAGCTTCACCCTGTTTTCTTTTTCCTTCTACATTTATGTTCTAAAAACCACAAAAATAACAAATTGTGATAGCAATAACAATAACAAAGTTCGGACACAGTAGTCAAAACAGCAATACAATCTCTGTTCAATGCTCTGTAGTGCAATGGCACATAACAAGGACTCCTTAATTGTTTATTTTCAACAATTCCGCCACATTATTTTTGGACTAACGAAGTCAATACAATGAGTTTCAACACAACCACTGCCAATCCTGAGCAGTATTCTATTCATAAGATAAGGAATCATGGTTTTGTCAAATTCAAAGCAGTACACTGTTTCCAAAATCCATCTGAACTGTATTTTAACTTTGTATTCATGACACAAACATTTGTTTTTTAATTTTATATTTGCCTTGTTTTTTAATGTTACTGTGTTGTGTCGTATTTATGTTAGCTACCTTGATTCCCTATGGGGAGAAAGATGTGGTAAAAATAAAGCTAACAACAACAGCTTTCCCATACAATAATGCTGGACCCTTACACAGGTGTCCGCTGAAGCACATGTCTTCAATCCCACAAAGGTGGGCATTTAATTACATGCCTGCACATAATTCATGCTTGCATCACATTTACTTCTTCTTAGGATGATACACTATTTCAAAGTAAGGAGCATCTCCTGTAGTAGTTTTGTCTTTTAAGGTTCTCTGTACAGGTCTATATAGCTTGTTGGAACAGGAAATAGTAAACTGCTTGTTAAAAGGATAGCTATAACACAACAATTTCATAGTAATTTCATATACTCACCTGTATCATTTGGTGCAGCCGATGCATAGGAGAACAGAAACAAACGCTTGAATAGCTTTGCAGTCTGTGTTTGATGAACGATGCCACTGACAATCTAAGGAAAAAAACAAATCAACACACTCACATTCAGAAAAAAATCAGCAAAAGTTCTGCTGTTCAAAATCAGTGTAGCTTAAACAACCACCAAAGTTATTTCGGCAACACTATATAGTAGACTTAAGAGGACATCAGAAATTCTATTTTATGTATTCACTGTTATACAAAGCAGGTGAAAAACTGCACTAGGGATGGAACCTGAAAACTTAATCAGAATATAGATGTTGCCACTCTGGAGAGAAGAACGGACATGGAATGAACAGTTGGAAAGAAGGACGGTTCTCACACTGCCAATGCTATTTTTTTTCCTGCTCCGTGTGTTACTATCTATTTATGTAATTATGATGTTGTTGTTTATTGTTTGCATTTTCGGTTTGCGTTTTCGGTTTTACTCTGTTGTAATTTGTTGTTTGGGCTTAGACTCATGTAAGCCGCTCCGAGATCCCATCGGGGAGAAGGTGGTGGGGTATAAATAAAGTTTATTATTATTATATTATTATTATTTGAGTCCAGCCAAAAAAATTAAAACCAGTTTTGAGTTGGGAATATTAAGAATTCTCCCCACTCCTACTGATGGTTCAATTAAAGTGAAAGAGTATGCAAAACCTACGCAGGGCTGTTAATAACCAAGCAGTCTCATTTTTAGGACTCCCATAAGTCAAAACTGACTTGATGGTGAACAATAACAACCTCAAGTTCCTTATATTTATCTTATTTTTGAGAAGGGAAAAACTAGTCACTGTATTCCTTAAAGTTCTATCACAGACACATATACACAAATTTCCTGACAAAACTAAGAAAAATTGAGAAAAAAATTACATTTACCCTTTTAACTTCTTCTTCCTTGGTGTATCTCAAACAAAAGCGAAACACTCTAAAATCTTTGCAATAAATTATTATCGTCTCTGGGTATTTTCTCAGTTGGCCATATATAGGTTTTTTTCTGTCATCATAAACTGCAAGAAAAAGCACATTAGCCGGTGACATTTTAGGTAGCAATTCAGGTAACATTATCCACTCTTTTCCAGCCATAACAGTAAGCTACATATTAAAATAGTTGAGAGAGGAACATAATTCAGATCAAACTTAAGAGTTGCCATAATTAGAGCTGGGAAAACAAAACAAATTTGTAAAAGATTATGCAATTAAAAGTTGACCAGCCTACCTCCAAAAAGTTGGTCTACACACTGTAGAGTGATGTCATTTTGCCCAATGATTTTATTCTTGAACTGCAATTCCTGAAAGAGGAAAATGCCTTCAAGTTACTGTAAAAAGGAATAAGTCTTATTATTCTCTGTATCTTAAAAGAATACTCAACAAATGTTTTGGCTATTTCAATTAACTACTTTCATTACAACCAGCAATTTCATTATAGTTAGCAATTTTTCTTAGCTTTTTCCTGACTCAATTAGTTCAGCTTAGTTGGAATTAACAATTGCATTTAAGACTATATGTGTTAATTCAGAAATTTTAACACAGTCCAGGGGTTACATGTGATATATGTTCACAGACTTATAACCTTAATTCACTTCATGTTTCCGAAGTTTTCTGAGGTTTTTTTTTCTGCTTCCTCTTAAATTACTGATTTAAAAAAAGATCTGCTCTCTTAAGTTATCAGTTAATACCATCATAGCTCATAAAACCGAAAGTCAGATTTTCTCTGGGCCAAATTCAATAATACCTTTGGAAGCCACTCCGATATGTATAGAAATATTTTATTTTGACCCATCACACTCACAAGTCTCATCTAACATCATGGTAGCACAGCAATTAATCACCCCTAAGCCAGAGGACCCAGGCAGCAAAACAAAAAGGATTTGGCCATAAAAAATAACTTTAATTCCTTACATCTTCTAAAGTAGATTCTTGACAGAGGAATGAAATTTTGAAGTTTGTGCAAATAAGTTTTCCGTAAGTGCCACGATGAGATCCATTATCTTGTACACACTTCCAAACCATGCTTGCTTCACAAAGTACTAGTTCACCTGATAGAAATAAGAATTTATTTTAGCATCCGTGTTCTTCTGTTCTAAACTTCTACAATTACACTATGTTGCAGCTGTAAGATTGCATATATAAGACACTCACATTAGCAATAGAATACTGTTGCTTTCAATTGGAGAATTGCTAAATCAAGGGCAGAAATTAGGCGGAGATCCTGGTGTTGTTGGACTGTAATTTTCAACACACTTTATCACTGGCTAAGCTAGTGAGGAATGCTGGGACTTGCATTTTAAAAACATCTGGAAGGCTGGTGCCCAGATTCTCTAACAGGCATGGGCAAATGTCAGCCCTCCAGGTGTTTTGGACTTCAACTCACACAATTCCTAACAGCTGTTAAGCTGGCTGGGATTTCTGGGAGTTGAAGTCCAAAACATCTGGAGGGCCAACGTTTGCTCATGCCTGTTCTATAATGACCTATTCAAAAAACAATCCTTACAGTTAAAAGGAGGGATGTTATGTATCCCTGTACACCAGCATCCTGTCTCCAGATTTCTAGGCTGTTCTTGGTTGGCAACTATATGTACTATGGCAGAAAATATCCTAGCCATGCAAATCTTTAATGTTGCCTTCACCATTCTTTTCAAACATCTAATTGTTGCCTCTAGGCTCCCTGCAACCTCAACTCCTTGTTGTAGTCCTCAAGTCTGACAGACTCCCTAAGTCCCTGAACCCTTCCTCATATTTGGAGAGACCAAAAATGTCCTTAAGATGTCCAGTACTGCTGTTGAAGGTGTTCATGACAGCAGATTACAGAATGTCACCCCATCCTGCAAAATCCTCTTTATCTAGAACCTCTCCTAGCTCAGAAAAGAAATGAGAAGTGCCTTTTAGTCATTCCCAGATCAGATATTTGAATGTGATCACCAGAAACTTAATACTTCTTTCTTCCCATTATTAAATAATATTTTATTCTACTACTACTCCTTTGCAAAGTTGAGCATGTTTTAATTAAAAGACTTGTCTCTTTCACACCAAAGCTGTCCACATCTCAAGTCTGAGCAGGCTTTCCTGATACACTGAAGAAACATCCTGAGGATGGGAAAAACCTAGCTGGACAAACTCTGAAGCTTATCCTTTAGAGCTCAGGCAATCAAGTTTAAGTGTGTTACATAAAAACAGCAACTGTGATAACAATTTGATATGATTTTACAGCATTGTTTATTTAACATTACCTGGTAACAAGTGTGGTTCTACTTCTTTTTCTGTGGACTCCCTTATGTATACCTCCTAAAAGACAGACAGAAACTGGTTTAGGGGTGTGATGGCAAGATAACAATTTAAATAACAGAATTTTCAAGATCCCACTTTATTTACCAAAGTTATACAACTTAACATATAGTTTCATTTCTCAACAGTTCTATACCAACAAGTTTACATTCCAGATAAACAAAGCAAAGGGAATACAGAAGCGTGCCCAGAAAATTGTCAAAAATTCAATCCATACTAAAAGTGTTGTCAAAACAAACCTACCAATGACAATTTATCTCGATCACAGATCACAAGTTTCATGGTATTTTTATTAACTTTTCCCAAGGCACCTTTGATTTATGATGACCCTATGAATGTTCAGGTCTTGTGGACTCAAAGCTGCAGCTTCCTTGATTAAGTCTATCCATCTGTAATACAGTCTTCCTCTTTTTCTATTATCTTCTACCTTAACAAGCATTACTGTCTTTTCAAGTGAGTTCAAAATACTACAGTCCCAGTTTAGTCATCTTGGTTTCCACCCAGAATTGAGGCTTGATTTGTTCTAGGTTCAGGTTATTTGCAAATTTTTTTTTGGAAAATTTTAACTCATTTGCAACACTACATTTCAAATGAATTGATTTGCTTCCTGCTGGCTTTATTTACTGTCCATATTTTGAAACCATATAAAGAAGCTAGAAATTTGACCGCATCTGCTTGCATATAAAGTCATTATTTGTATTTATTAACTGCTTTGCTTTGGTTCCATAGATAACAAAATCCATAGATGTTCAAGTCCCATTTTATACACTAAAAAGGAAAATGATATGCTTTATTTAAAATGGCAAAATCCAGGCCTGTCTTTTGGATTTCTTACTATGATCAAGCCATAGATAGTTGACTCTATGGATGAAAAGGACCCACTATATTGCTAACTGACAGTTAATTCTTCACCATGGAGAAGCATTTGCTGTGGATAGGCTTAGTTTCAAGTCTTGAGTGCAGTTTGGTATAAAACAAAATTCAACTTTTAGTTAACTTTTACATAACCAAAGTATAAGTCCCAGAAGTGCGACTGAGCCAGGAGTATAGTGCCTAACAGCCCTGCATTACTTAAAGGGGCCTTGCTACACATTTTAAATAACCATCATCCTTTCACTTGACAAAATCTAGATATTCCAGATAGTGTCAGAGTGACCTTGATTTCTATTCATTTGTACTTGGTAAAGTTCAGCGATCAAATCCTCAGAGATCAAACCCTTTCCCTAAAAATGTTTTTAAAACAATGTTTTCTAATCTTCGATAGCACCAGTGAGGGAAAACTAGGGAGAATTTCACAGTTAAGGCACACTTGTGAAGGAATCCAGATCTACAAGCACAAAGAAGGAACCCAAAAACAAGGCATCAAGGTGAGAATTAAATGCATGCACATTTGGCAACACGGTGGGAAGTCAGGTCAACATTCTAACAATAAATTTAGATAAAGAAGTAAATAATTAACAGACATTAAGGCAGAAGGCCAGCGTTGTTGGAAGAATTGTCCAGTATAGGGACTTGAATCCTTGATGATCAATGGACAGAAATTGCATGTGTGCTCAGTGAGATCCAAGGCCTTGAAAAATCAGATTGTTCACTTGAAGCTGAGAGACAACAAAGGCTGGTGGGTGAGGCCTCTGGAAGCATGATAGCAGCACTGCTGCAGTGTGCCTTCAAGGAGTTTTAAACTTATGAAGACTTGAAGGCAAACCTAACATAAAATTTTCTTGGCAAGATGTGTTCAAAAGGTGTTTTGCCTTTGCCTTTCTCAGAGGCTGAGAGAGAGAGTGATTTGATCAAGATCCCCCGGTGGTTTCCATGACTTAGTGGGAATTTGAATGCCATGTTTCAGAGTTCTAGTCCAATGTCTAAACCAGGGGTCCTTAAACATTTTAAACAGAGGGCCAGGTTACAGTCCCTCAAACTGTTGGAGGGCCGGATTATAATTTGGAAAAAAACATGAATGAATTCCTATACACGCTGCACATATCTTATTTGTAGTGCAAAAAAACACTAAAAAACAATACAATAATTAAAATGAAGAACGATTTCAACAAATATAAAATTATTAGTATTTCAATGGGAAGTGTGGGCCTACTATTGGCTGATGAGATAGGATTGTTGTTGTTGTTATTGTTGTGTGCTTTCAAGTCATTTCACACTTAGGTTGACTCTGAGCGAGGGTCGGGTAAATGACCTTGGAGGGCCGCATCCGGCCCCCGGGCCATTGTTTGAGGACCCCTGGTCTAAACTAATCCCCTCATCTCCCTCCCTAAAGTGACAGTTGTATCACAAAGGGCATTGTTATGCTAAGAAAGAAGCATATATTCCTTAAATTAACTTGTTAGTCATTGTTAAGACAAAAAAAGGACTATAAAGAGTTTCCAGGATAGACGGGATTAAAACACAGTTCAAAGCTAATAAATGCATGTCATTGCTCATCTTCCCATTGAGACATTGCTGAAATGTTGAAGAACCTAAGTTTCTGATGTTACTAGGCTAGTGATGCTATCAAAATCTCTGAGCTAATCAATCAAAGGTTGATATACCTGTATTTACTCAAGTATAATGCACCATCAATTATAATGTTTACCTGAATTTTGAAGGTGTGCATTGGAAAATAAAGATTTAATGCCTAATGCAATGCATGGCTTCATCTTGCCTGTAGACCGCTCTGCTGCCCACTTTGGAATGATACCCAAGGAGAAGCCGTACCCCTTCATCAGGCTGAAGCTGGCAGCCTGACGATAGGCGATGGCTTCGACAACTGAAGGCCTCATTCACAAGGCCTTCAAAACCGGGGGGGGGGGGGGGGGGGGGGGGGGGGGGTTGAAGGCCTTGCAAATGAGGCCATTTGGAAAGCCATGTCCCTCTATCAGGCTGAGGTAGATGGGCATACGGCCAAGGTTGTAACACACTATCAAATATAAGGCCCAACTCAGTTTTGGCTACATAATTTAGCCAAAAAAGATGAACATTAGATTTGAGTAACGATGGTATTATTTAGACAACAAGAAATAGGGGTGCTCCCACCTTAAAAGCCACTGTCAAGAGACGAAGATAAGGAATTCTAAGTTAAGCTTTTTACAGTTTTCAATTTTTGGGAGTTGATGCAGCCAAACTGCTCCATCTGAAGTCTAAATGACATAATTCAAGGGGGGGGGGGGAATCTAAATAGCCAATTTTACAAGTCTGCTCCATTTTAGTGTTATGAACTAAAGCTAATAAGCTCCTCTCAATGTAAACAGCTGTAAACTGCCTAACTTTGAAGAAAAAAAATCTCGCTTGTTTTAAAAGGCTATTTTTGCCTTCTGCACAAAAACCCTTGGCAATTGCTAAGATGTGAACCAACAGGAAGTCAGTCAAATATAGATGCAGCAAACAGTGAACTTTGCATACCAGTGAGTTTGTCTAGTGTGGGAAAATAAGTGACAGATTAACCATGACAGAGTATTTACTCCAAAGTACAAATAGTGAATGTCCAATCTTCCAGAAGGTGCTTTACTGTAACCCTCGCCACAGTGCTTTTGTAGCACTGATAAACATAATCAAACATCCTAAAATTTGCCAACCAGCACTTAACATTACTCCTACTTTTTCACCTAAAACTAGCAAGGTATGATTTAACGGACACACATACACACATTTTCACCATAAGCAGTTACCCAACTGTCTGCCAACTAGAAATAAATTTACATTAACATCAGTACAAGGAGTTTCCTCTAAATAGGCAATGAGACAATAATCTTGAAGAGTATTTCAGTCACTCAAAGCTGTAGCGTAAAATAGAGTAATAACAGTAACCCAAGTTATGTTGGACAGGGAACCAGGATTCACTCTGTTCAGTCATGAAATTTACTGATTTTGAAAGCAGATTTTTCTTTCTACCTAACATTCTCATAAGGTTATGGAAGTTAGCAGGAGCAGACAGAGTTTGGAAAAAGTGTGAAACCAACTAACCCAGCAACTGGTCACAAAGCCTCTGGTTTAAATCCAATTAGTAATTTCAATTTTCCCATACCTATTGAATCGATTGCTGAATGGAAAATTATACTTTAGTGGGATTTATGCCTATAAAACTATCATATTAATTTGCAGTTCTCCGTAATTCCAAACAAAGATGAACAAAGATATTCCAAGCAAAAGTTGTCTGGCAACATTCTTACTCTTTGATGCTCCCCAAGCACTACTGCGCTCCCATCAATAAAACTTCAGCTTGATTCCGTTTTGTTTCATCCGTAAGGCCCCCGTTTTAGTTTTTGAGCAACTTTCCCAAAAATAGATGGTTTTCCAAATGAGCTTTTTTGTCCAAGGTCCGAAGAAAACAAATAGTTTTGACCCATTGGCGGCAAAGCGGCAGCACCTGTCAGGTCCTACAGCCAAGTAAGAGGCAATCGGCTTTAGGCCCTGCCAGGGCCTACAACCAAGCGTTCCGAGTGCTAAGCGCAGAGTAAGTAATGTCACCTTGTCTTTACTGTAAGGTTTGTGGAGGTGTGTATTGACAAATAAAATCATTACACTAGCTATCAACTTCTCCAACTGGAGCTATCCTGCTAAACTCTTTATGCCCCTGCAAATAAACACAGGGCCTTAAATTAAAAAAAGCTATATTATTGATGTACATCAAAACACTACGTGTTTACATCAAACTATAATTCACAGTGCTTATATTACTTTTTTAAACTGCCGTCAGTTAATATCAAGTAGAATGAAACTAAAAAACAAGTATAACCAGTATGAGGCTGACTTGAAGGGCAAGTTCAAGTATCCTCTTTCATTTCTTGCCAAGTGTTCTTCAACAAGCAAAACATTGTTTTTACTTCTCCATCTCTGTCAAACAGTAGTGTAGCTTTTCTGTCTACAACAACTTCTTGGGATTTTTAGCATCATGATTTTTCTCTTCATTACAGATTTCTTTCATGTGCACAGATGTGTTTTGTATGTATTCAATGATATATTCATGAGAAGACCCAGTGAGGTTCTCATGTCTAATTCTACATATGGTTCTCACAACATACGGAAATAAATAATCTAACAGCCTAGGCGTGTATATCTGGTTATTAATGGCCATTAGGTGCCATTTGTTTTTGTACATTCACTTTCAGATAACTCCTATTAACTCAAGTAGTCAAAATCAATTATATCTACACCTCTAGATGTTTCTACCTAAATGTTCAACTTGTAATGAATTGGTACTCCACTTGAATGGAAAGAGATTCCAAACAATGTTACATCTCTCTACGTTTTTCTGCAATGCATACATCTCACATACAGCACATATTGTTAAAACCCTTATTGTGGCCACTCGTGGAAGAATATTCTGTATTTGTGGCCCTTCCAATTTACAGGTCACTTGCTGGAAACTATGCTGATTTACAACCCCTTCCCTTAATCTTAAACCACACTATCTTAAAGCAAGAACCAGCAACTTCATTGGGACAGCAGGAAACTTCATCTCCTCAGAAGAAAGGTGTCTTTATTTTCAGCCAAAATGTTATTTGGATAGGATAGGCTTTCACTTCCTTTTGGGGGACAATTTGGAGTAATTTAGGTTTGGCAGTCAGGATGTCCTTAAGACATAACAACACTGTCAAGTCATGTTACCCTCTTACAGGAAAGAAAAAGTTTGGATAAGATTGGCAACATCAGAATCCCACCATTCTCAGTTTATATTGCATTGTTTACTGCAAATATTAATTTGCAAGTTGACACAGACAGTAGTCTGCTTCACCAGTCTTCCTCTACTATTCTACCAGCTTCAACATTGTCAAAAACATGTTCCATCTAGACAGAAGAGAAGAAGGAAACGTTGCATAGAAACACAGTTTGCTGAGCAATGCTGCAATCCAAAGTGGTTGTAACTGAGGTGTGTGTGTGTATCTCCAAGAATAGGTGCAGATCATGCATTAGCTTTAATTGTTCAAATCTTCTGTCTGCTTCCAAAACCTGATTAATCTAGATTAAGGGTTCAGCTCTAGTATACTGAAACTGTGACCTGCCTCTTTTTTACTGAACTGTTTAAATTATGTTGCAAGTTCCACTGAAATCCAGCCATGAGAAAAATAATAGGAGGCAAGTCAAATTAAATAAAGTATATGATTTGCGTTATTCACATCCTATTATATTAAGTTAAACCAAAATGGGTTATGTTGTACAGCTAGAAGATCCAAGTCATAAATGGCAGAGGTCACCATGGACAAAGAGTAAGTTAACTTTAACCAATGATGTGGAGCCTTATATTATGTATCATATATTTTGGCAGCATTCTGAGAACACAGGACATACCTTTATTTTAATGTTGAACTTTGACAGGTTACAGCATTACTGGTGTCAAGGTCAGACGCCAGCCAATTCAGATAATAAAGTTTATTGCTCAAACAAACTCAAAACAGCCCCAAACTGGTGAGCATAGCATATCATTTCATTTTGATGAAGTCGGGGTTACTGCAGTCTTAATATGGTACAGAAGTAATGCACCCACTCTCTCCGCTTATGATTAGGATAGCAAGAACTGCCAGGCCTTCAGGCACACAGTAAGTCCCAGGGAAAGCACTAGAGTTTTGCTTCTATTAGACACGCAAAGGATTATGCTGCATGGGTCTTTAGTTAATTGTTAAATACACTGCAGCATGTGGGGGGGGGGGGTGGGGTGGAAGAAACCCATTAATCTGCAATGAATTTGTATAATCCTCCATTCTGTGAGCAGCATCAGTACTGAGCGTAACAACAAGGAGCCTTGTAACACCCATAAGGCACAAGTTTGCATAGTCTGAAATTACTTTAAAAGACTTCATTTTTTGCTGCTAAATAAAAAAAGTACTGAGGAGGGAAACCACCTCCAATCACATTGTGCAAAACCACCGCTTATTTTATGCGTTTTCCCCCATTTATTTTCCTTCAGCTTAACAGACCTCAAAATATAGTTCTGTTAACGGTAATTATACCAACAATATCACAAACAACTCTTCATCTCATTAACTCTGTCTCCTCCTTCTCTTATTGCATCTCTTGCACTATGAGCACATTAAAGCAGGGATTTGCAGTCCTGCACAGTGTAAACAACGATGGGAATTAACAATGTAATAATGCTATATACCTATGCTTTACCCTATCTGGTATGGATGCAATGGGTTAAATCCTTGTGCTGGCAGGACTGCTGACCAACAGGTCAGTGGTTTGAATCTCTGGAAGAGTGGGATGAACTCCCTCTGTCAGCTCCAGCTCCCCATGCAGGGACATGAGAGAAGCTGCCCACAAGGAGGGTAAACATAAAACATATGGGCATCCCTTGGGTAATGTCCTTGCAGACAGCCAATTCTCTCACAGCAGAAGCAACTTGCAGTTTCTTAAGCCGCTCCTACACACACACACACACACACACACACACACAAAACTATCTCGTTACTACCCCATCCTTTCTACTCCTACACCAAAAACAGGGGGGGGGGGATATTTCTGAATAATCTATTGTCATTGTTGTTGTTTTAATATGTGTTGTATAAAACCTGTAAAGCATTGAGCTTTGCCATTGAATATACTGGGAACCGCTTTGAGTCTCCCTAGGGTTAGAAAAGTGGTATATAAGTGCAATAAATAAAGCACAGCATCTTGGTTTGAGCACTGGCCTATGTCTCTAGAGAACAGGGTCTGAATCCCTATTCAGTCATGGAAGCTCATTGGGTGACCATAGGAAAGATACATTCTCTCAGTCTCAGAAGAAGGCAATGGTCAACGTTCTCTGAAGAAATCTTACCAAGAAAACCCCATGAAACGCCTGTCAGAAATGACATGAAGATACAGAACTTATTTCTAAAATGTATAATTCACAACTGAAATAATTTATTCTGGCTCAACATCCCTTCACAGTAAACTTCAAAAAGTTAAAGCAAATATGAATCCAGTATAGGACAGAACACTACCAGGGTGGGAAGTGAATAACTAAGAAAACCATATCCAATATGTGATAAGAATTTTAGTAATTTCAGTAGATTAACAATGCTTGTAATGTTTTGTTATCTGATACATTTTGTATTCCACTTTTCCACCTTTTTAAAGAAAGTGCTCAAGAACACATGTTTTCCGAAGCAAAATTTGTTTAATTGTGGCTTTAATACCCCAAAGGCACCAAATTCCTATCAGATGCTGTAGGTGATATTTGAGAGGAAGTAACTGGCAAAACCACCTTTGAGTTTTCCTTGCCTTAAGAAAACTCCATGAAACTCTTAAGTACCATAAGTCCAGAGGCAACTTTAAAACACACGCAAATACACACAGTATACTCAGGAACTGAAGTTTTGTATCTTTTGTAGGAGGTGTTGTATTGTTTAGCAAAGTTCTTCTCGAAAGCATTTTAAATTATTTTACAATTATATTTTAACTGAAATGTTTTAATAATGGCAACACATTTAATTCTATTTAAATATTTACCTTTGATGTGTGTTTAACTGTATGGCTTTTAAAATTGTGATACACTTTGGGTAGTAGTAGTAGTAGTAGTAATAATAATAATAATAATAATAATAATAATAAACTTTATTTGCAGACTGCCCTATCTCCCCAAAGGGACTCAGGGTGGTTTCCAAACATTCAATTCCTACAAAGAACATATAAACAAACTAGACCAAAACATAATACATCTAACAAAATACAAACAACCTAACTGCAAACTTAATACAAAAAAAATTAACCAAAAAACAACTTAAATAAACCATAAGTAACATAATCATATAGTATAAATTAACAGGATAAAACATTTAACACATTTTAAAAGCTAAGACCTTGTTAAAAGGTGGGATCAATCCTGAGGGGGGAAAGGTGAGATATAATAAAAGTAGCCATAATATTAATAATAATTTTTAAATGGTTACAGGATTTTGTATTTCTTTAACTAAACTGTTTCTGAGGGCTTTTAAAAATATTTTTAAATAGTATTTTATTATTTCAACTTGAAGTGTAAGTTGTTTTAATATAGTACATAGGTTAATTCTATTTTAATGTTTGCTTTCTGTTGTGTTAGCAGTTGCACTGTTGGTTTTTAAACTTAGAAGCCTGTTTTGGATCCCAATTGTGTGAGGAAAATGGAATAATACTATAGTAATACTAATAAAGCCTAATAACAAAAACAACATAGTAACAACTAACAATGGCATAGCAACTAATAATGGCACAGCAACAACTGTTGTGTGAGCTGTTTTAATACAGTTTAATTATATTGTAACAGTCACTTTCTGTGTGTTTGTACTGTGGTGGCCTTTTAAATTGTGAGTCTGCAATAAAGTTCAATTGTGGAAAGAATGCAGGATAATAAAATTTAAAATACTAATAACTTATTTGATCCCCAACTGTGAGAGGAAAACAGAAAAGTAATATTAACACTACTAATAGTAGCACAGTAACTACTAATAACTACCAGTGGTTCTCTGCCTTTGGTCCTCCAGGTGTTTTGCAGTTTCAGAAATCCCAGCTAGCTTGCCAGCTGTTAGGAGTTGTGGAAGCAAAAGTCAAAAGCACCTGGAGGACCAAAGGCTGAGAACAACTGAACTACTCTTTGAACTTGAGCCTTGAGTTGTTTCACTACAACGAATAGTTTAATTCTGTTTTACAATTAACTTTTTGTCATGTTCGCAACTGTGACATTTGGTCTTTTTGGTTGTAAGCCTGCTTTAAGTCCCAACTGTGGGAGGAAAGTGGAATAACACTGTAGCAATACTAATAATAGTAGAATATTAACTACTAATAACAGCTACTCATTAAACTTGAAGCTTGAGCTGGTTTAATTGCATTGTAAAGTTCCCTTTCTGGGTGTATTTGTGGTATTATTTGAAGTTGTCAACCTGCTTGGAGTTCCCACTAAGTAAGGAAAGCAGAATACTGTAGTAACACTAATAACAGCATAGCAACTGCTCTTTGAAGTTGAGGTGTGAATGGTTTTAATATGGTAAATAGTTCTACTCTATCGTAATGTTCCCTTTCAGTATGCATTTGTGGTGTTCTCTGGAGTTCTGAGCCTGCTTTGAGACATTATTGTGGGAATGAAGTGAAATAATAAAATAAAGAGTAATAAAAGTAATACCAATAACAGCAAGGCAATAATAATGGAATAACATATATTAATAACTATGCTTTGGACTTGAGGTATGAGCTACTTTAATACAATAAATAGTTAAATTATATTTTAATGTTTCTTTTCTGTATACATTTGTGGTCTCCTTTGAAATCATGAGCCTCCTTTGAGCCTCAAGTTTGGGAGGAAAGTGGAATAAGAGAAATACTAATAACAATAGTAAGTACTATGGCACAGCCACTACTCTTTGAACTTGAGGTATAGGTTGCTTTAATATAGTAAATAGTTCAACTTCATTGCAATGTTCCCTTTCCATGTGAGCCTGCTCTGAGTCATAACTGTGGGAGGAAATACTGTAAAACTAATAACAACAACATAGTAACTACTACGAATAATTACACTTTTAAAAAAAGTTGCTTTAGTTCTATTGTAACGCTCCCTTTCATGACATAATTATGGTGCTCTTTCAAGTTGTAAGCCTGCTTTCGGGTTCCAATTGTGTTAGGAAAGGATACTGGTAATAATAATAAATCCAATTCAAAATCCAATTATCACAGGGAGAGAAAGTGAGGTAAAATCCTCTGAACAGGGTCACAGGCAGCAGAAGAAAAACTACAGGGGTGTTAACTGTTCTCTATACTATCCAAAACTATCCATCTATCCGGCTGGAGTTGCACTTAAAATGTACCCATTCCAACTTACAATTTAGGAATTGTGAGAGTTGAAGTCCAAAACTCCTGAAGACAGGCACCAATGTGTGTGTCTTTTGCCAATTAATCTAATTTTGTTTCAAGGCAGCATACAGTTATGTAAAGAAAATAGCTAAATATCAGTGTGGTGTAGCAATAATATAACAAAAATAGGTAGCTATATATCAATGTGGTGTAGAAGACGGAGAATTGGTCAAGGACTCAGGGGATCAGGAAGTTTATTTCATATAAAAAATAGGAGTTCAAGTGGCTAAATATCTTTTGACCAAAAACAGGCAACAGCATTGTCTGTAGCCTCCAACAATTCTTCCTCTGTACCAGGAAGTCACAATCTCATTCTAAGAAGAAGGCAGTAGCAAAGCGCCTTTGAAAGGTTCCCTATGGACCTTAGGGAAGGCTGAGCGAAGGAAGATCGATGCTTTTGAGCTGTGGTGCTGGAGGAAAGTTCTGAGAGTGCCTTGGACTGCGAGAAGATCCAACCAGTCCATCCTCC
This sequence comes from Anolis sagrei ordinatus, assembly GCF_025583915.1. Taxonomy (NCBI): domain Eukaryota; kingdom Metazoa; phylum Chordata; class Lepidosauria; order Squamata; family Anolidae; genus Anolis; species Anolis sagrei. The sequence continues at coordinate 23,082,678 of NW_026845477.1, forward strand.
AGGAAATAAAGCCCGGCTGCTCATTGGAGGGAAGGATACTAGAGACAAAGCCGAAGTACTTTGGCCACATCACGAGGAGACAGCAAAGCCTGGAGAAGGCAATTATGCTGGGGAAGGTGGAAGGCAAAAGGAAGAGGGTCCGACCAAGGGCAAGATGGATGGATGGCATCCTTGAAGTGACTGGACTGACCTTGAAGGAGCTGGGGGTGGTGACGGCCGACAGGGAGCTCTGGCGTGGGCTGGTCCATGAGGTCACGAAGAGTCAGAGACGACTGAAGAAATGAACAAGATATAGACCTTGAAGGAGCTGGGGGTGGTGGCGGCCGACAGGGAGCTCTGGTGTGGGCTGGTCCATGAGGTCACGAAGAGTCGGAGACGACTGAACGAATGAACAACAACAATATAGAATATAGATATGTAATATTACTAATAATATTACAGTATAATGGTTTACTACAATATAGTTATATGTAACACTGATATTGTGCTAGGCTAATAATATAACATATTGTATGTATATAGATATATCTTGTAAGCTGCTCTGAGTCCCCTTCGGGGTGAGAAGGGCGGCACAGAAATGCCATAAATAAATAAGCAAGGGCTCAGCCAGGCAGAGGCAAGCCCTCTTTTGGCCACGCCCCTTTTCCCTTGTGGCCACGCCCCCTTCCGCGCGCCTCGCCCTCGCGCCCCTTCCCCCCTCCCTCCCTCCCTCCCTCCCTCGGCCTCCCAACGGCCGCTCTCCTTCCTTGCCAAGGGCTTCTTCCTTCCTTCCCCTCCGCTGGCTCACCTCGGGGCTGATGTAGGAGACGAAGGAGGGCTTGGCCGCCTTGGGCCCCGCGCCGCCGCCGGCTGCGCCCAGCATCTCTGCGCCCCTCTGTGGGCCCCAGGCGCAGGCCCCGGCCGGCTTCCCCCACGGCGAGGAGGGCGAAGGCGAGGAGGGCGAGGGCGGCGGCGTGGGCAGCTCCTCCCACGAGGACTCCGCGCCCTCCTCCCCCTCCTCTTGGTTCTCCTCCTCTCTCGCTAACGCCGCCTTGCTCCGTCTCACGTAGTTAATCCCTCCCATCGCAGGCAACGCCAACGCCGCTGCTTCTAGTGCTTCTATTACTGCTACTTCTGGCTCTCCTCGCCTCTCGGGTGTGGCACGCACGCGCGCGGAGCTCCATTTCTGCTCACGCGCCTCCCGCGCCCCGCCCCGCCATTGGGCCGGCGGGCAGCCAATCACAGCGCCTCTCCCCGCTTCTGTCGCTGCTCTGGGAGGAGCCGAGGGCGGGGTCGTTCCCCAGACTGACAGCCATAACCTCCAATCAAGACAATCAAGGACTGTAAAGACAAGCAACTGATTGCTGATCAGGTTGCTGTAAGTTTTTAGGGCTGTATGGCTATGCAGGACCTTTTTCATCCTCTGGGGAGGCCCTCCCCTCGCTTCCACCTCCCTCGCAAGCAGAGGAGGCCCTAGGTAATTTTCAAACAATATTTTGGCGCCCCCCCCAGCCAATTATTGATATATATTTTCTGTTCGTCGTGGGAGTTCTGTGTGCCATATTGGGTTCAATTCCATCATTGGTGGAGTTCAGAATGGTCTTTGATTTTAGGTGAACTATATATCCCAGTATGGGAGCCCCCAGTGGCACAGTGGGTTAAAGCACTGAACTGCTGAGCTTGTTGATCGAAAGGTCGCAGGTTCGATTCCGGGGAGCGGCGTGAGCTTCCGCTGTCAGCCCTAGCTTCTGCCAACCTAGCAGTTCGAAAACATGCAAATGTGAGTAGATCAATAGGTACCGCTCCGGCGGGAAGGTGAGGGCGCTCCATGCAGTCATGCCGGCCACATGACCTTGGACGTGTCTATGGACAACGCTGGCTCTTCGGCCTAGAAATGGAGATGAGCACCACACCCCAGAGTCAGACATGACTAGACTTAATGTCAGGGGACAACCTTTACCTTTACTATGGCTATGCAGGACCTTTTTCATCCTCTGGGGAGGCCCTCCTCTCGCTTCCCCCTCCCTCGCAAGCAGAGGAGGCCCTAGGTAATTTTCAACGGTAAGCAAACAATATTTTGGCGCCCCCCCTCCCCCAACCAATTATTGATATATATTTTCTAGGTTCTTGTAGGTTTTTTTGGGCTATATGGCCATATTCTAGAGGCACTTCTCCTGACGTTTCGCCTGCATCTATGGCAAGCATCCTCAGAGGTAGTGAGGTCTGTTGGAAATAGAAAAAAGTGTTTATGTGGAATGGCTGTGGAATGGCTGGGGTGGGGCAAGGAGCTCTTCTCTGCTGGAGCTAGGTGTGAATGTTTCAACTGACCACCTTCATTAGCATTTGAAGGCCTGCCTGAGCCTGGGAAAATCTTTGTTGAGAGGTGTTAAGATGTGCCTGGTTGTTTCCTCTCTGCTGTTTGCTGTTGTAATTTTAGAGTTTTTTTAATACTGGTAGCCAGATTTTGTTCATTTTCATGGTCTCCTTCTTTCTGTTGAAATTGTCCACATGCTTGAAAAACTCCAAAATTACAACAGCAAAACAACAGAGAGGAAACAACCAGGCACATCTTAACACCTCTCAACAAAAGATTTCCCAGGCTCAGCCAGGCCTTCAAATGCTAATGAAGGTGGTCAGTTGAAACATTCACACCTAGCTCTAGCAGAGAAGAGCTCCTTGCCCCACCCCAGCCATTCCACAGATATATAAACCCATTGTCCTACTTCCAACAGACCTCACTACCTCTGAGGATGCTTGCCATAGATGCAGGCGAAACGTCAGGAGAAATGCCTCTAGAACATGGCCATATAGCCCGAAAAAACCCACAAGAACCTAGTGATTCCAGCCATGAAAGCCTTCGACAATACTAGGTGTGAATGTTTCAGCTGACTACCTTCATTAGCATTTGAAGGCCTGCCTGAGCCTGGCAAAATCTTTTGTTGAGAGGTGTTAAGATGTGCCTGGTTGTTTCCTCTCTGCTGTTTTGCTGTTGTAATTTTAGAGTTTTTTAATACTGGTAGCCAGATTTTGTTCATTTTCATGGTTTCTTCCTTTCTGTTGAAATTGTCCACATGCTTGTGGATTTCAGTGGCTTCTCTGTGTAGTCTGACATGGTGGTTGTTGGAGTGGTCCAGCATTTCTGTGTTCTCAAATAATATGCTGTGTCCAGGCTGGTTCATCAGGTGCTCTGCTATGGCTGACTTCTCTGGTTGAAGTAGTCTGCAGTGCCTTACATGTTCCTTGATTCGTGTTTGGGCGCTGCGATTGCTTGTATTGTTGTGTTTGGGCTCGGCCTCATGTAAGCCGCACCAAGTCCCTTGGGGAGATGGTAGCGGGGTAGAAATAAAGTGTTATTATTATTATTTCCCATCCCCAGGGGAGGCCCTCCTCTCGCTTCCCCCTCCTTCTCAAGCACGACTTGTGGGGACAAGGGAGAGATCCTTCTCCATGGTGGCCCCTCGGCTTTGGAATTGGGTACCCGGAGAGATTAGCCAAGAGCCCACCCTGGCAGCGGTAATAGTATGATAACCTTGCCCTAACCTTTACCCTAACCCTAAACTGTACCCTAACCATAACCCCTTACCATAACCCTAACCAAAACCCTAAACCTTAACCTAATCCTTAACCTAACCCTAAACTGTACCTTAACCATAACCCCTAACCCTTACTCTAACCTAAACCCTAAACCTTGCCCTAAACCTAAACTGTACCCCAACCGTAACCCCTAACCCTTACCATAACCCAAACCCTAAACCTTGCCCTAACCCTTAACCTAATTCTAAACCGTACCCTAACCGTAACCCCTTACCCTAACCGTAACCCAAACCCTAAACCTTGTCCTAACCCTAACCCTAAACTGTACCCTAACCATAACCCCTAACCCTAACCATAACCCAAACCCCAAACCTTGCCCTAACCCTGACCCTAACCCTAAACTGTACCCTAACCGTAACCCCAACCCTTACCCTAACCATAACCCAAACCCTAAATCTTGCCCTATCCCTTACCCTAACCCTAAACCGTACACTAACTGTAACCCCTAACCATAACCCTAACTCAAACCCTAAACCTTGCCCTAGCCCTTAACCGTACCCTAATCGTAGCCCTAACCCAAATCCTAAACCTTGCCCTAACCCTTACCCTAACCCTAAACCATACCCTAACCGTAACCCCTAACTCTTACCCTAACTCTAACTCAAACCCTAAACCTTGCCCTAGCCCTTAACCTAACCTTAAACTATACTCTAACCGTAACCCCTAACTCTTACCCTAACCCTAACCCAAACCCTAAAGCTTGCCCTAACCCTTATCCTAAACTGTACCCTAACCGTAACTCCTAACCCTTACCCTTACCCTAACCGTAACCCAAACCCTAAACCTTGTCCTAACCCTTACCCTAAGCGTCCCCTCTTTTCAATCCTTCCTTCTCTCTCCCCGCTCTCCCCCCGCAGCCTCTCTTCCCTTATTCACAGCCGCCTTTGCGGCATCTCCGTAACACTTGGAGCTTCTGGACCCAGCTATCATACTATCACCCTGGCAGCCTTCAGGAAGAGCCTAAAAACCTGGCTGTTTTGGTGTACCTTTGAGGAATGAGTACCATGACCAGCTCAGCACAATATGCCCATTGATGCACTTTATCTCATCCTTCAATGATATTCTCCCCATTGCTGTTCCCACCTGAAATCCCCCCATCACGCACACTACCCTACTCATCCATCTCACCCAGGGTTTGTATATTTTAATTCTACCCCTTTAACTCAGCCCAGCCCAGTGTGCACATTTTTATTATTTTATTTCATTTCCTTTATTTGATTTTGTATTAATTTGTTTTGTTTATATTTCATTTGGGTTTATTATTTGTTGTATGTATTTTATTTCGATTTGTTGTAATTGTTGGGCTTGGCCTCATGTTAGCCGCCCTGAGTCTCCGTTGAGGAGTTGGTGGTGGGGTATAAATAAAGTATTAATTATTAATATTAATACTATTATCCTCTAGAAGCATTCTCTCTTGACGTTTCGCCTACATCTATGGCAGGCATCCTCTTTTTTTTCTTTTTTCCCCATTTTTTGTATTGGGTTGGTGGTTAGAAGACTACAACTAATGGAGGACATTCACATAAATTCCACATATCTGTGGTATAATGTCCAGGGTGGGAGAAAGAACTCTTGTCTGTTGAGGTAGGTGTGAATGTTTCAATTGGCCACCTTGATTAGCATTTAATAGCCGAGCAGTTTTCGAGGTCTGGCTTCTTACTGCCTGGGGGAATCCTTTCTTGAGAGGTGATTAACTGTCCCTGGTAGTTTCTTGTCTGGAGTTCCCCTGTTTTTGAATGTTGTTCTTTATTTGCTGTTATGATTTTAGAGGGGTTTTTTTTAAATAGTAATAGCAAGATTTTGTTCATTTTCATGGTTTCCTCCTGTCTGTTGAAATTGTCCACATGCTTGTGGATTTCAGTGGCTTCTCTGTGTAGCCTGACATGGTGGTTGTTGGAGTGGTCCAGCATTTATGTGTTCTCAAATAATATGCTGTGAACAGGATGGTTCATCAGGTGCTCTGCTATGGCTGACTTCTGTGGTTGAGCTAGTCTGCAGTACCATTCATGTTCGGGCAATGCTGCGTTTGGTGGTCCCTATGTAGAGTTGTCCACAGCTGCATGGTATCATGGCCAATTGAAACATTCATACCTACCTCCAACAGACAAGAGTTCTTTCTCCCACCCTGGACATTTCAGAGATATATAAACCCAATTTTCCTAGTTTCTAACAGACCTCACAACCTCTTAAGATGCCTGACATAAATGCAGGTGAAACATCAGGAGAGAATGCTTCTGGAACATGGCCATACAGCCCAAAAAACTTACAGCAACCCAGTGATTCCATGAAAGTCTTTGACAATACATTGATTGCTGATCACTTAAAGGTGAGATGAATTCCATGGCAAACTGTTATTACTTCCTGTCAAAAGCATTGCATAAATAAATATCAAACTGATAAATTAAAGGGAGCACAAGCAGCTAAATAATTATAGACCAAAAATGGACAACATTGACTACATGGTCTGTAGCGTTAAACAGTTCTTCCTCTCTTTGACCAGAAGCTGGCCACTTGGAGTGCCTCTGGTGTCACTGTAAGAAGGTCCTTCATTGTGCACGTGGCAGGGCTCAGACTGCATTGTATTAAGTGGTCTGTGGTTTGCTCTCCTCCACACTCTCATATCGTGGACTAAATTTCCATTGATCAGAAGCTGGCCACTTAGAGTGTCTTAGCGTGTGCCCTCCTCCTCCACCAAATTATATTTAATTCTGGGTTTCTGTGACTTTTTCAGGCTGTATGGCCATGTTCTAGAAGCATTCTCTCCTGATGTTTCACCTGCATTTTTGGCAGGCATCCTCAGAGGTTGTGAGGTCTTTTGGAAACTAGGAAAGTGGGGTTTATATATCTGTGGAATAATGTCCAGGGTGGGAGAAAGAAATCTTGTCTGCTTGAGGCAAGTATGAATGTTGCTGTTGGCTACCTTGATTAGCATTTAATGGTCTTGTAGCTTCAGTGCCTGGCTGGTTGCTGCCTGGGGGATCCCTTGTTGGGAAAAAGCCTTTGACAATACATATAATTAATTCTCTTGCTGGAACCGCGGTGGGGACAAGCAGCAGCCAGCTAGAACCTTTTATGTTTAAATCTCCCATTTTATGGACGATCAACGCTCTGGCACCCCGGATACTTTTTGCAAGTGTCTTTCTCCTTTTAATAGTTATATTGTTTCTAAACCTAAATAAATGTGCACCCTGGTGCATTATCCACTATATCTGCATCTTTGTATTCTCTTTGTCTCCCTTAGTCTCTTTCTTCCATTTTCGCCTCTCACAGCCAGCTTGGTAGCCATCGGGCCACATGGTCCTCATGACCCCACAGCCCCCCCATGGCCCTCAGAATTGGGTTTTTTTTTTTCTGTTCCTCTCCCCCACACTAACTATCCCTTTGTCTCCCTGAACCCTTTTTCCAACCCCCACCTCCGTGGGTGCCCTGACTTCCTTGGTGGGAGCCTCCGATATCCACGAGTCTCTATTTTACCCATGTAATGTGTATATTTTAGACACACACACACACACATCTTTGAAGAAGTATGCCACTGTTCAAGGCCTTTTGGTGACCTTTTGTCAGCACCTCATGACCCAGGAAATCCATTCCAGCCATCATAAAGGATTCAATCACCCAACATCTTCAGGCCAATCCGTCTCTTCTGGCCCCATAATTCCAGCTGTGCAGAGGACAACAGGAATCTTGTGTTCGGGCCACCTGTCCTTTGTACAGCTACTTGAACACACAAAGAATATCATCACCTGGCATGAACTGGCTTGCTAATCCCATCATTTTAGACAACACTCTGCATGGACACGGGCACCGCGGGTGCCAGACCCAACTTGATGGTCACTCGTTCAAACAAAAGAACTTTCATGAAATGCATGGGACCTGATGGTCCTCTTTGTTCTGTCCCTTAATGGACATCTTAAGTACAGGCAAGCATCTCGAGCTCTGAGGATTACCTGGGAAGGAATCCCATTGTAGCACACCAAAATACCTGGGATATCAAGTAAAAAGTGGGCGCTAAAAATAATATATGAAAGCTGGCACAACCTGGGGATCACAACCAGACACAGTGAAGACATCTGCCCTTGTTCTTTGCTACTCTGCTGCTTGAATATGTATGTTCCAGTGTGGAATACATCTCACCACATTAAAACAGTGGATGTAGTTCTTAATGAGACATGGCACATTATCACAGGACGTCTACGCCTTATGCCATTGGAAAGTCATACTGCTTAGCCAATATTGCACCATCTAATCCAGCAATGAAAGGACAAAGGCATTGACATCTCCAACCCACACTCAGTTTGGATATCAGCCAGAATGCCACATGCACAGTGGAGGACCTTCTTACAGAGACATTGAAATAGAGCAATTTAAACTGACTGCAGACAGTGATCTGGGCTGTGGATAGTGAAATCTGAAACGTGGATACCAAGTTCCAATAAGTGGATACAGGTACCATCAACAGGCCATCTATGGTGTGACTAAAACCAAAACCAATAGTAGAAAGTATGAGAATGGGAAAATAAACTGGAGTGTTGTATGGTTTCCAGATTGTATGGCTGTGTTCTAGCAGCACTTTCTCCTGACATTTCACTTGCACCTGTGGTTGGCATCTTCAGAGGAAATAAACAGCAGAACAAAGATGGGTACTCATTGTAAAAGGGTTGAGGAAGCATCAAATGTCAAATAAACTTGGGAGCTCTGCTTTTGTTTCTTCTAAGAAACTGAGGGTAGAGGTAGAACTGAATCTGTTCAGACTCTTTACTTTGGCAAAGATGGAGCACGGATCCATCAATTCATTCCTTATTAAGTGCATTTAATAGATATGTGTATGCTTTTTAAGAGCAGCACAAAAATGTGACTCATGAAGTATAGCTCAGGGCCGCCTCATTCCCCTTCTATAGTAATCCAGAAAAAAGATTTGCCTGAAAGTAAAGGTCTGAATCCTGCCCTTATAAGATCTCAGAAATTCAAACAATTCCTAAATCCAATCAATCAATAATCAAAACAGGACCACATATTAATCAAATCAAGTTGAAAGAGCTAACAAGCTAAAAGAGATGAAAACATGTGCATGTTTAAAAGCAAATTAAGCTCCGAAGAGCCTTGTCTTGACCTGGGGCCAAAAAGCAACAAATGCTGGTGCCATTCAGCTCCCAGGGGAAGCCACTCTACAAGTAGGTGGCCACATCCAAGAAGGCCCTCTTCCATGTCCTCCACCTAATCATTTCATACTTCCAACTGTCCTGTTTTGGCAGAGAAAGACTTGATTAATAATTCATTAACCCACTGTTTCAGCTGCGTTAAAATGTCCCAGCTTCTCCTCCTCCTCCATCCATCCATCCTTGAGATTTAGAGACCCAAACATGAGATGGTGCCTGGTGATGTCATAAAGTATTATATACACACAGAACACGTTTTCTTTTTTGGAGATTATGATAGAAACCACAAAGGGGCTGTTCTCCCAGATCAAGTTGAAATGACTAGATCATTCCTTCTCATCTGTATAGGGAGATGGGACCAGAAACATAACCTAGCCTACTTGCTTGGATGGAAGTCCATCAACGAACACTGGAAGTGGTAGGCTACCAAGCACAATCTTTAATTTTCATCTCAACGTATGTTGAGCTCCACGTTGAGGTTTTTGTCACTTATGGTGTCCTTGACAAAACTGCTTGTAATGTTGGAAGATGGGAAGTATGTTGGAAGATGGGAAGAGGGAAGCTTTCTGGGCTTGAGGTTCATGCACTGTCTTGACAGGAAGCACGGCAGGAACACACTGGGAGGAAACATTCACTCTCCATTTCATAGTTCTTTCTTCTTGTGCTTAATTTAGATTTCATTTCTTTCCTGTACTGTCCTAAAACATACAATTTCATGTATTTGTTGATCTTATGGGTGTTTTTCACCAATTGTTCAAGCATTTCTTGATTGTTCTGGTTCGATTCGTTATTCACTCCTGAAGCGGGTGCAATCTCGATCGTGTCCTGACTGGCCTGAGAAAAATGACAAAACAAGATAATTGTTATCAAACATAAGGGGAAGGGGAAACATACATAGAGGTTTATCAAAATTGCCACTTTGTTTTTACTAGTTGTAGACTCACAGCCTATATATCATCCCTTTCCCAACTCCTGCCCCCAGCTTAATCGCAAAGTTTCGGTTTCTTATGTCTCCATTCTCTGAGGTTGCATCTACACTGTAGAATTACTGCAGTTTGATACCACATTACATGTTATGACTCAATGCTAAGGGATCCTGGGAGTTGTAGTTTCACAAGGACTTTAGAGTTCTGGTGTCTTACCATACTACAACAGTGAGGATTCCATAGCATTGAGCCATGAGTGTTAAATTCATGTCAGACTAATATTTTCACTGATCCTTGAAATGTGTGGCAATGCAAAAACACAATAAAATATGTAGGAAGCTCTAATCACAAATGCGTATACGATCCCCTTCAATATATAATTCATACATACAAATTTTACCTTGATGTTTTTAATGTGTCTCAGAAAAAGGCAGACTATAACCAAACCAATAATTGTAACGAGTAGCACTGTACCATCAGAATACAACTTTGCAAGGCCCTTTTTGGAAAAGTCTAGGCCAAAACTACTGTGGCATATTTGAGAGGCTGAGCCATAAAGACTGTTAGATGATGCTCTCCTCAAAAGTTGCTCTGCTTCCTGTTCTGATGTATCGAAAGCAACATTTGCCCAGGCTGGTTTCTCACAACAACTGAAAGCATCCTGCAAGAAGACGACTGATGAGAAGTAGATGGCTCCCAAAAGAAACACATATAAAGGGCCTGGAATGTTCATGCTGCTGCCCCAGAAATAATTTCTCCCCCAGAAATAATTAGGATAGGAAGCCTTTAATATAGGTGCATCAGCCAATCAGGCGTGGAGAAATTCTTTGAGGTCACAAAGGGGTCTTTATAAAACTAGTCTATGATGTCATTGATACCCAAAGAGAGCAGCCAGACCAAGGTTTAAACATGGAGAGACAGCTATAACCTTCTTCTAAAAACACATTTTTACACTTGTCAAGTGAGATGGGAGACAAGCTTTCATTTCTTCAGTTCCCATTCCATACTGAACTAGGCAAAAGTACATAAAAGAGTATATGCAGTTTGTAAATAGATGACATTAGATTAAAAAGTACATAGTTGAAGTTTATTTGAAAATGCAGTTTTAGGGGGATGCAATTGGCTGTCATTTTAAAATGTCTTTTAATGTTTGAGAACAATAGCATTGTTTTAATTTATTTTGTGTGTCGTTTGTTGTCATGGGCTTTGATTCCCTTCTGAGAAAAAGGTGGGCTAAAACAGCAACAATAGCAACAACAACGAAATACATATAGCCTGAGAGATGGGTTTACACTAGGGTTTCCAGGACAGGAACATCCTTGATATTCCCTATGCTCTATGTGGGGCTGTCTTTAGAACTGTCCGGAAGCCTCAAGTAGTCCAATGGGCGGCAGCCAGATTTCTTACTGGAGCGGTGTACAGGGAGCACAAAACACCCCTGTTACGCCAGCTCCTCTTTGCAACCAGGCCCAGTTCAAAGTGCTGGCTTTAGCCTATAAAGCCAAACTTACCTGTCTGAATGGATCTCACTCTATGAGCCAGCTAGAGCGTAAAGATCTGCTGGGGAGCCCTTCTCTCAGTCCTACCCCCATTGCAAGTGCAATTGGTGGGAACGAGAGACAGGGCCTTCTCAGTGGTGGCCCCTCAGCTATGAAAATTCCTACCCAATGGCATCAGACTAGCCCCCTCCCTCCTGGTAGTCAGGGAAAAGTTAAAGGCCTGGCTTTGCACAAAGGAGTTTGAGTAATGCAGTATGGAATCTGACTAGAATGAAGCAGCTGGAATAACTAGTATGGGACTAGGCGTTATGATTTTGATTTATTGTATTTATATGTTTTAACTGTTTTATAATTTGAGGTATTTTTGTTTATCTGTTTGTATAATGCAGCATTGCATTTTGCCATAATCTGTAAACTGCTCTGGGTCCCTTTCGGGTGAGAAGAGCAGGGTATAAATATACTAAATAAATAAAAATAAATACGTTTCTAGACTAAAATGTGGGACAGACCCAGTGATGTCATAAAGCATTATACACACACAGAACACATATTCCTTTTGAGGCGATGATGACAGAAACCATAAAGGGGCTGTTCCCATAGGGAGATGCAATCAGGAACATTTAATCTAGCCTACTTGCTTGGGTGGGAGATCCCCAACAAATACCAGAAGCCGTAGGTTACATGTCAAAGCTTGCCACCTCTAAATATTCCTTGCCTAGGAAAAGCCTCTGAAACGTATGGGGTTACTGTAAGTTGATAGGAGAGTTGAAGGCACATAAACTACTTCTAGCCAAAAGGATGCGGAGAATGAGACCATAGTGTCTCATCAACTAGGAGAGGAAGAGGAGCAAGCTAGGTAAATTATAAGCATTATTATTAGTATTGTGTATCCTGCTTCAGAATTCTAGTTTGAAGGATTGATGTACAGGCATTTTGATAAGAAAAAGGAAGGCATTTACAAACAAAGAAAAGTCCTTCAGCAAGGAGACAGTGCAACAGCACCCCTTGTGGTTGGAATCGAGCACAGCCTCCAAAGATACCAGAAGATGGGAAATCCTATAAATATACCTCTGTCTGTAGTCTGTCTTGTTATTGTATAATTGGCATTGAATATTTGCCATATATGTGTTCTGTGATCCACCCAGAGTCCCCTTCGAGGTGAGAAGGGTGGAAGATAAATACTGTATATAAATAATCATATTGTTGCATATGAAAAGGAAGTCTTTCAATAGATTCATTTAACTGGCACTCATGAGGATTGGTAGATGCTGACTAAATGTAGTTTCTGGTTGCTTGAGATTTACTATTAAAAATAGGCCAAATAGTATACCCTATTCTATACCATCTCAGCTGTATATTGATTTGATATTAATACTGGAATGCTCAATTAAAAGCAAAGAAGGACAAACTTAACTTAAGGGAATATGGTGTTACTATTTTTCTGTATTATAAAAACAGCTTTAAAAATGTAAAGTATTATTTATTCATTTCTTGCTGGTTGCTTGAGCATTCTGGTTGCTTGGATTCTGGTTAACTGAGAGTCTACTATATTTACTTCAATCACACTTTAGTATGAGTGACGTGACCTAGGATAACAGGATCATATGAAAAACCACAGCATTGTTTACCAAGTACAATCTTTAATATTCATCCCAACATGTGTTGATCTCCACGTTGAGGCTTGACTTGTCATTTATGTTGTCATTTATAGACTGCTTGTAACATGAAGGATGGTTGGCGCATGGGAAGAGGAAGGCTTTCCATTCTTGAGGTTCATGCACTGTCTTGACCAGGATCGTGGCAGACACCCACTGGGAGGGAAGCGTCGCTCTCCGTTTCATAGATTTTTCTACTTGTTCTTAATTTAGATTTCAGTTCTTTCCTCTCATGGCGCATGACACACTTTATGTATTTATTCATCGTATAGATGTTTTTCAACATCAATTCAAGCATTTCTGTATTATTCTGGGTTGATTTGTTTTTCACTTCTGAAGTGGCTGGTGTCTCGGTCATGGTTTGACTGGGCTGAGAAAAATGACAAAACAAGATCATTGAATCAACTTAAGGAAAAAAATAAATAGAAATTTATCAAAATGGCCATTTTGTTTTACTCTCCCTATCTTTGTGTCTCTTAATAGAAGCTTGATGTGAAGATAGCAAGCATAGAAAGCAAACTAAAGTGACATTTTCTCAGAGTGTCAGTCTGTCATGAAATACAGGGAGGAGACCTGGAAAAAGTGCTGAAATGTTTTTGTAAGGTTCTTCTTGCAGCCTTGGAGAACAATGTAAATACATTATCACTAGAAATATGCAAAAAAATAAAATATGTGAGACACTCTAATGGGTGGACCATACCTTTCATTGTATAATTCACACGTATAATAATAATAATAATAATAATAATATTAATAATAACAATAACAATAATATACTTTATTTATATTCTGACCTCCCCAAGGGGACTCAGGGAGGATTACAGTACACGTATACAGCAAACATTAAGTGCAAAGACAGACAGTACATATTATTATTATTATTATTATTATTATTATTATTATTATTATTAACTTTATTTATACCCCGCTAACATCTCCCAAAGGACTCGGTACGGCTTACAAAGGCCAAGGCCCTCAATAAAACAACAGCATAACAAACACAACAATAAAACTCATAAAGCAAAGCAATAAACATTAAAGCAATAACAATAAACATTAAAACAATAACACCATGACGCATTTAAAACTAAAGGCCTGGCCAAATATAATGAATAAAATTTAAAAGTGCTGGACATGACAGGTGACATGTATAGGTTTTTACAGGTAGGTGCTTAAATCTCTAATAAAGTGCATTTGGGACATGATGCTGGGAGTTTCCTAATCTGGAAAGGCACTCTGGAACAGCCAGGTCTTCAAGCTCTTCCTAAAGACTGTCAATGTTGGGGCTTGTCTGATGTCCTTGGGGAGAGAGTTCCAGAGTCAGGGGGCTACCACAGAGAAGGCCCTGTCCCTCGTCCCCACCAAACGCGTTTGCGACGCAGGTGGAATCGTGAGCAGGGCCTCTCCAGATGATCGAAGGGATCGTGTGGGTTCATATACGGAGATGCGGTCATGCAGGTACATAAACAGGTAAAGGCTTCCCATCTTTTTCCATATCTGGCATCTGGAGACTGTGCTCGTCTCCGGCCAAGGAGGGTGCTGTCGCTCCATCTTCGATGCTGAGGAGCTTTGTTGTCTTTAGATGTCCCCCTGATTGAATTATCGGTATGTCTGCATGGGCACCTTTTCTTACCTCCCCGCCAAAGCAGTACCTATTTATCTACTCACATTACTGTTTTTGAACTGCTAGGTGAACAGAAGCTGGGCTAACGATTGGGAGCTCACCCCAACCCGGGCTTGAACTATTGACCTTTTTATCTGTAAGATTTTCTGCAGCTGTGCTAAACCCCAGTCCATATAAATATAATATAAATAAATAAAATATAAATCTTACCTTAACATTGTTCATGTGTTTCAATAAAATGCAGTGCATAGAAAAAGTAATAAATATAAAGATTAGCACTGCACCACTAACATACAATTTCTCTAGGCTTCTTTTGAAAATGTCTGAGCTAAAAATACTATGTAATATTTGGCAGGCTGGGCCATAAAGACTATTAGATGGCTCTCTCTTAAACTGTAGCTCTCCTTCCTGTGCTAACATATCAAAGCCAACTGTTGCCCAGGTTGGTTTTTCATAACTGAGAACGTTCTGCAGAAAGACTGAAGACAAGACGACGAAAAGCATATAACAGCCTGGAAGAATCATCCCTACTGTATGGTGGTCAACCAGAAGTAATTGTGCTAGGGAGGCAACATCATCAGCCAATCAGGCATGGAGAATTCTATGAGGTCATAAAGGGGCTCCTGATGTTTATAAGAAGTAGTCTATGATGTCACAGATTCCTCAAGGGAGCAGCCCAAGGCAAAGTACAGGATAAACATTGTCTAGTTATGTCTGACTCTGGGGGTTGGTGCTCATCTCCATTTCTAAGATGAAGAGCTGGCATTGTCCATAGACGCCTCCAAGGTCACCTGGCTTGCTTGATTGCATGGAGTATTCAAAAGTGCTGCTGTTGCCTCCAATCTGCCTCTATATAGCTAGCAGACTATCCAAGGACTTTGCTTAGTACCATGAACTAAGTGAAATGCGAAGAATGGAAAGTTGTTGCTCCAGCCTGGAGTGGTTACATTAAGATAAGCTGTACAGAAAAAACTTGACGTGATAGAAGAAAACTAACTGGGAGCAGAATAGCACCAGCAATTGTTGCTTTTTGGCCCTAAGTCAAGACATGGCTCTTTATTAAAGCATTTGGTGCCTAATTGCCTATTAAACAGGCACATGACTTTATCTCTTTTACCTAATTAGATCTTTCAATGATTGACTTGATTAACGTGTCATATTGTCTTGATTATTGATCGATTGATTGATTGGAATTTGGAATTGTTTGAATTCCTTATATTGTCTTCTTGGTTGGCCAACCCTGAGCTATAAATATTTAAGTAGAGACATCACACAGGCAACAAAGATCCGCATAGTTAAAGCAATGGTATTCCCTGTAGTAACCTATGGGTGTGAGAGCTGGATGGCTGAGCGAAGGAAGATAGGGAGCTCTGGCATGGATTGGTCTATGAGATCACAAAGAGCTGGAAGCGACTGAATGAATAAACAACAAATAAGGGACAAGGGACACCATTTTACAACACAACTGTATATAATATGACATGAGCATCCACAGATTTTGATATCTGTGGAGGGAGGAGGGGTCTGGAATCAAATGCCAGAAGATATCAAGGCCTCTCTGTATTTGTTATATGTGAAAAAGTATTTTGTGAACTGAAAGCAGATCCGTTTTAAGCTGTTCCTTCCATTGTTAGTCTTGAGCTATTATTTTATCTTACTCCCCTTGTACAATCTGAGTAAAATAGAATCATAAAATCATTGCGTTGGAAGAGACCTGGCGGGCCATCCAGTCCAACCCCCTGCCAAGCAGGAAAATCGCATTCAAAGCATCCCATACTGGTCAGGATGCTATCAAATCCTGACCAATATGGGACTGTGGAAGTAAACCGTAGAATGAAGGCAGCTGCCGAGGAAGCCTAATGTCTAAAATAACCATGGGACGCTGCTTTTGTTTCTTTTAAGAAATTGGGGGTAAAGGTGGGCTGAATCTGTTTAGACTCTCTACTTCAGCAAAGATGGAACACAGATCCATCAGAAGTTCATTCCTTACTAAATGCATTTAATAGATCTGCATATGTTTGCTAACAGTAGCACAAAAAAGAAGACTCATGAAATATAACTCAGGGCCCACAATGCCACCTTGTGGTGAACAGGTTCCCCTTCTATAGCAATCCAGAAAAAGATTTGCCTGAAAGTGAAGGTCCGAAAAAGAGACATGAACTTATGTACTTAAATATTTTTATCCTTCCCTTATATCATAAGAGTTAGGACCAAGGCAGTGACATCTCCAGCTCATCCTCTGTTTGGATATCAGCCAGCACGGCAACAACTTAAATCAAGAAATAGTTTTCTAAGATCTACAGGGATACTTGCAGGAACACCTCAGCAAGTGAGAGTCCAAAAGTGGCAGGCTAAAACCCAGAACGTCAATCAGTGGCTGATACCAAATGAGAGATTCCCACATGGGCACACAGAAGACTGGGAGACTTGGAAGGCACTGAACAGACTGCGCTCTGGCACCAGGAGATGCAGAGCCAATCTCAAGAAATAGGGCAACAAAGTGGAGTCCATGGCGTGTGAGCGTGAAGAGCAAACCACAGGCCACCTACTACAATGCATTC
The DNA here is from genome assembly GCF_025583915.1 of Anolis sagrei ordinatus. Taxonomy (NCBI): domain Eukaryota; kingdom Metazoa; phylum Chordata; class Lepidosauria; order Squamata; family Anolidae; genus Anolis; species Anolis sagrei. The sequence goes on from NW_026845477.1 coordinate 23,099,672, forward strand.
TGAACTCTGCTACGTGCACAATGGAGGACCTTCTTATAGCAACACGAGAGGCACCCCCAGTGGCCAGCTTCTGGTCAAAGGATTTTTAATAGAATGCCAAGTTTGCAAACTTTGTGTGTGTGTTGTTGAAAATACAATACATGCCGCATTATCATGTGGTGTCTGCGCCATACACCACTGGAGAAATTACACTGCTTAGCCGGTATTGCACCACCTGATATCCTCCGGGAAGTAGCAGCCAATAGTGAAAGGACCAAGGCAGAGACATCTCCAGATCATCCCGTTTGGGTATCAGCCAGTACGTCAACGACTTAAATCTAGGCATAGTTTTCTAAGATCTACAGAGGCACTCGCTGGAACACCTCAGCAAGCGAGAGTCCAAAAGTGGCAGGCTCAAACCCAGAACCTCAACCAATGGCTGATACCAAATGAGAGACTCCCCCCTGGGCACACAGAGGACTGGGCGACTTGGAAGGCACTGAACAGACTGTGCTTTGGCACCACAATTGCTGGTGCCTTTCTGCTCCCAGTTAGTTTTCTTCTATCACGTCAAAAAATGTAAAAAAAAAAAAAAAGCCAAAAGTTAGTCAAAAACAAGTGTCAGATCTAACTTAATGAAAGTTGTGTTTCAAACTCTGTATCAATGGAAAGAAATAAAAAAATGTGACACTCTTAATTGCAAATGGTGGACTATCCCCTTCATTTAACAATTCATACATACAAATCTTACCTTGAAGTTTTTCAAGAGATTAGGTAAAAGGCAGAGTATAGACAAACCAATGACTGAAATGACTAGCACTTTAACGCTAGCATAGAACTTCTTTAGACATCTTTTGGAAAAGTCTCAGCAAGAAATACTGGACAGGTTGAGCCATAAAGACTATTAGATGGTTCTTTGATCAAAAGTTGCTGTGCTTCATGTTGTGTCATATCAAAGGCAATCTACATCCAGGCTTATTTTTGACAACTGAGAACATCCTGCAGGAAGACTGAAGACAAGGAGATTTTTCCCAAGAGGAGCACAGACGAAGAACCTTGAAGAATCATGGTGCTGCCCAGAAATGTCCCCTCATAAATAATTGCGCTGCGGAGCCTTCAATGTAAGCAACCTCATCAGCCAATCTGACATGGAGATATTCTATGAGGTCATAAAGGGGCTCTAGGCACCGGGATTGTGGCGCAGCTGGCTGAGTGTCAGCTGCATTAAGATCACTCTGACCAAAAGGTCATGAGTTCGAAGCCAGCCCGGGCTGGAGTGGGTGTCCAGCCATTGTGTAGCCCGTTGTCGACCTTTGCAACCCGAAAGACAGTTGCATCTGTCAAGTAGGAAAATAAGGGACCACCTTGTGTGGGAGGCTAAATTTAACTAATTTATGAGGCCATAAAGAAAAAAGACTCCGGGGAATGTGGAATGCGGAAGAACTTCATCGGTGTCGTTGATGGACGATGAAAAGCAGCAGCTCCCCTGGCGGCCAGAAAAAAGTTAAATAGCCTTGGTGCATTTGTCTGTTAAATGTTGTTTGTCAAACTGGCATTGAATGTTTGCCATATATGTGTTTACTGTAATCCGCCCTGAGTCCCCTGCGGGGTGAGAAGGGCGGAATATAAAAGCTGTAAATAAATAAATAAATAGGCATTTATAAGAAATATTCTGCGATGTTATTGATATTTCAAGGGAGCAGTCCAAAGTTAAAATATGGAGAAATAGCTAAAACTGGGAATATCTACCTTCAAAAATACATTTTTTATATTTGTCAAATACATGAAACCGCTGGGTGAGGTCATCTGGAGTTTTGGAGTTGGGTGCCATCTCTATGCAGATGACACGCAACTCTACTACTCTTTTCCACTTAACTTCAAGGAAGCCCCTCAGGTGCTGGATGAGTGCCTGGCTGCTGTGTCTGTCTGGATGAGGAGGAACAAGCTGAAGATTAATCCCGATTTGACAGAGGTCCTCCTGGTCGATCGTAAGCCGGATCGGGGTATAGGGTGGCAACCTGTGCTGGATGGGGTTGCACTCCCCCTGAAGTCATAGGTCCGCAGTCTGGGTGTCCTCCTGGACTCATCACTTATGCTTGAAACTCAGGCGTCGGTGGTGGCCGGGAGGGCCTTCGCACAATTAAGACTTGTATGCCACCTGCGACCGTACCTCATGAAGGCGGATCTGGCCAGGTTGGTCCATACCTTAGTCACCTCCAGATTGAACTACTGTAATGCACTCTATGTAGGGCTGCCCTTGAAAATGGCCCGGAAATTTCAATTGGTTCAATGGGCGGCGGCCAGGCTACTAACCGGTGCTTCTTACAGGGAGCGGTCAACCCTCCTGTTTAAGGAGCTCCACTGGCTGCTGTTCATTTTCCGGTCCCAATTCAAGGTGCAGGTTCTGACCCACAAAACCCTGAACGGTTTGGGACCCGCCTACCTACGTGACCACATTTCTGTGTATGAACCCACACAATCTCTTCGTTCATCTGGAGAGGCCCTGCTCACGCTCCCACCTCCCTCGCAGACTCGATTAGTGGGGACGAGAGAGGGCCTTCTTGGTAGTGGCCCCTCGACTCTAGAACTCCCTTTCCAGGGACATTAGACATGCTCAAACGTTGGCAGTCTTTAGGAGGAGCCTGAAAACGTGGTTGTTCCAGTGTGCCTTCCCAGAATAGGAGAACTCTCAGCAATATGTCCACATAATGCACTTTAACACTGACTTAGGATGGATTGTTGTTCCCTTGTTTCTCTCTGAAAAATCTATCGTTATATTTTTACCTGTTCACATCAGCATATTTTCAATTTTAATCTATTACATTTGGCCCAGCCATTTTAAAACTGTTTATATGTCACTATTGATAGTTGTTTTGTTATGTGATTTATGATTGGTATTTTATTGATCGTTTTATTAATGTTGTGTTATTGATGTTGTTTGATGTATTTAGGGCTTGGCCTCATGTAAGCCACACCGAGTCCCATGGGGAGATGGTAGTGGGGTACAAATAAAGTTTTATTATTATTATTATTAGATGGGAGACAACCTTACCTTTCAGAAGTTAACATCGTTGGGGTAGGCCCGGCTCTTGGTCCCACCTCCTTCTTAAGCACGGTTGGTGGGGGCAAGAGACAGTGCCTTCTCAGTAGAAGCCCCTCATCTATGAAACTCCCTCCCCAGTGAAATTAGATCAGCTCCCCCCTGATCTTCAGGAAAAACTAAAAACATGGCTATGGGACCAAGTTTTTGGTCAGTAACTTTCAACTTGCACTAAAAACAAAATAGTGCAATGATGAATGGAACAGTTCTGGATTATGATTTTGGACTGTGTGATTTTAATGATTGTTTTTAATGTTTGGATTTTTTAGGTTTGGATTTTAATGTATTTGTTTATTTCATTTGTATGTATTTGTGCGGCATCAAATTGTTGCCTATTGTGAGGCTGCTCCGAGTTCCCTTTGGGATGAGAAGGGCAGGGTATAAATGTGGCAAATAAATAAATCCTTAGTTCCCATTTCATATTATACTAAGCCGAAGCACAAAAGATAGTACATTCAGTTTCTAAATGGATGTCATCCCTACTCAACCTTGGAAACACACTGTGTAGTCCTGGGCAAAGGCAAACCCTCTGAGAAAAACCAGGAGCAAGCTACAAGGTTGTTTCATGTTTCACAGGGACTCCAGAAGAATTGAGAGGAAGTGAAGTGTGAAGGATAGTTGTAACTATGAGTGACTGAGATACATTTCCTGTCTTTTTTTGAAAACTACAAAATGTATGTTCAAAATGTCTGCACTTGCTTGTGGTTCCACAAGGCTCTCTACATGCCACCTTGGCAGTTTCCAAGAACATGAGATCACAGCCTGACATTTTCACTTAGTAAAAAGGGCTGCCAGGGAGAGTCTAGAGGCGAGGCACAAAAAAAGAAGGTTTCTCTTCATTTTGAAGTTGAAGTCAGTGAACTTCAGAACTTGTCAAAAGCTGCGGTTTGGAGGAGTGAATTATAGTATGTGAAATGTTGCTTCTTGCCCCTTCCCATCAATATTGATTGCAGTATAGTAAAGATATTCAGGGATGGCCACCAGTGGTGAGGAGCTCCCGGTGGAACAGTGGGTTAAACTGCTGAGCTGCAGACTTGCTGACTGAAAGGTCAGTGGTTCGAATCTGGGAAGCAGGGTGAGCTTCCACTGTTAGCCCCAGCTTCTGCCAAACTACCATTTGAAAACATGCAAATGTGAGTAAATCAATAGGTATTGCCTCAGTGGGAAGGTAACAGCGCTCCATGTAGTCATGCCAGCCACATGACTTTGGAGGCATCCACGAACAACGCCGACTCTTCGGCTTAGAAATGGAGATGAGCACCCCCCCCCCCCTCCAAAAGTCAGATATGACTATACTTAATGTCAGGGGAAACCCTTACCTTACCTTGCCTTACCTTTTACCATTGGTGAGCATATAAACAATAGAGGACCAATAGATAAATACAAATCTATGTGCATCATTGTGGGATGCAGCAGGTGTGAGTAACAGAAATATAAGGAGCTGAAAAAACAAATGGATCAGGGGAGGAGAGGCAGCAGGGTTCCCTAGAGTTTCACATGACATTCAGTATTACTGTACCAAGCAAGGAATTCTTAAAGGTTTCTAATCAATAGTACAAAAGAGGAAAAATGGGCTTTTGTTGAAAAAGACCAAGTTTTTAAGGCATTAGTTCTGGGACACAGTTCATAGGAACTAAATCCCTGTTACTCAAAGTGGTGGTCCATGGGCCAGTGCTGGATTGTGAGGCATTGATGAGCTTCCAGGGATAAAAAGGTGAAAATTATTTGACCTGGGTAATAATTGAGACGAATGCAATCCTAAATGGTTCCTTTCTGCAGTCTGAGAAAACAAGTACAGCCTGAAGGACTAGCAGCAATAGCATAGTATTGAGTCTTCCAATTTTAAGAACGTGGGCAAGGGAAATTTGAACTGATTCAACTGAAAACTAGCATCAACTCACTCAGATCAAGTGAGATCTGCACGTCAGTATACAATGATCAATACGTGGTTTGATAGATTTTAGTCTTTATTCACCTATAGTGCTGTAACAAATCACACCTGTGTATCAGAGCATAGATCGACAGCCAGATGTAGACCTGAATTACACCACTATTATAATATTTAGTAGTTTGAAGGCGACATAAGCATACATCATGGCCACAAATAATTTTCTGTGATTTTCTTTTAAAGCCTTCTATTTGTTAGAAACACTGTTATCTACCTTCAAATTTTAGGGTTAAATTAACATCACTGAATAATTTGGTACAGCAACAGCGAAAGGAGCTATCTCACAGGCACTGGTATGGTGAACTATTAATTATGAGCTGATGATTTTAATATCATAATGATAAAGCTCTCTGAAAACAATTAGCAAACTCTGTCTAAATGGGGAAAATGCCCTTTTGCTTACATTTTCAGCAAAATTTCAGAAAGTTATTTCTTGGCCTTGCTATGTCAAAATCAAAGATCTAGGTATGAAACCTAAAACAAAACTTTTTTTAAAGGCCATCTATTAAAAACAAAGTCATGCAATTTTGATTAATTATGCAATTGCTAAAATTGCTGCAAGTCCATACTGTATACACATTAAGCATTTATATTGCGCAACAACAAACCTGATTAGAATATCACAAATCTCGTCTTAATTACACCATTGTATCACTAGAGATAGACAAATGCCATGTAATTGGCAGTAACATTGAACCGAAAGCACTTAAACAGCAGGTTAAGAATGTGCTAATGCTTCACGTTTAGGAGAAATATGCAGCTCCACTTTAGAAAAAAGTGTTCTCCTTCAAAAAAGTAAGCAAAGGAAGAGCTGTATTACCATTTCTAATACAAAGCAACTTACAGCTAGTGTAAAAAGATAACTAATATTCTAAAATGAAGAGCAAAATACACAATCGGAAGCACATAACTCTGTATTAAATACAATACAATTTAAGTACAGTGTACCACTTAACAGAAATAAACAGAAAACAATAGTTATGTGTCAGAATCTAAGCAATGAGGGCCAGGCTAAAAAATCAGAACACAGCTTCCATTTGTGAACTCTTTCCACCATAATTAGTCTGCACATCCTTTAAAAATGGTGTGATTGCCACACGAAAGTAATTTTTCTAATGTTCTGGGATGCATATAGAAGACCTTATGAAAAGAAATATGACAAATAGCTTCCATTATCTCCTTTCTATGTTATCACTGGATACATACACACACAGTTTTTAAAAGTTATCATAGTCCTTTTTGTCTTTTTTCCCTTCGGCTTCAAATCCATCAACTCCATCACTGTCCCGTCTCCTTTTACGATTATTGTGGATATTGAAACGCTGGTTCATTTGGGGCAAAGGATCCATGCCTAGAACTTTGTGTATTTGACGGAATGCAAGAAGTCTCAGAGCGAACTGGTAGCAGGAAGGGAGAATAAATAATGTTAGAATAAGGACATTTAACTTCCAAGAACATGTACCAGTTAATTTTAGTACAATGCTTTCAAAAGTCTAGACAATATTTACACTGTTCAGAGCTCAGATCATTTATACATATATTGTGACAATATTTCAGTTAACCATGTAGCTTCTGAATATTCCCAATGGTTTCATATTAAAACATATTGGCACACAGATTGCAACGTTTTTAAACAACGCACTATTTTCTTATTAACTTACTATAAGCTTTAATGTCTTCTTCCTTAGTTGAAAAGCAGTAATTTATAAAATAGCTAACATAAAATAAACATTAGAAGACTTAACCTTGTAGGTCCATTCTAGTCCAGGGAAAGGTTAATTCCTGGCATTGCCCAGGCAAGATATGGAATCATATGTTAATTTGAGTGATTCAGTCTCCTGAGCCATAGCTCCTCCTATTCAGTTCTTAACTAAGCCAAGAAAAGCAGAACATTGGAGAAGATCCCCAAAAATACAGAATGTGGGGGTTGTATGATTCCTTCTCCTTGCCTGGAATGGTCCTTCATGGTAAGTTCTCCAATGTGCCATTTTCAGCTTGAGAAGGAACCGTCTTGGGCAAGGAATTTCCCTAGCCTAACCAAATCCTAGGAGGGATGGTGGCAAGAGCAGATAATTAAACATAAGTGGTTCTACAAATTCCCTCCATGGGGCATTTGTTGTTAAGGCCACAGAAGTAGCTGCTAACCTGGTAGAGAGAGCAGTGACATGTAGTGGCTTAGAAAGACCAAGGGACTCACAGATTAAGAAGATCCAATTTCTCTGTCAGAGCAGACAGAGAAATCTTCTACTCTCTATTAAAGGCACGGATCATATTCTGCCCTGCCTTTATATGTAGAAAGACTTCACTGTTATGTTGTCAACACACACGTGTTGCCCTCTGGGCACAAGTACTACTACAGCAAGGCAAACTGCTTTTAACTCTAAATAATATTATACTATATTTCATATCTATGTAAATCCATTTCCCCTGAACTGAATGGCCCTGGCAGTGCACTCCCTATCCTGGGATACTTGCATCGATTGTCACAACTATCAGTGAAGGGGGTAAAAACAAAGCATCCTTGTTCAATTTCTTGTTGCTTATCTACCATTTCAGATCCCTGCAACTTTACAATTTTCCTTTTTTTTCCAATCACCATTTGATGCAATGCTAGAAAATTTCGAGTATGTAATTTTGCCCATGGCATCAGCTGCATTGTCAAGACCTCTTGAATCCTTGCCAGAAACAATGTGCCCATAGACCTTATCTTCATTATACTTCCCAGTTGTATTTTTATTTTCAACCTCCTTCCTTGCTATCTGAATAACCTTTCTGGATATCTTTCCAAAATCAGAAAGAGACTAAATTGGTACTAACACAGACTCAAATGAGACTGAGTTGGTACTAACTTACTCTTATAATAGTTTGCAAAACTGAACCTTTGAAATATCTGTAAGACCAAATGGCATGGGGCAGAACTGAAAATGAGTCCCTGAATTGGAAGTGATATTTCTTGCAATCTGTGGCTATAGGTACATGTAAATATGCCTCCTTTAAATGAGTTGAAACCATTCAGTTGATCTGAAAATTTTCTGTGATCATTAAAAATGTTTCAAGTAAATATTCAAGAACTTCAAATCCAGCAGTGGAAAACACATCCCTCTGCTCCACTGAACAGAATACATGCCCTTGAAGTTTTGATCTTGTGATACCTATCCTATGGCTCCACTTTTCAGGAGACGATCTATCTCTGTCTGTATAATCTCCTGTGTTTGAAATTGGTAAGGGGCAGGTATCTGCTGTTTGTTTTTTGAAAGAAGACAATCTTGCAATCCTAGATAACTACTTAAATTACCCAATGGTCTGTGATAACCTCCTCCCAAATCCCCCTTAAACACAGCAATCTTCCCCCAATCAAAGATTCATTTATGTCACTATTGTTGTCTGCTATCTCCAGCAGTCCGACCCTCATCTTCGTTGCTGAAAACCCTGTCTCTTACCCTGGTTTCTTTCTCTGTTCCACTGTAACTAGAAATCATTTTGAAATTTCTTCATCCTTGAAGAGATGCTATTGTGAAAGGGCTTTGATCAAACCTCTTTATGGGAAGCACCTGCTTCTTATCCTTTATTTCTATTAAGACTTTTTCAAAAGCTTCCCACTCCCCAAAGAGTCACTTTTTTTCTGAATGGCAGGTATCACAGATTATTTTCGAAGTTCTGATCTATACCCCAATGCACAACCATAATACTTCTTGCTACAAATGCCTCTGCAATATTTTGTCAGCAGCAATATACTATAGTGCTCCTTGGATCTTATATAATGCTCTGTTTAAATTAATTGAGAATCTAAAATATCCTGTATCCAAAGTACAACCTCCCTAGCAAACACTGAGCTTCTAATCATTATGGCAGAAACTTCATGTGAGTTTTAAAGCAATCTTTCTGCCTTTCATATTATCCACTTCCATGAGAAGAATGTCTCCCTCCTTAGCAATTATGTCTCTCAAAACAAGTGCCAAAATTTGCTCATCCACCAGCGGCCCTGTAAGATGAACTCAATTTTATTAAGTGAATATAACTTGAGAACATCTTAGCAATCTTTCTGTAATTAAAGGAGTTTCTCATTCCAGCTCTACTAATTCTGGCAGTGGTATTTCTATAGATTTAGCATCTGGCTTTATTAAAACTGCTGCTATTCTATGATGATGATGATTCTTATGATTTCCTTTCTAAAGGGATACGCTTAGGTCTTGAGGGTGCTTTCAGTATCACCTTGGTCTTCCAGTTACCCCTATCCAGAGCAATAAAACAACAACAACCCCAAAATGCAAAAAGATGCAAAAAGGAAAGAGGTGAGGGGAAAAAAGTTGGGGAATCTCAGAAAAAGAAACTGAGAATTGGCCAAGTTGCATTCGTTATACTCCGGAAAAGAGCATTAAATATTCCTATACAACACTCACTTTTCAGTTCGGTTTTCACCCTTGAATCTTGAGTATCTTAACTATTTCTGTATAAGTAATACATGGTATTTAGCTTTTTAAGAAGAACTTTTAGTCACCTGTGCACTTGAAGTAATATCTTCTCGTTGCTGATCTGTCATTAATGCAAGTGTATCAAAAGGATCTTTTTCACAAGGATCCAGAAGTCCAGGACCTCCTGTAACAATTATTTTTACTAATTTAATGTGCAGATTGTAATTTTAATATTTTATAATACAACAAAATAATAAATGAGGTCTATTAACACTACAACTAAAAAAGTATTATTTTCACATAAAGTTCAATACTTCAACTTGCCTTTAAGGATAATTCCTGAAGATATACACTCAAATACTCTTCTTAAGGCATCGCCTGGGCTTTGTGGTCCAGTAGCACTGCTAATTGCCTTCTCTACCAGTAATTCCATTGCCTAAACAAAACAATACACAATTAAGATATATCTCTGTTTACACATTTAAGATGTGAGGTGTAGAAATTCATCAAGAGCTGATAGGTAACAAAGTAATATCAAACAATGTGGTTGTCTAATAACCTCAATGCTTCTGGAAATAAATAACGAATACATTCAACTTTTTCAAGTCCTATCCCATCAGTAGTATTCAAATTCCTGTATACATTCATACCATCATATTTTCTATAGTGCACATCATGAAAGGGTCTTGTAGTATTTCATGCCACATCAGGTATTAAACCTATAAATCATGAGTGAGCAAGTTTTGGGAAACTAAAGGTCAAACAGTTTATGTTCCCTCAGGGCCAGTTTATGTTCCCTCAGACTGTTGCTGGGGGGGCCGGACTAGAATTAAAAAAAAAACATGGAAGAACAATACAATATTTAAAAAGAATAACAACATAAACTTACCAGCATTTCAATGGAAAGTGTGGGTCTGCTTTTGACTGATGAGATAGTCAAGTTAATTAGGATTGTTCTTGTTGTGTCCCTTCAAGTCTTTTCAGACTTAGGGTGAGCCTAAGCCTAAAGTTTAGGATGTGGGCTGGGTAAATTACCTTGGAGGCCTTTGTTTGGGGACACCTGGTCTAGTCTAAACCCACTGTGGGTTGCAACATCCTTAAAAACAAAGAAACGGCTTGCAGTCTACCTGAACTTTTGTAAAAATCACTAGAGGGGGCAGGGGATAGGTACAGCGATAGCATGTACCTATAAAATGCAACTGTATATGCATTTACTATAAAATGCAACTGTATATGCATTTTATAGTAAAGATAAAATGCAGATGATGGCAATTCTGTGGAGCTTGCCCATTGTGTTTTTGTTTTGTTTTATTTTTAAAAATAAAGCAATACTCTTTTGGGATCAGCTTGAAGGGGAGAAGAAGGCTGCTGTATGAAAGGGTGTCTGAACACTATGGCTACCTATGTTCAGGCTCACGCGAGGTACCTTTTTTTGCACTATATCCTGATGCATATAATTACAGACGTGAAGAGAGTTCTAGTGTCTGAAGTCTAGACTCTTCTTTTATGACAAATGTGGGAATACTGGTAAGAGAAAAATGTGTGTCACAGATAATTTTTGGAAAAAAGTTGTGGAAAAATGTGCTGTCCTTTCTTTAACACCCCCAATTCCAATTTGTTTGGCAGTATAAAGTACCACAGAACAGCAACCTGACAAATATTTATGTGAAGTCATGCATTTCCAAAGGGTGCAGTGGCATTTTGAGATATTTAATACATAATTTTTGGAAGCTGTCTTTTTCTCTCACACACATGCACACATGAAACATGTTTTCCTTTGTCTTGATGTTATGGGTGATGTCACTTCCAAAGACAAATGAACAGATTCAGAAAATGAGTTCAGGTGGGACGCATCTGACGTTTCACTTTTAACAATCAGCTCGTAGTTTCAAAGGCTATACTTACCCAGCTTGGAAAGTCAGACCAAGTGGGAACTCGCTGACAGAGATCACGAAGAATACGTATGATAATGACACAGGACTGCAGACCATTAGCTCTAGCCTTGAGAGCAATACAAAATCAAGTTAATCAATCCTGGCACAATCAAAGAAGAGGCCTCTGAGAAAAGCTAAAACACCACTGTTCAATGGAAGCTCAGTCAAAGAAAAGAAACAAACCACTTGATAACATTCCAGGAGCTGCCATTTACAGAAGCATTTTATGCCAAGGTTAGTAACTTAAGTCAAGGTGCACAGGTTATACAAGACTAATATTCCTTGAAGTCCTGCACACTTTGACATACAGTTTACTTGTAACAACAAATACAATGATCTTCCTATAATAGAAATACAAAAGTAAAGAGCTAACAAGTAGAGAGACTGAAAGGTTATGGGAATCTGTTTGGTTGCTTTCTTGTGCCTTTGCTGAAATGCAAAGTCACTAAACCAAACAGTTTCTCACCTTTCATTCCCTACACTTAATGAGCTTAAAGAAATAAAGGGTAAAAGTCTTACGACTAGAACACAAAGCTTTAAACACGCATTCTGTTATTTAAAGCAAAGTTACCCTGCAGCCTTATGGAACATATTACAAATACAAAAACATAAGATTCCCCCAAAGAATGTTAATTTTGCTATCTCAATGGACAGAAAAAAAGATGTCAAATTGGCAAGAATTGCATAAAGCAGTTCTTCTGTAGAGGTCTTCCGAGATGAATTGAGTTTCCCCTAGTTATTTAATTTATATATGTGCACATATATATATTACGATGGGCAACCTTGATCCCACCCGCCATGTAGTTCAACATCCAACTGAACAACTGAAACTACTCTCTCTCATAAGGCTACAAGAAGAAAGTAAAATGATGTTCCGAACCTGGAACCACTTAGCGTGGCGTAGAGCAGCCAGAGCGTCAAGGCATTTTTGCCTGTCCAAGACGTCCGGTGGGTCTTTCACCATACCCGAGGTTACATCTAAAATGGATTGAATTGGCAAAATGCAGTGAGGAATGGGTGTTTGACCAGGTGAGCAAGACACTTCCTTAAAATAGCTTCCATGTCACACATGCCATTTATATTGCAGTCCCTGTCTCCCAAGAATTAATATGGAACAATATCCCTTAATACGTGTAAAGTCTCTGAATTCAATATGAAAGATAATCAAGAGCATAGTACAATTAGCTCTTAATCTTATTTTTATGCTTAACTCTTTATCAAAAACATGCTCTGGAAAAATGAACTTCCCCTAAAATTAAGAAGTTTAAGGAAGAATGGTTGGGCACAGTGCACCAGCACAGAAAACACAAGACAGAAGGAACACAAAAATCCACTTGAATGAAGCAAAAGTTACAACAAACTATGAGCAAAAACTATTGTGAAGTTCTCCTCTGCAAGCCCCACTAAAATAAATAGGTTTTTAAAAATTCCACTCCCATTAATTTTAATGAAACTTGTGCAGGAGAATTTCCCAGTGGATTGTGCCCTGTGTTTGTTGGAACAACTGAAAATGGCCACATGCGACCTTAGATCAGAATCCTAACTAATGGGTCGAAATTCTTCCTGGGCATTCAGAACTGGTGTACCTCACAATAATGTAAGATAAATATTAAATATATATTTATAAAAACAAACCAGATTCTTTGTTTTCATGAATTCCTAAGGAATGTGAAGTAATATATAAATTTCAAGTGAGGGATGTCTGTATATTTTCATATTATTCCCTAGACTACTATTACATCATCTATGTGCATGCCATATGTATATCCATCCCAATTTCAGTCAGAAGGATAGAAGGAAAAACTAGAGAAATTGGTCTCAGTAAGAAAAGAAATAAGGAAAATCTAGATCCACAGACAACAGAATGAATAGCAGTGTGAAAGAAAGAAAATCTACTGCATCTGGTAAATTCATATTTTCTGACAAATATTTTGTGACTGCATCCAAATATTACATTTGAGTTGAATGTAACTAGCTTTTATTGTATAACTGTGAATATACTTTTAGTTCGTTTTTATTTTCTGCTCAAGTTAATTTGCTGTTACAATAACTAAATTCCATGAGGAATGAAGTAAGCAAATTTGGTCTGGCTTAATCAATAGATGGGAGTGAGCATGAAAATGTATTCTAATGTAAAGAAACATACTAGGAAAAGCCAATCAAAGACTCATGAAACACACCAATTCAGAAAAGAATATAAGCCAAAGAATCATCAAATCAGGCTGGAAGGTTCTCTACCAATGAGGAGAAACAGGTTAAGAAAAACGAATGCACACTTGAACTGCTATGTCTATCTTGTTCACTTATCATAGGAAATTCATGTTTATGAATATTTCATCACCGGGGTTTGTGAATCTCATAAAAATGTTTTGCCAATGGGATTTTATGTAATTTTTCACATGGTGACTTCCATGCGCTCATACCGATACAGCAAAATGAAGAATGAGTCACACTGGTAGGAGTTTTAAAAGTAAACGGAAGAAGACAATCAGATTATAGATATATCAAGTGAAAAGTGAACAAAGTTTAAGGGGAAAAGGGTTCAACCGAGGCCAAAGTCAGCAATATGATTTGGTAATTGATTCATGTAAATTAATAGAAGTAATAAAATAGGGAGGTTTTAGTTTATTGAACATATCTTATAGGAGGCAAGTACTCTATTTCACACCAACTATTTAATACTCCCATAAAATACATGCAAACCAATAGTTTAAATGACTCCGGATTCTCTATCACTTAGTTTTATTTTTAAAATAAATGTTACTTTTCTCTAGAAACAATGATCAAGAGTGACCCATATATAATTCACAAAATTACATATGTGAGTCAACTTCATTAAAATTAATGGGTGGGTTGCCATTGACCTCAGTAGATGAATCATATCTATTATCAACCTTGAAACCTAAAGCCATCATGCCAAAGCAGCTATAGAAACTGGAAAGACATCTGGGCTGGATATTCATTAGAGCTCAAGTATATGTGGATTTTTGCATCTATTTTTAAGACTCCAAATTGATTAACCCCTTAAAACTAATCCTAAATAAAGAAATCACATCCCAGTGGCTTGTTAGCTGTACCATAAGGGCTTTTTTAAAGCAACAGATTATTTCCCTTCACTCTAAAAATAAGGGGTTAATCTTCAATGAGACATGCTGTGTCCACACTATTTCATGACTATGCCATGCTCTTTAAATTTCAGGTGCAAATTCCGTTTTACCAGTCAACTATTTCAAAGCTAGTGTGAACACTGCTTAATTCCAGAGAAGGAGAGAGACAAAGACAAGAAGATAAAAGACAAAACACAAAAGTAACAGTAAATGCTAGGACTATGCAACCAAACCCCCTCTTTGTTAAAATATGGCAGGTGTGACACTGAGCTTTAGAAAACCTTGGTCAAAAATCCTTCCGAGGTCTTGGCAGCAATCCCTGACAGGATTCAATTGTTTCTGTTAGAAGGCTTTGGACCGGGACTTATAAGCTAAAGATAAAAAACATAGACAGACACACTTTGCTGAAGAAATACATTCCACAGCACCAGTTAGAACATCTTTACTATTATAGCCAGAGCAAATTCAGAAAAATTATTGCTCAGCACACAAAACTGCAAGGCAGACGTTCAACACTGTTGACAGTTTTGTGTTTACCTTCTTGTTTCCCCATCCCTTCAGTTTGCAAACACTGTTACACAGCAGGTAAGTGAACAGGATTATGGAGACTATAGTGTCATTTAACTCTACTGACAAATGAACATACGTTTACTTATAATTGAGTTTATCCAGCAAAGCCTTCCTTGCCACCTGAGTTCCCAAAAGCCAGCTAAGATTCCATCAACCAAATTAAGACACCGAGCACAGAGAGTTGTAATAAGAGCCACTGATGTTGATTTTTAAAATTAAGACCCATTTCACCATTTTGGCAATAAATAATTAGACAGCATAGTTAACTGCAAATTTGCAGTTCCAACACCACACATTTCATAGGCAAACATTTTGGCATATTACTTTAATCTGCTCAGTGTCTTTGAGAAATTATTTGAAGTAAAAGCTTTGCTTCCCTCAATGTAACAGCAAGTGAATCAACTTAGAGCAGTAACTCTAATCAAGTCTGGGTCAGACAAAAACAGAGCTTTGTTTTCTTTCGAAGATAGAGGACCAATTTTTTTTCATAATTCAAATACTCCACTGATGACAAAATTAATTTGTTTTGCCATAATGAAAACAACACCAAGCCTGATTTCTAACATAACTAATTTGCCATTTTTATTCTTTTTGTCTACCAAATCTTTTAAAATATGTGCATAACCAAATGCAAGTCTTCTCTTCAGTGAAGCTACATTAAGACATTAAATTATTCGCAACGAAAGGAAAAGTAAATATTTCATATCAGATGTTAAGCCTATTGCAAAACCAAACATTTAGTGCACACAGAGCAATAAATCCCAGATAATATCTTATTTATTTAACCTCACCAAAAAGCTTTGTTTTCTTTAAACATAAACTTTTTAGAAAGTTAATTACACTAATTGTAAACAAAATTCAAGCAATTGCTCAGCTACCAAAGGCATAATTCAGAGAATTCCATTATGTGGCTGTATGTACATGTACAGACACAAACGTAATACTTTCTCTCCTCCTTCTCATTATCAACAACTTCAACAAAAGTCTCATTTCATGCCCTGAGAATGTGAGCCCAGCAACACCAGAGCATGTATGTCAAAATAAACATCTTGCAAACACATGAAAGAAAACAAAGTTCATTTTATCTGACCCATAAGTGGAGCCAACATATTGCAAACATTAAAGTATCATGCTTGCTGGCTTAAAAGGTGTGCAGCTTTCCAAAGTATTTCAAAAGAGATCCTAAAGCAACACTGCTGGCATCAGTAGGATTGCACAGGTCAGAACTACATGTTGGTTTTAAAGCTCCAACATCTACTTCAACTGCCCTCAGCTACCTCTTTGCAGTAACACACACTGCCTGCGTACTGCTCAATGACACTTCGATCAGTACTAGGAGCTGTGCATGTTGTGCACCAGACCAGAATTCAACCTCAAAAAACTGGGAGAAATGTGCATTTTGTTCCAAGCAGACAAAATCACTTGGAATCTGAAAATCGGGCGCATAACTATAGATTATATCAATTGAAGCCAAACAGAAAACAAAAACCGGATTCAGTTTCAGACATACAATATGATTTCCTGATGCAATTTCCTCTTAAGGGACAAATATGATCACCACATAGGCACTTGCCAATACACATCTACATTTCATTTACTAGGATTTTTAAAACTTAAATCTTTTCCAGAAATCTGAGGTTGTTGGTTGTAGTAATAGGAATCTAAAATAAGAACAAAATGTTGTGGGACAATACACTCTTGTAATACTGGTTGATGACTGAATTTCCATTAAACCTATATGATATGCCAGCATGTTGCCTTCCAGGACTTTATGCCCTCTTTGAACAGAAGGAACTCTCAGGTCAAGTGAAACAGAACATTATTTAACAGATTTCAAACCTCCATCCCTCATGTTCTCTTCTCGAATCACTGGTGACGTCAACGTGATAGTCACTTGCATTTTTGGTTCCACACATGAATTCAAGATGATGGATGCTTCTTGTATAGCACACTTTATGTCATATTTTTCAGGACTTATTACCTAAACAGGAGAAAATATAAGCAGCCATTGGATGTTTCGCAAACAGAAGAGAAAAATGGTTAACTATAAGTAGAATTAACACTAGTAGCTGGAAATTCAGTAGTATCTTATGAACTCTTTATTTAAGCAGAATGGGACACATTCCTAATTCTTGAATATATATAGACCAGGCATGAGCAAACTTTGACCCTCCAGGTGTTTTGGACTTCAACTCCCACAATTCCTAACAACCTCAGCCCCTTTCCTTTCCCCCTTCAGCAGATAGAAAAGATGGCAGTTGTTTTTTAGCCCTATTTCAAACACGTTGCAACCTTCCTCTTCTGCCCCTCTTCTCACGGGTACTTGTATGATGTATTCTCGGCTATTCTTTTTTTGTCACAAGAATCTATTAGCCTACTTCCTCAAAAAACCCTGAACTTATTCTTTTACTCCTTGTCTCTTGTATAATTGGATCCAACTCAAGAAAACAGAGATGTTAATAATAGAGAGAAATGAAAACTAGATCCCTTTTTTCCCAAGGTTTAATACAATAAAAACTATTTAATAAAAAAATAATAGAGAGAAAGGAGCTAGACAGCATAGTGACAGCGGCCTAGCATTTGGCCAATGAGTAGCCTCTGATGCTCAATGTTTCCAAATCTTAAGGTCTTAAAGGAAATCAAATGACAGAGCACCCTCCACCCCCGCGGATGATAGGTACTGCACTGATATATATCATTATGAGAGAAGGAAAGATTAAGCAAATAAGAATTATGAGGTCAAAACCTTCTCCTTCCCATGTGATGCAGAGCAGGTGCTCAGAAGTGGATTAAGGAAAACAGGTCCTTAAGCTCCAGAACCTGGCACTCCCCCCCAGCATGTTACACAACGGAAAAATATTTAGATTTTGAATAAAATACAGCTTCGGCATCATGCAGTGCTATGGAAGGAAATTTCAGAAAATCCGAACAGAAAAAGTGTCCTCAATTCTTCATGCTGCCACAATGAGCAGGGCATCTCTCCATTCCCATGCTGCTTGAAGTTCTGAACAACAGCACTCCAGTTCAGAGATCCTAAAGTAATTACAAATTACTGCTTGTATTTACAAAGTAGTTCACCTGTAATCCTTATACTTTGAAATTAAATTAGGATACTCAAAGTTTGGCAGAACCCAATTTAATCTTTACAAAATAAAGACCAAAGTTCAAGGTCATACATACAGAAAGTTGCTTGGGAAGACTTTCAGCAATGCGACTCAGTAATGTCTTAGTAGGCTTCTCAGCACATAGCAAGACAAGGTTGACATTTCGGTCACCTCGGAGAAGCAATCCCTTAGCCAACACTCCAACTCGTAAGACACCTTTTAAAGCTCTGTGGAAGGAAATGCATCTATGTAAGGAACAGGCAATTCAATGCTATGTAATTCTCTCCATAGACTTCAGTACTTAGTCTGGCACCGTTATGAATATAAGAGGCCTACTGGATCAAACCAAGGGTCCATCTCATTCTCATTCCAATTCATAGTGAAAAAAAACAGAAGCTGAAGGGCAGCCCAAAAGCCAGGGATAAGGATCGCCATATTACCTAGCTTTTGTTTCCCAACAACTGACAAACTACCTCCGAGATGCATGCAGTATACTGTCATCTTAATTTTCCTTTGAAAGATGTTCACGTTAGTGCCATCACTACATTTTAAGGTAGCATATGCCATAGTTTAATAAAGCATGATTGAAATTACTTTCTTTTAGAACCATAAAATGATAACATTGGAAGAGTTTATTTATTTATTTATTTGCTGTATTTGTATGACGCTTTTCTCACCCCTGGGGGAACACAAAGCTGTTTCCAACATAATCACAGCAAAATTTAATGCCAAACATACATGTGAAAAACCAGAAAAAAAAAAACAACAATAACATATGAATGAAACTGTAAAACCATATTGAACCATAAAACATAAGCAACAGTTCACAAGGGCCATCCAGTCCAACCCCGTTCTGACATGTAGCAACACACAATCAAAGCTTCCCTGACAGATGGCCACCCATCCTGCTTAAAAACCTCCAGAAGCTGTTTAAAAACTGCCACCATGCTTCGAGTCAGCATATTCAACTGCTGAACAGCTCTTTTTATCATCATGAATCTCATGCATCCAAATTAACTGGATTACTCTTGGTTCAATTACTTGAATTGTGAAGAAATGTAATAAAGCACTTTTTCTGTCCTGTATTTTTTTTTTTACTAAATACAGCTTTCATTCTGAAAGCACAGTTTTTAGGGAAAAGCCTGTTGGTGAATGATACAACACAATGACAACAAAATATACCTGTCTTTATTGCCTTCTTTTTTATCATCTCCTTCCTTCTTGTTTTTTTCATTGTCAGTCATACTATCAGACACAAGTTTCAGTGCACGCTCAGTGATAGAAACTATCTTTTGGACTGCCTGTAGTTCCTCTTCAGTTGGATAGATAGCGGCATGCTTGGTCATTACATAACGGTCATCTGATGAATCTGGTCGACGCAGAGGCTATAAAAACATTAACATTTTAAAAGTTCAGCTATATTCCTAAGTACATTTTGTATTTCACTACTTTTTCATGCTTGCTACATTTACATTCAGACACAGTATCAGAACTCCTAAAATTTAAAAAGTTAGGTATTGCTCTAATGGATGAATACTATAGACTAGCTTTTAGGAAGCTTTCATGGTTCAATTGAAGTTCAACAGAACAGACTGCTTACTTTGTAACTAGCTGGCTGCTTAAATGATAGTCTGAATCAGTGGTTCTCAACCTTTCTAATGCCGTGACCCCCTAATACAGTTCCTCATGTTGTGGTGACCCCCAACCATAAAATTATTTTTGTTGCTACTTCATAACTGTCATTTTGCTACTGTTAGGAATTGTAATGTAAATATCTGATATGCAGGGTGTATTTTCATTCACTGGACCAAATTTGACACAAATATCCAATATGTCCAAATTTGAATACTGGTGGGGTTGGGGTGTGTGTGTTGATTTTGTCATTTGGGAGTTATAGTTTCTGGGATTTATTGTTAATCTACAATCAAAGGACATTCTGAACTCCACCAACTATGGAATTGAACCAAACTTGGCACACAGAACTTCCATGACCAACAGAAAATGCTGGAAGGGTTGGGTGAGCATTGGGTTTTGGATGTAGTTCACCTACATTCAGAGAGCACTATGGATTTACACAATGATGGATCTGGACTAAACTTGGCACGAATACTCAATATGCCCAAATGTGAACACTGGTGGAGTTTGGGGAAAATAGACCTTGACACTTGGGAGTTGTAGTTGCTGGGATTTATAGTATACCTACAATCAAAGAGCATTCTGAACTCTACTAACAATAGAATTGGGCCAAATTTTCCACACAGAACCTTCATG
Source organism: Anolis sagrei ordinatus (assembly GCF_025583915.1). NCBI lineage: Eukaryota > Metazoa > Chordata > Lepidosauria > Squamata > Anolidae > Anolis > Anolis sagrei. Next base: position 23,120,097 of record NW_026845477.1, read on the forward strand.
ACCAACAGAAAATACTGAGTTTTCTGATGGTCTTTGGCGATCTCTCTGACAACCCCTCGTGTCCACCCAGGATTCCTAACTCCCAGGTCAAGAAACGCTGATCTAAATTTTTAGAAACCTACATTTTGAAAACACACAGAATCTTGTTTGGAAAGATTCTAGAGCTCAGCCCCATTGCATGAATTCATGAACCTTCAGTGAATTTCTTCTCAGTTCATTAAGGTCATTATAATGGCCCTGGAGCAACTCAGATGTCTGGTGCCTTTTCTCAAAACAGAAAATGTCCAATCCACATACACCAATACAGCCAGAACTATTGAGAAGATGACAGGCAAAAGCAAACTCATGAGGGAGAGTGGGAATGTTATTCACAAGATGGGTCCCTCTCTATCAATCCCCAGCCTTGCCTTTCTGGATACAGTTAACCGAAACAGAAAAACTGCATGTCCTGAAAATCACCTAAGTGACAAAGGTAGATGAGGATGTGGGGAGAAGAAACTTTATCCCATCTTGTACAAAACTGGGGCCAAAAGGACAATATGGATGCTGCTATCAAGTATCAAGTAAATAATTTAGAACTGCTTGTATCAAGGTATTATTGAAGAAGTCAATCCAGGTGGCAACGTGGCTGATGTTGGTGATGGTTAATGAAATCAATGGGGAGGAACTTTTACATGAAAATGGCCCTCCGAAAATTACAAATCTTTTCATTAACAGTGATTTGGGCCCAATTCTACTATGAACCACATATAAAAAGGAGGGTAAGAATGTAGCAAGCAGAGTTTGTATGTTTCCTTCTTTTGACTTCAAAGAGTTCCAGTTCAGACTGAATTTTAAAAATTTCCACATATGTTTTATTTCTAATGAATAGCTAAAAGTTTCATTTTTTTCCAGCTGAAGACAATCCTTTATTAAACAAATATTCAGTGTTACAGATGAAACCTATCCTGCAAACCAATACTACTTATCACAAAACAATAGAAACCTGGACCTTCAGGTGCTACAGAAGCAATGGCTGTTTCTTGAAAGCACTCCACACATAAGGAAAGAAATGACTATCAGATTACAACTGAAGTATTTCAGTTGATTCTTCAATACATTTTACCTTACATTGGCAGAATGGCAAGAACCAGGCCATGACAGTTCCCCTCTCCCCACTCCAAAATAACACACTGAGAGACAAAAAAAAAACCAAAACCAAAACCCTTCTGAGATCAGATTTGGGACAGCAGTAGGTTTCAAAGAGATGGGGGGGGGGGGGGGGAGCTCCACGGTAAGCAACAGCTATTATCCATTGATTTTATTTTGGACAAGGAGAAGGGTTTCAATAATACTCACTGCTGGGCCTTGTGGCTGTGGAGGCATTCCTGGTCTGACACCAAGAAGCCCAAGGGGGCCTGGAGGTCCATGGGGATATCCTCCATCAGGTATTCGACGGCGATCATCCCAATGATGCTGTTCCTCTTCCATCCTCCTCCAGTACATGTCCTCCTCATAACGTCTGCCCACACGAACAAAATTACATTTTAGAATTTCCGGTTTATATATAAATATTTTGATCTGCATCATGTTGTTGCTAGCAATTATTTTAGAAATGATAAATTGTTTAAAGCTGTATCAAAATGCTGGAAGGGTTGGGTGAGCATTTCCACAAAGCTTTAGCCACTAAAGGCTTTTCCTATTGAATTCACTAGGAGCACCTCAAAAATAATTATTAGATGTAAAAAGTTAGCAGTGCCAAAAAGCAAGATGACCAATGTTCCTGATGTCACAGGAATGTAATTGTAATGGGAAAGGTTTAACAAACCCCAACAGCCTAAAGGTTCCCCAACATCCCAGTAAAGAAATTGTGTAAGCAATCCAAGAAATTCAAGGGTACACTTTGATGGCATCCTCAAGCAATGTGGATAAAGTTTAATCTTTTATATTACAAAGTCTCCCTTGAGTCTCCTTGTGGAGTGAAAGAGTGAGGTATAAACAAGCACAATAATAACATAATCATTCAAGGTAAGATTCATTCTAGAAAGCAGATAAAAGACTTTTGGGAAATCAGACCTGCAGTAATGGAGTGAAATTTCTTCTATGGGACTTAAACACCAGACTTAATACTGTTGTTGAGCAATACATTGAGTATTTGTGGTTCACCATTGCTCTTTTCTTTTTAAATAGTTATTTCAAACACTGGAAAAGTTAATCTATTACCTCATTTCCATTCTCCATCGTTCCTCTTCTTCGCGCCTTCTCCAATATTCTTCTTTCTGCATTTGCTTTCTCATCTTTTCTTCTTGTATCTTCCTTGCCCGGATGCTAGGCTTCACTTCTACTTGCAAGTCTGGGTTTACTTTTTTCTGTTTCAGAGATTAAGGATTTTGTTTTATTTATTTTATTCTTCTTTTAAGAGTTATCCTCCATTTTCTGAACATTATTTAGAGTCTGACAAAAAATGTAATATTAGTTTGGGCCAAGTGGGGACAGAGAATGATTTCCACACCATTCTGTCCTCAAATAATTAGGAAAGCTTTTTTATATGGGATGATTCCCTATGAACCCATATTTAGATATTGGTCAAATTATTTCAATACTTTAGAATGAGGGCTGAAACTAACCATGAAGGTTCATTCTTGGATGACTTGGAAGAGCATCTCTCAGTAGTTTACAATTTATTAAAATGCATGGATTTATATTTTCAAGTCTTGGTAAATGAAGGAGACACAGCCCCTTGGCTAGAATTCAGTTCCAAAATACCTGCCCACAGAAATTACTCATCTATCATGAAATTACTCACCTTATACTGTAATCTATGCCGCCTTCCTTTGAGATGCATTTCCTTGGCATTAGGATCATTGAAGCTGCATTCACAGAGTTTACAATGGAAACGAATCACTTTCCCCTCATCATTCCGTACCTTTGAAAAAGGATCATACAGTATAAAATTATCTCTGAACACAATTCAATTATACTAGTGGGTCAGATTAACCAACACTTTGCAGTAAAAGCGCACCAAGAAAAAGAAAAGCAAATCCAAGATACAAAACACTTCTCATCTCAAGCATTAAATTAATATTACCATTTATTGTACGTGGGATTTCTTTTTAGAACAATCTGAAAAATGAAAGGTTGCTTACCTGTAACCGTAGTTTCCCTAGTGGTATGCTGTGAATCCGCACTAATGGTATCTCTCTGCGCATGCGCAGCTTAGCTCGGACTTTTACAGTTAAAAATTCAAAAGGACGGCGGTTGGCCCCGCGCACACTCCCCTGATACTATAAATAGCCCGCGGAAGGCTAACCGCCTCAGTTCTCTTCGGCCGCAAAAATACTGCTCAAAGAGGAGGCATGACAGACTGCGGGGAGGATGGGCGGGGCCGTGCGGATTCACAGCATACCACTAGGGAAACTACGGTTACAGGTAAGCAACCTTTCATTTTCCCTGCGTGGCTATGCTGTGAATGCGCACTAATGGTAGTAGACTAGCAAGCTACTCACCGTGGCTGGTGGGCGTCATGCCACCGCAGAAAAAAGCACAGCTCGACCGAAGGAAGCATCCTTCTTCGATGTCAAATCCAGCTTGTAATGTGTAACAAAAGTCATCGGTGTAGACCACGTGGCTGCACGACAGATCGCTTCCAATGGCACACCTTTCATAAAAGCCGCCGACGCGGATTGTGCTCTAGTCGAATGGCCTTTAACCCCAAGCGGGAGTTCCCGTCCCGATCTCTGGTACGCCAACTTGATAACTGATACAAGCCAAGCCGACAGACGCTGAGAGGATACCGGAAGACCCAAGGAATCTTGACGATATTTTATGAACAGTCTCGTAGTCTTTCTCACGTCTTTAGTTCGATCAATGTAAAAAGCAATGGCCCTGCGGACATCTAGTAGATGGAGCCTCCGTTCTAGTGGTGTGGAAGGTTCCTGGAAGAAGGCTGGTAACACAAGTTCTTGAGACATGTGGAAGTTTGATGTTACCTTGGGCAGGAAAGAGATATCTGTGCGGAGCACCACCTTATCTTTATGGATACGGAGATAAGGTGGGTCTACCCGCAGTGCACACAGCTCGCTCACCCGTCTCGCTGATGTGATTGCAACCAGGAAGGAGACTTTCCATGCCAAGTAGGACATCGGGCATGTAGCCAGCGGTTCATAAGGAGGGCCCTGAAGAGACTCCAACACTAATTCCAAACACCAAGAGGGAGCTACAGGGGTAACAGCTGGTCTCTTGTTCCCCATCCCCTTCAGGAAAAGCTTGACATAATAGTCTGTGAAAAGTGATGGTTGTCCCTGTTTTCTCCTATGCCACGATAACGCGGCCAGGTAGCACTTAACCGACGATAAAGTATATCCTGAGTCCATTAAAGTACCAAGGAACTCTAACACTTCCGTAATTGGTGCTAAAACTGGGTCTTTCCCTCTCGAAGTCACAAAGTCCATGAAGCGCTTCACCTTGTATGTATAAGAGCGCCTGGTGGAGGGTTTATGTGCTGCATCCAAGACTTCTCGAACTGTCGTAGACAGCTTGTCAGCTAGTACCTGAGCAGTAATCTCCAAGCTGTCAGTTTCAATGTGTGGACATCGGGGTAGAACACCCTGCCGTTTTGTGTCGTCAGGAGGTCCGCTCTGGTTGGTAGACGTCTGTACACTCCCTGTGACATTTCCAGAAGAGCCGCAAACCACGGTTGCCGTGGCCACCATGGCGCGATCAAAATGCAGTTGCCCCTGTCTCGTCGTAGCTTCGTGATCACTTTGAGTAACAGGGGGAACGGGGGAAATGCATATAGGTAACCCTTTTTCCAACCCAGAAGAAAGGCGTCCCCCAGACATCCCTGATTGTAATTTGGGTGTCTGCGAGCACAATATTGGGAACACTTCGCGTTCTCCTTGGACGCGAAGAGATCTAATTCCGGAGTCCCCCATGCATGGAAAATGAGGTCCAGTTCCTCCCGATTGAGGGACCATTCGTGAGTTGATAGAGGAGACCTGCTGAGTGCATCTGCCAGTACATTCTCCTCCCCCGGTAAATGAACCGCCACTAGATGGATGCCCCTGGCTACACACCAGTCCCAAATGTGTAATGTCTGGATCAACAGTGGGTGTGACCTGGTTCCCCCCTGCTTGTTTATGTAAAACATTGTTGTAGTGTTGTCTGTTATCACCTGCACTACCTGACCCAACAGTGCTTGCTCGAAAGACTTCAGGGCCTTCTCCATTGCCATTAGCTCTAACACATTGATATGGTGCACGGCTTCTTCGGGGGACCATGTACCCTGGGCTGTGAGTCCCTCGAAATGCGCCCCCCAACCATGCATGGAGGAATCTGTGGTAATGACCCTTGATGGCTCGGGAAGTTGGAAGGGGTGGCCTACCAAAACATTTGAAGGGTCTGTCCACCAATCGAGGGATTGTTTTACCATAGAAGGCATGTCCAACTTTGCATAGGACTTGCCCACTCCAATCCTGTGAGCTGACAGAAACCAAGCCTGCAGTGGCCTGAGACGAAGCCTGGCATACGGCGTGACGGTAGTCATCGAGGCCATATGGCCGAGCAGCGTCTGAACCTCCTTTACCGACACCCGGTTCGCCCGAACAACCTGTACTATTAGGGCTTGTAGAGCCGCAAAGCGGTCCTCCGGCAAAAAGGCCCGTTGGCGCTCTGAATCTAGCACCGCTCCGATGAACTGGATTCTGCGGCTCGGCAGCAAGTGTGATTTCTCTGCATTGACAACCAGACCTAGGGACTGGAGAAGAGAGAGTGTGGTTTCGATGTGCATTCTCAGTCCCTCACAAGAATTTCCCACCAATAGCCAGTCGTCTATATATGGGTAAATGGCCACGCCCTGAGTTCGAAGGTAAGCTGCAATAACAGCCATACACTTCGTAAAAACCCTTGGGGCCGTTGTCAAACCAAATGGAAGAACGTTGAAACAGAAAGCCCGCTTGCCAACCATAAAGGAAAGGTATTTCCTGTGGTGTTCTGCCATTGATATGTGGAAATAAGCATCCTTTAAATCTATGGTAGCGAACCAGGCATTTTTATTAAGCAGAGGCAGAATCAATGACAAAGACACCATGCGAAATCTTTGTGAAAAAATAAACTTGTTAACTTCCCTTAAATCCAGAATAGGCCGCAGGCCCCCTCCCCGCTTTTTAATCAAGAAATACCTAGAGAAAAAACAACTTGGGATATCACTAGGGTCAAGTGGGGATATAGCCCCTTTCTCCAACAACTTCGTAACTTCCTCCAGCAAGGGAGGAGACTCCGGTGTGGACTTCAAGTTGCCCAACGGGGGCAAGGTTACAAACTCCATTGCATAGCCCTCACTAATAACCCGGAGAACCCACTTATCAGTGGTTATCGAACTCCAAACATGACTAAACGGTCTTAACCTGTCAAAAAACATAACTGGTTGTGGCGGGGGCGAGGTCAAGGGAACTCCTGATCTAGACACAATTGTGTCCCCTTGAATCCTGACTACAAAGGGAACATCAAAGACGACGCTTTTGATTCCCTCCGGTCCTAGCCTTGCTGTTATAAGGCTGATACCTAGCCTTGGCATTATAGTTCAGCCTTTTATTAGGTTGGAATTTATTATTAGAAGGCTTAAACCCAGTACTATTTGTATAACCACCAAAGTAACCTTTACGATAAGCGCCTGATGGCTGCTGCCAACGCTGTCTCTGCTGATATCCAGGCTGCCATGGGGTGTCATATTTGGCTGCCTGCAGAACCTCCCTGGAGTGTTTTATCTTCTCGTCTGTAGAGGGGTCAAACAAGCCCTCCTCTGTCATTGGGAGGTCCTCGGCCAAGGAGCGGCTGTCCTCAGATAAGGAGGAGGCCCGGAGCCAGGCATGACGTCGAATAGCTGTTGCAGTGGCTAACAGTTTGCCGGCTGATTCCGCCATATGTTTCCCTATATCCTTCTGAAATTTTGAGAGGGGTATAGCCTCATTCACAAACGCCCGAGGTAACCGTCTCTCTTCCAATGGTAACTTATCAACATATGGAGCCATTTGGTTCCACAAAAAACTTTGGTAACCACTAAGGTAAGTAATATAGTGTGCAATTCTAGTGAACAACCCCGCTGCTACGTGGACCTTTTTCCCTAAGGAGTCTACTTTCCTGCCTTCCTTATCAGGTGGGGAGACTGTATACTTCTTAGGTTTTCTAGACTTCGCTGCCTCCGCCACCACTGTGTTGGGGGCTGAGGGGCGAGCTAACCACTTGGCTGCTGACAAGTCAACCTTATAAAGAATGTCCACCCTTCTAGGGATGGCGGGAACAATAGAAGGGGGCACATCAGGGACTTTTGTCAATTTCAGCAGATAAGGCAATGTTGGGAGCACTGCGGACGATGGATTGTCCTGCTCCTCCGACGGAAACATGGGGTCATCAACTGCTGCTGATGACTTCGGAATGACAATGTCCAAAGCAGTTATCATTCTTCCTATTAACTGCATGAACTTATTATAGTCATCAGACCGGGGAAGTGGATGATCCATGTCCTTTTCCCCCTTTGACACCTCATCAGCCTCCTCTGAAACATCTGAGTCAACAATAATGTCTGTATTAAAATCGCTAGCATGAGCGTGCTCCCTCATGTCCATGTGGGCAGGTTGTGTGTCCTTTGGCTGGTGTCTCCAGGCCTTAGTCACAGGAAACAAATCTTGATCTGGAGCACTGGCCTCCTTATGTAGCACAGAATGCCTGCTGGGTCTCTGGGCCCTGGGGGATACTGGGACGTCCTCCCCGCAGTACACAATACCTCCGTTGGGAGTTACTCTGTAGATCCCCGCCTGGGGGGGAGGGTACTCATACCTCCCCCTTTGCCCCCTATAATGGGAAGATCTTGACGAAGCCACAGAAAAAGCCCTCTCCAGGCGTGCCCGTCGACGCTTCCTTACTGAACAAGAAGAGTCCGAACACGTCGACGCAGAGTCACTTGAAGATGACCTCTCCCTGCGCGCACGTCTTACATTGCCCCCGCGCGATGGTGCGCGAGAGCGGCGCCGAGCCGCGCCATTCAGGGCATTCACTGCTGCTGCTGATGCCGACGGGCCGGCTGGAGAAGCCCTGTACAGCTCCTCCTCTCTCTCGCCCGAAAGGGAAGGGGGCGGGCCCGGTGCCGAGAGCATCGGCATCGGAGGCGTGGTTTCTGATCTCTGTAATGCCTCCTGCGCACGCGCGAGGCGTGGCTTCGCCGCTGCCGCCTCCCCTTCTGCCTGCAAAGCACGCTCGCGGCGTGGCTCGGCTGGCAGCGGCTCGGACCTGGCTTCCAGCGCGGCTGAGGAGGACTCCTTCTCCTTTTCAGCCAATTGAGTAAGCCACGCTGCTCCTTTAGAGAGCCCAGTAGTTTTCTTAACTGCAGGGGCAGATGGCTTCGCTGGCTCGACGTGTTTCGTCTTCTTAGACTTCTTCAAGGTCTTTAAAGGTAAGCCTTGCACAGACGGAGTCTGGTCGCCATTTTGGCGATCTTCTGAGGGAGGGAGAAGAGCACGCTCGTAAAGAGCCGCCTTCAGTCTTATTTGTCTATTTTTACGTGTCTGGGGGGTAAACGCCTGGCAAATGGCACAGCTTTGCGCCAGATGCCCCTCACCCAGACACGCAATGCATAAGGTATGAGCGTCATTATCTGGGATGTTCGAAGGGCAAGCAGTACACCGCTTAAAGCCCTTAGTTTGAGACATTTTCCTCAAAAAACTCCCGGACAAAAACTTCAATGAAGCAAAAAAAATTTTTTCCTTCAAAACCGAGCTGTTGCGTCTAGCGCGGATGAAGAGAACTGAGGCGGTTAGCCTTCCGCGGGCTATTTATAGTATCAGGGGAGTGTGCGCGGGGCCAACCGCCGTCCTTTTGAATTTTTAACTGTAAAAGTCCGAGCTAAGCTGCGCATGCGCAGAGAGATACCATTAGTGCGCATTCACAGCATAGCCACGCAGGGAAACTACAGCTAGATCAAAACAGGCTCTATGTGCATTAGCTGCAGTGGCCATTTTGTTCATATTATACTTGCACTCCCTACCGACCACAGTCCTTTTCAAGGACCAATAGTGAGGGATTTAACTTTTAAGACACCCAATAGGATGGGACTATGATTTACATAACTTCAAAAAGTCTGCCTGTCACCACATCACCCTAAAATGTTATATAGCACAGTGCAGGGGTCCTCAAACTTTTTAAACAAAGGGCCAGGCCACAGTTCCTCAAACTGTTGGAGGGCCGGATTATAATTTGAAAAAGAAAACACAAATGAATTCCTATGCACACTGCACATATCTTATTTATAGTGCAACCCCCCCTCCCCACTTTAAAACAATACAATAATTAAAAGGAAGAATGATTTTAACAAATATAAACTTATTAGTATTTCACTGGAAAGTGTGGGCCTCCTTTTGGCTGATGGGATTGTTGTTGTTGTGGTGTGCTTTCAAGTCATTTCAGACTTAGGTTGACCTTGAGCGAGGGCCGGGTAAATGACCTTGGAGGGCCATATCTGGCCCTCGGGCCTTAGTTTGAGCACCCCTGGCATAGCCCATTCCATTTCACATGCCCTACTCTTCTGCCTGTTTGGTCAGAGCTAAAGCAACAAACAAAGATATCTGTCTGTTGAAGAATCTCCAAAGTTACCTTCAGTCAATCACAACGGTTAAAAAAAGAGACTTTGCGTTTCTCAATACAAAAACTGTACCATGAGGAACACTGCTATTTGTTCTCTACAATGAATTGTTTAGTAGATGTCAAAAATCTGTATTTGGTTAATATAGCTTTGAGATTAATACCTCTTCAACATAATCATGACCCACTGGCTGGACATCACTTTGCAAAGCGGCAAGAGCTGTAGGAGTTACTGGGTCATTGGTGGAATCTGGCTTAATTTCCTGTGTTTGCACTGCAGCAATTGGAGTGGTCTTGATATTTTCTACTGCTTTCAATTCATCCACTTTAGTTCCTGTTGTCTGCAGCTTATTACCACCTAATGAAAAAGAAATCAAATATAATTTGAAGGTGAAAGGTACTTACATAGATTTTTTGCAGGAAACAGATGAATAATCAAACATTTCCGGTATTATAAAGCCACAGATAACACTATGTATTTTATCATCATACAACTGCAAGTAAGGCTGAACGATATTACACATCAATTAAATAAGGTTTAATCAACATTGTATGTATGTAAACTATTGAAAACAGGCTATTCAAACATTTCCGTGTTCTGTTAGAAGGCAATGATGGAATCGAACAGATGCTTATAATTATTTTTGTGTATCATCTGTGAGATACTTTTGGGTTGAACAAGTAACACTGGGGCATGAGAGAGACGCTACTAAATCTAGCATTAATCATCCACTGAAATCAATGGAACTTGAAAACACTAATAGCTCTAAATTACTGCAAAAGGTCTAATGTAGTAAAACTATTACATTCAACCCACTGTTAAAACTACAAATTAAATGGTTCCTGTTCAATGATTTCAAATTAAAACAAAGCAACCAAGTAGAAAAAAAAACTTCAAAAATTTCATGGGCTGTCAAATGCATAGCAGAAGCATTAAAGTATAATTATAGGATTGTATATGAATAGTTTAAGAGGTACATCATGGCTCAACTGCACCATTAAAGTACTTGCCAACAAAGTTAATTTTGGGTGTAGATATCTTCTTCACAGCGATGTTAGTTGGAACTACTGTAGATTTGTTGTTGGATGTTGTAGTAAGCAGCACATTAGCAGAAGGAGTGAGAATCTTCACCGCCAAAGACGAAACAGAAGAATTCACAGTGTTACTGCTAGCAGCAATATTTGAAGAGGCAGCCGCTGGTTTGGAAGCTGTTGCGGAAGATGAAGCCTGGCTGACGACATTCGGTTCAGTTGAAGGAATAGGTTTGCCAAGTTTTGTATGCAGCTTAACCACCTGGAGCCAAAATAAGAACAGTTAGAAAAACAAAAATCTAAGCAGGTCTATAAAAATCCCATTTAAAGAATCTTTAGAATAATTGACAGTGAATATTAATAGGAGGGCACCAATGCATTCTCATGTAAATACTACAATCACGTATGCCATAAAAAGAGATTTACGGGGCCATCCACAGTAGTTATATTTCATAGAATCATAGAGTTGGAAGAGACCTCATGGGCCATCCAGTCCAACCCACTTTCAAGAAGCAGGAATATTGCATTCAAATCACCCCTGACAGATGGCCATCCAGCCTCTGTTTAAAAGCCTCCAAAGAAGGAGCCTCCACCACACTCCAGGGCAGAGTTCCACTGCTGAACAGCTCTCAGAGTTAGGAAGCTCTTCCAAATGTTCAGGTGGATTCTCCTTTCTTGTAGTTTGAAGCCATTGTTCCATGTCCTAACTTCCAGGGCAGTGGAAAACAAGCTTACTCCTTCCTCCCTATGACTTCCCCTCACATATTTATACATGGCCATCATGTCTTCTCTCAGCCTTCTCTTCTTCAGGCTAAACATGCCCAGCTTTTTAAGTCGCTCCTCATAGGGCTTGTTCTTCAGACCCTTGATCATTTTAGTCTCCCTCCTCTGGACACATTCCAGTTTGTCAACATCTCCCTTCAATTGTGGTGCCCAGAATTGGACACAGTATTCCAGGTGTGGTCTGACCAAGGCAAAATAGAGGGGTGACATGACTTCCCTGGATCTAGACACTAGACCCCTATTTAGGCAGGCCAAAATCCCATTGGCTTTTTTAGCTGCCACATCACATTGTTGTCTCATGTTTAACTTGATGTCCATGAGGACTTCCAAGATCTTTTTCACACATACTGCTATTGAGCCAGGAATCCCTCATTCTGTATCTTTGCATTTGACATAAATGTGTTAACATTTTCAAAAGACAACCCATGTAAGAGGTAATTATCACTTCACTCCTTTTTGCTTAATGTGTCTAGCCCTGTAAACCTAGCTAACCTGATCTAGTAAACATAATAACAAAAGGCTTACTTTTTGATGCTTTGCTCCACGAATATGAGCAGCGTAGGCATCGGCTCCAGTACAAGAAACATCGCAGAGCTCACAGCGCAGCTGGTTCTGAGTCCCTCGAGTGGATGAACTGTTGCTGGTGGTATTCTGTGCTACTTTCAATGCCGCTTCTTTCTTTTTATGTTTCTGTCCCTCCAAATGTTCTTTGTAAGTCTATTTACGTTGCCACAAATACATATATACATTAGCATATTACTTATGTTATTTATGCTGTGGAAAAAATTATGTATTTAGAAGACATAATCACTATCAACAGCTTGATTATGCTAGAGTAAATAATTTATTATACAGCCAGCCCTCCACATTTGCAGGCTTGACTTTTGTGGATTTGATCATTGGCTGTTTTGAGTAAAATAGTCTCTCTAGAAATCTCTATGTTCTACAGTGCAACTCTGTGGCCAGCTTCTGCCACTGCACTGTCCCTGCATGAGAAAAGGCTTCTGAAACTAAGAGGAATCCCAAGAAGAATTTGGTAATGTTCAATAATGTCCCATTTTAAAGAATCAAACACTTTTGGATAAGCACAAAAGGACAACTAGTGGTAATTAAGATCCAGGGTAATGCTTTAAATGTAAGCATTATTTGCAATGTGTTGTTTTTAACTAAAATGCTCCTGAAGCTAAAAGTACCCAGAATTTTTCTTGAACAGTGGCAGCTTACGAATTGTATCATTTAATAAAACAATGGTACCTGTGGTCCAGCACAGCTGATCTTACAAACATCACAGTAGTGGATCTGGGGTGGTTTGGGAGGCTGTTTCGGTTTCAACTGTTTGTTTTGGAATGGTGCCTTTTTTGTGAAGGTGGTCCCTGTCCAGGCGGCTGTTGCGGCAGCGGCAGCAGCAGCAGCTGCCGCCTGTTTTTGCTGCTGCTGTTGCTGCTGTTGGTAATAAGATGAAGCAGCTGAATATACTGCAGCCTCATAGCCAGAGTAAGATGTACCTTTGGGGGAAAATATGTCTATTAAGGTTTGAAAGTTCAAATACTGTAATTAAGTGCTTGATGCTTATGAAGGAGATAGCCTAGAATTTACCCTGCAGAGAAGCAATTAAACATTAACATGTTTGCTAAAGTGTCAACATGTAAGCCACTTCAGCAGAACTTTTATGATATAAAAGTAATTTGCTCTCACACACCCTGTCTAAATTTAGCATTCTGTCCCATTGGCTTTAAAACTGCAAAGACTCTGAAGCAGTGGTTCCCAACTTGCCGTCAGCAAGAATGAAAATATGGTCCGTGACCTCACCATTACTACATTGCTGTTTTGAAACCATGTGGCAACGGGAGCAACTGGTCTTGCAAAACCCTCTTATAGTGCCGAGGCAATGGGGATGTCAGGAGGGGAAAGGCTGACTACCCATGAAAGATTGCTACTACATCAGCTCTAAATAGTTAAATATGGTTTTCTGTGGGCGAGCAGATGGCAACTACTGGATGGCATATGTTCTGAATCAGAAACTAGAGCTGATGTGGTCTATCCAATGCAATTTTCTGAATCAGCACCCCAAATAACCAAACAGAATCTAAAGTTGACCAAAAATTTATTCGGAACCTTTTTGGTACTAATGTTGGAAAGTGGTCCCTGGTAAAAAAAAAAAAAAAAGGTTGGGAACCATTGCTCTAAAGCTTGGAGTAAATTCCACTGAACACTGAGTGATTTCCTAGTGAACACAAACAGGATCAAGGGACATGACAAGCAAACCAAAAATTATCAAGCATGAAATTTATATGGAGTACAGGATCTCTTTTATCCAATAAATAAACCCATACATATTTGGTAAGATAAGTTTGACTTTCAATCTCAATAACCCCCTGCTATCAATACTAAACTCCGAAAACTTCTCTATATGGATTACTCACCAGAATAAGTGACTGCAGTTGTACTATATGTAGCACTTTGGGTATAAGATGGAACTACAGTAGCAGCAGCTGCAACTGGTTGCACAGTGGAAGAAACGGGATATATGGAAAACGTAGTTGTAGCTGGACTTGGAGTGGCTGGTTTTATGGCAGTCACCTGTCGGGTTTGCTGGGCTTGGGTATACTGAGTGGCTCCTTGGCTGTAGCCAGCTTTTGGAGCTAAAAAACAGAGAGACCACATAAAAACTCTGCACTCCCTACTGCTTTTCACCATCACCAATATTAATATTTGTTACAAATGACACCCTGATGGAGTTAGAAGAGTTTATAAAAATAACGCATGCTATGTGTTTAAAAAGGGACACATTTAAGGTTTATAAAAAAGTTTCAGGACTGCATGTCTATGTCTTTAATACAAAGTAATGAATTTTGTCCCTCTCTGGATTGACTAGAAATAAATCAGTGCCAATACACATGTAATATAATAATAATAATAATAATAATAATAATAATAATAAGAAGAAGAAGAAGAAGAAGAAGAAGAAGAAGAAGAATATAGTAAGCATTAGTGTGGAACGTTATCACAATTTAGATTTGAGGAATAGTCACAGAAAATCCTAGCATGTAGAAACGTAAGATCTAGTATTTGAAGGTTTAACCTTAGCACCAGGACACAGACATATTAATAAGGGCCATATTTTTAAATGGTACCCTCTAGCTATATGTTGATTCATTGCCACTTTCATAAACAAAAGCAATCCACAATTGTGCAGACTTCACATTCTCTTATATCTGCATCAAGCAAGGGCTGTTGGCCAACTATATAGGCTGCTATGCAACTTCTAAAACTTTCTGAAATAAAAACAAAGCTTTTCATGCAACTTACCTGTCTGATAATATGATTCAGCTACAGAAGGCTGTGGCTGAGCAGCTGCTGCCACTGCAGCTGCGGTTGCTGTTGGCTGTTGATAATATTGCTTGCTATCATAAGCAACTGCTGGGGCAGTGGATCTGACATATGAATAGGAGTCCTGAGAAGAAACACAATAAAACTATGTTTTAAAAAATCAGATTGTTTCCCTCTTCCACCTCCTGTAGATTTCCCAGAAATGTCTTTTCTAAACAACGCTGGATGATATATCATTTGTATTTGGCTATGAAGTTGCATTTGGGCTATTTCCCTTCCCAATTGCCCCTGCAGATTTAAATCTTCATAGCTGAATCGGGCACGTACTTCAAAAAAGAGGGGGGTTTTTTTTAGTGAGGGGGAGGGCTGTGCCTGTAATATTTACACCTGTCTTAGGATCTGAGTCATGGACTGCTACTCGATTATTTTGACTATGCTAATCATTCAATATTTAAAACATGTAGAACATTTAAAATAATCAATGCACTACTTTTGAAAGACCAAAGCAGGCATATATGAACTGAAATTAGTAATTGATAGAATTCAGCAATATCTAAGCCAGCATTAAAGAGACAGACATCCATATACTCCAAGTAGTATTTCTCTTACAAAAGAGGCGCTCTACAACCATTCAGTCCAAAACAGACAACGAAATACAACTTTCAACATTTGCAACACATGGGGATATGTACTCTCCAAACAATCAATATTTTATACTCGAAATAAGAAATACAGGGGTTAATATTTTGAATTGAAAAATAGCATTTTTTTAAAGCAACCTTTCTATTCTTTACAGACATTGTATCAAAAGATGCAAAAGTGATGTTTGATGGAATGTTTTAAAGAACCTGATGACAGAAAAGAAGTGAAGTATGATTTGTGGTTTTGTACAAAAAATATAAGATAGGAAAATGAACTGCTCACATAACAGTGGTAGGCTACAGAATAGTTTTCTGCCACATAAAATAACTTAACTTAGACATGGTCATTTAAACACAGACAACTCAATACTCTTGTGCAGAAACTAGTTAACTTGAGAACTTAGGTCAGTGTTACTAAATCAACAAGACTTCTTAGTTTTTCAACCATTTAGGAAAGATATACCGTATACCCAGAGGTATTCCTACTTAATGTTTCCCGTGGGAATTCAAGAAAGGATATAAGGCTGGGCACTAATGTAAAATGGGTAAAAAAAACCAACATATAATCCGTAATATACTGCTCTCAAGATGCTCTATCATCATCATCATCATCATCATCATCATCATCATCAAAACAACAACCATTTTGTGTATTTGCCACTTCTCTTCATGGCTCACGTATCCTATAGTTTCAGTTTTATAAATTACTAGCTGTGCCCTGCCACGCGTTGCTGTGGCCTATAGTAAAACTTATCAAAGTTGAGGTAGATATCTGGACTATTATGAAAGAGGTACCTACCTATTCCTTCCCCCTTTTCCTCCCCCTTCTCTCCTTTCTTCCTTCTCTACCTCTTTCTTTCTTTCCTTCTTTCACTACTTGGTTTCATCCTTCTCTCTTTCCTTCATTCCCTCCCCCTTTCTTCCTTTGCCTTTCTTCCCTCCCTTTTGCTTCCTTCTTTCACTTTTTATTTCCTTTTATTTTACCACCATCATAACAATAACAATAATGCAATGTATTTGCCTCTGGGACCTGACACCTCTCCCATTCCTCCAGGGTCTCATAGGAACAATAGAATAATAATAATAATAATAATAATAATAATAATAATAGAAATAACAACCTTTACCCGCCACGTGTTGCTGTGGCCAATCTTCCCTCTTTCTCTCCTTCTTTCCCTCCTTCCTTCCTTCCTTCCCTCCCATCTTTCCTTCTCCTCTTCTTTCTCTATCTCTTTCCTTCCTTCCCCCTTTTTCTTTCTTTTCTGCTGTCTCTCTTTTCTTTCCTTCCATCTTTCCTTTTCTTTCCTTTTCTTCTTCCTTCTTTCTCTAACTTTCCTTCCTTCCCCCTTTTTCTTTACCTCCCTTTCTCTTTCTTCCTTCTTTCCTTCCTTCCTGTCTTTCCTGGATTTTGACAGGGCGGGAAGGGGCGGGGTGGGGTTTGGAGGTGGCGTGAAGTAAAAGGAGGTAAGATTGGGGCAGGGGAGTGATGGAGCGTGGGGTTGTGTGTGTGTGTGCGGCAGCGGGGGGAGTGATGGAGCGTGGGGTTGCGTGTGTGTGTGCGGCGGCGGGGGGGAGTGATGGAGCGTGGGGTTGTGTGTGTGTGTGCGGCGGCGGGGGGGGGGGGGTTGCGTGTGTGCGTGCGGCGGCGGGGGGGGGTGCGGGGGGGTGTGGGCGGGGGGGGGGGTGGAGCGTGGGGTTGGGTGTGTGTGTGCGGTGGCGGGGGAGTGGGGTTGCGTGTGTGTGTGCGGCGGGGGGAGTGATGGAGCGTGGGGTTGTGTGTGTGCGTGCGGCAGGGGGTGTGTGTGTGCGGGAAGCGGCGCGGCGGGGCTTGGAGTGGGCATGGCTTCTGCAGAGGGAACGTTGGCCGGAAGGCTGTGTGCGCGCGCCAGGGAACTTGCGGCTGGGCGCCAATGTGCATGCTCAGTTGTTTTGCCGTTTTGTGAGTGTGTTGTTGTGTTGTTTTTCATTTTGAGTAGATACGTTTGTACCTTGTGGGTTGTGTTATGGGCATGGGAATTTTGGTTAAGTTTCGTTGGGGGGGTTTGAGTTTTGTTTTTTTGCCGTTTTGAGTGTGTTGTTGTGTTGTTTTTCATTTTGAGTAGATATGTTTGTACCTTGTGGGTTGTGTTATGAGCATGGGAATTTTGGTTAAGTTTCGTTGGGGTTTTTTTGAGTTTTATTCTTTTGCCGTTTTGTGAGTGTGTTGTTGTGTTGTTTTTCATTTTGAGTAGATATGTTTGTACCTTGTGGGTTGTGTTATGGGCATGGGAATTTTGGTTAAGTTTCGTTGGGGGATTTTTGACTTTTGTTGTTTTGCTGTTTTGTGAGTGTGTTGTTGTGTTGTTTTTCATTTTGAGTAGATATGTTTGTACCTTGTGGGTTGTGTTATGGGCATGGGAATTTTGGTTAAGTTTCGTTGGGGGATTTTTGACTTTTGTTGTTTTGCCGTTTTGTGAGTGTGTTGTTGTGTTGTTTTTCATTTTGAGTAGATATGTTTGTACCTTGTGGCGTTGTGTTATGGGCATGGGAATTTTGGTTAAGTTTCGTTGGGGGGTTTTTGAGTTTTGTTTCCTCGTTGGATGCCCCTAACAAATTTATATATATAGATTATCATATTTTTAACTATCCTGGTCTTAAAACAGATTTGAATATGTGATGACCCTAGATGACATCTTATGTAGTTGTAAGCACCTGAACAAATAATGAACAAAGTAAGTTCAAAAGAATATAGAGCCATATCCTATTGCCATGATGGCGAACCTATGGCACGCGTGTCAGCACTGACACGCCTGGCCATTTTCTATGACACGCGGCCACATGCGGCTGCCTACAGAGAAGGATAGGGCTGCATCAGGGGCGGCTGAAGCAACTTACGCATTTGCCAAATCCCTGGCTGTGGGCTGCTTGCTTGCTCGCTTCTCTGAGCGGGCGAAAGAGAGGGAAAGGAGAGAGAAAAACAGTGTGCTGTCTCTTTAAGGCAGGAGCGCATCTCGGGGGAAATAATCCTTCAGCCCCGCCCCTCGGCTGCCAATCACCCGGCGGCGCCTTTGATCTGGTGGCCGCGTTTGGCCGAGGGAGGCAGGCGCGCGCTTGGTTGCTGGGGTCTTTTTTTCTCCTCAGCTAAACCTCTCTGTTCCAGGAGCATTCTCTCCTGACGTTTCTCTCATATCTTATGGCAGGCATCCTCTGAAGTTTGTTGGAAACTAGGCAAGTGGGGTTTATATGCCTGTGAAATAACGTCCAGGGTGGGAGAAAGAACCCTTGTCTGTTGGAGGAAATTGTGAATGTTGCCATTGGCCAGTTTGATTAGCGTTGAATGGCTTTGCAGCTTCAAAGCCTGGCTGTGGAAGGTCCAGGGTGGGAGAAAGAACTCTTGTTTGTTGGAGGCAAGTGCGAATGTTGCCATTGGCCAGCTTGACTAGCATTGAATGGCCTTGCAGATTCAAAGTCTGGCTCATTCCTGCTCAGGGGAATCCTTTGTTAGGAGGTGTTAGCTGGGCTTGACTGTTTCTTGTCTGGAATTTCCCTGTTTTTTAGGGTTTATATATCTGTGGAATAGCATCCAGGGTGAGAGAAAGAACTGTTGTCTGTTGGAGGCAAGTGTGAATGTTGCAACTGGCCATTTTGATTAGCCTTGAATGGCCTGGCAGCTTCAAAGTCTGGCTCCTTCCTGCTCAGGGGAATCCTTTGTTGGGGGGTGTTAGCTGGGTCTGACTGATTCTTGTCTGGAATTCCTCTGTTTCCTGAGTGTTGCTATTTCTTTACTGTCCTAATTTTAGAGTTTTTAAAATACTGGTAGCCAGATTTTGTTCATTTTCATGGTTTCCTCCTTTCTATCGAAATTGTCCACATGCTTGTGGATTTCAAGGGCTTCTCTAGTCTGACATGGCTTTACTCACCATTTTTCCCTCCACGTACTTTTGTGAGACCTTATTCTCAGTGTTAAATAATATCAAAACCATCAAAGAAACAGATTGACAGATGATGTTAGTAGCACTTGCTTGGGCTTGAAGTGTACAAAATACAAACCTTCAATTGAACATTTAGTCAATGAAATTCAGCAACAAAAAAGTCACTAATAGGTAGCTTAGTTAAAGAATTTATCCTCCCATTATGCATTTTTGTTATTTAAACTATAAATATTGCAAAATTATGGGGCTTTTTCTCAAAGTGGCACCCCACCTGAATTATGCTCTTTTTTTTTGGCGGATTTTGACACACCAAGCTGAAAAGGTTGCCCATCACTGTCCTATTGCCTGCCCCTCTTTACAAGAAAAAAACATTTAACTGCATAATGACAAAGCATTGCAATGAGTGACTGTTTCCCAATAAGATGCACTTACCTGATAATTTTGTGTAGTGACTGGAGGGGGCGGGGGTGGAGCTTCTTGCTGTCGCTGTGTGTACCCATAGTCTGTTGCTGTATGTGCCGTGGGGTAACCTCCATATGCTGCAGCGGTTGCAGCAGCTGCAACAGCAACTGGAGCAGGCCTGGCTACTGCAACTGTTGCTGCTGCAGGGGCATAGGCAGCCGTAACTGTGTGTGCTGCTACAGGAGCCTGATGGACAGTGTAGCTGGCAACTGTAGTTGGGTGAGAGTAAGCTACACCTGAAGCTGGCTGCTGGCTGTAATAGGAAAAAGAGACAGAACATTCTTATGAAGTAATGAATACAAATGATTCAACAAAGATTAAACTAAACTAGAAGCACAACCAAACTAAATAATTGCTATACTTCAATACCAGCTAAACTTGAGAAGTAATGACCTGCAATATATAAAGTCGGTTTAAGAAGACATCTTACTGACAGAATGCCATTCACTGGCATAGCAGATTCATAGTCTGTCAACAGTATCCTGTGGTCTTTCCCCAATCTGCTACAGAGAATTAAAGATACTCCAGAGAATAATTTGATAGTGTCAGAGGATAGAACAGCACAGGGAAATTAAGTTGTATGAACAGATGCTAGATATAACCTTTGGAATTTTAGTAAAGACTTCCAGTGGAATGAATTTCCTTAGACTTGAAAAGGCTCAGTTGTTCACACAGATCACATGAAAGAGATCTCTAGCTTAGAGTCAAATCCCCTGCATATCAATTTCACTCATATTAGAACAATTAATGCACACTCCCACACATGTCTACTCAGATGCAAGTTTCACGAGGCTTTCTCCCAGAGAAATTCATAGGATGCTTCAAACAGACCCATATATTGGTATCAAGTGGGTGCCATATATATTCATGTGGAAGTCCTCCTCGTGCATAACCCTTGGATGAATCTGTGAGCCGAAGCTCATTCCACTGAGATGGGAAAACAGCAATTCCGCCTCACAGGGCGAGCCACTCCCAGTTGCTGCCACCCCCATGCATTCAAAAATGTCTGAAGTGGGACAATCCTTCCGTTAAAGCTGAAAAAGTAAATTAAGGCCAGAACTCATGGAAATTGGCTATTGTACAAAGTATTATATACAAGTTTTTCTATCATGTAGTTTTTAGAAATGGTTTCAAACATCTTACCTTAATTATTTTTATGATTATCCTACATGAAAATATTCTGTTTTCAATATTTTTGAAAAAAACATATCTCTCCATGATTTTTCTAGTGTTCTCCCAGGGCCTTTACATATCTTTTGTTTGCTACTTGACTTGAAGTCATTTCTAGCTTACAGTAATCCCATCATAGGGTTTTCCTGGCCAGGTATGTTCAAAGGGGAGGGGGGGGGGGGAAGAGTCTAATTCTGTGTTCCTCTGAGGCTAAGAGAATGAAACTTGCTCAAGGTCACCCAGTGGATTTCCGTGCCCAAGCAGAGATTCAAAGCCTGGACTCCAGTCTTAGCTGAACACTCAAACTACTGCATTACAAAGCACATACAGAATGTGGAAACATGTAATACTATTTTTTTAAGTGAGCGGCAGCAGGATCAAGGCACACAGAGACCATTCAAATAACTGAACAATGACAAGCCGATAAGAGCAGGGAAAATTTCCAGTCTCAGAGAGGGTTTGTGTGCTTCATACACAAAGTAAATATTCAAGCAGATAAACCAAGAAAGAATTGGAAAAAATATGAGAAAAATAAATGAGAAAAGAACTGCTTTCTGTTTCCAGGAACGGAGTTGAGGATCTATTACCTGGGATTACGTGCAAAAAACTTCCTATTTCTTTAACTTAGTTATTGTATTTTTTAAAAAAAGTCAACAATGTAATCCTGTGCATGTTCAATGTAGCATACTCCAGCATGAGTGAATATGCAGACTGCAGTCTGAAAGACAGTGATTCTGAAAAGAGGCGTCAATCCACTCTAATTACTTCACATGCACTTTAACCCCAGTCTGCTAGCTTTCAAAGCAGGTAAAATCAAATCTAAATGCAAAGACAGAAAGCAGTCTTAACCATTGTTATTGGACACTGATTTTGGCTGCTCCAACATTCTAAGATGAGGCTATCATTTTAATTCTTTAATAATAGAGGGATAGCTTTTAAAACATTTAGCATGGCAACACAAATTTACATTTGAGGCCCTACAGGTGTAAATATAACCCCTTTAATCTCAAAATATGGAGGGGGGGTGTTTTGGCAGAGATTAATTTTAAACTTGTAGTACCCCAGAATGCAATGTCAATCCCTGTAGAACGTTTACTAATTAACTGAATAAGATGGAAGTCATTAATACGGAGGGCAGTAGAAATTTTCATTTTAACACTGTATGTATGCTCAAAACCTCACATGGCCAGGTGTCCTTCTTACTTCCAAGGAGCTTGGTGACTTCTAGCAGAGATGTTTGCAAGAATTACAAGAAATATGTTTTAAAGGCTATCCCTCCATGATGCACACCAAAATGGTCCTTTCAATATGCGTGCCCGTTTCAGGTATACAAGTTTTGTGGCCTCGGAACTATGATGGAGTGAGTCTGATACTATTCTACTATTTATCATTGTAGTTGGAAGAATGGGTGATTCAATTATATCTCCATCATGCTCCCTTGTCTCTTTTACATTATGTAATTATAGCACTATAATACCACTTTAATAACAATGGCTCTAGTTCAACAAACTATATATATCACAGGATGAAGCCACGACAGTTAAATTGATATCAAAAGAACTGTAATTGTGACTTGTGGAAGATTTCACTTCAGACACACATCAATATGAACATACCTTAGTCAAATAGAAATTTCAAGAACATTCTTCAAAGAAAATCCAAACAAGGGTGTTCTTTGGAGAATGCCATCTATTTTGCATCCCACAAAAAGTTAAGGGAGAAGGAAAAACAGGTAATAAAAATTATACATAGTTCCTAACTTCAAACATTTACATTAATTGATCTGTTTTAATGAACCTGTATCTTACTTTTTCTTATACAATGATGTACAAGAAACATGCATTGTTAGAATGTTAAGCAGCAAATCCACAGAATAGTATTTGTTATTTTTGAAAATTCAGAAAAATGTGTTTTTGTCATGGCACAGACGAAACAGCCTTAGTATTGTCCGTCCTAAGGCTGCTATGGTTCTGTTACCATATTTATTACTTTTGCAAACCTGTTCCCCTTGCTTCTGCCACAGCATGCAGAGCCAGTGATCGAGTTTGCAAGATGTCACACACTGTAGGACCTGAAATTCTCTGCACAGTACTGAAAGCAAAACTCCTCTCTATTTTGTACCATCAGTGAAATGGCAAGAAGTAGTCATTTTCAATAAAATTCCAAAAACTTGATGAACCAAAGGAGAGTACTAGTAGAATATCAAGTAAGAAACCACTGAAGACAACTCTCATTTGGTACTTTGTTCTTCCTAGCTCTTTGATATGAACATTTTTTCAGGATGACTGATTTTTCTGTGCCTTCAATACACTGATCTTTATTGAATCCCATCTTCCTCTAATCTGTACACAAACCAACATTCATTCCTTAATCAACATTTTAAAAATTCTTTTCTACTCTGGTTACACATAGGAATTTGCATATATTGTTACTAGTTGTTTCTCATTTTAATAACACATTTTCCAAAATAAGTATGAGGAATATTTCACATTGCTTTTGAACCATTATACTATACCTCAGCTGAGGAAATTCTCTGAAAAATCAACTCTTTTGAAAATAAGCGAAACCTTTAACATCCACTCAGCTCCTACATTCCTCCTTCCCTACGTCTAACTCAAAGTATTTTAGCAGCATTTGAATCGAGAGGATATTGAAGGCATGTTAGAGAAAAAAATGCAACAAAGTTGGAGCTGTGAAACAATGGGATTCTATCTGGCTGATCCTACTGTATTTATTTATTGGATTTATAACTTGCCTTTCTCCCAGGAGAGCCACATTTGCCTATCTACCGCAGGCACAATACCTCATCATGTTCTTTCACCGTGCCATAGCAGACTAGGATTCAACTTAGCATCATTTGGAAGGGGAAAATAAAGCATTCAATTTGTTTGGTTGGTGGGAATTTTTATTTTCAGAAGTGTGTCTATGGGTTTAATAATTAAATTCTGTTGAGATGATGTGACTATAGCAAAAAACACATTCTCTGATATAAAAATTACCTTGATGTACTAAAAATTCTATCTAGTCAAACTTTACAAGCAAAATTCAACTATATGTATCAGTTTCCTTTACGCCCACAGCTGCAAGGCAACACATTTTCAGAGTTTTCTATCAGATCTGGGATGTTATGGCATTACCCTACTAGCAGTTCAATGGGGGTGCGAAGTTGGTAGGTTGAAACAATTCCAACACTGTAGGCTACAGCTCCCTAAAGCCTCCCTTTATCCCATTGCTTCCAAATGCAAAACAGGTTGAAAATGTGTCTGTGACTATAGATGAACAGCTGGTCTGCTTTGTGTTTTGTAGTTTTGTGTTGGCCAAGGCTGCAGTAACAGAATCAACAAGGAGAAAATGCATAATTCAAAATGAACATTCTGTAGAAAACATTAAACTAATGAAAATCTTCAGGATGACATTCCTCATGAAAAACTGGAGGTTGAAGATTCTGATGAAAACAATAAGCACCATGATATGCCTCACTCAGAATAGAACGCAGGAAGCAAGCATCCCACAGATTTTGCTACTTGGATGATAAAATACTGTACTCAAGAATACCTATTTGCTTAAAACTATAAAAGACTGGTCAGGCACTATCATTTAATCATAATCATGAAGCACAGATTAAAATTCATACTCAAATACCAATAATAAATAAATTAATAAAATACCAATGCTGGTCATAAGTAGTTTTTCTCTCTGCAACTAACAACGTCCTTTTTAAAAAAGCATCGGCACTAGAAGAATCACATTGTTTACAATGCTTCCATCACTAGGAACTATGAGCGTTAAAATGTCTCTGTGCCATAAAATATGCAAATGTTTACTATAAATAAGAACATTCTTCAAGTGAAATACTGTTCCAGTTGTTAAAGCCCTACAAATGCAACAATTTCATTTTGCATGTGACCAAACATTTGCAAGTCAAACAGTAACAGCATTGTCTTTCCACATTAATTTGGAATGGCTGATTTCAACCTACTCAAATTCTCAAGATCATGGTTCTGATATGAAAAATGCTTGTTTTACAAAATATCAAGGCATTTAATAAATAAGAAAACAAAGCAACTTCAATTTGCCATGTTGACCATTTGTCCCTATAATGAGAATACTTTAATATTGTTCTCTGAATAATTGTTGCCAGCCAAGAACCTGACTTAATAAGAGATTTCTGTACAGCCAGCATGTTCACTATTATACTTTCCTTTCTTTGTTGATAACCTAACATAATCCAGACAATCTATTTTTTAAAAGTACTCTTTATAAGTTTAGTAGTTACTCATACTTTTAAAGGTTGCACAGGTCAAAAATTTCACTTGAACTGCTTGATGACACAATAAAAAAGAACATGCTGAGCTATATCTCCCATGAGGGAAATATAAAACCAAGAAATAAACAGCATGTGTATAATAGCACTTTACAATATGCATATTGATTCCTTACAGGAATATTAAAGAGTAACAGATATACTTTTGAAAGTATTTCTTTGATGTTTCTGCTTTGACATACTAACAGTTACTCTTTTGAAAACATGCTTATTTCTTTGTCTAATGTTTAGAATAAGTAATTTTATATTACATAACTTTCTTTAAATACAGTCTGATTCTAATTAGTGACTACATGTACTACATGCATTCTGCATTATTGTTTCTTAAATTTTGTTATTCTTTCAGTGCCTGTGGCAAATATTTCTACTGAGTTGCCTTATTAGGTTACCGTTTCCACTGATATATTTAAGTGCCCTTTTGATGCTTAACTCTTATTTTGTGTAATGGAGTTGCCTACTTTTCCTTCCCCTTGAGGCACCTTTTGAATCAGGGACTGAATGAATAACATGTTTTTAATTTTTCTCTTTTAAAAAAGATGCACCTTTCTGTGAAATTCCAACACAGAAAGTCTTCCATAGCCATAAGTGGAAAATATAAATGAAGACTGTTTGAAGAACTATATGCAAAGTAAATGCAACATCAACTATCTGATGAATATCCAAAAAATGGAGATTAAGGGTTACATTTTAAAAACTATAAATAATCTAGAGATGTACCGGATATAAATTTAGCGTACCTACATTTGCAATTAAATAAAATTAAATAAAATTCAGCGTACCTACATTTGCAATTAAATACACATTTCCCTTTATTTATTATTTATTTATTATTTATTTGCTTTATTTCTATACCGCGTTTCTCAGCCTAATTAGGTGACTCAATGCGGTTATAAGTAATATAAAATTAAGTAATATAAAATATAAAATTAATATAAAATATAAAATTAAGTAATATAATATAAGTAATATAAAATTACTTATCCCTTTACCAGAAATGAGTGTTAAAGAATTACCGCAATGGATGTACACAGAATAGTAAGAGAAAACAATGCACAACATACATATATAATGCTAATCCACTTCTATTTGGGATCATGAATTATTCATAGTAGATTTCCCCCCTCTAGACCTCTATAATCCATTACTACCGAACGGAAATGGTTGGGGCTATCGGGTCCAAAACATCCAGAGGGCTAACATTTCTCCATGCCTGATTTACATACATGCAATATAATATTTACAACACCTAATCATGATGCCTACAAAAAATTCATACAGTATTCTGTACTGCATAATATCAGAAGGGGGTACAGTGACATACACACAGCATTCACACCTAAGCTTTATTAATAAGAAGCAATTTCCCACCACCCTTTCACGATTAAAATATTTTGATACCCAAACTTTTCATACAGTACAGTTACATCAACTGCAGAATATGATGCAATAATATAAAAATATTTCTCTCACGTTCATGAAACATCATAAGCAATGAAAGATAATGACTGATAACAAGACATGACATTGCACTCCTATTCCCAAAAGGATGAAGAACAGAGATGCTAATACAGAGAGAAACCACTCACTGGCATTTGTCATGTCTTTAACACACCAGGATCAGCTCTAGCTAGTATGGCAGACCTCCAATGAGTATCAGGTGCTTGCAAAAACACCTCTGATTATTCCTTGACTAAAAAAACCATATAAAGTTAATGGAATCACCATAAGTGGACAGGTGATATAAGTGGAAGATTCACACACTAAAGATTTGCCTAGACAAAAGAAGAAATTTCATGAAATCTACACTGATGAAAGTTATCCAAAAGCATTTAATCTCCCCTAGTTACCTATTTCATGGGACTGATGAAAGGTATTTGTTTGGGGAGGCATATTGCAGAGTGATTGAAAAAGAAATTATTAAAATGTTAAATCTAGTTCTGGACATGGTGGTCCATGCCTTAGTTACATCTCGTATAGATTACTGAAATGCACTCTACGTGGGGCTGCCTCTAAAGATGGCTCAGAACCTTCAATTAGAACAAAGATTGGTAACCAGGCCGCTGACTGGGGCAAGTTATACAGAACACACACAACCCCCCGAAGCAGCTTACTGGTTGCCTCTTTGCTTCCAGGCCCAATTCAAAGTGCAGGTCATTACCTCTGCACAGTTCAGGTCCTCCCAATTTACGCACCCCCCCCCCCCCATGAACCTGTTCAGGTCGGCAGGGGAGGTCCTCCTCTCGATCCCTCCACCATAGCAAGCAAGGCTGGTGGGGACGAGGGAGAAGTGTGTGCTCAAATTGTTTTAGTGAGGGGATGGAAACATAAAACCAAATGGATTCTGACAAATTGGTGTAATTATATAGTCAGTATGTGAAATGTGGAAGTAACGGAGGCCTGGGCCAACTTGGGCCTTCCAGGTGTTTTGGACTTCGACTCCTTGTTGGAAATAGCAACCTTCTACAAGCCTCCTATACTAGTTATTTGTGATGTATATAATTCAGATTATTTACTAAGTAAGCAATTCAGATTGCTTATTATGCTGTATTGTTTTCTGCTGCCCTGGAGACTAGAGTGCAAAACAATGGCTTCAAACTACAGGAAAAGAGAATCCACCTGAACAAGAGGAAGAACTTCCTAACTGTGAGAGCTGTTCAGCAGTGCAACTCTCTGCCCCAGAGTGTGGAGGAGGCTCCTTCTTTGGAGGCTTTTAAACAGAGGCTGGATGGCCATCTGTCAGGGGTGCTTTGAATGTGATTTTCTTGCTTCTTGGTAGAATGGGATTGGACTAGATGGCCCATGAGGTCTCTTCCAATTCTATGATTTCATGTATGTATATGATTTTGATATGCAGTTTTCCCTATATTGTTTGAGGGAGGGATACAGACCATGTAACTAGATCTGGGACTATTCTGACTGAGACTCCATTTTAGATGTCAGAAGTTTGCATCAGAAGCAGCACAGTTTAGAAGTAGTGTCAGTATGCTACAGGGTGTAGTCAGTCTTTACTGAGTCATGTTCAGTAATGTATTAGACCAGTGGTTCTCAACCTGTGGGTCCCCAGATGTTTGGGCCTTTAACTTCCAGAAATCCTAACAGATGGTAAACTGGCTGGGATTCCTGGGAGTTCTAGGCCAAAACACCTGGGGACCCACAGATTGAGAACCACTGTTATAGCAGTTGAGAACCAGTGTATTAGACTGAAGAGAGTGTTAGACTATGTGAAACAGAAGAGACTCAAACAGAATGCTTTAGAGAACTTACTGTTTAATGTCTCAGTCAATAAGAAATGTACCTGTATGGTGAATACATGAAGTATGTAAGTAAATCATCTACGCTACTTTTAATGAAGGCTACCTATTTTTGGTCTCTTGAGAGGATGATTTAAAAGCAATATATTTTATGGGAGAGTGGATGTTTTTTGAGCAACTGAAATAGGGCTTTCTGAAGATCTGCTATATATTGTCGAAGGCTTTCATGGCCAGAACCACTGGGTTGTTGTAGGGTTTTCAGGTTGTATGGCCATGTTCTAGAAGCATTCTCTCTTGACGTTTCATCTGCATCTATAGCAGGTATCCTCACAGGTTGTGAGATCAGGAGAGAATGCTTCTAGAACATGGCCATGCAGCCCAAAAAACCTAGAACAACCCATCTGCTATATATTTTGTGCATTGGCATATCTTTGTTTCTAATAGTTCAAAGAGATAACCAGGTATATCAGTCTAATAGCTGAGTAGCCTAAATTGCCTTGCATGAATATTATAACTTTATATGTTAATGTTTTTGAATGTTTTATGCTATTGTTGGCATTAAATTGTTGCCTTTCTTAACCGCCCTGAGTTGCCTGTGGGCTGAGTAGGGCGGTATATAAATATAGTAAACTACCTATCCCCTGCCACACGTTGCTGTGGCCCAGTCTCGTGAGCTGGAAAATAAAGTAATGAGAAAGTGTTGGTTTCTAATATATGTAATGCTTGTGGGTTAAAAGTATTTCTTGTTGTTTCTTTGTCAGTGTTGATGTAGAGATTGTCTGGTTTGTCTACTCTGGAACATGCAACATATAATTGTCCTTCTTTAGGGGACCCTTTCAAATCTATGATACTATGTCTGTCATATACATATGTGTGTGTCAATCATATCTATCTATCTATCTATCTATCTATCTATATCTATGGCTGGATGGCTCTTTGTCAGGAGGGGTTTGATAATGTTTTCTTGCCCTGGTGAAGGGAGTTGGACTGGATGGCCTTAAGTATTTTCTGTTGGTCATTTGGGCATATGGAGTATTCGTGCCAAGTTTGGTCCAGTTCCACCATTATTTGAGTCCACAGTTCTCTCTAGATCAATGGTTCTCAACCTGGGGTCCCCAGATGTGTTTGGCCTACAACTCCCAGAAATCCCAGCCAGTTTACTAGCTGTTAGGATTTCTGGGAGTTGAAGGCCAAAAACATCTGGGGACCCAAGGTCCACTGCTCTAGATGTAGGTGAACTACAACTAAAATTCAAGGTCAATGCCCACCAAACCTTTCTAGTGTGTTCTGTTGGTCAGGGGAATCCTGGGTGTCAAGTTTGGTTCAATTCCATCGTTGGTGGAGCTCAGAATGCTCTTTGATTATAGGTGAACTATATATCCCAGCAACTACAACTCCCAAATTACAAAATCATAATTTTTTGAGTGATGGTCACTCCTTGTGTTGTTAGACGTTTTGTTGCCAAATTTGGTGTTATTTCGTTCATTGGTTCTTTTGTTTTTAAGGTACTCATTACGCACAGAGCATTTATATAGATAGATAGATAGATAGATAGATAGATAGATAGATAAACTAGCTGTCCCCTGCCACGCATTGCTGTGGCCCAGTCTGTTGATCTGGAAAATAAAGTAATGAGAAAGTGTTGGTTTCTAATATATGTAATTTCTTTATGCTTGTGGGTAAACAGTATTTCTTGCTATTTCTTTGTCAGTGTTTTATTTATTTCTCGTGTCAGGGCAGCCAGTCAAATATATTACATTTCTAATTTGTCAGTGTTGATGTGAAGAGTGTCTGGTTTGTCCACCCTGGAACATGCAAGATATCATTGTCCTTCTTTAGGGTCCCTTTCAAATCTTTGATACTGCATCTGTCATATACATATGTGTGTGTGTGAATGTCTGGATGGCCCTTTGTCAGGAGGGTTTTGATTATGTTTTCTTGTCCTGGTGAAGGTAGTTGGTCTGGATGGCCTTAAGGCAGCATTTCTCAACCTGGAAAGTCAAGACTTGGGGGGGGGGTCACCAGGGGGATGTCAGAAGGGTCACCCAAGACCACCAGAAAACACAGTATTTTCTGTTGGTCATGGGGGTTCTGTATGGGATGTTTGCCCAATTCCATCATTGGTGGGGTTCAGAATGCTCTTTTATTGTAGGTGAACTATAAATCACAAGTAACCACAACTTCCAAATGTCAAGGTCTATTTACCCCAAACTCCATCTATGTTTATACTTGGGCATATGGAGTATTCGTGCCAAGTTTGGTCCAGATCCATTATTGTTTGAGTCCACAGTTCTCTCTAGATCAGTGGTTCTCAACCTGGGGTCCCCAGATGTTTTTGGCCTTCAACTCCCAGAAATCCTAACAGTTGGTAAACTGGCTGGGATTTCTTGGAGTTGTAAGCCAAAAACGAACCACTGCTCTAGATGTAGGTGAACTACAACTCCAAAACTCAAGGACAATGCCCACCAAACCTTTCTAGTGTGTTATATATATACATGAGAATACTAGTGGATATTTCCACGAAGGAGATGAATCACTCAAACGAGTATTTAACTCTTTCTCAGGAAGATCATGCTTTACAAAAAGGTGGTGATTATTCCAAATAGTGTGAATGCCAATCCATCTCCAAAAGGGCTTCCAAAAGCCTAAGGAGATTTCTGGTTTTCCAAAAGGTTATGACCTCCAGAACTCCCACAATTCCTAACTGTCTACCAAAACACCTGGAGGGAGGGAGGGCCTGCTTGTTCTCTGCGCAGACTCCCAGATTCCTCTGTTTACTCCTCCAGGGAGAGGGCCTTACCTATACTGGGCGGCTGCAGCCCCGGTGTGGGTGAATCCGAAGTAGTTGCCGGTGGCCATTTTGGCATCTTCCCCCAGCCGGCTGGGCACTGCAGGAAGGCAAGGCAAGAGAGGCCTAGTCAGTCAGAGGCGGCCCTGCAGCCTGAGGCGGCCCTGCGAGTCAGTCAGAGCCGACTCCCCCTTTTTCCCTTCCCTTCTCCTTCCTTCCCTCACTCACCATAGGTGAAGGAGACTACCGGGCATATAGGAATCATGGGTCCGGGTGGTCAGAAATGGCGGCCGTTGAAAGACTCCTTCCTTGGTTCTCTTTCTCCCTCGTCCTCCCTTCTCTTCAGTCGCGGCCGTTGCTTGCTCGCGCGCCGTCGCCTCTGCCTCCTTCTCTCTTTTTTGGGCCCTCCCGCACACCGTCCGCCACCCGCCGACCCACTGACAAGCCTCCACAGTCAGAAGCCTGGGCCTCGCTTCTGCGCAGGCGCAGCTCTCCACGGGGAGGAGCTTTGAGCCTCCGAAGCAAGGGTGGGTGGGAAATGCAGTCCTCCGTTGCAAACTTGTGCGCATGCGCAGGGCAATGTATTTTTGTCTTTTTTTTTCAGACCTCACTTCTGTTTTGTCTTCTTTTTTTTTTCTTCCTTGGAAAGATTCTGTTATGAACCTTTTCTGGGGTTTGGACGATTATATTGTAATACAATAATATCTATATATTATATATAAGATGAATAATGTTGTAATATGAAATATTATAATTGTAATCTAATCTCTCTCTCTCTCTCTCTCTCTATATATATATATATAAATGCTCTGTGCATAATGAGTTCCTTAAAAACAAAAGAACCAATGAACGAAATCACACCAAATGTGGCAACAAAACATCTCAAGGAGTGACCATCACTCAAAAAATTATTATTTTGTCATTTGGGAGTTGTAGTTCCTGGGATTTATAGCTCACCTACAATCAAAGAGCATTCTGAACTCCACCAACGATGGAATTGAACCAAACTTGGCACACAGAACTCCAATGACCAACAGAAAATACTGGAAAGGTTTGGAGGGCATTGACCTTGAGTTTGGGAGTTGTAGTTCACCTATATCCAGAGAGCACTGTGGACTCAAACAATGATGGATCTGGACCAAACTTGGCACAAGCACTCAATACGCCCAAATATGAACACAGGTGGAGTTTGGGGGAAATAGACCTTGACATTTGGGAGTTGTAGTCACTGGGATTCACAGTTCACCTACAATCAAAGGGCATTCTGAACCCCACGAATGACAGAATCGGGGCAAACTTTCCACACAGAACCCCCATGACCAACAAAAAATAATTAAGGCTATCCAATCCAACTGCCTTCATCAGGGCAAGAAAACGTAAACAAAGTCCTCCTGACAAAGAGCCATCCAGCCATAGATATAGATAGATAGATAGATAGATAGATAGATATGATTCACACACTCACAGATATAGTATCATAGATTTGAAAGGGACCCAAAAGAAGGACAATGATATGTTGCATGTTCCAGAGTAGGCAAACCAGACAATCTCCACATCAACACTGGCAAAGAAACAGCAAGAAATACTGTTTACCCACAAGCATAAAGATATTACATATATTAAAAACCAAAACTTATTTTCCAGATCAACAGACTGGGCCACAGCAACGCGTGGCAGGGGACAGCTAGTTACATATAACATTAATAACGTTTTAATGTAATAATATATTGTATATACTACAACTTACGATATAATACAATATATTATACAATTTGTTGTTGCTGTTCATTTGTTCAGTCGTTTCCGACTCTTCGTGACCTCATGGACCAGCCCACGCCAGAACTCCCTGTCGGCTGTCACCACCCCCAGCTCCTTCAAGTCACTTCAAGGATCCCATCCATCCATCTTTCCCTTGGTCGGCTCCTCTTCCTTTTTCCTTCCACTTTCCCCAGCATAATTGTCTTCTCTAAGCTTTCCTATCTCCTCATGATGTGGCCAAAGTACTTCAACTACCTCTGAGGATGCTTGCCATAGATGCAGCCAAAACGTCAGGAGATAATGCCTGTAGACCATGGTCATATAGCCCGAAAAAACCTACAACAACCCTACTTCAACTTTGTCTCTAATACCCTTCCCTCCAACAGCTTACATGCCATTACATGAACAATTAATACAATAACCATTAAACAAACCATCAAACCATTGAAATATATAAAATAAATAAGCCATTAATTAAACAATATAAAAACATTTGTTACCAAATAGAATCGTATCCTCATGTAAATCGCCTTTCCAACCCATTTCCACTAAAGTGCTAATTTATGTCTACAACTTATGATATAATATAATATATTATACAATACTAATAGTATAATATACTGGTGTAGTAGCAGCCAATAGTGAAAGGACCAAGGCAGTGACATCTCCAGCTCATCCCTTGTTTGGGTATCAGCTAGCACGTCAATGACTTAAATCAAGAAATAGTTTTCTAAGATCTACAGAGACACTCGCTGGAACACTTCAGCAAGCGAGAGTCCAAAAGTGGCAGGCTCAAACCCAGAACCTCAATTAATGGCTGATACCAAATGAGAGACTCCCCCCTGGGCACACAGAAAACTGGGCGACTTGAAAGGCGCTGACCAAACTGCACTCTGGTACCATGAGATCCAGAGCCAACCTCAAGAAATGGGGCCACAGAGTGGAATCCAAGACATGCGAGTGAGAAGGAGAGCAAACCACAGACCACCTGCTGCAATGCAACCTGAGCCTTGCTACATGCACAATGGAGGACCTTCTTGCAGCAACACCAGAGGCACTCCAAGTGGCCAGATACTGGTCAAAGGACATTTAATCAACTACCAAGCTTGCAAATTTTGTGTTTTGTCTGTTTGTTTGTTTTGTTCTGTTAGAAATGTAATACAATTGTCTGGTTGCCCCTGACACGATAAATAAATAAATAAATAAATAAATAAATATGTGTTGTGGTATAATAATATAGTACAATATAATAATATATAATAGAATTATTATATATTATATTTTACTAATAATAGTGCAGTATAATGTAGTACAATATAATAATACATAATACTAACGGCCCTGGCCCAATTTACCTGCCTGAATGCATTTCCCCCTATAAACCACCGCGGAGATTATGATCTTCTGGAGTGGCCCTGCTTTCAGTCCCGCCACCATCACAGTTTGGTGGGGATGAGCGACAGTGCCTTCTCAGTGATTGCCCCTCAGCTATGGAACACCCTTCCTAATGAGATCAGGTGAGCTCCCTCCCTCTTGTTCTTCAGAAGGATGATAAAATCGTGGCTGTGGGACCAAGCCTTTGGGACTGTGTAATGAGGCGGCGATAGGAACCCTTAGTATGCCAACCAAACTCAATATGGTTGTTGAGACAGTTTTAACTAGAGGATTTTAACATCAAGATAAGTGATTTTAATGCTGTAGTATGTTTCGGCATTGAATGTTTGCCATTTATATGTTGTGCTCCACCCTGAGTATAAATGCTTTAAATAAATAAATAAATAAGAAATTGTCCTATGCTAATATAATATATTGCATATACATATAATATTGATATGGGCCCCCTGGTGGCGCAGTGGTTTAAACCACTAAACTGCTGAACTTGCTGACCAAAAGATTGTCAATTCAAATCTGGGGAGCGGAGTGAGCTCGCGCTGTTAGCCCCAGCTTCTACCAACCTAGGAGTTCGAAAGCATGCAAATGTGAGTAGATTAATAGGTACCGCTCAGGTGGGAAGGTAACGGCGAAGTCAGGGGAAACCTTTAACTTTATAATACTACTAATAATACAATATAATAATATAAAATAATATTCTAATATCATAATACTAATATATTAATTATAATACAGTACTACTGATAATATATAATATATAATGATCATACTGTTTTATTGTTGTATATTTGAATATTTTATGTTGTTCTGTAATGTTTTTAATTGTGAGCCGCTTTGAGTCTCCGTATGGAGAGATAAAGCAAGATGGAAATAAATAAATAAAAATATTGCCAGTAAAAGAAAAAAAGGACTAAATAGGTGAAGGAAGAAAGAAAAAGAAGGGAAGAGAAGTGAAAGAAGGAAGGGTGAAGGGAAAGCAAGGGGGGGGAGGGAAGACAGATATATTGTATGAGGGAAAGGGAGGGCGAAGAAAGAAAGAGAAAAAGAGAAAAGGAAAAGGGAGAAAGAAGGGGAATCTGTATGTGGGAAAACAATGGAAGAAGGAGATAAACAAAAAAAGAAGGGAAGAGAAAGAAAAAAGGAAGGAAGAAGGTGTATGAGGGAAAGTGGGGAAGAAGAAAAAGGAAAACAGACATATTGTATGAGGGAGAGGAAAGGAGGAAGAAGAAAGAAAAGAAAAAGAAGGAAGAGAAAGGAAAGAGGAAAAATATCAGAGAAAGGAAGGAATAAGAGAAAGAAAGAGAAGAGAAAGGAAAGAAGACATGGAGGAAGGGGAAACGATGAGTGAAAAGAAGGGAAGAAACAAAAACAACAAAAAGAAAAGAAAGAGAAAAGCAGGAAGAAGAAGGTGTATGAGGGAAAGAGAGGGGGAAGAAAGAAAGAAAACAAAGCGAAGGAAGAGAAAAGAAGGCAGGAAAAAGAGAAAGAAGGGAAAGGAAGAAAGAAAGAAGGGGAAACTGTACGAGGGAAAACAACGGAAGAAGGAAAGAAACAAAGAAAAGAGAGGAGGTGTATGAGGAAAAGGGAGGATGAAAGAGTCACAAAGAAAATGCAAACCCAGGCAATGCCAAATATGTATGCTAGCAAGCTAATATAAGGCCCAGAATAGTGTCTTCAGCAAGTGCTAGTGAAGTTCAGATGCAAAGCGGAGCAAGCAGTGTTTCCCATGACTAGGCCAGAAGGCACAAGAAAATGAATTTAAATGAATTTAAGTAACGTGATCATTTCCAGAAATCCTTGGAGCTAGGCTGTCTCTATATATTTTACCATTTCCAAGAATGAGATAATTAGAGACTGGCAGGCAATTAACCAGTTGTTCAGATAATTGTTTGACTTATTTAAGGAACAGTGTGCGTTTAGAGTGATCTGCTTCTTCAGGCAAAATGGAATCATACTGTTAGCATTACAAAAATGTTATATCTGATTTTATTTATTGTACACTTGAGGATAGAACCTATGTAGTAATATATTCCTGAATTGTGCAGTTTTGGCCCTAGAGCTTCCATCCTGGTCAGCAGACAGAGTGATTAGGAGCTAGTTTTAGGTATCATGAAAGGCCAGCACATTCTTTGGTTATTTGTTCTTTTTGTCTTTTGGTTATTTATTCTTGTCTTTTTCATTGTAGGTAGTTAGTAGATATGATATTTCATTGAGATAAAGTAGATTTAGGTAGTAGTCACATGCTTTATTTATTGAAGTATTGACACCTTTGGCCTTCCAGGGCAGGCATGGGTTAAATTTGGTCCTTCAGGTGTTTTGGACTTCAACTCCGACAGGTAGGCTGTTAGGAATTATGGGAGTTGAAGTCCAAAACATCCGAAGGATCAAAGTTTACCCATGCCTGCCCTACACTACATTTAAAGGCACCAGGACAGCATACTCTCTGCGTGTGGTGGAGGCTCCTTTGGAGGCTTTTAAACAGAGGCTGGATGGCCATCTGTCAGGGGTGCTTTGAATGCAATAGTCCTGCTTCTTGGCAGTGGGTTGGACTGGATGGCCCATGAGGTCTCATCCAACTCTATGATTTTATACGATAAAACAAAATTGAATGTTGTCTATTTAACAGTAAAAATCATGAAGAAACTAAAACTATATTAAATTGCCACAATTTAAAGCTTTTGTTGTTCATTCATTCAGTAATTTCCGACTCTTCGTGACTTCATGGACCAGTCCACGCCAGAGCTCCCTGTCGGTCAATACAACCCCCAGCTCCTTCAAGGTCAATCCAGTCACTTCAAGGATGCCATCCATCCACCTTGCCCTTGGTTGGCCCCTCTTCCTTTTGCCTTCCACTTTCCCCAGCATAATTGTCTTCTCTAGGCTTTGCTGTCTCCTCATGATGTGGCCAAAGTACTTCAACTTTGTCTCTAGTATCCTTCCCTCCAGTGAGCAGTCGGGCTTTATTTCCTGGAGGATGGACTGGTTGGATCTTCTCGCAGTCCAAGGCACTCTCAGAACTTTCCTCCAACAACACAGTTCAAAAGCATCTCTCTTCCTTCGCTCAGCCTTCCCTAAGGTCCAGCTCTCACATCCGTAGGTTACTATGGAGAATACCATTGCTTTAACTATGCGGATCTTCGTTGCCATCATTGTTTGAGTCCATCATTGTTTGAGTCCACATTGTTTGAGTCCACAGTCCAGATCCATCATTGTTTGAGTCCACAGTTTGGTCCAGATCCATCATTGTTTGAATCTGGATGTAGTTGAACTACAACTCCCAAACTCAAGGTCAATGCCCACCGAACCCTTCTAGTGTTTTCTGTTGGTCGTGGGAATTCTGTGTGCCACGTTTGGTTCAATGCCATATTTGGTAGAGTTCAGAATGCTCTTTGATTGTAGGTGAACTATAAACCCCACCAACTACAACTCCCAAATGGCAAGGTCTATTTCCCCCAAACTCCACATTTGGGCATATTGAGAATCCATGCCAAGTTTGGTCCAGATCCATCATTGTTTGAGTCCACAGTGCTCTCTGGATGTAGGTAAACTACAACTCCCAAAATCAAGGTCAATGCCCACCAAACCCTTCTAGTGTTTTCTGTTGGTCATGGGAGTTCTGTGTGCCACGTTTGGTTCAATGCCATATTTGGTGGAGTTCAGAATGCTCTTTGATTGTGGGTGAACTATAAACCCCACCAACTACAACTCCCAAATGTCAAGGTCTATTTCCCCCAAACTCCACATTGGGCATATTGAGTATCCATGCCAAGTTTGGTCCAGATCCATCATTGTTTGAGTCCACAGTGCTCTCTGGATGTCGGTGAACTACAACTCCCAAACTCAAGGTCAATGCCTTGAGTTTGGGAGTTGTCGTATTGAGTATTCGTGCCAAGTTTGCCAAGGTCGTATTGAGTATTCGTGCCAAGTTTGGTCCAGACCCATCACTGTTTGAGTCCACAGTGCTCTCTGGATGTAGGTGAACTACAACTCCCAAACTCAAGGTCAATGCCCACCAAACCCTTCTAGTGTTTTCTGTTGGTCATGGGAGACTTGTGTGCCACGTTTGGTTCAATGATTGTAGGTGAACTATAAATCCCAGCAACTACAACTCCCAAATGACAAAATCAAGAATTTTTGAGTGAAGGGCATGCATTGGGATGTTAGGTGTCTTGGGTCCAAATTTGGTGTCAATTCCAGGGGTTTTTTGAGTTCTGTGGATTCCACAAACGATTTATATAGAGATAAGATGATTCAAAGCAGCGGCCAAGCTGCTTCTATGCCAAAGCGAGGGCAAGATGGCGGCTCAGCCTTGAAAAAGCGTCCGCCTCTTTCTATTTCCCCCCTCCCTCCCCGCACGTGATTGATTGGCCGAGTAGGCGGGACTTGGGCGTCGACGTCACATCCTGCGGTCCAGTGGCGCAGGGAGCGAGCGAGCGAGAAGACGCTGAAAGAGTGAGCACGCGCGCTAGAGAGAGAGCAGAGAGAGAAAGAGAACGTGAGTGCGGCTCTTCCCGTTAGCCGGGCGCCCTCCCTCCGCGGGGCTGTTCCCATCCCGGGGGGGGGGGTAGAGAACGTTGAGAAAGAGAGCGCGTGAGGGGAAAAGGGAAGAAGGGAGAGGGGCTGCCATGTTGAAGGCCCCGCGTTATAGGGGGGCTGCGAAGAGGGCCTTCCTCTATTGAGGGGAAAGAAAGAGAGGGGGTCATGTTTCAATGGGGAGGGGGGAACCATGCCCCCTTGGCCCAGAGGCTGCCATGTTGGGGAAGGCCGCACCAGGCATAAGGAGGGAGAAAATGGCGGCGGATGGGAAACGCCCCCTCAGTGCTTCCTTTGCCCCATCCATCCTCTGCCTTTCCCATCCTTCCTGCATTCAAAGTTAAATATGCTGCTGCCTGGGAGGGCTTCAAGCAGAGGCTGGATGGCCATCTGTCGGGAGGGCTTGGATTGTGCCTTCTTGCACAATCGCTTGTGGTCTCTTCCAATTCTAAGAGTGGCGAGAGGATTCTGCAGAGAGAAGAAGAAGAAATAACACCACAATCCCCAAATGGTCAATATCTGGGAGTCTACTGCAGGTTTTCAAGAAGAGGCTGGATGGCCATCTGTCGGGAGGGCTTGAATTGTGTCTTCCTGCACAATCATTTGGGGTCTTCCAATTCTAAGAGTGGTGAGAGGAAGACACTGGATGGCCATCTGTCGGGAGGGCTTGGATTGTGCCTTCTTGCACAATCGCTTGTGGTCTCTTCCAAGTCTTAAGAGTGGCGAGAAGATTCTGCAGGGAGAAGAAGAAGAAGAAACAACACCACAATCCCAAAATGGTCAATATCTGGGAGTCTACTGCAGGTTTTCAAGAAGAGGCTGGATGGCCATCTGTCGGGAGGGCTTGGATTATGCCTTCCTGCAGAATAAGGCTTGGACTGGATGTCGCGTGTGGTCTCTTTCAATTCTAAGAGTGGCGAGAGGATTCTGCAGGGAGGAGAAGAAGAAGGTTTTCAAGAAGAGGCTGGATGGCCATCTGTTGGGAGGGCTTGGGTTGTGCCTTCCTGCAGAATAAGGCTAGGACCGGGTATCGCTTGTGACCTATCAATGCTATGAGAAGATTCTGTGTTCTGCAGCAAGAAGAAGAAACAACCCACAATCCCAAAATGGTCAATATCTGGGAGTCTACTGCAGGTTTTCAAGAAGAGGCTGGATGGCCATCTGTCGGAAGGGCTTGGATTGTGCCTTCCTGCAGAATAAGGCATCGACCGGATGTCGCTTGTGGTCTCTTCCAATTCTAAGAGTGGCGAGAGGATTCTGCAGGGAGAAGAAGAAGAAGAAGAAGAAACAACACCACAATCCCAAAATGGTCAATATCTGGGAGTCTACTGCAGGTTTTCAAGAAGAGGCTGTATGGCCATCTGTCGGGAGGGCTTGGATTGTGCCTTCCTGCTTGTATTGTTGTATTCGGGCTTGGCCTCATGTAAGCCGCACCGAGTCCCTTGGGGAGATGGCAGCGGGGTACAAATAAAGTATTATTATTATTATTATTATTATTATTATTATTATCAACTGGATGTTGCTTGTGGTCTCTTCCAATTCTAAGAGTGGCGAGAGGATTCTGCAGGGAGGAGGAGAAGAAGAAACACCACCACAATCCAAAATGGTCAATATCTGAGAGTCCACTGGAGATTTTCAAGAAGAGGCTGGATGGCCATCTGTCGGGAGGGCTTGGATTATGCCTTCCTGCAGAATAAGGCTTGGACCGGATGTTGCTTGTGGTCTATCCATGCTACGAGAGGATTCTGTGTTCTGCTGCAAGAAGAAGAAACAACACCACAATCCCAAAATGGTCAATATCTTTAGGAAGGCCCCATCCATCTATCTACACCAGGCCTGGCAAACTTTGGCCCTCCAGGTGTTTTGGACTTCAGCACCCTAGGCATTTGGGAGTTTACTTCCAGAACACCCAGAGGGCCAAAGTGTTCCCTGCTTGGACTGTAGATGGGGAGCTGCATGGCCATCTGTCGGGAGGGCTTTGATTATGCCTTCCTGCAGAATAGGGCTGGACCAAATGTTGCTTGTGGTGCCTTCCAGTTCTATGAGTGGCCA
Organism: Anolis sagrei ordinatus; assembly: GCF_025583915.1. Lineage (NCBI taxonomy): Eukaryota > Metazoa > Chordata > Lepidosauria > Squamata > Anolidae > Anolis > Anolis sagrei. The sequence goes on from NW_026845477.1 coordinate 23,161,133, forward strand.
GAAGATTCTGAGTTATGCAGCAAGAAGAAGAAACACCATAATCCAAAAATGGTCACTATATTTAGGCCGGTCCCATCCATCTATCTATCTATACCAGGCCTGGCAAACGTTCTCAGTCTAGGTGTTTTGGACTCCAGCTCCCTAGGAGTTGTGGGAGTTAACATCCAAAACACTTTGAGGGCCAAAGTGTTCCCATGCTGGAACTGTAGATAGGGAGCTGGATGGCTATCTGTAGGGAGGGCTTTGATTATGCCGGTTGTTGCGTGTGTTCTCTTTGACTTCTGTGAGTGGCCAGAGAATTCTGGGTTCTGCAGCAAGAAGCAGAACAATAAAATTAATAATAAGAACAAGGCTACCTAGAAAAGAACTATCTAGCATAGAAGCTGCAATGGCTCCAACAGAGACAGGCCAAGACCTTTTAAGATGCCCAAAGTCGTTATCTATGGCCTGTAAAAACATGTATAATTCCTGTCCCTCTCACAACAGTTTGGTCTCAAGATAGCTATTTTGCTAGCAGAAAAACTCCAGGTGTTTTGGACTTCAATACCCACAATTCCCAACAGCTGTTAGGAATTGTGGGAGTTGAAGTTCAGAACACCTGGAGGGCCGAAGTTGGCCCATGCCTGGTCTAGGGTCATGTTTTTTTTTCCCCCTCAATCATTACATTTTTCATTTGGTGACCCATTTCCTGCAGCGTGTCAGGCCTTGTTAATCTGCCTGACTTTTGTCTATTTTTATAATGCCTTCCTAATAACCTCTTGAAGTCTTCCTGCCTTCTTTGCTCAAAGGCTTAATTATCTTCGGCCATTCTCCCTTGACATAATTTCTTCTATTTGTTGTGCTTGGGTAGAGGAATCTTAGATCTTCTAGGTATTTTGAGGGCTTCTAACCCATTTGGTCAAAGTTGAGAGTCCCAGTGTTTGGATCATAGGTTCTCTCTCCTGCTTTTTGACAACTGTCATTCCCTTGATAAGATTTCTCCATTTTTACACCCATTGAAATTCTTTATATACAGTTGTGAGTCTCATAATAACTCCATCTTTAATGGTTAGCCATGTATAAGGACATCTGCTTGCCACTTCTGAACACAGTCCTTGACACAATAGTCATCTGTATTTTTAAGAGGTTTTTTTTTTTTTTTGCTTTCTGTACCTTGTTTGCTACATTGTTTTTGAGGAAAGTATCCTATTCCCCAGCAGGGATTATTTCATTCGAACATATGTTCCAAGAACAGACTATCAGTTTGAATTGCACTACCATCCCTCTGCCTCAAACAACTGTTACATAAAAATGATAAAACATGGTATAATTAAGATAAAATAGGTCAGTTATAGTGTGTATGCCTCGTTTGTGATTTTGTAAGTCAGGAGTATATGAGGCAATGGAAGCTGGTGTCTCAGATGTAAGTGAAGCGGATTCTGTTTATTCTAGAATTAAATAAGGTATCTAAGGACCCTTCCACATAGCCATATAACCCAGAATATCGGCTTTGAACTGGGTTATCTGAGTCCACACTGCCATATATTCCAGTTCAAAGCAGAAAATTTGAGATTTTATTCAGCTGTGCGGAAGGGAACCCAAGATACTGAATTTATTTTGAGATGTCTAATATCCTATAAAGCTACTTCAAATTTTAAGTTACACCTGGACTACAATTACCATGCCACTCAGTGTGGATCCCAGCCTGCACTGCAATTAAGCGGGTGCAAATTTAGAACATTAAAACTATAAAAAGACAAAATATTCCCATGTTTCTCCCCTAAGTGTCTTATTTATTCTTTATCCCTGCTGTCACTTCTCCCTATGTGAGTCCTCTGCAACAATAAGTTTGGGGTCCTGATTGTTTTAAAACCCCATTGATCCCAGTAGAACTTCTCAGTAAGTGCTGGAACGGATTCTGTGATGGGTTCATGTATTTTAAAATTGCAAGGGTTCCTTATTATAAGAATAACATCTTGTTTTTTTCAATGCATTTTTTCTTCATAGAATGCCTAAATCAAAAGAACTCGTGTCTTCAAGCTCATCTGGCAGTGATTCAGACCGTGAAATTGAATCCGGGGTGAATATTTTATTAAATATTTTTACCATGCCTTTCTAAAGTCGTTCAAGGAGGCTCACAGCATATTTAAAAGGGCTGTTGTTGTCATGTACTTTCCAGTTGACTCTGGCAGGGTTTTCTCAGGAAGATTTAACCAGGGCATATTTGACATTTCTGTCCTCTTGAGGCTGAGAGAGTGTGACTTGTCCAAGCTCAGGTCTCCTTGGTGAGTTGGGGTTCAAACTCTTTTCTCCTGGAGTCCCACTCCAAGGTTTGAATCATTGGACCATGCTGGCTTCTTAGATATACATACCAACAGTGAAACACAATCAAAATAGCAAGTAAGGAGAATAAAAGAAACATTAGATATCCAGAAAAAAGGCTCACTTTTTACCCAGATCCTTTTATAAACATCTGAAGTTTTTGCGTAAGTGGCTAGAATCTACAGGAGTAGATCGGGAAGGGGATGATGCTTGTATAAAACCATATTAATTTTTCATATTAAGTTATTTTTCATACTAATTAAAGGACACTCACCTTGCTTTCATTCAAGAGAATATTCTCTTGTTGAGCACATGTTATGATTTCAATTTTAAGATGTGGGTATTTGGACCACCGTGATTAGCATGGCGGGGCTTGTTGGGTTTTTGGTACGGCTGTGGTCAAAATCCATGATATCTTTTGGTTTGTTTTTAAACCAAAACTTTTAGGTACATGCTTGCATAAAACAGAACTTACGAGATGGATATTTTGCAATAATTGATTTTAAAGCAAATAGAATTTAACATTCACTTGTCCCATTGTATTAGATTTAACTTTGAGTCAAGTGCATAGAAAGTTGTATCCTAATTTTAAAAAAGCTTGAAGATGAATGCTTCTATCGCTCTCATCTTTAACAAGCTTGGCACATGTGCCTAAATGCAGATGTTATACAAGCTGTGCTTGTGTAGAAAAGTATTTAGTTCTTAGGAGGTCAGTAATGGTCCAGTAAGTAATTAAATTTTAATTGTGTATTAAAATCCAGGTTTTTCTTCAAATACTGACATATTGTTCCATATTCTTTTAATTTCAGCATGTGAATCATCTAGCGTCGGTGAGTAAACGGCGGTGACTTCCAAGTTTATTGATTTATTTACTATATTTCTACCCCACTCTTCTCACCCCAAAGAAGACTCAAGTTCAACAATGTTGATAGATCCAGTTGATCTATCCATAGCTGTTCAGAGAGATTTGTAAATTGGCGCTGACTATTATAATATCTATAGACAGAATCAACGTGATTATCATTGGAATGTTTATTTAATTTATATCCCTCCTTTTTTCAAACATGGGATGTGAGGCGGTTTACAGGTTTAAAACAAAATAGTTGCATTAACTGTTTTAACATAGTTATATTTCAAAATAGTATAAAATCATTTTTAAAATTTGACTGTAACTATAGCAAACAAATTCCAGTAGAGAAATCCTTACACCACTTATCACCAAATACCTGATCAAGCAGTTGAAGAATATACATCAATGAAAAAAAAAAACTTCTTCTAATTGTTGAGGTCTATAAATTAATGATACGGGTTTTCTCATGATGACAGGGATGAAATTGCCAGTGGTGTGTGTAGTGAATCTTGTTAGTATTTTCAGGTAACATTAAATCATGGCTTGGCAGAACATTGATGAGCAAAAAGGAGCCTGAGTGAAGTCTACCACTCTCACAAATATATTCTTTTCCCCTTTCTCCTCCTTTGTCAGGCAAAGGAGTAAACAGGCACTCTATGACACTTTAGCTGATTTGTGTATGAAAGAGAATAAAAAGAGGACCAAAGTCTGGTGCCAGGTGTAATTCATTTAATAATTATTTGTGAACAGCTGATGTGTTTGGGAAATTCTTTTTTATGATAACCATAAAACATGTTGCTATTTTTGCAGTCATACAACTTGAGTCTTTGAGTATAGATATCACGTGTTAGTCATTTTAATTTATTTCTAACAAGTTTCAATAACACAAGCCTTTGTTCTTAACTCCTGTATGCTTTCCTTGTTAAGGAGCCTTCCAAAAAAAAAAATTATTGACCGAGTTGTATTTTTAAAGATTTGTGGAAAAACTGGTTTCATCATAGAGATTTTCCATAAGAGGCTGTTTTGTTCTTGCCAGTCTATGTAAGAGTGTCTTTCCACCAGGAAGCTTGCAAGTCTTACTTGTTTGGTGGTGTATTTCTTTAAAATCCCAGGTTATTAATGCTTTGTGTTATTTCAAGAATATATATTTGGCACAAGAGGAAGGGTTTCTCAACTTTCTTCAGTGCTATTGTGTGCATATTATTTTGTTTTGTAGCTTATTTGGTATGCTGAGTAGTTTGGTCCATTTCATATAAATACTGAGACATAATTATTGACAGCAGGCTAGAAAAAATTGGTGATGTTTAGAAAATCAAAAGCCAGGGTTTAGATTTCCGGTTGTTTTCAAAATTACCATAAATAAAGGCCTAAATTTCCCTCTTGCTTCTCACCTAAAAGTAACGGTTATCATTAAATCACACTGCAAAAATGCAGTGTACTTAGAATAATAAAAAATAATGAATAGCTATAAAACCCTAATTCATAGTTACCGTAATTACTGTACTTGCTGTCAAACATGTAAAAGGTGGGGAACTTGCATTTCTGTTTCAGTCTGAGCAAACACGGTGGCAAGAGTATAGTCTTTTTTTAAATGGCTACCTTTGCGTTACTAAGGTTAAAAAAATAGAAATAAAAATAGAATGTATTTCAGAAGAGCATTTTACTTGTTTTAAGCACATTATGCAGGTGCATTATGACTTGCATAGAGAAGAGGACATGGCAAGTGCAGCTACAGATGGTGGTGGCAGCTGACTCTTGTTTACCTAATGCAAATTTAGTTCAAAACAGATTTAACCTTGCCTCCATCTGAATGAATGTTACTTGCCCAAGATCACCAGGTGTCTCAAGATACATGTCATGATGCACCTGCTGCTGTGGTTTCCCCCTTCTCATGCCACACCTTAAAGAAAGAGCTTAGAGCTTTAGCCGCCTTTTCTTGGGGTGCGTCTACACTATAGAATCAATGCAATTTGTAACCACTTTCACTTAATTGGCTCAGTACTATGGAATCATGGGACTTGTAATTTTGCAAGATTTTTAGCCTTCTCTCTCAAGAAGTGCTGGTGCCTCATGAAACTATAAATCTTAGGATTCCATAACATTGTACTCTGGAAGTTAAAGTGGTGTCAAACTGCATTAATTTTTGGTGACAGTTTTGCCGTCCATCTTTCTTACTCTGTTTCTGCACTGGCATCATTTTCCCTCTTGATTTTTCCATCGGCATAGTTTTGTAATAGGATATGGGGTCAATATCTACAGATATCTCTGTGACCCTTGTAGACTATCCTAGCTATAACCCATATAAAACATCTAAAGACCCACGAGAGAGAGGGCCTTCTCAGTGGTGGCCCCCCGGTTGTGGAACACTCTCCCTACAGACATCAGGCAGGCGCCCTCTCTTTTGTCCTTCCGAAAAAGCCTCAAGACGTGGCTGTTCGAGAGGGCATTTAATTAAGTGCTATAGTAATGTGGTAAAGACGACTGGAATGGTACAAGGAATACGAGATTGGTCACGATTCTATTACGAGACGAAGCGGATTAGTTAGTGTAATTTTAACTGTTGTATTGTTGTATGGTTAATATGCTGTTGTACTTGTCTTTGTGTGAATTGCCTTTTGTACTGTACACCGCCGTGAGTCGCCTGAGTGGGCTGAGAATGGCGGTTAATAAATGCTCCAAATAAATAAATAAATAAATGAATTGATAAATGGGTACTATCTAAGTCAGTTTTTAAGTAGCACATTAGCTGGCAGTACAGCAGATACGAAATATTATTGCAATAAATAACACAGGGTGTGGCCTTTCAGATATTGCTGATCTGCCAACTCCCATGATCCTGCATTGCTGGTTCTTACGACCAGGGCTGCCACAAATAAATGTGTATATAGTCCTAACAACCTTTGGAATATTACCATCAATAATTAAATATTCAGTTAATCAAATGTTGATTAAGTACATCTGCTTTCATTATAACAAACACATTTAAGATGTGTGCTGTTGTTTGTATAATAACGAATGTAGTGGTGATTTATTTCATGTCAAAAGCATTGCACAAATAAATAAGTATAAAACTGATAAAGTAGAGGGAACACAAGTGGCTAAATAGTTTTAGACCAAAAACGGGCAACAGTGACTGCATTGTTTGTAGCTTTAAACAGTTCTTCCTCTGTGCATGAGGCAGGCCATTGTTGGCATGCATACAGATGCGGAGTTGTTTGTTCTGCTCCACAGTTGCACAAGGTGGAGGATTCTTCTAGGTAGTACCATTTAGCTAGGTTGCCTTTTGGTCTGCCAACTCCACTTCTCAGTCTGTTCAGAGACTTCCAAGCTGCCCATTCTTGATTTGCCTCTGGAGGAAGACCCTCGTGGGGGAGGGTTATCCATTTGGGATTTCCTGGAGTAGTTGTAGTGGTGCAACACCCACACATTAATGAGTATATTATGTATTATTATGCTCTTGGAGAGATAAAACATGTTACCTGAAAAGAAAATACGCAAGCTGTATGCTCATAGATACTGGTAATTGCTCTGTGAAACTGTGGACATGCTTTTCTGATACTATTTGCATGGTTATTAAAAATATGTGAAAAAAATTAATTAGTTTTTTCTTGATGACGTAAAATGCACCCATCCTGTTTGCATTCTCTTTGACTTTATGTGGGTCATTAATCCATGTTACATTTGTTAGATATGCTTCAAGACTACCAACTACTTGTTATATTGGGTTTTATGCATTTTATCTTTAATTGTGTTGCTCTTTGTTTTTATACTTTTTACTCATGCTAAAGGAGTTCCTAACTTGAAAATACATCAGCTATTTAAAAATATTGCAAAATTAATGGTGTTGATTTAAAGTAGTATTTACTAAGGACTTTTGCTTAAATCACATGGAAGAGGCTATGTTCTTGATTAACAGGTCTGTCGTCCCCCGTCCCCCCCAAATCTCTGACAGGTTAATTAATATTGATTGCAACTAAACAGATTCCATTCCTATACTGTCTGGGGAGTGTAGGGGAGGAGAAAATGTGTGGTATAGTTTTGTAATGATTACTTTCCCAATACGTTCTTACTTTTTTTTGCTTTTTTACAAATGTCAAGGAAAAAAGGAAAAAACAGGCACCACAAGAAAAACCTGTAAAGAAACAGAAAACTGGTGAAAGTTCCAAAGGTGCAGCATCCTCTAAGCAGAGTAGCAACAAAGATGAGAACATGTTTCAGGTAACTGATGACTCTTGTGTTGGTGAGTTGGGATGTTTCTCTAGGGGCATTGTGGTGTTGTAAAATTCAAGCACGAAATACTATTGTACAATGTAAAACCTGGTGCATTTTTGTATCAGAAGGATTCTATTGCTAGGATTACTATAATTTCAAGATAGACTTCTGCTTCTAAAATTTAATTATCCCTAATTTAATTTAACACGGCACAGTGGCTGTTAAGATCCCAAAACATTTGATGATTGTAAAAAATACTTTCTACACTGTAGAATTATTGGAGTTTGACATCACTTTAATTATCATGGACAATGCTACGGATCATTAGAGTTAGTTTCCCAGGGTCTTTATCCTACTTTGCTTGAGTGCTTGCGTCTCAACAAGTTACATCTCCCATGGTTGCACAGCCGTGAACCATGGCAGTTAAAGTGGCATTATACTGCTTTGGGATTCTACAGTATAGGTATACAGTATACTCAGGAATGGGCTCCCTGGTAGCACAGCGGGTTAAACCATTGAGCTCTTGAACTTGCTGACCGAAAAGTTGGTGGTTCGAATCTGGGGAGCAGGGTGAGCTTCTGCTGTTAGGCCCAGCTTCTGCTAACCTAACAGTTCGAAAACATGCAAATGTGAGTAGATCAATAGGTACCGCTTTTGTAGGAAGATAATGGCGTTCCATGCAGTCATGCTGGCCACATGACCTTGGAGGTGTCTCTGGACAATGCCAGCTCTTCAGCTTAGAAATGGAGATGTGCCCCACCCCCCAGAGTCGGACTCAAGTAGACTTAGTGTCAAAGGGAAACCTTTACTGTAGTTAGGGAGGACATTTAGCTGTTCCAGGAAATATGTCTGGTTTAAATCAACATGCTGTCTTGAATGTAGTGTTAATGTTTGTTACGAGGATAAAGCATGACCTAACTAAAGAACACAGCACATCACATGCATTAACAAATGTGTTGAAATATGCTATTAATACATCATATTACCAAGCTTTGAAATGTCAGTGATGGAGATTTTTGGAGTCTTCATTATCATTTTACACAAAGCAGTTGTTTTCCTTAAATATTGAGAGATTATGTCGTGTAATGTCATTTAGTGTGTTGTGTATTTGTATGCTTTTATGTTGCAACGTGGCATTGAATTATTGCCAAATGGGAAGCCGCTCTCAGTCCCTTCTGGCGTGAGATAGATTCAAACAAAGGAAGAGGGGTACTGGGGTTACAGATTCACATCTTGGTTGGATTACTGAAATACCCACCCCACGCAATCTGTTATGTTGAATGGGCAACTACTGTAGAGATAGAGGCAGTTTTCCCCTCTGCAGCAGTGGCCTGCAGTGCATAGGTTTTGTCTAAATAGCAGCTGGAATTTCATTGATAAATCTGTGGTTGAAGCTTCTGTGGTTCCAGTGGATTTTGGGATGTAGTAGCAGAGAGACACAGCAAATCCACCATTCCAGAAAAGGCAATTGTCCTTTGCTTTATGGGACATATGAGAGTGGGGAGGCTTCAGGGGCTTGAAGGGCACAAAAGCTGATTGGGGGGGGGGGGCACATATTCGTTTGAATCATACTCTGAACCGCCTAGGTATTAAAGCTCCTAGCTCTTACCATGTCTAGCAAGAGTGTTCTCTTAAGCCTTCAGTTTCCTGTGTTGTAGTTTCAGGATGTTTGTTCTCTTGCTGGTGCTTCCTGAACACTAATCTATGAACTACTTGCATCATAGTTTCATGTTCCCAAATTAAATATAGACTGATATTAGCATGTACTACTTCTCATTTCACTCTGGTCTTCCCCCTCTTGCTTTGTAACAGATTTTAATATGTGGCCTGTATTCTGTGGTTCAGCACTGCATCTGAAGAAAGGGATTGAACTGCTAAAGACGGATTGTGCCGTTGAATTTAGAAATGGAAACAGCAATGTGCATAACACCATGAACATTTTAAAAAGTTATTTTAGAAATGTGGACAGAATCACTAGGCCTTGATAAAAAGCTATGCTTAAGTTTACTCCAGGAATGTAACCACTATTGTTTTCTGACATGTTACTGCCAATAATCTAGCATTAGTTGCAGTTTCCAAGTCTTCTTCAAGGGCAGTCTTACACAGACTGTATTTGCAGTAACGTAATGAAGATATTATCAGCATATGGACTATTATGGCTAGGTCTAGGAAAAAAATCCTTACCAATAGATAGGGTCAGAGACTCTTTTTCTTGCAGTCCTGTGCTCTTATAATAGTAGTAGTAATAGTAATAGTAGTAATTATTATTAAATAATAATAATTTTGGCAGGGAGGAGGTAGGCTTACTGCAACTGCTCCTCCTTTGACAAACGAAAGGCCTAGTTGCTCACACTTGGCTGTGAGTTATTCCTAGAGCAGAGCACCTGCTTATTGGATCTAGGTTCCCTGGCAAAGGCAGAAATTGCTGTTTTCTCTCAGGTGTTCACAGTTGCTTGCTAACATTGGTGAAGACTGCCTACCTTGCAGGATTTTTTTTTATCCTCATATAATTTATTTTAATGCACAGGATAATGTAACTCGGGTCAACATGTGCTAGATTTATTATCAGTCCTGACTTTGAATATAACACTGTGTTTGTGTTTCTGGGCTAGGATTATGGGTTCTTGGTCTCTTGGGGATTACTCAGATTCTTCTTGTGTATACTTTGAGTTCTTGTCCTTCAAAAGATTTCCAAAATATCAAAAATGTAGATTTCTTTTAAAAATGCAGCCATAGTAATGGGAAATGCTCTTTTCAAGGAAGAACCTCTCATATAATAACCTGCATTTGAACTTTGCACTTCTCTTAGTTATTGCTGCTTAGTATTTATAAACTGTTTCTATGATCTATGGAATAAACAACAACAGTTTGGTGCTGTATCATATGATACTTTATTAGTGTTTGAGTAGTGTTATTACATATAAACTAACAATTGATTTCTGAATTTTTTTTGGCAGATTGGTAAAATGAGGTATGTCAGTGTTCGTGATTTTAAAGGTAAAGTCCTAATTGATATTAGAGAATACTGGATGGATCAAGAAGGTGAAATGAAACCAGGCAGAAAAGGTAAATCTACATTATTGGGTGCTGGCCATTTACGTTTTAGTTGTTATTTTACCATTATATCTCTGGAGGTAGGCAAAATGGGGCCTTCTGGATGTTGCTGCACTACAAACCTTATTGTTCTGTACCATTGCTATGCTGGCTGGGACTGATGGGCATTGCAGATGAACAACATTAGGAAATACATATGTTGCCACCTCTAATGTAAGGCATGGTTACTAGATGGATAAAGATGATATGAATTGCATACTGACAACTCTAGTTCCGAAGTTGCCATGGCAGATATTGCTTATCTCACAGCTGTTCCACCGTTTCCCTGTGTGGATATCTAGTAGAATGAAGTGAGGTGGTAGAATAAACTGTATCATTTCAGACATAATAATTGAGTGATTTCCTATACTGAAAACACACACAAAGTAGAAAGTGTTAAGTTCTTGTTTTTATTTGTAAGTGGTATTTTACTGAGATACCTTTTTAAAAAATGCAGACCACATGGTCTAACCCAGGCATAGACAAACTTTGACCCTCCAGCTGTTAGGAATTGTGGGAGTTGTCACCCAATACATCTGGAGTGCCAAAGTTTTCCCATGCCTGGTGTAACCTGTTTCTGCTACATTTGTGAACTTGGCCAGATATAACAAAAAGCACCTGCTAAAATCTCTCCTGTCTATTATAGGGTTGAAAAACTTCTTCACCCTATTTTTAGCCTGTTTTAATTAACTTGCCAGCGTGGTATTTCCCCAATTTCTTTGTATTTGCTATGTATCTTGAAGGATACAGAAGGGTTGGATATTTGGAGGTTCCTGATTCTTGGATGCCCCTGATTCTGGGGCCCACAGTGGATACAAAAAAACACAGTTGATCAGACACCACATTACTAAGTTGTGCTGACATGAATGCACGTGCTTCAGTGTGTCCATATTCACAGTGCCACTATTTGCGAATATGGAGTTCAACGATGTCTGGTTGCTGGAAATTACAGGTCTGGATCCAAAGGGTCCAATGTATTCATAGCATGAATCTGTAATGAAAAAGCATCCACCATACATTAAAGGCCACAAAATCTAAACACCTGAAGTCTAACATAGGAGACTAAGAGGTATTAAGGGTATTCATTTTCAAAATAAATAAATTTAAAAGCAGTCTGCTGCTTGTGGTCACTAGATGGCAGATTTCTCTTTGCTTTGGAGACGAAACAGGAGCAAGGCCAGGGACATCCAGTTCTTCAGAGGATTTCTGGGCACCTTGCTCTTAAGGGCCCCTGAATGCTTCAAATAATGGAGGGGGAGAGAGAAGGGGTCGCTGCTTGCTAAAGATTGAGGAAGAAAGTAAATAGAGAAAGGCTTGAATAAAAAAGAGACAAGAAAGAAATGGGTGGTGGGGGGAGAGAGACTGCCTAGGATCAGGAAGAAGGGCAAGGTGGAGCAGAGGCTTCTAACCCTTGTGAAGATGTGCACTTCTGCTATTCTGTAGTAACCTTCAAGGCTTTCTTTTTGTTTATTCCAGGTATTTCTCTAAATCCAGAACAGTGGAGCCAGCTGAAGGAACAGATTACTGATATTGATGAAGCTGTAAGAAAACTGTAGATGAGTCGTGCAGAAACTCTGTTATAGGTTTAAGTAGTCTTTTTACATCAGCATTCATTTTCTAAACTTATTTGTTTTCCAAGCTCTTGTATATTTGGATTGCAAAGCAATTTGTAAGATGGACGCTTTTTTTAATGTGCATTAAAAGTGTATTCTGAGTGAAGTTATTAATGTGTATACTTTTATTAAACAGGTGTTATATCCTCACATCATTGTGTAAAATAAAAACACGTTCAATTCATCTTCTTGAGTAAGATATAATTGTTGCCGACGTCCTTGGTAGATAAATGTAACATGAATTAAGCTCCTGATCCGCTTTGATAACTTTGTGTGAAAATATCCAGGGTTGGATTTTTCTTTTAATGTATGTCTTCAGTCTATTTTTGTGCCAGATTATTTTCCTTTATGCTATTGAAAGAGATGAGACCCAAGTATCAATACATATTATACAGCATCATATTTTTGTTGCTGAAAAGATAAGATAACTTGCAATTAATAAAGTTGTCGTGTCTTACATATATGTACTGGGATAGAAATAAAAAATTATTTTCAGGACATCATAAAATATTGTCCTTCGAATTGCAGCATAAAACTCCAATGCCCTACTTTATGATAGAAGTACAGCTTACAGTAGTTTATGTAATTCTCTGTTAATCCTAGTACACAGATAGGCTGTACTCAATAATTTTAAAAGCATCAAAATTTGTACATAGAAAATATAATTTACATAACTTGCAAAATTTGTATCAATGTAGCAAATCTTTGTTGTAAATGGAAAGTAGAAGGATAGGTAATATTATAGGTCATTGACTAAATTCCCACATATTTTAGGTTTCTTACACAGCCAAGTTAGAAACTTCAAATTTCATTTCTTATTTTTCAGATATTGGGAACATGCACTGTGTGTTTCCATGCAATCCAAGGAAAACAAACTTGTCCACATACTTGCCTTCTGTTATCAGTTTTTTCATGAAATACCGAAATATTGTGCTCTCTCATACACCGGTGTGTTAATGAAAGAAGTGTTCACATGATTTCCTCCATGTTTAAAAGTGGTAAGACCAGAAGCCCAGGTGATGTTTGAGGATGGGAGATGCCACTAAGTAGTTAGGCTTGACCAGTGTTCAACGGAAGCCTTCTTAGAGCAGGATATCTTCCTCCTGTGGTATCATGGAATCTTACAGGAAAATATAGTGATAGTAGAAGAGCCAGCTTCATGTACTGGTTTGAGCATTGAACCAGGTCTGAATCCCAGTTTGACCCTGGAAGCCCACTGGGCGACCTTCAGCAAACTCCCCATGGACAGATCTTGCCAAGAAAATCCCATGATGGCGTCACCATGAATCAGAAATGACTTTGAAGGCAGGTAACCACAAAAATAGTGATACAGTATGACACAAATGAAGTTCCTTATACAAAAGCATGTACTTTTCAAATACCTTTATGTTTATTTATACCCCATTTTTTTCTCTCCACAAGAAGACTCAAAGAGCTTGAAATGTTTTTGGTATTTGTGTAGTTACTGGGACACAGTTTACATTATGCATTGGTTGTAAATAGTTCACATGTGGAAAGAGCAGACTTCCTGTTTTAAAGCCATCAAAGTATTCCTGTTTTATGAAGTATTCAAAGGAAGCAAAGATGTTTATTTTGAACTATCTTGGATTTTTGAAGCTATGCTATTATGATTGGATTTCCCAGTAGTTAGATCCTTTGTAGTTTTTAAAAATTATTTTGGTTTACCTTTATGGTTGAACTGTATGTTAATAAAATTAGAAATTCTGTATTTATCCCTCATTAAAATGGACTCTACGTATCATCCAACCAAGGTCATTGCCTGTTCACCCTCAGATGCAACATATTCTTTAGTATTGATTAAGTACCTTAAAAATCCTAGTAAGGTTTTCTGAAATCAGGTTGGTGTTTATTGATCTGTTGCTGGTTTACAGTAATTTATAATCTGTCTCGCCACTAATCCTTGTGGAGAGAAAAAGCGGGGTATATAATAATAATAATAATAATAATAATAATAATAATAATAATGAAATAATGGATCACATACTCAGCTGCTGCAAGAAGATCGCGCAAATGGACTACAAGCAGAGGCATAATACCGTTGCTCAGATGATCCACTGGAACTTTTGCCACAAATACCATCTGCCTGTGACAAAGAACTGGTGGGATCCCAAGCCTGAAAAAGTTACAGAAAATGAACATGTGAAGCTATTCTATATACTCCTATACTGCTATGTGATGCACGTAGAAGTAAGAAGTAAGCCTGGTAATTATCTTTTTTCCTAGAGCCGAGTTCTCCAAGTATGCTTAATGACATCTATAATTGTGCCCTAGTGTATAGGCTCAATATAGGCTTCAATGTGGGTTTTTTTTGCTTGTCCTAAAGCCCCCGGCTGCCCTGGTTATACCTTTTTAAACACTGGGCTCCGTTTCACGAGTTCCGTGTTGTAGGCTGAGGTCATTAGTGGAGAGTGACCTCAGCCTACAACATTAGTCATTGGTGGAGAAGGAGCCCCCGGTGGCACAGTGGTTTAAACCGTTGTGCTGGCAGGACTGAAGACCCACAGGTCGCAGGTTCGAATCCAAGGAGAGGCGGATGAGCTCCCTCTATCAGCTCCAGCTACTCATGCAGGGACAAGAGAGAAACCTCCCACAAGGATGATAAAAACATCAAATCATCCAGGCGTCCCCTGGGCAACGTCCTTGCAGACGGCCAATTCTCTCACACCAGAAGTGACTTGCAGTTTCTCAAGTTGCTCCTGATACGACAAAAAAATAAAAAAATAGTGGAGAATAATTTTACAAACTAAACACAAGGAAACATGTTGCTGGCATTTATTTTATACCCCAGGTAACCAAGAAATAAAACAAAGATTGCTTTTAAAGATAGGCTTGAACTCGACAGCAGGGATGAACGAGTACAGAATTAGTTTGACACTTTCAGTCTCATCCCTCCTTATGTGTACCCAATGACAAGGCAACACCATGCACTTCATAGCTTCTTAAGGCATGGAATATTCACTTGGCTTTGCCAGATCTGTCCTCTAAAATGTAATTGCATCCCCTGGTATTTGTTGGCAGTACCTATCTTGTATATTTTTCACAATAGAAACAACTGATACTCCTACAGAGAAAAGTAAAGTGTAGCACTTTAGAGATTGTGTCTTCCATTCATGCAACTGGATGATTCAGTGTGGGTGACATATCCCTATGCAATCTTCTGAGGAAGGCAGAAAAGATTAAAGTCCCCAGACAGCAAGGAAGTGGGATTTACAATATATATCATTCCGTTGACGGTTCAGCCCCCTATAATTTGTTAGACCACCCATCTGTAAGTCACACTCCCTAGGAATTAGAGATAGATTAAATATTTCCATTTTGTAAGGATATGAAAGGAGGTGTAGAACATTCCTAATCATGACTTGGAGAAATAGAATTTCCATCATCTTTTGGTTATGCTTTCCATCGTAATGTAGCCCGTCACCTTTTCCCATGTCAATGTGCAATTCTCTTGATGAGAGTGCTATTATGGAACTGATCCAAGTCTCAGTAGTTTCCAAATATATACATTGGACTGTATGAAACTTGTATGTATATATTGCCTGGCATATGCAACTTTCAGAGTTTAGGTTTTAAGTGTAATGAACACACAGTTCTTACGGGTATTCCACCGAGTACTGGCTGTATCATATTTTAACAGAAAAGTAGTATGAGGTTTGAATAACCTAAACTGAGGGCTCAAGGAGGCCTTTTGTAGCTTTTCTCCCCTCCCCTCCTTTGCCTTTAGGAACTCTTATTTGTGTTTTGTCTTGGTTCACGTCTTAGCAGGCAAGCTCTATAAGTAAGCCCATCTATCAGTGTGTTGCCGAAGGCTTTCATGGCCAGAATCACTGGGTTGCTGTGAGTTTTCCAGACTGTATGGCCATCTTCCAGAAGCATTCTCTCCTGACATTTCACCTACATCTATGATAGGCATCCTCAGAAGTTTTGAAGTTTGTTGGAAACTAGGCAAGTGAGGTTTATATATCTGTGCAATGTCCAGGGTGGAAGAAAGAACTCTTGTCTGCTTGAGGCAGGTGTGAATGCTGCAATTGGCCACCTTGATTAGCATTTGATGGCCTTGCAGCTTCAAAGCCTGACTGTTTCTTGCCTGGGAAATACTGGTAAATACTGGTAGCTAGATTTTGGTCATTTTCACAGTTTGTTGGGAGGTGTTATCTGGCTCTGATTGTTTCATAACTGGAATTCCCCAGTTTTCTGAGTGTTGATCTTTATTTACTTCCTGATTTTAGAGGGTTTTTTTAAAAAAAAAATACAGGTAGCCAGATTTTGTTCATTGTCATGCTTTCTTCCTTTCTGTTGAAATTGTACACAGTGCCTTGTGGAATTCAACAGAAAGGAGAAAACTGTGAAAGTGACCAAAATCTAGCTACCTGTATTTTAAAAACTCTAAAATCAGGACAGTAAATAAAGAGGAACACTTTTAAAAAATAGGGAATTCCAGAAATGAAACAACCAGAGCCAAATAATACCTCCCAACAAAGGATCCCCTCAGACAGGAAGCAGCCAGGCTTACCTAGTTCCCAACAAACCTCACAACCTCTGAGGATGCCCACCATACATGTGGGTGAAACGTCAGGAGAGAATGCTTCTGGAACATGGCCATACAGCCCAGAAAACTCACAGCAACCCATCTATCAGTTTGTTTTGAAGGTTTCCATCTTGATAGCCACTAGATGGTAGCATTGCTCTTCACCTTACTCCTTCAGTAATTTTCATTTTATGCAACAGCAGTGCCTTGAATGTGGAATACTGAGAATTTAATTGTTTTTCTAGGATCTGTGTTTCTGAGTTGAAGCCTTTCCTACCTTAATTTTATGAGTCTAGTCTAAATAAAAAAAAAATACAAGATGGTATGCAAGGAAACAGGAGTAAAATATTAAGGCTATGGTAGAAATTAGTTGTCTCAAATGTGATAAAAAAAATAGGACTACCGAGACAGGAAAATGCCTTAGAGGTCATGGACTTTTTACATTTGGAATGCCAAGTCTTGTTTTGGGGGGGGCACTTTGGATGAGATACCCCCAGTTTGCCTGCAGGACTTGGAAGAGGCAGGACACGCAAAGGAATAGTTTTTTCCCCACTGCTCCTGATATCTTTGGGTCCTTTGTGCAATGAGAATGGTGGCATTGTTCAGAAGCTTTCCTACTTTCCTGTTAAATGCCCGACCTTTCCTGACCTTCTGAAGATGGCTATCTATAATCGGTCAACTCTGGCCTGAGACTAACTTGATTCCTGTAGTGCAACAGTGCTTTAAAGTGTATTGTGTGGACCCTGGGAAACTGAAATGCTGAATGGTTGGAGCCTTTTTTTTCAAAAAAGGAAGCATAGTACTTGAACTTTTCGATCCAGGATCCAAAACAGCTGGAAGTAGGTATGGTTTGTAGCCCTGTATATCTCTCCTCTGTCTCCAGAGACTAAAATGGCATCACCTCTACAGCGGAAGAATCAATCCAGTCCAATTTCCCTTCAGCTAATGTAAAAGCAAGTAGTTATTTCCCGACTTTGATTATTTTTGTTCCCTTACTGATGTTTTAAAATTACATAGAATTAGTAAGCGTTTCTTCTTTCCCTCCTATTCTTTTCTTGCAGGCTTACCGAAGTAGAGATTACAGGGTCAACAGGTTTAACATATGGAATGCATTCAGTTACTATTCAAGTATGCTGCTTCCTGGAGGGCACAAACATAAAATATTTTGCATGTATAGCAGCCTTCTCAACTTTGAAAATAATATAACTGAGTAGTACTGGGGTCAATGTAGCCAAGGAATTACCTGTTAAACTTAACTGACTGTTACTTTTGTTTAAAATCACATTGTTTTCCATGTACATATGAACGTAAGAATTCCCCTGTTAAATCAGATGAAGTGCCTAGTCTTTTCTTACAGTGGTCAACCAATCACACTAGTTTCTGCTGTTGTTTGCACAATTTATTTATTTATTTATTTCACGTATTTCTACCCCGCCCTTCTCAACCCCCGAGGGGGGACTCAGGGCGGCTTACAAAAGGCACAATTCGATGCCAATACAAACAATAAGAGGAATACATATCAACTGCAATTATAAAACAATTAAAACCATCAATTACACAACACAATCAATAAAACCAGTCTAATGCTCAACGTTCGCCAGCTCAGAAGGACTGATATTCAGAGGTACCCTGTCTCTGATCCTGAAGGCAATTGAAAGCCATCATTGGTGGCTGTATCCTCCATAAATGTGTCAATCCTTGGGTTGTTTTAAAAGTTTTTTGGGCTTTTTTTGTCGTGTCAGGATTGACTCCTGGTGTGAGAGAATTGGCCGTCTGCAAGGACGTTGCCCAGGGGACACCTGGATGATTTTGATGTTTTTATCATCCTTGTGGGAGGCTTCTCTCATGTCTCTCATGAGGAGCTGGAGCTGATAGAGGGAGCTCATCCGCCTCTCCCTGGATTCAAACCTGTCAGTCTTCAGTCCTGCCGGCACAGGGCTTTAACCCACTATGCCAACGGGGGCTCCGTTTTTTGGGCTGTATGTCCATGTTCCAGAAACATTCTCTCCTGATGTTTTGCCTGCATCTATGGCAGGCATCCTCAGAGGTTGTGAAATCCACCATAATCAGAGTAAGCCTTTTTATTCTGAAAGCTATCAAGAAAAGAGCACATTTCCTGAAAGAAGAACCAGGAAAATAAGATTCTGACTGTAAATAAAAGGTCAGCTGCTGTCCTCTCCTTTTTGCCTTGTATTTTATTCGTGTTGTATTTTGAAATGGTCATCTGACTAGTCCAATAAATAAATAAATAAATAAATAATTATTATTACTCCTCCTCCTACTACTACAACAACAACAACAACCCAGTGATTACAGCCATGAAAGCTTTCAACAATACAATGTCAAATCACTCTTTGTGTTAATCTGAATTTATGGCTCTCATCACACCTTGAGGCAGTGATCTCAATATTGCAGGACCAGTATTTTATTTATTTATTTATTTACTTTATTTGTATACCGCTCCTCTCAGCCCTTAGGCGACTCGGAGCGGTTAATAGCAACAGTTTCAGTATACAAAGTACAGGTTAAACCTAAGACTTAATTATACAGTATACAAAGTACAGTAAACCTAAGACTTAATTCAGTATTATGTTAGCATAATAAATACTATTATTATTACTACTATTATTTTACTGACACAAAAACACAGTATGTCACAGCAAATGAGATATATATGCTGGATTTTGTATCACAAAATCACAAGTCGAACACTTCCCAAGTGTCTAGGACTGTGTGATGTATTTTCAAATGACGTGCGCAGATCCAAGTAAGGTGCCTTTTGCAGTTGACAGTTGGTCCAGATCCATCATTGTTTGAGTCCAGTGGTCTCTGGATGTAGGTGAATTACAACTCCAAAACACAAGGTCAATACCCACTAAACATTTCAGTATTTCTTTTTTTTTTTTGGTCATGGGAGATCTGTGTGCCAAGTTTGATTCAATTCCATTGTTGGTGGAGTTCTGAAAGTTCTTTGATTGTAGGTTTATTGTAAATCTCAGCAACTACAACTCCCAAATGACCCTAACCTAAAATCAACCCCCACCCTGCCAACACCACCAGCATTCCAATTTGGGCGTATCGCAGTGTTTCTCAACGTTCCTAACGCTGTGACCCCTTAATAGAGTTCCTCATGTTGTGGTGACCCCCAACCATAATATTATTTTTGTTGCTACTTCATAACTGTCATTTTGCTACTGTTATGAATCGTAATGTAAATATCTCATATGCAGGATGTATTTTCAAATCCCAAATACCCGATATGCCCAAATTTGAATACTGGTGGGATGGGGGTGATTGATTTTGTCATTTGGGAATGTTGGAGTTGCTGGAATTTATAGTTCACCTAAAATCAAAGACCCTTCCGAACTTCACCAATGATGGAATTGAATCAAACTTGGCATACAGAATTCCCATGACCAAGAGAAAATACTGGGAGGGTCTGGTGGACATTGACCTTGAGTTTTTGGAGTTGTAGTTCACCTACACCCAGAGAACACTGAGGATTCAAACAATGGTGGATCTGGACCAAACTTAGCACAAATATTCAATATGCCCAAATGTGAACACTGGTGGAGTTTGGGGAAAATAGACCCTGACATTTGGGAGTTATAGTTGTTGAGATTTATAGTTCACCCACAATGAAATAGCATTCTGAACCCCACCAATGATAGAATTGGACCAAACTTCCCACACAGAACCCCCATGACCAACAGAAAATACTATGTTTTCTGATTGTCTTTGGCGACCCCTCTGACACCCCCTCGCAACCCCCACAGGGGTACCGACCCCCAGGTTGAGAAACACTGAGTATCGGGTATTTATGTCAAATTTGGTCCAGTGAATGAAAATCTTGCATATGTTATATTTACATTACAATTCATAACAGTAGCAACATTACAGTTATCATGTAGTGAAGAAAATAATTTTATGGTTGGGGGTCACCACTGCATGAGGAACTGTATTAAGGGGTCGCAGCATTAGGAAGGTTGAGAACCACTGCTCTAAAGTATGCTCCCACAAGTATAGATCTTTGTGGGTTCTTCAAAAGCTTATTTGATTCCTTAAGAAGAGCAATGGCTGATGCAGAAATACAAGAAAGACTTCTGTGGGTGAGTGTAATACACTAATCTGACTAGGAGTGTTTGAATGCTCTGAATGCAGGCATACAACAAGATGACCTGTCTGCATTGGAATATAGTGAGGCCAGAGTTGCAAATTAGGGAGAAATGCCCTTGTCAGTCTCTTCTATGAATGGAGTACTTTGCACTTCCTTTAATTTATTGTTCTCAGTTGACTAGACATCTTTCATAAAAGGCTGCCTTATAGCACATCAGACTATTTGTCCGTCCGGTCCAGGATTGTGTGCTCTGATTGATGGGAGGCCTCCTGAATTTCAGAGGAAGAAAAGTATTTCTCATCACCCACTGCTTGACCTTTTGAGTTGGTGATGCCAGAGACTGAATCTGGGACCTTCTGCTTTCAAAGCATATGTTCTTCTGCTTAGCTGTTATCTCCACTCTCATGCGACCTGCACACAGTTTGGGAATTACTTTATGGTGCTGTGTGTAAATGTAACTGAACCAGCTCCAAAAAGGGCCCGAGGAGTGTTATATCCTAAATGCTGAAACATGTTTTCTTTGCAGATGGAACGGGGATAATCCCAAGCAGCTGTTTAGCTCGTGAGCACCACTGATGTCCCACTGCAAGAGCCTACCCCTGCTATGACTGCTCTGTTGAGAAATACCCTTGTTTTCTATAAGATTTCCAGGCTCTGGAAATTGATGGCATCAGAGTTGCTTTCTTTCTCATTGAGAGACGGGTTTTCCAGCTCAACCTCCTGTTGTTGTTAATACTATGAATACTATTTAAAAACAAAATGATTCACAATCTCAGCACTTGGGACTGTTGTGATATTTTGAAAACGAAATCCCACTGCTTGGCCATTTGGTTCTTTTCCAATCACATTATTTAAAGGGTAACATGTTGAGACTGTTGCTGCAATGGCCAAAGCTGATGTTTATTCATCCTCTGGCAGAAACAGGTGCTGAATGCCTTGAAAATTACTGCAATTATCAAACTATTGCTTAAATACAATCAGATAAAATTCATATTTGTTCTAGAATGTAGATAAATCTGCCAGGATTTTTTGAAGATCCAAGCATGTGAATAATGTGAACTTGGTTCTTCAATCACATCAGCATATCATTATGTAGAAGTTCATGAAACATTCCTGGGGTCTTCTGGGGGCTGAGAAAGCATTTGCGAGAGGTTTTCAATCATTAGTGGATGGCTTCTCACTTGGATGGCTTAACTATGAACTCTCAATGGACTCCAGTGTTGTTGGGGTCCAGTAAATCATGCACCTTTGGAGCATCTCAGCAAATCGCACGCCTGATTGACACTGTCTATACATGGCTTGGTTCCTATTTTTACCCAAGGTCAAAGGGGTATTTCAACTGTGCCAAAAGCTGTGTTGACTTTTCTTTTCATGGTGGGATGCTTGAAATCAGAAATCTTCCACTTAGAAATAGACAGTACAGATAAGTCCTTTAAGACTTATGGAATGAGACTCCTGGTGCATTTTTGGACTATTTATTTCCTTGACAGAGGCCATCTTCCACTTTGCTCTTTTGTGTTTTAATATATACTTGAGTATATACTTGAGTATAAACCAACCCGAATATAAGCTCAGGCACCTGATTTTACCACAGAAAACTGGGGAAACTTATTGACTCCATTATAAGCTGAGGGTGGGAAATGCAGCAGCTACTGGTAAATTTCAAAATAAAAAATAGATACCAATATAATTACATTAATTGAGGCATTGATAGGGTCAATGTTTTTGAATATTTGTCATATTTCAAAGAAAAACAGTAAACTAGCTCTGTAAGTAGAAAAGGAGAGTCAACATAAACAATATGGTATCAACCATAACTTAATAATAATAATAATAATAATAATAATAATAGAACTTCATTTGTCTCCCATCCTATCTCTCCATGGGGACTCAGGCCAGCTTCCAATATAGTAACAGGCAAACATTCAATCCCTATATAAACAATGCAGAGATAGATTTAGATGTATAATTATATATACTAATTTCACATATGTATTTTCCCCTGAAACGCTTGCAAATCCTCTATATATGTGGATTTGTCTCTTGTAATATTTGCAAGCCCTATATATCCATGTTTATATCTATCTAGACATCTCTCTCTCTCTCTCTCTGTGTGTCTGTGTGCATTTCCCCTGCAATATTTGTAAGCCCTATATATATCACATATAAAGTTAATACATTTAGATACACACACAAAAAAAGTCAGGAAATTGGGTGGGTTTGAAAAGGCCATACGAACAAGGAGGACATATCTCCTTTCCCTCCTTCCCTCCCTTTTGACTGGAAAAGAAAACACACTGTCAAGGGAGATAAGAGGAGAGAGAAATCTATATAAATAAAAATGTAATGTTTGTTTGTGGGATTAACATAACTCAAAAACCACTGGATGAATTGACACCAAATTTGACACAATACACCTATCAGGCCAGGAAGTGACCATTACTTATAAAAACACTGAAAAACACAGCAGAAGAGACTTAAAAAGCCAACACACACACACACACACACACACACACACACACACACATATTACAGCACACGCACAAAACCATATATATATATATATATATATATATATATATATATATGCGCAAACACACATATATATACATATATACAAACACAAAACACATATACACGAACGCATCTCCTCCTATGAACCAGTTAGGACGTTAAGATCGTCTGGGGAGGCCCTGCTCTTGGTCCCGCCGGCTTCACAAGCACGCCTGGCGGAGACGAGAGACAGGGCCTTCTCAGTGGTGGCCCCTCGGCTGTGGAACGCCCTCCCTACAGACATCAGATCGGCCCCCTCTCTATTGGTATTCCGGAAGTGTGTGAAGACCTGGCTTTTCGAACAGGCTTTCAACTAAGCAGTGCAATTGATTGATTATTGGAATGGAATAATGGACAATGTGTTCGGATGCTGATTCTATTGATGAGACGTGATGGATTGTTATAGTGCTGTACTGTTGTATTGATATTTTGGTGTTAATTAATTGATACGACTGTTTTAATTGATTAATGATTTTGTATTGTGTTGTTGAAACTGGTTGTTAACCGCTCTGAGTCGCCTGAGGGCTGAGAAGAGCGGTATACAAATGAAGCAAATAAATAAATAAATAAATACACAGACTGGGCCACAGCAATGCATGGCAGGGGATGGCTAGTATATCCTATATTGCAAGCAATGGCCCCCAGGCTTTGCTGCCCGGCCTTGGCCGAAGGAGGCTTTTTCAGTTCAGAAAAGGGCTGAAAAACTCGGCTTATCCTCGAGTATACCCAGTATGTTTATTGACACAGTATTTGCTTCAAAATGAGATTGTTTGGGATGGTGGCCTGTGCCAAGGATGAAGACAACCTCTAATGTTTAGCTGAAGGGCTAATATTTAGTACAAGAAAAAAAACTCTTCCGCTGATATTCTGTTCATGTTATGCTTGCAACAGACAGCCTTCTCTTGCACTTTGCACCTGCATCTCTAGCCTTATCTTTGTTGTGGCTTCTTAAGTGCAGCGTGATTTCCTGCATCTCCTAACAGGGATACGTCCATAGCTTAGGGAATTCTCCAGGTGCAGTTAGTTGGAATGCTAAGGCTTCCTGCTTCAATCCAAACAGATTATGTCTCATACAGAAGGAAAATTCTAGCCAAAAACCCCATTACTCCATATTTTAGAAGAGCTGAGATTTTTTCTCAACCCTTGGGGTATTTTTTTGTGCATGTTTGGTTTGTGTTTAAAAAATGTGAGAAAGCAAAGGATATGTAATGTGTTTATTACTGCATCATAAAAGAGTCCAAACAGATGGAAAGCTGAATTCTGGCTACTGCGGAGAGGATGGCTGAAATATAGCGACAGACAGAATTGCTGTGAATTGATCCAACTTCACTTGTTGTGGGCCATTTTACTGTTTGTTTCTGGAATCTTCTCTGCTAGGTTTGTAGATGTTGGCACTGTTATGTCTTACTACATTTCTCAGCAGTACTATTTTATGCCTGGTTTTTTTTCTTGCCTGTGTTACTGTATTCTGATAATTTTAGTCTTGTTTTGTAGTATTTTACCGTGATATGAAGCATAACCTATAAAAAGAAGGGTGGGGATAAAATCAGGGCTCCAAATTGGTGGTTGTGATTTAACTTTTTTGTCAAAAGAATTTGCCAAATTTTGGTGCCCCTTAAGTTTAGCATCTGAGAAGGTTTTTCTCTGTTTTTATTTTTTAAACTTACAATAATTTCACAGAAGCAGGAACAACAGAGGAAATTCTTTATAGATCATTCTTGTTCTCAAATGATGCATATGCTGTGCCGATCTGTGAAATCTGATGGAAAAATGTGGGAATTGTGTGGCGTAATGTAAAATAAAACACGTGTAGTTCACGTTTGATCAGCCCACACACTGCTATGCCAGAGAAAGAAAACATGCCATGCAGATGTACGATGAATAACAAGTAGTTTACTCTTTGTAGTGCAGAACAACATATGTACTATGTTATCAGCTGTATCAACTCACATAATGTCCTTTTATGAGAGATTTAAAAAGGTCTTTCTTTATCCATGTGGATAAACTCCTTCAGCACACTCCAAACTCTCTCTCTCTCTGCTTCTCTCTCAACTGCTCTCAACACATGCATAGCTGAAGCCTGAACAAAAATGTAACAGTATCCAAAAGTCTCAGCCTTCTCCCTGGACATAGCCTGACCAATTATCTTCATGCATCTTATTTTACAGTTGACACACATTCACTGATTCCATGCATGCTCCAACAAATTGTTGCAAAAATATGGCACCCATCACTATCTCCAGGTCATTTTTGGTTATGTATTCTGATTTCTGTTTCATTTTAAGTGTTGGAAGCTATTGTGTGAGAACTCTGTCCCTGTTCATTTTTATGTAGTTAATATTAAAGTTTAGATTAGTAGAGAAGTTATTTAACAGACAGAATCTAGGTAAAAGATTGTTTCCTGTAGCCTTTCCATTTTGACCATCTCTTCAGTTTCTATCTCAGACTTTTAATGTATCTGTCTAGATGTACTGGGTTTTTGTTGACTACAGTACCTGTTGCACAGTGTGTGTGGGTGTGTATGTGTATGTGTGTACACACACACACACACACACACACACATACATATACATATATTTACACGCAGTATTCTTTTCTATCCTACTGTTGTCTCTGTGACATTAATCATTCTGTCAAAAAGATCTGATAGTTGCAGCTGTTGTGTGTGTTGTGTATGTGGATGGATATTGTCAGCACATCTGAGCCATGACAAGCCATACTCCACACATATTCCATGGGAGTTAGTCCTGGAATGGAGGGAGCCAACAGTAGAGGTGAGAAAGGATCACTAGATCAGTTGTTCTCAACCTGTGGGTCCCCAGATGTTTTGGCTTTCAACTCCCAGAAATCCTTACAGCTGTTAAACTGGCTGGGATTTCTGGGAGTTGTAGGCCAAAACACCTGGAGACCCACAGGTTGAGAACCACTGCACTAGATGAAGAGATAGAAGGCAAGATCATCAAGTTTGCAGACGACACCAAATTGGAAGGGATAGCCAATACTCCAGAAGACAGGAGCAGAATTCAAAACGATCTTGACAGATCGGGCCAAAACTAAGAAAATGAAATTCAACAGGGACAAATGCAAGATACTCCACTTAGGCAGAAAAAATGAAATGCAAAGTTACAGAAGTTGGTACGCCTGGCACAACAACAGGACGTGTGCAAAAGATGTTGGAGTTCTTGTGGAGAGGAAGGTGAACATGAGCCAACAATGTCATGTGGTGGCTAAAAAGCCAATGAGATTTTGGCCTGCATCAATAGGAGTCTAGTGCCTAGATCCAGGGAAGTCATTATACCCCTCTATTCAGCCTTGGTAAGGCTACACCTGGAATCACACTGTGTCTAATTCTGGGCACCACAATTGAAGGGAGATGTTGACAAGCTGGAATGTGTCCAGAGAAAGGTGACTAAAATGATCAAGGGTCTAGACAACAAGCCCTATGAGGAGCGGCTTAAAGAGCTGGGCATATTTAGCCTGCAGAAGAGAAGACTAAGAGGAGACATGATGAGGGACATGTATAAATATGTGAAGGGAAGTCATAGGGAGGAGGGAGCAAGCAAGCTTTTTTCTGCTGCCCTGGAGACTAGGGTGCAGAACAATGGATTCAAACTACAGGAAAGGAGACTCCACCTGAACATTAGGAAGAATTTTCTGACTGTGGCAGTGGAACTCTCTGCCCCAGCTGGATGGCCACCTCTCGGGGGTGCTTTGAATATGATTTTCCTGCTTCTTGGCAGGGGGTTGGACTGGATGGCCCACGAGGTCTCTATGATTCTATGATCCCATCCAGTTCTGCTGAAGCCCATTATGGTATCTTCTTGATCTAAAATCTGTTCACTAAATCACAGGGCTTTTTGCCTACTTTAAAACAGTGTGTGATGGAAGTAGTAATTGTTATAGCTTTTACCCATTCCTTTCTTTAAAGCAACATTTCTATAAGATGAATAAAATTATCCAAGATGACAGGATGGGATTTCTTTGTACAGGTACAATCTCATTGTCTGGAATCTTCAACAAAAACTTTTTTTTATTATTTTGGGGGCAATTTTCAGCAATTGAAAAGACTGTGGATGAACAATTAGAAAATATATTACAACAATTATATGTAATGGATGAAACTACTACTAGTAGAGAACTGACAAACTGTATTGTATATAATCATCATCATCATCATTATCAGATGTTCTGGCCTACAACTCCCAGAAATCCCAGCCAATGAACAGCTGTTAGGATTTCTGGGAGTTGAAGGCCAAAACATCTGGGGACCCACAGGTTGAGAATCACTGAATTAGAGAATAATAAATGAAATATCGGCTCTGTTACATGACTGCAAGAGTGAAGGAAGGAGGTCATTTTATATATGAAGAAGCAACACATAAGACAATATGAAGGAGTATATCAGAGATTCCTAACTACCTGTCTCTGCTTCTATTACTCACTGGGCCACTTATTTATTTATTTGCATTATTTCTACCCCACTCATATCGGCCCGGAGGCGACTCAGAGTGGCGTACACAATTGGCACAATTTGATGCCATAAAAATACATACATTGATAAGCAAAAGAACCATTATAATGCAGTTAGACATAAGACAGTGCATATTAACAATATTAAAAGATAAAAACTATATCCTCTCATTCAAGTCCTTATCCGTTCCATCGTCTTGGGCCATTCCTGGGTCATTTTCCAATTCAAGTTTGTCTATTTATTCGGAGGTTCCAAATGCTTGCTCGAAGAGCCAAGTTTTTACTCTTTTCTGAAAGGTCAGGAGGGAGGGGGCAGATCTAATGTCCCTAGGCAGGGAGTTCCACAGCCGAGGGGCCACCACAGAGAAGGCCCTGTCTCTCGTCCCCGCCAGATGTGCTTGCGAAGCAGGTGGGATTGAGAGCAGGGCCTCCTCGGACGATCTCAAATTCCTGGAAGGTTCGTAGGAAGAGATGCGTTCAGAGGAGGAAACTGTTTTTAAGGTGCTCTTATTTGTTTAGTTGTTTAGTTGTTAAACTCCCACCTCGGAGTTTAAGATCTTCTGGGGAGGCCCTGCTCTCGACCCCGCCTCTATCACAAGTGAGGCTGGCGGGGACGAGGAGCAGGGCCTTCTCGGTGGTGGCCCCTCGCCTGTGGAACTCACTCCCCAGGGAGATTAGATCAGCGACTTCCCTTTTTTAATTCAGAAAAAAAATTGAAGACCTGGATGTGGGACCAGGCTTTTGGACAGTCTGGCAGCTAAAGGAAAGACCTTGATGATGGGCAGGAATTGACGGAACGGAATGGATTTATGGAACTCTGAACACTGAGCATGAGATTGTTTACTATTGTGTTATGTACTGATGTTTTTAACCTTTTAACTGTTTAATTGTTTTTATGTATGTATGTATATTTGACATAGGCATCGAATTGTGCCTTCTTTTGTAAGCCGCCCTGAGTCCCCCCTCGGGGGTGAGAAGGGCGGGGTAGAAGTAACAGAAATAATAATAATAATAATTGGGCAGGCGTGGATGCATATTTTTCCACTTTCATACAGGTAAGCAGATTAGAAAAGAGAGAAATGGATCGTGAGTTGTAGGTGGCTGCATTGCATAGCATTGCACTGCTAAAAGTCATGCCTACTTAGAGCAAGAGCTTGGAGGTTTGCAAGGAAACAAATCTGAAAACTAGTACACTTCACTTGCAATGAACCCTAACTCCTTCCCCATTGCCAGTTCAGTTTGTCAACTCATCTTTGTCTCCAGACACATAATACAAATACTTCTCCCTCTCCCTCTTTCTCTCTGTCTCTCTCACCAACCTCTGAGAAAACATTTGGATGAATGTTATTAATCCCCCTGGTGCCCAAGATGTCTAGGAGATGTCTACAAAACAGCATGCAAATAGCCCTTGGAATGGATAGAATGAGACATTTTTGGTCCAAATAACAACGGAAGCCTGTCACGCACCTAAATAAACAGGCAGCGATGCCAACGAACACACTCATTTACTGGGGGAGGGGGAAACGAGTGTTAGTGGTAGAGGCTGAAGGCACGCTCTACCCCGTTTTTAGGAGTAATTCTTGTTTGACTCACAAGCCAAGGCTTAACTTTACTGGGTTCACACGTCAGACATTGGGTGCTTTAATATCTATCCAATATAAAAGAATAACAAGATAGTGACCTGTAACATTGTTCTGGACTGGAGGGGAAGGGGAAGCGGGGAGGGTGGAATGTGAACCTATGCTGATCATTTTCGGTTCATCCAGAAGGCAATAGGTTTCCAACTGTTGCTTTTCTATCGCTTTGGAAATCAGCAGACACAGCTGTGGTCACAAGGGTGAACAAGAAGACTTGCTGAGAGAGCACCTTAAACACAGTTTCCTCCTCTGAGCGAATAGCTCCAGGATAAAGCCTGGGTAAGATCTGTGCGGGTTGAGTGAGTAAATCTACTATTAGTATGGAGGTCACTAAAAGGCTTTTCGGGAACCAGAAAGTTATGTGACAGAAACATTGCTGCCTATATGATAGGTATGTAGAATAATATCCTACATCAGAGCTTTTCAAACTGTGTGTCGCAATACATTAATGTGTCAGCTGCAGTGTGTAGGTGTGTCACATAACCGTAGTGAGACATTCTGGGTCTATGTGAAATAAGCAGTAAATCATATATTTTAAAAATACCAGTGAAAGGTTTTCATGAGATGTGTCATATCCCCATACACCTTGTTATTACAATGTATGTATGTGCTTATGCTTCTTATAAGGGGTTGGTTTTGTGGCGTAATGTAAAATAAACTATGTGTAGTTCATGTTTGATCAGCCCACACACTGCCTTGCCAGATAAAGAAAATAGGCCACATGGATTTGGATAGACAAGACAAAGACAGAACAGAAAGAAGGTATGTTGTGTTAATGTTCAGCTTTTTTTTGTTTCTTGGAGGTTATGCTCGAATCCAGCCATAGGAGGGTAGTGTTGCCCCATCCTTTATGATGAAGAGACATCAGGATTTCCTCCTTCCTTTTGGTTGCAGAGCATTCTCTGATCTTTTTTTTATGGTGTCATAAAATACCTCCTCCATTTGTATTAGCATTATCTAATTTCTGTACTTACAGCTCAAGCTGTTTTCAATCTGCTTAGGTAAACAGCAAGCTGGGCTGACAGTCGGGTGCTCATGCCAACTTTGATCTGACAACCTTTTGGTTGGTAGATTTTATCATCACTGGTGATTCACCAGCAGTATTAAAGCCTGGCTGTGCTGGTACAGCTGTACCAGGAGCTCCAACTTTATTTTCTTTCTGTTATCTGTTTTGCAGTCATAGGATAGGCCTCCTGTCCATCATAATTAAACTTTGGTTCTGCCCCTTGTTCTGGGCTCTGAGAGGGAAAGGAGCCATTTTTGGGGCAGTCTCACACAAGGTAGCTAAGCTATAGGACGTAGACCAGCCCGTCCCGTAGAAAAGCTTCCTTTCTCAAGAGCATCCAGGGGGAATTAACCATCCAGGGAAAAAGTAACATCCAGGGTACAGAAGCAGAAATTCCAGGAGAAAGGTCCCAAAAGCTCTGGCTGAGAGCTCACAACCTCTCAGCCTCACAGCATCAGAGGGAACAGCCCTGAAGTTTTTAAGAATTCTCGAAGGGAGAACAGCATTACAGATCCACGGAACTCCAGCTGAAATATCTTCAAGCCTCGGCTGGTTGGTCTACTCAATACCCAGACGCATTTGGAATCGGTAGTAGGTCCCACACCAATGAGGCATAGATAGAAAGCAGCCTAGGAGAGGTTAAAAGGACTTTTTCCTACAGAGAAAGTTTAGTTAATTAAAGTCAGGTGCCAGTCCATTGAGGACTAGACTAAGAAAGCCTTGAAGTTTTGTTAGAACCATTGAAGATTTGTTGTTTGTTCCATAATAAAGAATTTGTTGCATCATCAAAGACTCTAAGGACCATCACTTCAGAAAAATCCCTGAGAACCTCTCTTTGAGGCCCTCTTTGAGGCCCGCTGGGCTTAAAGTATATGTCCTATAGAAAAGTAAAGCTGTTACAGGCCCAGCGCGCGACAGAACACTGATCCAGTTAGATTTTTCAAGCAATATTTTTAATACAATTAAATTTTCTAGTAGGATCTCGTAACTAATTTGTATCTTTACAGAAAAAGACTTTTCATAGAATCATAGAATCATAGAATCAAAGAGTTGGAAGAGACCTCATGGGCCATCCAGTCCAACCCCCTGCCAAGAAGCAGGAATATTGCATTCAAAGCACCCCTGACAGATGGCCATCCAGCCTCTGTTTAAAAGCTTCCAAAGAAGGAGCCTCCACCACACTCCGGGGCAGAGAGTTCCACTGCTGAACGGCTCTCACTGTCAGGAAGTTCTTCCTCATGTTCAGATGGAATCTCCTCTCTTGTAGTTTGAAGCCATTGTTCTGCGTCCTAGTCTCCAGGGAAGCAGAAAACAAGCTTGCTCCCTCCTCCCTGTGGCTTCCTCTCACATATTTATACATGGCTATCATATCCCCTCTCAGCCTTCTCTTCTTCAGGCTAAACATGCCCAACTCCTTAAGCCGCTCCTCATAGGGCTTGTTCTCCAGACCTTTTATCATTTTAGTCGCTCTCCTTTGGACTTATTCCAGCTTGTCAATATCTCTCTTGAATTGTGGTGCCCAGAATTGGACACAATATGGTGGTGCCCAGAATTGGACACAATTTTAGCTGAACTTTGCTTAAAAATTTTGTAAGCTACCTTGAATCTCTTAGCAGGACAAACACGGGCTATACATAGATAAGATAAACATTTATTAAGTATAATTAAACAGATACTATTCTTTCTTAGCTATTTCTGGAGATCTGCTTTATTATCTGATGTAGAAAACGTACTTTTCCCATCAGCCATATCTAAGCGGAAGGATTTCCTCCTTAAACTCAATCACCTTGAAAGCTCTTCAGTGTGCTCCATCCTTAAGCTATGATAGTCATGCATAGTGTGGGCAAATCACTGTATGCTCTTTTTAACATTGTGTATAGTATTTCCTCTACATTCATAAATTTGTTGCAGGCTACCACTATATCATTGCCAAACATTTCAGCTGAGCTCTACTAAGGCTGACTGAAGAATTAGAGGAATTAAAATCCCTTGGAGATCAATTTTAAAACCATCAATTATGTTAAAAACTCTTCTTCCTAGGCATACGTGCAAAGAAGTGTGAACCATCTGTGCAGCTGTGGCTTGAGTTAAGGAGTTCTCCTCCCTGTAATCACTCACCATATATGTCTAGGCTGCTATATGTAGCACCTGCACTTAAAACACTTCCCTCCCTCCTGTGGATCTTTACTTAAAAACTTATAGTCCCCCAGCTGAATATTTTGGACTATATTTGTTAGCTGCTACCGAGTCTATATATTTATATGCTCTAAATCCTTTTAAGTGTGACTCCAGCTTTACTGAAATTGTGCTGAATCTAAACTGAAATCTTGGAAATGTTCTCTGTAAGCTGATTGTGTCATTCCAGAAATCAAACACTATTTTTTCTGTGATTCATATGCTACCTTTCTTAGCAGTATCCTTTCCACTTGAGGTCTGGCTTCTTAGGCTTCCTCTCACTGAATGGCAATTGTCAACTTTTGAAATGGCCTCTAGAGCTGTTCCTTTAACAAAAAATCTGCTCTGCGCTAATGTTTAACTCCAATGCCACAAAAAGCAATAATAATGATGATGATGATGATGATGATGATGATGATGTTGCCATACCAGGTAATTATTTATTTATCATGTCAGCAGCAACCAGACATTTGTATTGCATTTTAAACAAAAACAAACAAACAAACAAACAGACAGACAGACAAAACACAAAAGTTTGCAAGCTTGGTAGTTGATTAAATACCATACCAGGTGACAGCCGCATTGAGGAAAAACAACAGGAAAAACACAGCCGTTATCAGGACCTCAAAATCGAACTGCAAAGGCTCTGACATAAAGCAGTATAGGTGGTCCCAGGGTCATTGGCGCACTGGGTGCCGTGCCAAAAGATCTCAGCCGGCATTTGGAAACATAAACATCAACCAAATCACAGTCTGTCAACTGCAAAAGGCCACCTTACTTGGATCTGTGTGCATCATTCGAAAATACATCACACTGTCCTAAATGCTTGGGAAGTATTTGACTTGTGATTTTTTGATATGAAATCCAGCATATAGATCTCGTTTGCTGTGACATACTATGGCTTTGTGTCAGTATAATAATAATAATAATAATAATAATAATAATAATAATAAACATCACACAGTCCTAGACACTTGGGAAGTGTTCGACTTGTGATTTTTTGATACGAAGTCCAGCATATAGATCTCGTTTGCTGTGACATACTATGGCTTTGTGTCAGTAAAATAATAATAATAATAATAATAATATAAACTTTATTTATACCTCACCACTATCTCCCCGAGGGAGACTTGGGGCAGCTAACATGAGGCCAAACCCAAAGATACAACATAGCAAAATAAAATACAACATTCAAACAACAAAAATCACATCACAATAAATACATACAGTAGCAAAATAAAGTAAACAAAGCAAAATAACATAATATAAAATCGAACACAATGGGTGGGCCAAATGGACAAGGTAAAATGAGAAAACCCTGGATGAGGTAGAGATAGAAGTCGCCTGGTTGGGCTGAAAAATGTGGTATAGAAATAAAGCAAATAAATAAAAAATAAGTGTCTTTTGGGAGGAGGCCAAAAGGATGAACAGTGGGGCTAGGCTTTCAATTTAGGATGGGGGAAAGTGCACCATAGGGGCAACACTGTAGATGGAACAAGCAGAAATGGAATAGATGGTCACTCTCCAATGCCATTAAAAGCATTACAGTGTTCCCACAGTTATCACGGGGGTTCTGTTCCAGGAGACCCTGCGATAAGTGAAAAATCGCAAAATAGGGAAGCTCTGCTCACTCGGGGGTAGCCTCCTCCTCGCCGCCTCTGCTGCTCCCAGCCTAGGAGGCCCCTTGTGCGCCGTTGATGACACTGCCAGGCTGGCCTGGTAGTGCTATCAATGGAGCCCAAGGGGCTTCTGAAGCCAGGAGTAGAACAGGCGGCGAGAAGGAGGAGGCTGCCACCGAGTGGGTGGAGCCTCCTCCTGCTTGCCGCCTCTGCTGCTCTGGCCTCGGAGGCCCCTTGGGTGCCGTTGATGGCACTGCCAGGCTGGGCTGAAGCCAGCAGGAGCACAGGTGGTGAGGAGGAGACCTGGCTCCCCCTCCCCTCCTTGTCTTCCTTCTCCTTCCTCCCCCCCCCTGCAGCTTGAGGGGTGAGGAAGGAAAAAACCGCGATATGGCAAGTCCGCATAAAGCGAACTGCGAAGCGGTGAGGGAAAATGGTACCTATTCATTTCTGAATAGTTAGATAGTCTGGACTACATTTGTTAGCTGCTACAGAGTCAATATCTTTGTTAAAGATATAGAAATAGCTGAGATATGCATTGGTTTTTATACTACTTAGTAAACCTATTTTGTTGTCAAATGTTCATGAAAGATTATTAATTTTAACTACCTGTGTGATCTCAACTTCCCCCGAGCCACCCAATCTTATAAAAAAGCAAAAGACCAACAAAACCATTACAGCCTGAGATATCTCTGTTGCCAGATGGAAGGTCAGAACTCTTTTTTAAAAAATAAGCAGTTTGGAACTGGGTCAGCAATTATTTCCAAATATTTGGTGCACTCAAGAGGGTTACATCATAGGTCAGTGGTTCTCAACCTTCCTAATGCCGCAACCCCTTAATACAATTCCCTCATGTTGTGGTCACCCAACTATAAAATTATTTGCATCGCTACTTCACAACTGTAATTTTGCTACTGTTATGAATCGTAATGTACATATCCGATACACAGGATGTATTTTCATTCACTGGACCAAATTTGGCACAAATACCCAATATGCTCTAATTTGAATACTGGTGGGGTTGGGGGCGGGGAGTTGATTTTGTCATTTGGGAGTTGTAGTTGCTGGGATTTATAGTTAACCTACAGTCAGAGTGCATTCTGAACTCCACCAATGATGAAATTGAACCAAATACAGAACTCTCCTGATCAACAGAAAATACTGGAAGGGTTTGGTGGGAATTGATCTTCAGTTTTTGGAATTGTATTTCATCTACATCCAGAGAGCACTGTGTACTCAAACTATGATGGATCGGAATAAACTTGGCACTGTGTTTTCTGATGGTCTTTGGCGACCCCTCTGACACCCCTTGCGACCCCCCAGGGGTCTTGACCCCCAGTTTGAGAAACGCTGTTATAAGCGATCATGATACTCAGGTAAATTATACAGAGAAATCAAAATGAAACCTTTGGAACCATTTGCTGCTACATGATTTAACAGCAGTTCATCTTTGAGGATCAGATTTCAGAGGGCCAGCTTTACCGCCAGTAGGTGCTCCTTCAGGTGACCGATCTTGGAGGACTTACATGGTATGGCATGCCCTCAGCTATCTAAGGTGCTTTCTACACTGCCCTATATCCCAGGATCTCATTCCAGATTATCTGCTTTAAACTGGATTATATGAGTCTCCACTGCCAGATAATCTGGGATCAGATCCTGGGATATAGGGTCAGTGTGGAAGGGGCCTAAACAAGTCTAATCTTGATCAAGAAGTGCAGCTTGCTAAGGTCAGTATGCTTGCGTGCAGGAGCCAGGAATCCCAAGTTCAGTTTTGGCATCTCTGGCTCAAAAGTTGTAACAACATCACTATTTTCTCCACCAAGCTTACCTTAATACTTATTTGTTTGCATTTCTTGATCCTGTATTATGAGGCTAATGAAATAAAGTGATTTTTGCACTCATTAATTCTGTTTCTGTTTTATGTGGCAGAAGGGAAATATTTGCAGAAAAAGGTTCAGGAAGGAATCAAAGCAACCCAAGGAATGGTGAGTACGTGCATTCAGGTGGCCTGTTGACTTATGGTGACCCCATGAATTTCATAGGGTTTTCTTAGGCAAGGAGTACTCAGAGGCGGTTTTGCCAGTTCCTTCCTCTGAAATATGGCCTACAGCAATTGGTATTTATTGGCTATCTCCCATCCAAGTACTAACCAGGACAGCTATGTATCATGAATTTTCAGGGGAACGTACAATTAACCTTGATTTAATTGAGTTAAACAATTTAAATAATAAAAAATGTGTGGAAACAGAGGTAAAGCATAGTAAACAACCTAAAAATGAATCAAATCAAAACATCAGTGACATTTTGGGAGTTGATCAGTTAGGCCTTAAAGGCTTTAATAATTGACCATCCTTTAACATGGCACTGCAATGAAGCCAATGATGGTGTCAATCATGCCTCCAAGGGAAAGGCTTTCCATGGTTGGGCTGCCACAGCTGAGAAGGCCCCACTCTGTGTATAATGTCTATGGTGAAAGACTGTTGTTGGATCTACACTGCCATATAATGCAGTTTAAACATCATTATATGGTCAGTGGAGATCCAGCCAGAGAATTTTCCCTCTTGCAGACTCCATTTTCAAGCAGGCAAATGTGGGGTGGTTTCAGAAGTTGCATTTTCCAGGAGTCTCCAGACATTTTCATAATGTTGTGAGCTGCTTTGGGTCTGAAACAAGAGATAAAAACAGGTTGTTGTTGTTTTTTGTTGTTACTGTTAATATTGATGCAAATCCTAGTGCAGCAAATCATTATACGAGTATAATGTATGTATGCTCATACAAGTATACATACAGTTTCAGTTTTAACTTACTTCGTGGGACTTGACTTGTTAATTAGCTATTCTAAAATGGATAAGCTCAAGACTATGATACCAATTTCATAATCAGAGGCCACATTTACTTTAAAAAAATCATATCAGAAGCGACTTTAGAACATACTGCAAGTATGAGAGAATTAGCTGTCTATAGAGAAGTTGCCCAGGGGATGCCCGGATGTGTTAACATAAATAATAATAATAATAATAATAATAATAATAATACTTTATTTGTACCCCGCTACCATCTCCCCAAGGGACTTGGTGCGGCTTACATGAGGCCAAGCTCACAAATAATCAATACAAGACAGTTAAAATAAATCTCAAAACCAAAAAATACACACTAAGCAATAAACAATCACAATAACATACAGCATTTAAAAACCTATGCCCGGGCAAAATGTAATAATTAAAATTTAAAATGCTGGGCATGAAAAAGATAGGGTAAACTAGGATAGGGTTTTTAAAGAAAGATGAGAGCACGCAGACAATCCTAAATCAATATTAAAGTGCATTTGAGGACATATTGCTAAGAATTTTCCTTATTCTGGGAAGGCACACTGGAACAACCACGTTTTCAGGCTCCATCCTGCTGGGTTGCTTCTCTCATGTGTTCGCAAGCAAGAGCTGACAGACAAGAGCTCACCCTGTTGCATGGATTCGAACTGGCAACCTTCAGGTCAGCAACTCAACCTTCAGTCAGCAGTCCAGCTGGCACAAGAGTTTAGCCCATTGCACCACTGCAGCTTTATGCCACCTTTAGTGGTGTAGAGTCTAAGAATGTGTGTCTCTATCTACATAATGTTGAAAATGTATAAGACCTTGGTCAGAAACTTCTTCTTTACTAATTTCTGCAGAAAACCCAGACCTTATTTTCTTTCTGGTTGTAAGGTGGATCAGGCCAGTTCGCAGCGGAATGCTCAGATTTCTCAGGATTCATCACCAAAGTCACATGTTTATTAATGGGTTGAGATTTTTTTTCCGATGGGAAAGAGCAGTGAAATAACTTCTTCATTTGAGGGGTATGTGAAAAATAAGTAAATCTGCAGACTATCTAACCAAGCAACATAGGGATTTGGCATACCATTAACCACAATTTTTCTTACAGTTTGAAAAGAATGCCAAGTATTTGCGTTTGGAGGCCCAAGGCATCTTTTCCAATAAAATTAGGCCAATCATGTATTCCCCCTCTTGTAGCTTTATAAGTTCTGAGCTGGAAAGAAATGTAGTAATGGTTTTGAAGCAATTCAAAGGTGGTGAACT
Source organism: Anolis sagrei ordinatus (assembly GCF_025583915.1). Taxonomy (NCBI): domain Eukaryota; kingdom Metazoa; phylum Chordata; class Lepidosauria; order Squamata; family Anolidae; genus Anolis; species Anolis sagrei. The sequence continues at coordinate 23,199,398 of NW_026845477.1, forward strand.
AGTAGCATCATTACCTGCATTGCACACAGACATCTATAAAGATACAAATCGAAGGAAGTGATAGATCTGTTATTTCACCTTCAATATTCTAAATTTGTGTATGCCCCAAACTCAGCCAGTTTAGCACACTGTCCTTCCCTGGTTCATTCTTGGATCATTGGGTAATTGAAATATGCACATAAACAGTCAATGCTGGGACACTAAGTGAGTTTGGAATTGCAGCATAGGAGAACATCATTTGTTTGAACGGTCTTAATCAGAATCCACTCCCCCAGTGCTTGTTATTTGCCATGGAAGAAAAGTTGCTTCCAGCTTTCATTACAAATAGCATGCACAAAGGGTCTTCTTGAAACCATGACAGTAGTAAAGTCTCAAACTTCCTCTTATTATATCATGACCCCAGTCTTTGTGCTTTCTCAAGCTGATTATTTAACAAATAACAACATCCATTCTAGGCTAAACACGTGGCACATGTTACAGTTTTGTTGTCATCAAAGGCAACATAGAAAAACATAACAAGACCCTTTAAAGACCAAAAAATGAGTATGCTATAAACTTTAGGACCGCAATCTATTCCCCCTAAAAATGTCCACAAAACCTTACACTCAGGGACTGTGGCGCAGCTGGCTGGGAGTCAGCTGCATTAAGATCACTACTGACTGGAAGGTCATGAGTTTGAAACCAGCCCGGGTCAGAGTGAGCTTCCAACCATTCTGTGTAGCTTCCTGTCAAGCTTTGCAGCCCAAAAGACAGTTGCATCTGCAAATAGGAAATTTAGATACCACTTATGCGGGGAGGCTAATTTAACTAACTTATGATGCCATAAAAATCTCCAGCAAGCAAACAAGCACTGATGAAGTACTCAATCAGTGTCACAAATGGACAGTGAACCGACAGCTCCTCTGGTGGCCATAATAATCTCATGAGAGCTGGAAAGTTAAATAGCCTCTGTGTGTCTGTCTATATATGTTGTATATCTATGGCATTGAATGTTTGCCATGTATATGTACATTGTAATCCGCCCTGTGTCCCCTGTGGGGTGAGAAGGGCAGAATATAAATACTGTAAATAAATAAATAAATAAATTCACCAAAAAACTCCAATCTTATTGAGAAACTACCATGGATTTCTCACAAAATTGGATATCAAGAGGTAGGCTTGTTCATTCACAAAATGGCTATGGCCAGTCACCAGTTTGATAGGAATATAACTGGTGAGGTTAAAGAAAAAGTAAGTTACTCAAGATCAAAGGTAAGTCCTGAGTTACAAAAACAGAAAAATGCTATTTTGTATCCAGATATTCTTTTATAAAAGTTGATGGGAATCAGAAATAAATAACCTGGTCAAGGAACTGGCGACAAAATTAAGCTAAGGTCTAATCTACCAAATTCTTTGGATCTACAAGACACAAGAAATTACAGATTTCACACTATCTATCTACGGCAGTGTTTCTCAACCTTCCTAATACCAAGACCCCTTAGTACAGGTCCTCATGTTGTGGTGACCCCCAACCATAAAATTATTTTCATTGCTGTAGTTTTGCTACTGTTATGAATCGCAATGTAAATATCAGATATGCAGGATGTATTTTCATTCACTGGACCAAATTTGGCACACATACCTGATATGTCAAAAAAATTGATTTTGTCATTTGGGAGTTGTAGTTAATGGGATTTATAGTTCACCTACAATCAAAGAACATTCTGAACTCCACCAATGATGGAATTGCACCGCCTACCTGCGTGACCGCATTTCCGTGTATAAACCCACATGGCCTCTTAGTTCAACTGGAGAGGACCTGCTCTCGCTCCCGCCGCCCTCGCAGGCGCGATTGGTGGGGATGAGGGAGAGGGCCTTCTCGGTGCTGGCCCCCCGACTCTGGAAGTCACTTCCCAGGGACATCAGGTATGCGCTGACATGGGCAGTCTTTAAGAGGAGCCTGAAAACGTGGCTGTTCCAGTGTACCTTCCTGGAATAAGGAAACAAAATGTCCTCAAATGCACTTTAACTATCCGTTTGGATTGCACTCCCCTCACTTTTTAAAAACCCTCCTATTAGATATATCCTACCTGTTCATGACCGGGGTTATTTTTTAATTTTTAACTATTACATCTGGCCTGCCCATAGGTTTTAAGTCCTTGTATGTTAATGTTTATATGTGATTTATTTAATTGTATTGTTGTTATTTTTTGCTGTTGATTTTTTGTTACTGATGTGTGTTGGGCTTGGCCTCATGTAAGCCGCTCCAAGTCCCTTGGGGAAATGGAGGTGGGGTATAAATAAAGTTATTATTATTATTATTATTATTATTATTATTATTATTATTATTATTAAGACTAGTGCCATTTCTATATAAGTGTGGAACACTCAAGCTTTCAAAGAAATTTCAAAATCACCACATTGATATCCAAGCCCCCTGCAGATTTATTGGATTCATTCCAGGATGGAGACATCTAATTTAATTTGATGTTGGAGCCACAAGTAATTTGTTTTCTTTTCTTGCAGAAGTTAAAGTGAAGGGGGAAAACCTGTGGGGTATGCTTTGAAGAACTATAAGGAAGATGTGTTGCAATGTTCCCTTGTAGCCTACATAGTTATGCAAGTGCCCCAGCCACAGGGAAAAATGCAGCTCACTTAATGAATCCATTCTTTAGCTGATTGTTGCTGTGTGAATCCCACAACAGTCATACACAAAGCACATACAGATGGATGTTTCATAGAAGCTGCTTGGCACTGCAATTAAGCACCGTCAGTTCTGCTGACAGCAATTTGATTAACAGGCTGCAATGAAAATGCCAGCACACCTTTAAATAGTAGTGATGTGAAACAGGTTCTTGGTAACCCAAGCCCCTGAAAAATACATTAGGATGATGTGAATGTTTCCAAAGAGCAGACCTAGGCAATCAATCCACTGCCGGGAAAACATTTAATATTGAACTAGTCAAGATAGCTGATTGTATGCCTTCTACTTCAAAAGGAAAGATTGACCTTTGAAACCAGGGGAAGCTGCTTTGGAATGAAGAACTGGCTCCCTCCCGCCTGTCTCTTTCTGAAGCTTTGAACCCATGTGGAAGTCAACTGAGGAGAATAACCTTTCAAAAGAATAATTTTGCTTGGACTTTATGAATGTTTTAAAGCAAGCAGTTTATTCAAAGAGAACTGCAGCAAAGGAAGGGACTGATTTGAAGATCTTCCTTACTGCCACAAGGGCTTTTCAAACAAAAACCATAAATAGTTAATGCTCAAATTCTGTCACAGACCACTAACTGGAAAACCTGAATATTAGACCTACCATTTAATCACATTCGTTAAATTCCATTGAGTCCTACACTTAAAATCCGGTAACTCACTGTGTTCATCCGAACTTATCTATCCGAACGTATCTCAGCCTATCAGCCCACCAGGACCCTAAGATCTTCCGGAGAGTCCCTTCTCTCTATCCCTCCAGCTTCAGAAGTGCGGCTGGCGGGAACGAGAGACAGGGCCTTCTCTGTGGTGGCCCCCCGGCTTTGGAACACCCTCCCTATAGAGGTACGATCAGCCTCTTCGCTGATGGTGTTTAGGAAGAGACTCAAAACCTGGCTGTTCAAACAAGCATTCGGCTTATCTGTGGCAATTCGAATATTGATGACTAAGGACAGGAAACATGGACAACGAATTCTGGATTGTGATTTCAACTCGAGCTATATGGGATTATTATTGGTGGCCCAATAATTTGTTATTGTATGTGTATATGTTTTTAAATTGTAGATTGTTTTAACTGCTGTAAACCGCAATGAGTCGCCGTTCCAGGCTGAGATATTAGCGGTATACAAGTGTACCAAATAAATAAATAAATAAATAAATAAATAAATAAATAAATAAATTCATCACATTAGATTTGGTTCAAGTGTAGTGTACAGCATTCTTTGTGTAATTTAAGTGTGGGGGCCAGCATTTGTTTTCAATGTTTCTGGAGGTGGTGTGGAAATGGATTCTTTGAAATGATCCGGATATTTTGCCAAATCTATAATGTGATGGCATTTATTACTCTCAGGTTCCTTCCTTCGGCAGCATGTAGTGTTTGGACAGACTGAGTATTGTCGAAAGGTTTCATGGCTGGAATCACTGGGTTGTTGTAGGTTTTTCCGGGCTATATGTCCATGTTCTAGAGGCATTTTCTCCTGACGTTTCGCCTGCATCTATGGCAAGCATCCTCAGAGGTAGTGAGGTCTGTTGGAAGTAGGAAAATGGGTTTATATATCTGTGGAATGACCAGGATGGGATAAAGGACTGAGTATGCTCAGAACGTCTCAGATCTCACCAATGTGATCTTGTATTAGTTTCAAAGAGAGGAGTTTTTTTTCTCCAAACAATGAGCAAGAAGAGGGATGGTGGATGGGGACAAATCTCTGCAGTGTGAAGGCAACTGCAATGCAAGAATATGGGAAGAAAACAGAGACATTTAACAGTGTGATGAAGGTAGGGAAATCATCCGTTTCATTACAAAACGGAGAAAGACTGAGCTCTACTCTGCCAAACTCTTCTCTGCCTCAATGTGATGAAGTCACATTGGACCAGTACTGTGCTCATTTAGGCAGTAGTCTGTCTCACATTGAAATGGGTGTGTTTGAACAACTGGGTCTGTACAATGTCCGAAAGGATGTAATATCTATGGGAGAAAGCAGCTGAAAAGTCTACTCTGCATGTGGTTAACATGAAACCTTACATCAGAATTTGGAAATGTTACTTGGAAATTGTTAGGCCCTACAAGCCCAGTATCCATGCTGGGAGCTGTAATCTAAAATATACTTCTAAGTTCCATCTTTTAACTACTCAGCCTTGGTCTGCCTGATCTAATAGTATCTACTTTCACTACCAATAGTCTCTTAAGAGGTCTTTCCCACAATCCACTATGAGATTTCTTTCAGTTGGAGATGTTGAGAATTGAACAAGTACATTGCAGTATGAGGAGCTATATTCTGCCACTCTCTCCTATGTCCACAGAAATAATGGTGAGCTGCTTGCATGAAAGCAAGAGATGCATATAGTTCAACTTTCAAAGGCTTTGCCTACAGGTATAACACCCTTCATATGACTGTGAAAATATCCTATGACTCACTGTGCTAGTAAATTAATGCTTTGAATGGTGGCACACAATGACCGTGGAAAGGGTAATTATTATTTCTCATGTTTGCATTTCATCCTTCCTGTAAGGCTAGAGGAGCACATGTTGATTTTTCCTTCATTTTATCCTCTCAATAACAGTGTTGAAGTCCACTAGGCTTCTAAGAGATGGTAAGTGGTCCAAGATCACCCAGTGAGCTCCATCTCCAAACAAGGATTTGAATATTGGTGTCCACAGTCCAAGCCCAACATGCTGTTGTTCACTACGCCACATTGGCTCCCTCTCTGAGTTGTTTTGACCCATCAAAAATACCCTACTCGTCCAGGAGTACCAAAATAGATTCCAAATGATGATGGGCTCTTTTCAGAAAATTATTGCTTGACACACCATGAGGGCATCTTTTCAGGGTGAGTTTCTTTTTTGAGGGTAAAAAAAACAACAACACTGGGCTTAAATAATATTTTGGTAATATCTAATTATTCACAAATACATAAGTCAAATACACAGGAACAAAGTAATCAAAGACACGGAATCACTCCAGCACCCTAAGGCTCTAAACATCTACTACTAAATAGAAATTTCCTTCTAAAACTTTCCATGCCAGCTTCAAAACTCTGTCTCATGTTTTCCTCAGTTATAAATTGTTCCCACTCAGGTGTCCCAAGCTTGGAATAACCACCAACCTTCAAAACATGTTGTCATCAATAAGGATCTTACTGTTTACCATCCGGTTGTACACAATTATACACAAAGGGTAGGGTATGAAGTAGGTTTGCATAATTTAAAAAATTATTCACAATTTGATCTAAAAGCACAGGCCTGTTAACTGTTTCAATCAGACTGTGTTATTGTTTGTATTCTATTACACCAGAATCCATGCAGCCATTGAAAAGGCCCTTCCCCTTGTTCCCACTAAGTGGACCTGAGAAGGTGATGGGAGAGAGAAGACCCTCTCCAGAGGAATGCAGAGTACTAACAGGCCCATACGGAATAATACAGGACAGTTCTATACAGACACTATAATGCAGTTTGAAGCTGACTTATGGGCAGGGTGTTCACAAAACGTACACCCCAAATGTGTAGTAGTAGTAGTTGTTGTTTATTTGTTCAGTCACTTCCAACTCTTTGTGACCTCATGAACCAGTCCATGCAGAGCTCCCTGTTGGCTGTCACCACCCTCAGCTCCTTCAGAGTCAAGCCAGTCACTTCAAGGATACCATCCATCCATCTTGCCCTTGGTTGGCCCCTCTTCCATTTTCCTTCCTTTTTCCCCAGCATCATTGCCTTCTTCGAGCTTTCCTGTCTTCTCATTATGTGGCCAAAGTACTTCATCTTTGCCTCTACTATCCTTCCCTCCAAATGAGCAGTCAGGCTTTATTTCCTGAAGTATGGACTCATTGGATCTTCTCGCGATCCAAGGCACTGTCAGGATTTTCCTCCAGCATCTCAGTTCAAAAGCGTCTATCTTCTTTCACTCAGCCTTCCTTATGGTCTAGCTCTCAAATCCATAGGTTACCATTGCTTTGACTATGCAGATCTTCGTTGCCAGTGTGATGTCTCTAGTCTTCACTATTTTATTGAGATTGGTCATTGCTCTCCTTCCAAGAAGTAAACGTATTCTGCAACACACAGCCCTATATCCTAGAATATCAAGGCAGAAAACCTCACATTATCTGAGTGTGTACTCAGATAACCCAGTTCAAAGCAGATATTGTGGGATTTTTCTGCCTTGATATTTTGGGATATAGGGCTGTGTGGAAGGGCCCTACCTGTGATACAGAGCTTTAAGAAAAGTCCCAGGAAAGGCAGAGTTCTGGCAAAAAATAAAATAAAAATGCTGCAGTGGATCCCTGTGCATCCCAGATCCAGCTGAAGTGCAGTAAAAGATCTCAAATGCCTCAAGAGCATGGCTGGCAGGAGAGGCTAATCAATCCTCCGGGAGGGACCTTTGGTTGCCTGTGCTCCTACCTGTCACATTTTCTTTCTTTGTCACTCTATATGCCTCTGGTGCACATCTCACCTGGAAATGGCTGGGGTGGCGGGGGGGGGGGGAGGGGGAGGACATGACTCTGCAAAGTGGTTTACGGTCAAGTTCGTGTTCAATGTAAACACCTTCCCTCATCTCATACTAGTTCTAGACCTGCTAATCAAATCACTCCCCCACTATAATTCCAAACTGGATTATAGTGTCTTGTGTAGACCCACCCAAAGTCCTTCAGATAATCTGGACCCATACCTAGATCCAAGATCTCTTGAAGCCTGTTCAGTATCTGTATGGACAAATGCTGAGCCACCCATGGATGCCATGTTCAATTCAACAGAAGATGGGTGGAATACAGATGTAATAACACAAGTAAATAATATTGGATGACTATAAACATATTCCCTTTATAAATCTGCATTAATATCATATTATGTTTCATGACAACCAGCCCTGCAGATCTGGAGAGCTACCAGTTGTATTGAGATATTATAGTCCCACTGGAACGATGTACTTCCATAATAAATACATGGACTTGGAAGTATTTCCTATTGATTCTAATGGCACTAGAACAACTGCCAATCCAAGTGTGCTTTGGATCAAAATCTTATGATTCAAATACTACCTGTGTCTGCAGTAATGATACCTTTCCTCTGTCCAGGTTTCGGATGCGGTGGCAAATAAGACAGGATTGCCTTGTGGTCGTCTGGTAATAAGGAGAGGAAATGCTAGCAATGTGCAATCCAACTCCCATAAAATGTTCCGCCCAGTTTTATAAATCCAGGAAGTTTGGCTACTTCAAGTAAGCTTTGGAGAAGCACCAGTGCTTTGAATGCCTAAAGTGAACCCAGAGTCCAGACTGTGGTGTGTGCAACTTGTTATAACTTGCTTTCTGTCACTTCCTGCGCTTTGACTTAAAAAAAAACACTTTGAAATCCATTTCTGACTTTACCACAAGGAAGGAAGTGAAGCCATTTATTGCTTCTCTATAGCTATTTCGACTGAACAAATAAGGTTGCCACCCAGCTTGTTTTTTAATTAACTGTGGTCTTTTGAGGTTAGAGCCTTTGATACTTTATCTCCCAACCATTTATTCGGATCTTTTTCCAATCCTTCTTTCAAAGTCTCATTGGAGTTTCAATATTCTTGCCTCTTTTTATTTAGTAAATAGCAATTTTATCGAGTTCCATATAACATATTTAAAATGATGCACTGCAAATCGATCCTTTCCCTATCTATCTTCCCAATTGCCAGTGTTCCTTTTAAGTGGAATAGGTGCAACTCCTTCTCAGTTGTTCTTCCTCTGACTAGTGACCATTGTGGTGGAATGAAAATCACACGTAGTTCACATTTTTGCCAATCCACACACTGTGTTGCTAGAGAAAAGATATGCCATGCAGATGATCAGTAAATAATAAGTTGTTTACTCTTTGTTATGCAGAGAAACAGTCATGTGAACAGTTGCATTCACTCACACAATGTCCTTTGAGAGAGATTCAAATGTTCCTTGAGTGTCCATATGATGAGTCTTCTTCATAGCAGCTCAGAAGCAGAAAATATACACTGACTTGTCTTGGCAAGCTCCTGCACAGAAAACCTAAACATGTAATTGTTTGTGGCACCTCAGGCTAGATTCACCACACACACCAAGGCTGTAGGTTTTGTAGTTGATTAAAGAAAAGGCAAAGTCTTAAACACAAAAGTAAAGTTGCAGAAGTTCAATAGTTAAACAGAGTCCTAAATGCAAAGGTAGAGTTTCCAAATAACATGAAGCATAATCCATAAGCATTGATCAAACAAGATTCCATGGTAGCATGGCAGAGTTCCCAGAAGCCAAGATCCAAATCGAAGTCCCAAGAAGCCAGAAGCATTGCCCAAAAACCCAGGCAATCCAAAGAAGTTATCAGGGTGTTCGCTGAAGTTGCACTGACAAAAGGTTGCCTGCAATCAGCTCACTAAATATACTTTCCCAGCATGAAAGCATTCCTTTGACCTCTAACCTCTCTCTTGTTTGCAAGCCTTGTACTATGATGAACCCTGAATTGCAAGTGGTCTGCCCTATCTAAGTCTGAACAGCCTTCAAGGTCAAATACCTCATTATCCCGGAGCTGGGAATCGGCACCCTGAGAATCAACAGGCAGAGGCTGGCTCAACTCCTCCGCCTGCACCTGTGAACTAAGATCAGAAACGTCTTCTAAGACAACATCCTTTCCCATGGGAAACTGGAACTCTTCGTCCTCAGCATCAACATTGTCTGTTTCAACAATAGGAACATGTTCAAGAATCTGAATTTGAAACCTATCATCCTCTTCCTGATTTACCTGAGGTTCCAGCTGAGCCACAACACTGTTGCCCAAACTCCCTGGATCAGCTAGCATCCCGAGCGTAGCCCAAGCAATCATCTTCGTGCTTTGCATTTTTCAGTTAACACACTCACCAACTAATTTTTTACATACTCCAACAATCATGACTGTTGCCCTTGTCTTTCTTACTGCAGCTACATGGCATGGACTAAGGCAGTGGTTCTCAACCTGTGGATCCCCAGGTGTTTTGGCCTACAACTCCCAGAAATCCCAACCAGTTTATCATCTGTTAGCATAGGGGTCCATAAACTTTTTAAACAGAGGGCCAGGTCACAGTCCCTCAAACCGTTGGACGGCCAGATTACAATTTGAAAAATACATGAATGAATTCCTTTGCACACTGCACATATCTTATTTGCAGTGCAAAGCACACTTAAAAACAATACAATAATTAAAATGAAGAACAATTTTAACAATTATAAACTTATTAGTATTTCAATGGGAAGTGTAGGCCTGCATTTGGCTGATGAGATAGGATTGTTGCTGTAGTGTGCTTTCAAGTTGTTTCAGACTTAAGTTGACCCTGAGCAAGGGCTGGGTAAATGACCTTGGAGGGCCATATCCAGCCCCCGGGCCTTAGTTTGAGGACCCCTGTGTTAGGATTTATGGGAGTTGAAGGCCAAAACATCTGGGCACCCACAGGTTGACAATCACTGGACTAAGAAGTAGTGAGGTAGGGTCCCAAAACCTATTGGTCCTTTCATTAAATGTTTGGTAAAAGTGACCATTTATTTGCCATTGGTGTTTATTCCCCCCCAAAATAGTCCCCCAAATACTATTTTTGCCTGGAAGAGTTCTGAACCTGAATTGCTCAGTATGGGAATAATAATCTCAAAATACCTGGTGTGTGTTTATGACCAAGCATTGAGACAATCTGGGGGAGGGGGAGGGAACTAGGGACTTAATTCAACTTCCATTTTCCATCCTACAAATGAATTTGCAACCAACAGAGATTTGCAGCTAGGTAGACTGCATTTTATTCAGGATCATAGAAAGTTGTACATGCAACCTGAAACTACATATTGCGTCCAACACATCAACATTACCATGTGTGACACAGACACTCACTGTGGACAATTGTGATGCTCCTCCAAGAGACATGCAAACAAAGCTGGAGGGGAGATGAAACAAACACAGAAGGAAGGAAGAGCTGCCATCTCACTATTGCTTATCTCTGCCTCTATGTTTTTTTAGACAAAGGGATTTTGGAAAGGTCTGACAATAATGGCCCCAGGGTTTAAGACGCTGCTATTACTTTGACAGTGATGCTTCTTCATGGTCCAGCACCGATTGGCTATGTGCCTACTTGAATCATAGAATCATAGAATCAAAGAGTTGGAAGAGACCTCATGGGCCATCCAGTCCAACCCCCTGCCAAGAAGCAGGAATATTGCATTCAAACCACCCCTGACAAATGGCCATCCAGCCTCTGCTTAAAAACTTCCAAAGCAGAGGCTGGATGGCCATTTGTCAGGGGTGGTTTGAATGCAATATTCCTGCTTCTTGGCAGGGGGTTGGACTGGATGGCCCATGAGGTCTCTTCCAACTCTTTGGGGCCACACAGCCCCAAAAACACACAACAAACCAATTCTTTCTCACTTTGCTCCTTGATACAGCATATAATAAAATAACAGCAATTACAAAAGTACCAGAAAACAAATACTGTATCTTTACAAGTGATCTCTGGATATCTTTGTATCTCTGGATATCTTTTCACATCTATATTTTGTACTATAAGCAGATATTACAAAATACCATAAATCCAATTTACTAAAGATACTGATAGAACTGGAATAGATTTACACACATTTTTAAGATATGGTGTTGTCCTTTGAACTATAATTAGCATTAATTAGCAAATCCTTCTCAATGTATTGTTGAAGGCATCCATGGCTGGAATCACTGGGTTGTTGTGTGTTTTCTGGTCTGTATGGCCATGTTTCAGAAGCATTATCTCCTGATGTTTTGTCTGCATCTATGGCAGGCATCCTCAGAGGTTGTGGTGTCTCTGAGGATGCCTGCCATAGATGCAGGCGGAATGTCAGGAGATAATGCTTCTGGAACATGGCCACACAGCCCCAAAAACACACAACAACCCAATTCTTTCTCACTTTGCTCCTTGATACAGCATATAATAAAATAACAGCAATTACAAAAAGTACCAGAAAACAAATACTGTATCTTTACAAGTGGGTTGCTCTGGCATTTACCACTACCGAGATAAAAATTGAAGGATACACACACATTACAATCTTCGCATTCACTGAGATCTTTTACTTGAATGTGAAACAGTAACTGATCCCCTCTCTTGGTTTCTTACCCCAACCCACATGTATGGTCCAACATTCAAAGCCTTTAAGCAGGATTCCTTTTCACATCTTCTTGCTTTCTGACACATTGCTAAACCATGCCGTGGCAAGTCTGCATTCTGGTGTTAGGGATGGAGACAGATATGAATGTCAGCAATGCATGGAATTTTCAGACATTCCTATGCTAATTTTCCACCCACTCAGCTGAGCCACATTGTCCACCTGGGAGCCACTGGTGTATACTACACTGTGCTATGAACATCAGCTCATTTTCTCTGCAAACACTGCATATGGTAATGGTTTTAATAGTACAAGGTCAGACAAAAAAGAAAGAGCTGCTCTTGGTCTTTCCGTGTTGGGCAGGGCAAAGCCAAAGAGAAAAAAAAAGATATATGAAAAAGTGACATTGAAATCAATTGATCAAAGAAATAAATGGCGATAAGTGATGTCTGCATTGCTGATAATTTGGCTACTTCCATATTTCAGCTTCAAAATTCAGACCTCTTCCCTATGTCTCTTTTCACCAGAGTGCTCTGATGAAAAGGAGAAGCCATACAACAATAGAAATCTGGAGCAGGCCTTCTTAGGGCACATCTACACTGTAGAGGTAATGCTGTTTGGCACCACTTTAGCCTTCTCTGTCAAAATTGTGCCGATGCTTTACCAAACTACAATCCCCACGATTCCATAACATTGGGTCATGGCAGTTTTTTTTTTTTAAAAAAAATTAATCCGTTTGGAACATAAATACATGGAAAGAGGGGGAATATTCAGAGAGAAGATAGAAAAGTAGGAAATACAGTCAGTAAAAACCAAGAAAAGAGAAACAAAACAAAACAAAAAAACCTCAAAATACCAAAATACAAAAATCAAAAATCAAAATAAAATAAAACAACTTCCATTCCAATCTCAGGATCTTCTTATCTTTTATTTCATTATTATTTACCTCTTCTTTGTTTCTTTCTCTTTTCTATTATTTTCATAGTCATAAAAAAGAACCCAGTCTGTCTTTTTTATAGATTTTCCGGTATTTTTCTTTAGCAAAAAAGTTAACTCGTCCATGTCTCTTATTTCTTTGACCTTATCCACCCACTCATCCACCGTGGGGATTTGTTATTTTTTCCAAAATTTTGCAAAAATAATTCTAGCCGCTGTTGTAATAAATGTCAATAGCTTATCTTCGTTTTCATCCAATTGTAATTCCAAGTCAGTAAAGCCCAACAAATAATATTCTGGTTTTTTCTTAAACCTTTTTTTTTTGTGTTTCCTCGTGGATTAAAGACCAATATTTGGTTGTTTCCTTGCATGTCCACCACATATGATAGAATGTACCTACTTCTTCACCTCATTTCCAACACTTATCCAATGTATTTTTATACATATGGCTTAATTTTTTTGGAGTGATGTACCATCTGTGGAACATTTAAAACCAGTTCTCCTTCAGATCCATAGCATAAGTGTATTTTAACTTTTGTTCCACAGATGGGCCATGGCAGTTTAAGTGGTGTCAAACCACATTCGTTCTACAGCATACAGCATTGGTTCCCTAGTTCATAATTTTTAAGCTTTCAAATGCTTCTGCTTTTCCACTTCCATTAAGCCAGCGTATTATTTTGACCCACTTCCTACTTTATCTTGTCTTTCTTTAGTTTTACATCCCCATTGTATTTGTTAAAGTTGTTGCTTGTGCAGTTGTGCTGCCTTTTTTCCACCTCTCCTCTTTCATTTTAAGACACTGTGATATTCTTCTAGAACCTCTTTAATCAATCCCTACTTCTCCTAACAATATGTTTCACTGTTCCCTTTCAAATTTCACACATTTACATTTAATTCTCATTTTCCAATCTATTGCCTACTGAGGCAGTGGTTCTCAGCCTGTGGGTCCCCAGAAGTTTTGGCTTACAACTCCCAGAAATCCCAGCCAGTTTACCAGCTGTTAGGACTCCTAGGAGTTGAAGGCCAAAATATCTGGGGACCCACAGGTTGAGAACCACTGCTTTAAGATATTTTGCATCTTGTATTGCTGCACTTCACGATGTATATTTTGCACACTGTTTTATCCTGTTTGCATCGTACTTTTAACTGTTGGATTTTACAGTGTTTTGTACAGATGTTTGTTAGATGTTGCTTCTGTCAACTAATGCAAATGACCATCAGTTGGAGCATTAATAAATTGATTGATTGAGTGAAGATGTCAACTACCATTGTTCACGCCTTTTCATTAAAACAAACAAACAAATGTAAAAGACAGAGAAAGACAGAGAAAGAGAGGCATGTTTACTTGTTTGGAAATTAAAGTAGATGAGCTATTCTCAGATCAAGGTGATGTATAAGTTGCCTTATTATACAGCCCGGAAAACACACAACTCAGTGATTCTGGCCATGAAAGCCTTCAACAATACAGTTGCCTGATTCATTGCCAATTGGAAACTTTTCTCCATTTTCCGTTTTGATACTAGCTTCTTATCCTGAGTACAGGTTACAAATTAGGATCATCAAATGTTTTGGAGCAAGCCATAATTTTTCATTCTTTACATAATCAAAGGCTTTGTGATATTCTATAAAGCACAGGATAATTTTCTTCTGAAATTATCTAATGTAATGCATTAGCCAATCTATGTTTTCAATATAATCCCTTGTGCCTCAGCTTGGACATCTGGCATTTCTCACTCAATGAATGCTAAAAAGTCTTTGGTGTAAAATTTTGTGCTTCACTTTACTTGCAGAGGAGATTAATGTAATAGCCCAGCGATTACTGCAATCCCTGGTGTCCTCTTTCTTAGGGATTGGAATGTTTACCAACCATATCCTATTTGTGGGCCATTCATTTGTTGATAGATTTGTTGACAGATTTTGTGACAGACAGGATTCTGCCTCTGTTGCCCGAAGCAGCTATATTGCAATGTCATCTATTCCTGGAGCCCCCGGTGGCGCAGTGGGTTAAACCCCTGTGCCGGCAGGACTGAAGACCGACAGGTCGCAGGTTCGAATCCGGGGAGAGGCGGATGAGCTCCCTCTATCACCTCCAGCTCCTCATGCGGGGACATGAGAGAAGCCTCCCACAAGGATGATAAAAACATCAAATCATCCGGGCGTCCCTTGGGCAACGTCCTTGCAGACGGTCAGTTCTCTCACACCAGAAGCGACTTGCAGTTTCTCAAGTCACTCCTGACACGACAAAAAAAAAATCCATTCCTGGTGATTGCCCACCTCTTCCTATGGCTAGAAGCAGAATATTTCTCCCAAGTGCTCTGAGAGCAGCTTCACTTCACTTTCTAAAATTGTAGGTTCATCTTCAAATGGTTCTTCTTTGAATGAATCTGTAATCTTTTAAAATATAATTCTTAAGTGTATTGTTTCAATCATATTTTTATTTCTTCTTTATTGTGCAGTGTTTTTCCTTGCTGATCAAATGCCATCCCCACACTTGGTTTAATCTTTCCCTCTGGTCTTGTGGAAGAGGTTCTTCCTTTGTTGTCAACTTCTATTTCTTTGCATTGATTGTTGCAGCAGTTATCTTTGTCTCTGCACACAAGTCACCAAATAATTGCATTCTGGGTTCTGACCGTATTTCTCACCCTTTTTACTTTGGCTTCTCTTATGTCCTTAATTGCTTGAACAGTTTTATCTGTTGCTCAGTAAGGCTTTTCTTGCTTTATGGCTGAAGATAGTGCTTTTTTTTTTTTTTTGCATTATTCCCTTTAGTTCAGAGTTCTTCTGCCTCCTGGTAAATTAGATTTACTAGCACGATTGTATTTTTCATATTATCTTTAAATTCTAACAAAATGAAGTTCAACAGGGACAAATGCAAGACACTCCACTTAGGCAATAAAAATGAAATGCAAAGATACAGAATGGGGGACAATGCCTGGCTCGACAGCAAGACATGTGAAAAGGATCTTGGAGTCCTCATGGACAACAAGTTAAACATGAGCCAACAATGTCATGTGGCGGCAAAAAAAGTCAATGGGATTTTGGCTTGCATAAAGAGGAGTGTAGTGTCTAGATACAGGGAAGCCATGCTACCCTTCTATTCTGCCTTGATCAGACCACACCTGGAATCACACTGTGTCCAATTCTGGGCACCACAATTGAAGGGAGATGTTAACAAGCTGGAATGTGTCCAGAGTAGTCCTACGACCAACATAACCTGTAGCCTCACAGGAGTACACAATGCCATCACCATGGGAAGGTATGGTAAGTACTAACTACCCATTTTCAGGCCTTAAGTATCACAGAACTTAGCTTACTCGTTAACCACCGTTATTCAGTGCTGTACTTGTGCACATGCAATGCCATCGCAAGTTTATGGTGTTCAACACCATAAACTTTTTTACCACATTACAATATTTTCCTGTATCTAACATAAATATTACTATGAGGACTGAATGAAAAATAATGCCTCCACCTCTGTAACTCCTCAACAAATGGCAGTACTGGTATGCGGTCTGAGTCGCCTAAGGGCTGAGAAGAGCGGTATACAAATGAAGTAAATAAATAATGAAGTAAATAAATGCGGCAGGTACTGGCTTGTTCAGTAGACTCTCCTCTATAGTTCAATTTTAGCAGGAAGCCTTAGCATTCAGGAGCATCTATTGAATAAGCCAGTATCTGCTGCATACCAATACTGCCATCTGTTGAGGAGTTACAAAGGTGGAGGCATTACTTTTCATTCAACCCTCATATATCTCTTCCATTTTTTCTCAACACAAATATAACTGATTGCTTATACAGCAGCTAGATGGCAGTACTAGCTCTAAAACTTCCATTCAAATTTTGTTTTAATCTCTGGAGAGCATTTCTACTGATTTTTCCAGTTATTCCTTTTGCCCAAAGCTATAGCTTTGGAGAGAAATGAAGACCATGAGTTTGAGATTATCAGAAAACTCAAGGAAATTTGTTTTCTTATCAGTTCATCGGTGGTGCAAGAGGTATTCTTATTGAAAAGGCATATTGGAAGACTAACATCCTTTCTTTCTTTCTAACTAAGACTCAAATAGTTCCTGTTTTGATAAATTGTGAATAATAAAAAGTACATCAAAATAATGTATATGTATAATGTATATTGCTGTTGCTGTTATGTGCTAGCGATGTTCATTTTTGGCAACTTTGTGAATGAGAGCCCTTCAAGAATTCCAGTCGGGGCAGCTGTGGCTTCTTTAATGGAATCATTCCACCTGTAGTGTTGTCTTTTTCTTTTCCTACTGCCTTTAATTTACCAAGCATTAAGAGCATATGTTACTACAGTTAGTACTTGTTGAATCTTCTTGGGTTTTTGTGTGAATAACTACAGGCAGTCCCCAAGTTAAGAACAAGATTCGGTAGGTTTGTTCTTAAGATACACACACACACACACACACATAAAACAGTTGATGATCAGCACCAAAGTTCTTAAGTTGAATTTGTATGTAAGTTGGAATAGGTACATTTTAAAGTATAACCAGATCTCTCTCTCTCTCACTCTCTCAATCCATACATACGCTCTAGATAGCATAGGAAAGAGTTAACATCCATGTGATATTTGACATGCTGTCTGTGTCCATGTTCAGAAGATTTCACCTCACTTTCCGTCCCTGGGAGAATTGAATTTTGAAAAAAAAATGGTTTGTAGTGGAAACAAGGATGGGTGACAAAGCTTCAGTGGAGACATCTCTTCCTCATGACAACTCTTTGAGGAGTGAATTTCCTTTCCTAGAGGTAGATTTCTCTCACTTCTTTATGTCTCACCCCTGTTCTTAACTATGAGTGGTTTGTAAGTTGGATGTTTGTAACTTGGCATGTTTTTAACTGAAATAAAATATAATAATGAATGGGTTTTCAGGAAGAACCCATGTCTTCATAAAATTGAACTAGAGTTTACCTATCCCTGAGCTGTATTGACAAAGTAAATTACAGCTACTTGGGTACATACACTTCTTCATATCTCAGGTGGTGAACTCATTGTGAACTCATTCCTATTTTAGCCAGTTATTCCATCACACATTGGCAATCTGTTTGAGAAATAACTGGTTCCTAAAGTCCAACAGATCCAAAATTCTCATAAGCTGATTCTTGCAAAAACTATGCTTCAGTTGGTGCCACCAGATTGAATGGCCCTTATGAAGCCACTTCTCTGTCTGCTTCCTGGAGCAGTGTTTCAAATGTATTTATTATGTCAGAAGCAAATTGAGAATACAGTTATAATTAAAAAAAACAAAACAAACAAAGTTAAAAACTTGGCATTATACTAAATTTTCCTTGACTAGAAGCTGGCTACTTCTAGTGCCTCTGGTGTCACTTTGAGAAAGTCCTCCATTGTGCATGTGGCAGGGCTCAGACTGGATTGTAGTAAATGATCTGTGGTTTGCTCTTCTCCACACTCACATATCATGGACTCCACTTTATAGCCACATTTTTTAAGGTTGGCTTTGCCCAGGAGGGAGTTTCTCATCTGGTATCAGCCATTGGTTGAGGTTCCAGGTTTTAGCCTGCCATTTTTGGACTCTCACTTGCTGAAGTGTTCCTGCAAGTATCTCTGTAGATCTTAAGAAGCTGTTTCTTGATTTAAGGTGTTGGCATGCTGGCTGATATCCAAACAGAGGATAGGCCGGAGATGTAAATGCCTTGGTCCTTTTATTGCTGGCTGCTACTTCCCTGTGGGTATCAGGTGGTGCAATACCGGCTAAACAGTATAATTTCAATCAGTGTTTCAAATAGCAAAAAGCAGACTGATCTTTTAAAAAGATGAAGAATAAAAGTTTCATCCCATACCAAGAGCTCAGACTTGACCATCGAGAAATCTGAAGCAGAAGCAAATAAAATCTGGATTTGAATCAAAGTCAAGTATATATACCATGCTCTTGTAATTTGCAGAAAGTAGTCCTGTTTTGAAAGAGCAACTTCCTGTTTGAGTCCTATCCAACTTTTGTGTATTGACAAACCATAAAAAGGAGCTTGAGGTTTTACACTAGTCTCTAGCACTTGAACAGCATCAGTGTGCATAGCACATGAGTGACCTGATCATGAAGATCACATTATTATATGTGTTCACGCTATGGTTAAGTTATAATCTCTGTCCTCTCCCCCCCCCCTTTTTTTGAAGATGTTATTTTTCTAAAAGTGAAACAGAAACAACTTTTGGCAAAAACACTTTGTGGTTATTCAGGTAACTGTTGGTTTGATTCATGCAAGACACCGAGTCAAGGTCCTGATTAGGATTTCCAAGGCAATAGCATAATGCATAGTTATTGCACAAGTAATTATACAGACATAATAAAGAATGTTGCTTGTTCAGTTAATGTCTCCATGCTGCAGACATTAGCATTTCTCAAGACAGAATTTGTTAGATTCTCCCAACATCCTTTCATAGAACTGGACTACACACATCTGTTAAGAAAAGCAATCAATAGACCAGCCCTCCCAGATGAGCATATGTTATTTATTTATTATATTTGTGTTTCCAGCCCTCCTTCCTCCAAGAGGTTAAGAATGCCATTTGAGCCTGACAATGACACTGTTCTGTTGAAAAGAGGGAGAAGGAGAGAGACAAAGAGAGAACGAGACTGCCTTGCTCAAGGCCACCCACTGAGCTTTTTAGTTGGTTGCATTACATCTACACTCAGCATTCTGGTTACTGCACCACACTTGGAAATATGAAATCTGCAATTAATCCATTTAAAAACAAAACAGGACATGGAACTGTGAAAAGCTAAAAATATGCGACCCCTCCAAAAGAACAATACTTCCATCAAGAAGAATGCGAACCCTGTATACAGAATGATGTTTTCCATTTTTACATCTCCCTCCCCTCCCCTCCCTTTCTCACCCAGTTTGAACCCAATGGAGCAGAACATCCCTTCCTGAACACTTCAGGAGCAAAAACAAATGGGTCAACTTAAAAAGTCAGAAAGAAAGATGGTTATTCAGCTTTGCCGACCTCTCAAGAAAAGTCAGCGGTACAGCTAGTTGCACATTGCAGAACTCTGGAGCTCAAGCGTGAAATAGCACCCTCCAGTTGCCAAGCCTCATTTGCTTTTCTCTCTGGTTTTAAGCAAGGGCTTCTGTGAGTTCCCAGACTGCTTCATATTTTTTAAAAATGCATTTGCACACATCTAGGTTGATATACAATCCATTTAATACTAACGTGGGTCATTGAATCCTTTTTACTACTCTACTTGCTGAAATTATTGGGGTTAGACTGCTGTCATTTTATACTTCATCTTAGATGGGTTCTGGTTCCTATGGATTTGCTTTGCAAAACTTCCATTATGTAATGCTGATCATGTGGAATTATCTGCTTGAATTCAGTTATTGCTCGCTGAACAGTTATTGCCCCATACTCTTCATAGGTGGCCTCTTATTCTTATGCACCATGGTAATCCCATTCTTTGTTCCCACATTTTTATTTGGTATGAATGTCAGTATGATATAGGATTCTGACAGAATAGGGTTCAAATCCCTGCTTATCCATGACAACTCAGTGTCCCAGCCTAAGACAAACGCAATGGCAAACCTCCTCTGATCAAATCTTGCCAAAAAAACCCCCTCTATGGCAGGATTACCATTAGTCAGAGTTCACATGAAGGCACATAACAATAGCAACAATGCCTTTGAAAAAGTGAGTACATAGACCATATGTCCTATCTTTTCAATTAAATTCTATCTCAATAGGGCTGGAAACAAAAGCTGACTTTTAAGGTTGCTATTTATTTTACTAGTGTCTGCTCTTATGCCCAAACAAAGTTTGAATTTCAGATGTTATCACTTAGCAATAATGTCTTCGTCCTGTGAAAAGATTATCTTGCAAATTTCTGAGCTCATACTCCTGGTTTAAGGTATAGCACAATTAAAAACAGCAAAAACACCCTCAGGTAACGATAGTAATAATTTAATACTGTTTCTTCCTATATCTTGCCTGCTAATTAATTTCTTTCCAAGCACCCAGTTTCTGAAGGCAATGTATTTAGCTTTCTTTGATAAGTAGTGCTGCTTTTTTATAAAGCTACACTTCCCATGATTACATGGCATGGGCCATGGCAGATAAAGTGGTGCATTGATTCTACAGTGTATATGCATACCATGTAATAAAAAAACCAAAACACACACACACACACACAATACACACTTAATTGAAACAGAAACATTATTAGAGACTTGGCCCAGCAAAAGTGTGATGTATCTATGGCCCTGGCTTACTGAGAGTTCTCATATTCCCATCCTTCTTGTTGGGGGAAATCGGCAGGATGGCAGCAAACCACAAAGTACTTGGGTGTCTTCCATCTGATGTCACTCAATGCCACTTGGGAGTGAGGCAAGTACACCTCCGAGATGGGCATGTCCTTGAGTATCTTCAACCCAATTGCCCCATTTAGAAAGTGTTCAGTATGTGACAAAGATGTACATACCATCTTCCCCACTAAACAGTTCTAGCAGTGTTAAAACTGCTAATCCTGCAGTTGTGACAATGCAACAAAACAAAGAATAACACTGAGTTCAAGGAATTCAAAAGAGCAAATGAATCTGCATACAATGGCTGAAAATCAAGGGAGGGAGGGTGCTGAAAGCCACTTCTGAGAGACTGACTTGTAGTGCAGATACTGCAAAGATCTACCTCTACAGAGATGTAAGGCTCCTGTTTTTTCAGAAATCCATTGAAGTTGACAGCGGTGCAGCACACAAACTCAAATCTTACACAAAATTGCCAACAAACCCCCTGTTTTTGCCCTGATGATAGCGAAAGGCAGCCATCTATCTAAGACAAACAATTGACATAATAAAGCATACTGGGTACAAGTTAAGTAGCAAAGAAAGTAGGATGACGGTCACATTTAGAGTCAAGGCTCTTTTGGACTCTTGGACCAGTTCTTAAACATACTGGAATGAGCTTTACTTGAATCACTACTTTGGTAGGACCATAAAGTTCTATTTTCACATGTGCAGTTTAACTTCTTTTTTAGTGTTGGAGTGTAATAGCACTTTTGTATTAACTGTCTAAAAATTGAAAAAGAGGAAAAATGCCCTTCAGACTAGAGAATCACCAACAAATCAATCATGCATCAGTTGTAAAAATTCATTGAAAGACCCAGATCCAAGAAATCACTACAAACCCACTTTTCACTGAAGAATTGAGTGAAATATGGAGGAGAGTTGTATACTCTCACC
Organism: Anolis sagrei ordinatus; assembly: GCF_025583915.1. Taxonomy (NCBI): domain Eukaryota; kingdom Metazoa; phylum Chordata; class Lepidosauria; order Squamata; family Anolidae; genus Anolis; species Anolis sagrei. Next base: position 23,221,298 of record NW_026845477.1, read on the forward strand.
TAACCTATTCAACTTGTATGCAGAACACATTATGCGATGTGCAGGGCTTGACGAATGCAAGGCTGGGGTGAAAATTGCTGGAAGAAACATTGACAACCTTAGATATCCAGATGACACCACTTTGATGGCTGAAAGCGAGGAGGAGCTGAGGAGCCTTCTAATCAAGGTGAAAGAAGAAAGCGCAAAAGCTGGATTTCAGTTAAACATAAAAAAACCCCAAGATTCTGGCAACCGGACTGATTAACAACTGGCAAATAGAGGGAGAAAACGTGGAAGCAGTGACAGACTTTGTATTTCTAGGTGCAAATATTACTACAGATGCAGACTGCAGCCAGGAAATCAGAAGATGTTTACTTCTTGGGAAGAGAGCAATGGCCAATGTTGATAAGATAGTGAAAAGTAGAGACATCACACTGGCAATGAAGATCCGCATAGTTAAAGCAATGGCATTAACCTATGGATGTGAGAGTTGGACCATAAGGAAGGCTGAGCGAAGGAAGATATATGCTTTTCACATGTGGTGTTGGAGGAAAATTCTGAGAGTGTCATGGACTGTGAGAAGATCCAACCAGTCAATACTTCAGGAAATAAACGCCAACTGCTCACTGGAGGGAAGGATATTAGAGGCAAAGATGGAAGTACTTTGGCCACATCATGAGAAGACAGGAAAGCCTAGAGAAGGCAATTATGCTGGGGAAAACAGAAGGAAAAAGGAAGAGGGGCCAACCAAGGGCAAGATGGATGGATGGTATCCTTGAAGTGACTGGCTTGACTCTGAAGGAGCTGGGGGTGATGACGGTTGACAGGGAGCTCTGGCATGGGCTGGTTCATAAGGTCACGAAGAGTCAGAAGAGACTAAACAAATAAACAACAACAAATATAGAGGAAACAACAACAAGGTGTTACATTGTAAGATGCCTTAATACAAGACTGTAAGAGTAATAGAATGTGCTATTTGAGCCTACAAATGGGGATACTTGTGGCCCTCCCATGTTGCAATTTAGTGCTGCAATCAGTAAAGGCTTGCAAGGTCTTCTTCCCCCTGGAGACATTGCACAATTAGGGTATTCAACAGCACTCTTCTTAAAGACCGTCAAGACAGGATAGGTTTTACAGTGCAACCAGCTGAAACACTAACAACAACAAAAAAAGAGCAGAAATTCATTTACCTACTTTTCAACAGAAATGAGAAACATAACCATGTAACCTCTTTTGTGTGTAAAGTACTTTAATTTGGAAATTTTAAGGATTTATTGCTGTCCGCTATGGAAAAGAAAACAATACAATTCACGATGTTAACGTGCCATGGAATGCTTATTTCTCACACATGTGGGTCAGGGTTTGTGTTGAGTAAGTTTTTACCATATTAGTTAATCACTGGGTTATGCAAGGAATTTCTGTTTCCTAACCAAAACAATTCAGGGATTCACTTAAGCCGCATCATAAACTTGTTGTGACGTAGAGAGGGATACACACAGTCTTTGTCCACTAATTACTCCTGTCTCTCATTTGGGTTTTCTGTAATGTTATTGGCAATGTAGCTGAAGCTGTGGAACAAAGGCACATATTGTCTTTTTCAATGCAGACAAAGGTAGGTGCTTCCATTTTGGGGGGAAAGGTGGTAACAGGCTGCTTTGGGCTTTTACCAAAATCTTTGTTATTTCTTTTTAATGGCTCAGATTACCAGACAAAAATGGCAGGAATAAAAAAGAAGAAAAAAGAAATCAACTCAAGTCATGCTCTATACTTCATTTCCTTGATGACTTTCTCAAAATTCAAATTGATTGCAATCTGATGTGTCACAGTTCAAAACAATTGTACCATATGACCCACTATTGTAAATCCAAGACATTTAGGCACTTGAGTCAGAATGTTGTTGTTGTTGTTCATTCGTTCAGTCGTCTCCGACTCTTCGTGACCTCATGGACCAGCCCACGCCAGAGCTCCCTGTCAGCCGTCACCACCCCCAGCTCCTTCAAGGTCAGTCCAGTCACTTCAAGGATGCCATCCATCCATCTTGCCCTTGGTCGGCCCCTCTTCTTTTTGCCTTCCACTTTCCCCTTCTCTAGGCTTTGCTGTCTCCTCATGATGTGGCCAAAGTACTTCAACTTTGTCTCTAGTATCCTTCCCTCCAGTGAGCAGCCGGGCTTTATTCCTGGAGGATGGACTGGTTGGATCTTCTGAGTCAGAATGACAGTTACCAAAATCAAGGTGCATAATGCATGCAGTAGAAGTATTTTGACCTTGGAGGCAGAAGGTCTCATGTGTAACTATCCTCCTTTTTCATTCTATAAATATAATAATAAATAACCAGACATCTGCTGTACTTTCATGGCATACAAAACACTATCAGTAATCCTCTCTGCTCTCTCTTTAACCAGAGTGTTCTCTCTCTTTGCATTATTACCAACTGGCAGGTGGTAAGGGGTGACAAAGACAATGACAAACAGACTTTTTTTTCCGTGTCAGGAACAACTTGAGAAACTGCAAGTTGTTTCTGGTGAGAGAGAATTGGCCATCTGCAAGGATGGTGTCCAGGGGATGCCCAGATGTTTGATGTTTTACTATCCTTGTGGAAGGCTTCTTTCATGTCCCTGCATGAGGAGCTGGAGCTGACAGAGGGAGCTCAACCAGCTGTCCTGGATTTGAAACGCTAACCTGTTGGTAAGCAATCCTGCTGGTAAAAGAGTTTAACCCATTGTGCCACCGGGGACTCCACAAACAGACATAGGACCCTTCCACCAGGCCCTATATCCCAGAATATCATGGCAGAAAATTCCACATTCAAACCAGATATTGTGGGATTTTCTGCCTTGAGGTTCTGGGATATAGGGCTGTGTGGAAGGGCCCTGAGAGATCGCTTTTATCCTAGAGCTATCCATGCCCATTTTGTAGTACTGGCCATTGGTTTTTGTTGAACCTTGTCTGATTGAGTTATAATTGCAATTGGTTTAATTTTTTATTGTTGTCTTTTAGTAGGTTTTTTGTTTTTTATGATGCTTTTATTTTAATCTGTCTGTATGATTTTTTCTTGGCAATTGAATGTTTTCCTTATATATTAGAAACTGCCCTGAGTCCCTTCGGGGAAATAGGGTGATATAAAAATACAGTTTTATTGTTATTTATTATGTAACCATATGAACCATCTTGGAGATGGTTCATATGGTAAGATCTTCTGGGGAGGTCCTGCTGTTGGTCCCACCTCCTTTCCAGGTGTGGTTGGTGGGGACAAGAGACAAGGCCTTCTCAGTGGTAGCCCATCTGCTATGGAACTCTCTCCCCAGTGATATTAGATCAGACCGCTCCCTGATGACCTTCAGAAAGAAAGTAAAAACGTGGCTATGAGACCAAGCCTTTGGTTAATAAATGGATTGAGATTCATTGAAGACCATCAATGAATCAGATCAGACTTTTGGAAGGAGTTCTCTTTTACAAAGGCTGTGACTGCGGCTTGAGAAAACACCTTCTCGTCAGCAATAACTGCATAATCCTCTCTTAAGTCTTCTTTTTTATAGGCTGTAGCACCGCAGCTGTGGACCACCCTAACATATTTGCAGTAGCCAAGGTGTTTAAGAGGTAAAGTTTATTCCCTGTTCTGGATGGCTCATCTAATATTCCCTGATTTTCACAAGCTAACTCTTTTTTTAAAATGTTTTTTTTTATTGTAATGGTATCCATCGAATCCATCAAAATAAACTTACTTTATATACATCCATAAACCATTACAAACATTCACCCTACCTACATCAACAACCCAGGTTTAGATTCTCTGGTGCAGCTATGAGCAAAGCAGCATCATTTCCTCTTTGTTGCCAATACATGGATTAATATAACAATTATTTTTACAAAATATAAAGCAGTGGTTCTCAACCTTCCTAATGCCACGACCCCTTAGTACAGGTCCTCATGTTGTGGTGACCCCCAACCATAATGTTATTTTCGTTGCTACTTCATAACTGTAATTTTGCTACTGTTATGAATTGTAATGTAAATATCTGATATGCAGGATGTATTTTCATCCACTGGACCAAATTCGGCACAAATACCCGATACGCCCAAAATTTGAATACTGGTGGGGTTGGGGGTGATTGATTTTGTCATTTGGTAATCCTGGAGTTGCTGGGATTTATAGTTCACCTTAAATCAAAGAGCCTTCTGAACTCCATCAATGATGGAATTGAATCAAACATGGCACACAGAATTCCAAGAGAAAATACTGGGAATGTCTGGTGGACATTGACCTTGAGTTTTTGGAGTTGTTGTTCACCTATATCCAGACTGTGGACTCAAGCAATGATGGATCTGGATAAACTTGGCACAAATACTCAATATGCCCAAATGTGAACACTGGTAGAGTTTGGAGAAAATAGACCTTGCCATTTGGGAGTTGTAGTTGTTGGGATTTATAGTTCACCCACAATGAAATAGCATTCTGAACCCCACCAATGATAGAATTGGACCAAACTTTCCACACAGAACCCCCATGACCAACAGAAAATACTGTGTTTTCTGATGGTCTTTGGTGACCCCTCTGACACCCCCTCACGACCCCCACAGGGGTCCCGACCCCCAGGTTGAGAAACACTGATATAAAGTCATTTCACTTTTCCCCAACCTCTTGAAAATGACTGTTTGAAAGATTCCATGTTGGAATGAATATATATATATATATATATATATATATATATATATATATAGTTACCAAATGAAAAAGCTCTTTTACTGATAACACACATAAGCTTTATAGCCCTAGAAGCACATACATGGTTTTAAAATACTAGAAACATTTAACACAACCAAATTACTCTCTTGGGAGATGGAAGGGTCAGCCAGCGATTTAGTACAATCACGCCTTATTCCACAGTCAGGTGGTTCAATATACTCTCTTTGAAATCCTGCTTGTTAGATCAGGTGTTCCACAGCTGCTTCCTCAGGAGTGACTCACAGCAGCAGTAAAAAGCCTGTCTCCACAAAGCACACATCTAAATCCACAGAAGGTTACATCTGCCTTAAACCTCTCTCCTTAAAATTTACCACTGTTGCTACAACTGATTCCGCTCAATTGGGTGAGTCATGACTTTACCCATTGACTACTTATACAAGCTCAAAAAGAGCCCGTTTGTTCTGACATTTTTCCAAATGTGTTAAGACATTTCAAAGTTGATAGTCGTGACTCTAGACAACTCATAATTTCAGTAGAACTCCACTGACCAAAATGAGTGAGAAGGTGTAATAAGTAGAGGCGGCCCTAGATAATTTTCAACGGTAAGCAAACAGTATTTCCCCCCCCCCCCCAACCAATCACTGATATATATATTTTCTGTTCGCCATGGGAGTTCTGTGTGCCATATTTGGTTCAATTCCATCATTGGTGGAGTTCAGAATGCTCTTTGATTGTAGGTGAACTATACATCCCAGCAACTACAACTCGCATATGTCAAGGTCTATTTTTCCCCAAGAGTGCCCCTGGGCAAAATCAACTATACTGCAAAAGCTTACTTTGCGTAATGGGTTGAGCCGCCCCTGGTAATAAGTGCTACTACTAAGAAGCGTTTTAGGAAGAAGGTGAAAAGAGAATAAAGGAATATGGTTGTGCACATTTGAGCTGTTTTTGTAACGCTAATTAGTCTAATCCACTGGGAAAGAAAAGGCATATGCTTGTAATTTCCCTTTTTAAAAAGTTTAACCAGCTTGACATCAGGGCCCTGGAGCCCTACAGAGCCACAAATGCAGAATATTGCCTCTGCATTCCTTCCATTCATCCCAAATTTGAATCAGAAATTGCCCCCAAATATCCCACGGTACCCTGAAAATAACAGAGAGGGCACTAAGGGCTATATTGCTACATTTAGAGGTGACTTTTTGAGACGAGAGTGTACTGGAAATAGCAACCTTCTCAAGCCTCCAGTAGTTATTTGTCATGTATATAATTACTTACTGTATTGTATGTGTGTATTGGTTTCAATTTTATCTAACCTTTTTGTTGTGAGGCGGGCTGCAGACCATGTGATTAGAATTGGGCATGTTCAGATTGAAGACTTCATTTTAGTTTGTAGAAGCCATTAGGCGTGTCTCTCAACCTGGGGATCAGGAGCCCTGGCGGGGTTGTGAGGGGGTGTCAGAAGGGTTGCAAAGACCATCAGAAAACACAGTATTTTCTGTTCATCATGGAGGTTCTGTGTGGGAAGTTTGGCCCAATTCTATTGTTTGTGAGGTTCAAGGGGCTCTTTGATTGTAGGTGAACTATAAATCCCAGCAACTACAACTCCCAAATGTCAAGTCGATTTTCCCCAAATTCCACCAGTGTTCATTTTTGGGGATATTGAGTATTCGTACCAGGTTTGGTCCAGATCCATCATTGTTTGAGTCCACAGTGCTCTCTGGATGTAGGGGAACCACAATTCCAAAACTCAAGGTCAATGCCCACCAAACCCTTCCAGTATTTACTGTTGGTCATGGGAGTTCTGTGTGCCAAGTCTTGTTCTATTTCATTGTTGGTGAAGTTCAGAATACTCTTTGATTGTAGGTGAACTATAAATCCCAGCAACTACAACTCCCAAATGACAGAATCAACCTCCACCCAACCCAACCAGTATTGAAATTTGGAACCCGCCTACCTGCGTGACCGCATCTCTGTGTACGAACCCACACGATCTCTTCGTTCATCTGGAGAGGCCCTACTCACAATCCCACCTGCATCACAAGTGCAATTGGTGGGGACGAGGGATAGGGCTTTCTCGGTGGTGGCCCCTCGACTCTGGAACTCTCTCCCTAAGGACATCAGGCAAGCCCCAGCCAGGATAACTGCATCCCTCCAAACACCTACCCTTTTCACCTGGTCATGCCCAGCACTTTTTAATTTTAATTATTACATTTGGCCCTGCCACAGATTTTAATTGCATCATGGTGTGTTGTTAATGTTATTGCCTTGTTTTTGAGTTATTTTGCTGTATTGTTGTTGTTGTTTTTACTGTTGTATTTGGGCTCGGTCTCTTGTAAGCCGCACCGAGTCCTCCGGGAGATGGTAGCGGGGTACAAATAAAGGATTATTATTATTATTATTAGCGAAGCAACCAAGTGTGGGTGGGGGTGTTGAATGCTCTCATTAAGGAGGCCAGACTTGGTGGAGGTGGTTGACAGGGGCGGAGCTGCAGGCTATTGAAGGCTGCTCTGCCCCCTGCTGTGCTCTTTGCTTCAGCGTGAGCTAGGAGGCAGGTTTCAACCCCCCCCCCCGAAATTTTCAACCCCCCCCCGAAATTTCAAACCCCCCCGGAATTTTTTTTCTGGCTACGGCCCTGGAAACAGGGGACATTATTCTTAAGGCAACCCCCCTTCCTCTGGTCTCCTCTCCTTTCCTCCCAAAACTTTAAAAGCTAGCAGTAGCTTAGTTTCGAAAGCCAAGATTTCTATGAAGGAGAAATGACATTAAAATTTCATTATCTTGAAATTTTGATAGTTCTAATGATTAAGTTTCCAGGCATTCTTCAAAGGTAGCTTCACATAGAGTACATTACAATAATTCAAACAGTTTGTAACTAAGGCCACAATAAATGACTACACAGATATGTTTTAGGTGTGCACAGTATCCAATATGTCCAATGACAAATACTGAAGATCAATGAAAAACTAGCACATTAAGGGGTTGGTTGAACTGAGCCCGGGCACAACAGCATTCTCATATGGGAGGGCTCATTGATCATGTGGTCGTTTTGTGTGGGAAAACATTTTACATCATCGGCATCTTGTTCTTCTAGCATTAAAAGCACTTACATTACAAAAAAGGGTACCTCTCAGTCCAGCCTCCCTAAGAAATCAACACAGGAATAGAGCACTGTGTTCCCAACATTATCAGTTAAAGGCAATATCATTGTGGAAAAACTGTTCAGAACAGAGTCACAGAGCTTATCATGATTGCTTCCTGATGGGAAGCTGGAACAAACAGACTCCAAGGCCAATCAGAGACTAACTTGGAAGCTTCCTCGCATGTTATTGTGGGTATCAAAATAGGACATACTGTAAACAGTTTAGAAACAGAACCAGAAATCACTAAGAAAGTATGGTTTCTTTTTAATGTACTCACTAAATGTGCTTAACCGTCTTTCCCTTAGGCCTTCTCTACTTCACTAAAGCCTGAAAACTCCCCAACAAATGTAAATGTAAAATGGAAATGCTTTTCTGACCTACAATCATCCATTTAAGCATTTGAAGTTTCAGGGTTTTTTTCAACACACACCTTGAGGAGGTAGATTCCACTCTCACAACTGCAGAGTCTGCAGCTCCCTTTGTTTCTACTCTATATTTTAACTGGAAAAGTTGGGGGTTGTCTTATACGCCTAGTCGTCTTATATGCTGGAATATACAGTACTTCTTTTCTATTTGCCATCTGCTATATCATTTAATATCAATAAAATTGATCTTATAGCAATAATATGTGTCAAAAATATGTATCAATTTCCTTCCCAAAAGAAACTATTGGGAAGGCCTTAAACTGCACCCAGTTCTAGAACAGAACAACATGGTACGGCAATTACAAAGTGAACTGGGCTAGACATACATTCCCATTGTCTGATTTTATGATTTTACCAAAAATCGCTGTCTGTTGCGTTAAATGCTATTTAAGTTATTTTTGGCCTTATACTCTGCTTTTGCAACATCAGGGTGGTATGACCAAATGGAATTAGAAATATTTCTTGTAGGTTCAGATCTCCAAATAATATTTCCTATTCTGTCTAGATGTTGAGTAAGGTGCCTACGTATGCTAAAAACACCAGATCCTGTCTGAACTTGGAAACTAAGCAGAGTCAGCCCTGGTTAGTACTTGTTGGAAAACCATCAATGAATGCCAGGTGCTTTCGGCTATATTTGAGAGGGAAAAAAACAGGCAAAGCCACCTCTGAGTATACCTTGCCTAAGAAAACCCTATAAAATTAATGGGGTCACCATAAACCAACAGACAACAGGCACAAGACACATAACATAATGTAGGTGAACCTCTGCTCCAAGTAGTAGTCTCTCCTCTTCTAAGGCACATATGAATGCAGTTAAAAATGCTAAAGATCATCACCTTGTTCTATAAACCAACTGTGTCTGGTTTCATACAGATCATAAGAAGGTGTGTATGCATGTAAAATCTTTGGGTTGTCTGTGGAGGTGTGTGTATGCATAACTAACAAGAGAAAGCAATTTGGGAAGATGCTGTAGATGAAATTCTTTTTCCTCTCCTCCATCTCTTAGGGCAATATAGTATGTTATGTAAGGGCAATTTGCTCCCTCCCAATTGCAAACACCTTTCACTCATTCCAAGTGAATGGAGTGAGGTCTGTCCATCAACCTGTGTGTGACAATCAGGAAAACCCCTGGGGAGACAACACTTTTCTCACATATCACATACAAGGCCTGGAAATATGCCAAAGTCAGGTTTAGCTTATACAAACAAAGTATCTTGAGTATGCTGTGATAAAGAATAAGGAGGGATTGGTGTGACGGCGTGAGTGTCGCCACCTATATGTAGAACTGTAAGTTGCAGGATTTGAACTGTTGTATCATGATTGATTTTGCCTTTTTACCCTGTAAATGTATAGTGGGATTGATTGGTTATTTATAGCTGTCAATCAATGTTGTTTGCACCAGTTGAATTGCTCCTCCTGCTCAATTGTTTGACCCCACCTCTTCCTAGAGAGCAGGACAGTGTTTCCTTTTCCATTCCACCATCAAACTTTCTATCAGATGGACGTGAGAGAGAGACTTGGCTCTGAAGCCCTTGATTAAGTTACCTCTCAGCGCCAATTCTGAGGTTCTTACCCTTGAGACTTATGCTTCATTTTCAGATCAACCTGGACGACATTGAGAAGTCTCAAGCGCCTTCAAACCAGTTCTTTGGCACCAGAGGAAGGCTTTGTGCCTTCAAAATATAGGCCATTGGAATTGGGGTTGTGATTATTCCGATATTCACAGCCATTGAAAAAGAGGGACCTGGAAAAGCTTCTCAGCTGCAAAACTCCTTGGACCCAAGACAATCAGAGACTGTAATGTATATTTTCCTTTATCCCTTTGGAACTTCCAGCTTATTGCCTTAAAGGGATAACTCTTTGTGAACAATTAAACCTATTTTGAGTTATCTACAGTGTTTTAGGTCCTTGGGAGTTCCAATTTTCCTAAAGGAGGGCAAGACATGACATCATGGACATGACATGTTTCCTGTTTCACTAAGAGTTATAGCCCCCAGGCGCGACGGCACAATTGGGGAGACTGAGAGAGTGGATTTCATGTCATTTGCAGTATACCATCCAAGTGAAAATAGAGTTTTCTAAAACATGGTTGTATAAACATCTAGAGTCTGAAAATCCATCTAAAACACAGACCTCAGCAAGTGGGAGTCCAAAAGTGTCAGGCTAAAACCCAGAACCTCAATCAATGGCTCATACCAAATGAAAGATTCTCTCCTGGGCACACAGAAAACTGGGCAACTTGGAAGGCGCTGAACAGACTGCACTCTGGCACCATGAGATGCAGAGCCAACCTCAAGAAATGGGGCTACAAAGTGGATTCCACCACATGCGAGTGTGGAGAAGAGCAAACTACAGACCATCTGCTGCAATGCAACCTGAGCCCTGCCACATGCACAATGGAGGACCTTCTTATAGTAACACCAGAGGCACTCCAAGTGGCCAGCTACTGGTCAAAGGACATTTAATCAACTACCAAGCTTGCAAACTTTGTGTTTTATTTTTTGTTTGTTTATTTTTAATGCAATACAACTGTTTGGTTTGCTCCTGACACGATAAATAAATAAATACATAAATCTCATCCAGAACAAGAAATGCCAAAAGACTATGTTCACTTAGGATGGTCGCTTATACATTGCCAAAAGAAATGACATAGAATTCCATAAAATGTTAATATATTTGTGAAGATAGAAATTAAGAAGGAATTAGTAAAGCTAAACAGAAATATTATTCATTATGCCAGACCCAGTGAGTTGGGTGCCTGCACAGCTTTTTGTCCAGGAGCGAAATGTTCATGGGCAACTCAATGACCGCTGTTCTCCATTCTTATGGTTCTTTGTCTCTCAAGTGGGCTTAGTCTGGTCAGTCCTCTGTCAGCCTTTCAAATAACACAAGAAGACAATGGATTCCCACCAATACAAAAAACACAAATCCACTAAAAGTTGTGGTACATAAATCACAATGGTCGATATTGCCTAACAGTTTGTATATTACAATATTCAACAAACGGCAAAATTAAATGGTATAGGCATAACCCAGTATATAATGAACAACAACCAGTTGTTTACAAAGATTACACATACATAACATAAAGAGTCTTTTGGTGTAAAGACAACTTGTCTTCAGGGCATAAGATCCCTTGCTTTAGAGTAAGCGTACTGTAAAGAGTCGTTCTTGGTGTAAAACCAACTTCTCTTCAGGGCATAGGATCCCTTGCTTTAGAAAATGTTTGGATATCCACATCCACGACCGGTTTCGACTGGAGTCTTCCTCTGGTGGATATATGAGACATCAAGTTCTTCACAATAGTAATCCCTCCTCGGGTGTTTTATACAATGGGACAGTGGATCTATAGGGAAAATACACAGGTGGCTAGAGTATGTCTCAAAGGGGGATAAACATTTGTATGTATTACTCACATAACAACAAAGGACAAATAAACAGGCATAGGTTACTTACAAGAACTCAGAAGCCATGCTCTGCAGCAGTTTCTACCTGATGACCTTTGTGCTTGCTAGAGAATCAAACTGCTGCAGAGCACGGCTTCTGAGTTCTTGTAAGTAACCTATGCCTGTTTATTTGTCCTTTGTTGTTATGTGAGTAATACATACAAATGTTTATCCCCCTTCGAGCCTTTCAAATAAAGCACTCTCTTCTGCAATGTAAGGCACATGGCCACCCTGCATTCATTTTACCACCCCCCATCTCCCATGTGGTTGTGTGATCATTCTTAGGATGGTTATGACAGATGAGATTGTACTCCTTTCTTTGTGGATGTCTGAAAAGAACCTGAGTGTTTACATACCCACAAGAAATACTTTACCACTAAAGAAAATATGTGATCATAGTGTTTAGGCTGAAATGACCACCCAGATATTGCTGGAGCCCCACAAAAAGCCAGATTAGGCAGATACAGTTAGTGTTATGTCATAAAACTGCCAAATTTGGATTCTGGTGGACCACAAAAGCATTCCACCTAAGCCAACCAAGACTCAGCTTCTTTTAATTTTGAATTTTTCAGAACTATTTGGAACTTAAAGCCATAAAGAGTAACCAGCACTATGTGTGTGGTCATTGTCTTTAGATCTACATTCAAGCATCAGATAGCTAATTCAGTATGGGAGCTTCTTTTTCGGTCTCTTTCTGATGAATTTATTTATTTGCATATCTATCCTGAATAGAGTTGCACGGAGACCACTGCAAGACCACCACAAGATAATAAGCATTTGCAAAAAGGTTTGTAAAATATACAACTCATTAAATATTAGGTTTTCACAAAATGATCAGATCCTAGCAGAAGAAAATCCTTTTGCAGCTGCTTGAATAAAAGAAGGCAGCCCAAGGCAATGAATTCTTTAATTGAAAACAGTTACACTATAGAATCTAATATATATATAAAGAGCAGAGTAGTCACTGACAATGGTCCTCGAACTTGGCAGCTTCACAGATAAGGCATCAATTTGGATCCCTTTGTCTGGTTTGAACAACTGTTGAAGGGAACAGTTTACCTTCGCCCAGAATCTCATGCAGAAGAACAGGGATGAAAGGGATGAGAAAACCAGGTTAACTTGCTTTACTCTTATAGTAACTGGCAGAGGTGGCCCTAGGTAATTTTCAACGGTAAGCAAACAGTATTTTGCCCCCCCCCCCCCCCCCCAACCAATCACTGATATATATTTTCTGTTTGTCCTGGGAGTTCTGTGTGCCATATTTGGTTCAATTCCATCATTGGTGGAATTCAGAATGCTCTTTGATTGTAGGTGAACTATACATTCCAGTAACTACAACTCGCATATGTCAAGGTCTATTTTCCCCCAAGAGTGCCTCAAGAGCGCCCCTGGGCAAAATCAACTATACTGCAAATGCTTACTTTGTGTAATGGGTTGAGCCGCCCCTGGTAACTGGTAACACTGTGGGTTTTGTTCATTTTTAAAACATTTATTTGGTACTTCTAAAACATTTTGGAAAGGTGTTTAGGCCATTTTTCTTATTTTGGCCACTTTTCCTATTTTAAAGATTTTTTTAAAAAAATTATCAATAAAATATCCAAATCATTAAATAGGAAAGTAATTGAAAATGAATCCACCAGAAATGTGTTCAGGAGCTAGGGTGCAACAAGAAAGCTCTTGGAAGTTTATTATAAAATGAATTACATTTTAATTATCTGTGTAATTATGAGACAGATATAAGTTATTTAAAAATAATTTGAATAATTAAATAATAACCTGTATGGGATTTTCTACATGCTAACAAATAATATAATGCCCCTTTTGACATTCATGCTTCTGGTTTATTACTGGGATAGCTGAGTGCTATTGCAATGCAATAAGATAAATCCATCTAACCATTACCTTAATGCAACAAGGAGAAACTACTCCACTCAACCAAGGTCCTAGCAGGGAATAGCACTAGATATTTCAAGTTGTCAAGATTAATACTATAAGCATGTCGAAATAAGGACATTTGGTCTTCCTGGGCAGAAGTTTCCAGGCAGGACAAGAGCAAAGCAAAATGCCTACAGCTGAGATAGGGAATGTGTAGCCTCATAAGTTTGCCTGCAATGCTCCTCAGTCCACATCATTGACTATACTGACAAAGGCTGATGGGATTTGCTGGACAATACCAGATTGGTCAGAAGTAAGTCATCTGTAGCAGTTCATCTATTAGTATGAAGGCAACAGGGAAAAATGAAAGTACTAGTTTCCTTGAGAAAAGGCCTTAAGAGGCCGAGGAGTTTTCAAGGGAGTGCGGATTAGACCTGAGAACACAGGGAGTGAAAAGCAGGCAAACTAGATATTCTCAGATGATTCTTTGAAGTCCAGATATGTTACGCATGATGTCATGGGTGCTCTGGCGGGCTTAAATTAAGTGGTTTGGTTTCAGGCCTTTCAGAGGAGACAACGTTGCTATTAGATTGATCTCTGTTCATGATTCTTGTTTGTGTTTCCTGTTCATTATTCCAAATTTCTGGTTCCTGTATTGTCAAGATTCCTGTTTCATGATCCTGTTTATGCCTATGTACCTTGGGAGAATTCACCTTGGAGAGGTTCCTGTTTTCATATGCATGGATATACCTTTGGATTAATTCTGTGTTTTTAGATTCCTTGGTTTTGTATTTAACCTGGCATTTTTAGACTAATACTACTGAACTCTGGTTTCTTTTGTGTATTGCATTTTATATCCCGACTGTCTCTTTTGGATTTATCCTCCCCCCTCCTTTTATATGCTTTCTTTAATAAACATTGTTTTATTGGACTCTGGTGTGGTGCTGGGTGAAAAGGGTGTTCCAGTGCTAGGGTGCAACAAGGGCATTGAAATGTAGCATCACAAAATTAACATTTCCACTCAGACGTTCAGCTGATGCCAGTGAAGGAGAGAGTAATCGTATGCTGTACATCCATATGTGAAATAACTCAGAATCTCCACGCAGGAAATCTATCCACCCAAGTTCCCAAACAACCCATCTCCTTGCCTTTTAGTACATCATGGGCATATCAAGATACATCTAGAGGAAAAAGTGATTCAACCGTTTTACGGGCTCAGTTTCAGAACATGCAGAGAGTCACTTCTTCCTTCATCTTACTCAGACCAAACATTTTAATAAAAAGCCACATAAAATCCTATTTCAGATGGTTAGCAAAGAAAGTCAGTTTACAAAGTCCTACTTACACCTTATAAAGACACATATTCAATCTTCTTAGCTTACTGGTACTGTGTCTCATATATTTACTCAGCCCTAATGACCGTTCAAATGTTTGTCCTTAAAAAGTGCATGACTTTCAATTTGCTTCTCTGTTGGTGATCTTTTTCGTCATTTTATATTTTCTTAATTGGGATAAGATCATTTGAAAATGTAACACAGTTGACAGAACAGTTCTGTAGTGAGAAGAACGGAAGATGAGGCCATAATTCCTGTGAAACCTAAGACAAGACCTCTATGAATTTCAGCTGTCTGTGTCTCATGGAAACAAACGGGAGTTCAGTTTAGTACATAAACATTGCATGCATACACGTCCACACATGCACAGATTCTACCTTTTTGGTTATACCAACGGAGTCTAAGGTGGATTTATGCAAATGAAAGAATGTGACTGTAGCCAGTGGCCATTATCACAAAACAAACATTTGGTAGTCAACACAACTGCAGAAGAATACAGTGAAATTTTCTTTCTCTCAAAAAGAGAAACCAAGGGTAAGAGACTGTTTTAGGTGCAAGTGTCCTGCCATGTAATTCCTTCCATATAAGTACATGGGTCCTACTAATTCCTGTAGGAGGCAATAAAGTACAGTATTGCACTCAGGAGCACCACTGCAATGGGAGAAAGTCCTGAGAGTGCAAGGCTGACTCCACATTCTCCAGGTAGCATTATACTACAAGATTTTCTTAGCACAGCAAACTCTTGCCCTGATTTTGCTTAGAGAAAAATCTAACCAAAAGCAAAGAGGCTACAGCAGGTGTGCTCATTGATAGTTGTGTGATAATTAGATAGAAAGTAGTCAAATCCAGCAAAGCAGATTTGTAACATGGTAAAAGATCCTAGCTTGTATACTGCAGTGTACATTTTAGAGCATTGGTTCTCAACCTACCTAATGCTGTTATCCCTTAATATAATTCCTCATGTTGTGGTGACCTCAACCATAAAATTATTGTCGTTGCTACTTCAGAACTGTAATTTTGCTACTGTTATGAATCATAATGTAAATATCTGATATGCAGGATGTATTTTCATTCACTGGACCAAATTTGGCACAAATACCCGATACACCCAAATTTGAATACTGCTGGGGTTGGGGGGTCATTGATTTTGTCGTTTGAGAGTTGTAGTTGCTAGGATTTATAGTTAACCTTCAATCAAAGAGCATTCTGAACTCCACCAATGATGGAATTCAACCAAACTTGGCACACAGAACTCCCACAACCAACAGAAAACACTGGAAAATTTGGTGGGCATTGACCTTGAGTTTTGGAGTTATAGAGAGCATTGTGGACTCAAGCAAAGATGGATCTGGACCAAACTTGCCACGAATAATCAATATGCCCAAATGTGAACACTGGTGGAGTTTGGGGGAAATCGACCTTGACATTTGGGAGTTGTAGTTGCTGGGAGTTATAGTTCACCTACAAAGAGCATTCTGAACCCCACCAATGATAGAATTGGGCTAAACTTTCCACATAGAACCCCCATGACCAACACAAAATACTGTGTTTTCTGATGGTCTTTGGCAACCGCTCTAATACCCCCTTATGACTCCCCTAGGGGTCCTGGCCCAGGTTGAGAAACATTGTTTCAGAGGCAATGTTGTCTCATGCCCCATCTACACTGCCATATAAAATCCAGATTATCTGTTTTGAACTGGATTAAATGGCAGTGCAGACTCACATAATCCAGTTCAAAGAAGATAATCTTTGATCATTTGCTCCCGGTGTTGCAATGGGTTAAACCATTGTGTCAGCAGGACTTCTGACTGAAAGGTTGGAGGTTTGAATCTGAGGAGTGTGGTGAGCTCCCATCTAACAGCTCCAGCTTCTCATGCATGAGGGAAGCCTCTCACAGGATGGTAAAACATCTGGGCGTCCCCTGGGCAATGTCTTTGCAGATGGCCACTTCTCTCACACCAGAAGCAACTTGGAGTTTCTCAAGTCGCTCCTGACACATCAAAAGACTGCAGGTAATGGAGAAATTAAGAAGACTGAGTGGCCTAGAGTCTTCAAAAGGTTGCACCTTCACTACACACTTTTGTGTTATTTTTGTTGCTTGATGTTTCTACATGGATGGAGCCTTGGAGGTACTGTCTTCAATCTGAGGGCCTTTCCACACAGACCTATATCCCAGAATATCAAGGTAGAAAATCTCACATTATTTGAGTGTAGACTCAGATGACCCATTTCAAAGCAGATGCTGTGGGATTTTCTGCATTGATATTCTGGGATATAGAGCTGTGTGGAAGAGCCCTAAGGTGGAAGTTTGTATATGGGGAAGTGCTGAGGAATCAGATCCTCCTTGAAATGAGGTGACCAGTGACTCATTGCACTTCTGAGCACTTTTTGTGGTACTGCCTGGGGTTATGATAATGTTTATGTTAATAACAAATATTGACATTTTGTTGGTTATTAGGAGTGACTTCTTGAAGTGTGTACAAAGTGTCTTTCCAAACCATGAAATAATCATATCAACTAGCAGAAGAACATAGGGACACGTACGGCTAAATAACATCAGAATGTGGTCAATATGGCAAAATTTATGTCCAGTTCAAAGCAGATAATGAGGATTATCTGATAATCTGGATTATATGGCAGTGTAGAAGGGGCCTGAGTCATTCCAAAAGCTGTTGAAAACTGGGTTGAGATAAGATTATTTGGGACCATCCCTTTTGGAGGGTATACAATAACTAGTGCTTTTTTCATGTCAGGAGTGACCTGAGAAGCTGCAAGTTGCTTCTGGTGTGAGAGAATTGGCCAGTTGCAAGGATGTTACCCAGGGGATGCCCGGATGTTTTGATGTTTTACCATCCTTATGGGAGGTTTCTCTCATGTCCCCGCATGGGGAGCTGGAGCTGACAGAGGGAGCTCATGCGCACTCTCTGGATTTGAACCTCCGACCTGCCGCCACAAGGATTTAACCCATTGTGCCACCAGGGACTCCTATAACTAGTGTTGGGTTCTATATATGTGGGATTCCAAACATTTGAAAAACAGCATGCTTAATATACATTTTGAGTCTTAATTGCAAGATTAATGAATAGCCCACTTTTAGAATGCTTCTTCCAAAAAAAAAAACTTATACTAGTATGATTTTTTCCTGTTGTTATTGTGAATCTCTTCATACTGTAAAACAAATTCTTTTGCTCAGCAAAAGGTAGTTGTTGGATGAATTGTTTGCAAGTGTTTCTGTAGGCTTGGCAACATGCCTGCTCTCCATTATGATTTGATAGCCCTCAGTTTAATGGGAAATCCCAGTTCTTATCCCCTATGGCTTTTTGGGTAGTTCTGAAGTAAATCTTTGTGGTTACAGGGAAAACGCATTTACTCGAGAAGCAATGTGTTATAACCTCAGGCGCCATGCCAAGTGTAATAAAAACTCACTTTTACATGTCATTTACACTTTCAGAAAGATTTAGAGAGACTCTACAGAATATCTTTTCATAAGGTTGCCAAACTTCACTAGGCTTTTATCCTCAAAGACAATGAAGTAACTTTTACTACTTCTCTGTAGACTAAGAATGAGGTTTTCTCACCAATTATCCATTGCCCCTGTTCCCCAGTACACAACTTGTGGGTATTAATCTTGGTCCTTTATAGTAAGTATTTAAAAATGTTTCTTGTTCATGCAAGCTCAGGCTTTCCCCATCTATCCCTAATTTACCCCACACTAAATTGTTCTGTATTCAAGTAAAGTAAAGGTAAAGGTTTTCCCCTGACATTAAATCCAGCCATGTCCGACTCTGGGGGGTGGTGCTCATTTCCATTTCTAAGCCGAAGAGCCTAGGTCATGTGGCCGGCATGACTGCATGGAGCACCGTTACCTTCCCGCTGGAGCGGTACCTATTGATCTACTCATACTTGCATGTTTTCGAACTGCTAGGATGGCAGATGCTGGAGCTAACAGTGGG
Source organism: Anolis sagrei ordinatus (assembly GCF_025583915.1). Classification (NCBI taxonomy): domain Eukaryota; kingdom Metazoa; phylum Chordata; class Lepidosauria; order Squamata; family Anolidae; genus Anolis; species Anolis sagrei. The sequence goes on from NW_026845477.1 coordinate 23,240,134, forward strand.
AGCTCACACTGCTCCCCAGATTTGAACCTGCGACCTTTCGATCAGCAAGTTCAGCAGCTCAGCGCTTTAACCCACTGTGCCACCGGTGGCTCCTCTGTATGCAAATTCTAATGATTTTCTATTTCAGTTGAGATTCTTTGACCAAGAACATTATAGTTTGGGCTGGTATGGCTGTACCAGGAGCTCCAACTTTATTTGCTTTGTATTAAATGTTTGCTTGCAGTCCAAGGCTTCAGGGATTCTGCAGAAAGGTGGCTTCCTTTGGTTGCAGTCGTAGGGCAAGTCACCTGTCCATCATCGCTAAGTTTTGGTTCCGCCCCTTGTTCAGGGCAATTGGGAAGGGAAGGGAGCCCTTTTTAGTTAGTCTCAGTAAGGAAAGCTAATTTAGAGGACGTGTACAAGCTTCTCCTGTACAAAAGCTTCACCCTTAAGACTTTCCGGGGGGGGGGGGGGACAGTCTTAAGAGCATCCAAAGATTTCCAGGGAAGCAGCCCTAAAGCTTTGAGGAATTTCAGAGGGTAAACAGTTTGGAAGACCAAAGAACTCCAGCTGGAGAATCTACTGGCCTTACTGGTAGGTCCACTCGGTGCTCGAGACGCAGTTTGACCCAGTAGCGGAGCCCACATCAGTAAGGCTTAGATTACAATCAGCCTGGGAGAAGTTAAAAAGGGATTTTCCTTTAAAGTAAAGAAACAGTTATTGAAGACAATTGCCTGTCCCTTGTGGACATGATTAGGAAGCCACCAGTTGCATAAAAGCCTGGAAGCATTTGTTTAACTTTATTGAAGACAAGAGAAGTTTCTGTTTGATTGTTCATTAATAAAGGACATTGTTATACTTCACAAGCCATCTAAAGACCATTTGTGGTGAAAAATCCTTGAGAAATTCTCTTCGGGGCCCCCTGGCTTCCCGCTGGGCTCAAGTTGCACGTCCTATTTTAAAGACAATTCTTTACAGGCCCAGCGCTTGATAGAATATAGTTCTTAGTAAGTCCCTAGTCGTCACGGTTTCTTTATCCAAAAAAAATGGTTCATGTATATTCGCTTGACAGGTCTCTGGTTCCTGTCCATCTGAAAATTGTGCTATTCCAGATCTGAGCAAAGTTTTCAAGGATGGGTTAGCAGTGGTTCTCAACGTGTGGGTCCCCAGGTGTTTTGGCCTACAACTCCCAGAAATCCAAGCCAGTTTACCAGCTGTTAGGATTTCTGGGAGTTGAAGGCCAAAACATCTGGGGACCCACAGGCTGAGAACCACTGGGTTAGAGATTCGGGGGGAGTTCACATAGAAAATGATGTGGAGGTACTTAGTACCTTGGCTAATGCAATCCTTACAGTAAGTTACAGCCATCCCACAAGAAGATGGACATTCATTGAGACAGATACTGAAGAACATCTCCCTCATGAGAACTATTTATTTATTTATTTATTTACTATATTTATATCCTACTCCATCTCACCCCAAGGGGGACTCAAGAGTGACTTACTAATTTGGCAAAATTCAATGCCACAGTATACATGCAAAAAACTACACATAACATAATTCACATCCCGAAAGGGACTCAGAGAGGCTCACAAACAAGGAACAATTTGATTCTGCAAATACATACATAGAATAAAACAAAACATATACATTTAAACCAAAAAGTTACAACATCTCAATTTTAAAACCAATTAATCAAAACCATGCAATCCAGTCGTAAATCGCACTATTCCATAGTTACTTATTGCACTGAGAATTTCATGTACACAGACCTGTTTTGTATGTGTTCAGTGAAATAGTCATGAGAAGATCCAGTGAAGTTCTCATGTCTAATTCTACATATGGTTCTTATTGGCAACATACGGAAAGAAGCAATTTAACAGCCTAGCCGCAATATACAATATATGAATGCATATCCATATGCCACTAGCAAATATATTGCTCTTCTGTTTACCTTTTAAGCAGAATGACAAACAGAATTATACAATGCTACAATTATACAATAAAAGATTATAAAGCAATTTTTGGACAGAAAAAATGGATGCAACAATAATGCAGTAAAGTATGGTGTCACCTGTGCTTTGATCTGCTTTGAACTGGATTATATGGTACTGTAGGCTCATATAATCCAGTCCAAAGCAGATAATGTGGATTATCTACTTCGATAATTAGATTATATGGCAGTGTAGAAGGGGCCGGTCTACACTATCATATAATCCAGTTCAAAGCAGATAATCTGGATTATATGGCAGTATAGATAGGGCATAAGAAGGATATTGACAAGCTGGATTGTGAAGTGAGACCAAGGGCCCTTCCACACAGCCATATAATCCAGAATATCAAGGCAGAAAATCCTACAATATCTGCTTTGAACTGGGTTATCTGAGTCCACACTGCCGTATATTCCAGTTCAAAGAGATAATGTTACATTTTATTCATCTGTGTGGAACGGGCTCAAGATGGTAAAAAGGTCTAGAAACTAAGTCTGATTTGAAATAGTGTAGGGAGCTGTGTATGTTTAGCTTGAGGAAAGAAAGACTGAGATCTAATAGGATGACTTCTTTAAGTACCTGAAGTAAATGGAGCAATTATTATCTGCTGCCTTGGAAACAAGAACATGAACTAGTGAATTACAAGAAAACAGGTTCCACTCAAGTGTTAGGAAGAACATCTCAACTGTAAGAGTTATTTGACAGTGAAAGCTTGTCTCAGAGGGCGTTGTACTCCCATTCTTCAGAATGCTTTAAGCAGAAGTTGTATGAACATCTCTTGGGAATGCTTTACTGTGTATTTCTGCATAGCAGAGGTTGGAAGAAGAGCCCATCCACACTAGACTCATATAATCCAAAGAAGATAATCTGGATTCAGAAACTTGAATATATGGCAGTGTAGATTGAGCCTTAGATAGCCCCATTGACCCTTTCCAATCATACGAGTGCTTTTGTTAGAGACCCTAAATTGGGTCTTCTTAGGTCCACATCACGGGAGCACAAAAGGAAGTAGACAGTCCCAAAAAAGATAAAAAAACAAGGTTTACTTTAGTTTCTTCATGAAGAAGACGGACAGCCTGACAGCATACGCAGATGCTACCTTCAAGTGACTGCCATGTCCCCTTGGCTTTTGTCCACCGATATATAACCTCAAGTAAACAAGAACATTTTTTTGGTCATGGAAAGTACTCTCTTTCCAGCCCCCTCCCTTGACCTTTTGATGGAAAGTACCTTCTTGTACCTGCAGACTCTGTGCTTAACCACAACCTTTGAACTTAACCACAATACAACTGCCGACCTCTACATGTCACATCTTGTTTCTTAAAAACATTTTCTTCCGTGTTGCTCTTTTTCTACAGAGAAAGGGTATGTTTCTCTTTTGCTGTTAATTTCATTCAAAGCCCCTTGCTTAGCATCCTTCACTTTGAAAGCTTAATTCAAACTTACTGTGTGAATGTATGTTGTATAAAGCCACATTTCTACTGTGTTTGAAGATTTATCAGTTGATAGTAGCATTTGATGGACTAAATATAAGTAGTTCTCAGTGTTGTGCATGGAACAGGGATCGGCCATAGCAAGAGGGTCATTTTTGCAAGCATATCAGCAACAACGCTGTGCAATGTGCTTTGGTTCTCAGCAATGTGGGCTGTTATGAACAACACTTCATGCAGAATTATGCTTTACTTGGTTAGTATGACTGTTTTTTGGATGCATGGAAAATACTCTGCTTAATAGTGTAGGATTTTAATGACCATCTGTTGTTTTTTTAATGTGTGTATTTTAGTGTTACATTTGGCACACAAGATTCTAGAATAGCTGGGAGGAGGTGTTTGGAAAAGTTCAGTCTACACTTGTCTAACTGCCACACTTTAACAAACATCTACAGCATCAGGGCAAATTTTAGCATGTGAGATGGTATATTATTGATAGGTCAAAATAAATGCATTAAAAACTAACCAAAACTGTCATCAATCTATGTAATTGGTTTGCGTCTTTGTTTTATTTCATTCATATTTCCACATTGCCAGATGGTTTTCAAAGTGTATCTTATCAAAATGTATCTACAGGAAAAACGCTATGAGAATTAAGCTACATTTCTGCAGCAGTGTAGGTGAGCAGCTGCTAGCATCTTAAAACATTTTTGGTTATGCTTTGGTACAAAGGCACAATATAGATTTTTTAAAAATAAATGAATTGTTAACTTCCAAGTCAAATCCCCCTTTCTTTCACTCTGTTCTTCCTGACATGGTTTGAGAAATGGAGCAACTGCAAACAGGACTATTAGATGGTGTCAGAGAATTCAGAACTGATTTTAGAACAAGGACTCCTGCTGGGGCACTTTTCAGAAATAGAAATCACTGGACAAGCAATTAAACTTATAGGTGTGGCCCCAGTCTAACCACTTGTTTCACAGGCATATATACACACCTTTTCAGCACTTGCACAATGTATCAACTCAAGCCTGTTGTGTTTGTTACACAACTGATTACTAGAGGTGTGCTATTTGGCCAAAAGGCATACTATTTTGGATTCCATTTTTGGCTAGCCCCTCATTCTGTTTACTGGGAAGTTACTCAAATCGGGAAGGGTGTTGCCATTTTCATTCTGCAAAGATTCGGTCCACTGGCTACATGGGAAACTTCAAAGCCTCAATCCTCAGCCATTTTAAGGCCTATCTGCATGAAACCTACCTCTGTTTTAGACCACATTTACAACTGCAGGTCTACCTATTTTCAAAACAATTCACCCATCCACTGATTTTTAAAGAATAATTTTAAGTTTTAACCATAACATTTTAAAAAATAAGACAAACTTGGAATTGTAGTCGTTGGTTGTGTCCATTCTCAACTTCTCCATGGAAGTGCTGCTGGGAAGGTGAGCTCCCATCAGGAGCCTCTCTGGATGAGCAGCCTAGGAAACTTTCCAAAAACAAATGGACAAATGCTGCTGCTGGGGAGGGAGAAAAGACGCTGCAGGTAATCCTATCTTCTCCAGGAGCCCTGAGGCAGCCCCTGCCTCAGATATATTGCAAACTTTATTCTATCATGCATCCAATAAAATCCGACTCGCTTAATCCATTTTGTCAGGCTTTGTGGTTCCCTCCTTCCCATTCTGTTTTTGGAGATTATATAAAATAGCCCAGTAAATATTACAAATCATTTTTGTTAAAACTGATTCGGGCTCAAGCCTACTGGTTACACAAGTTTAGGAGTCAGTGTAACTAAGTGTGTAGGATCTTGGGCATTGGAAACATTCCTTATTAACATGTTACAGAGAAAAATATAAAACATCCTATATCAGTGCATTTATTAGAAAGCAAAGATATATATATGTCTTATTGTTATGGATACATGGAAGAAGGGGAACACATGAGGTTTCTGTTCCTTCTGTAATGAGATTATGTCCTCGACTCTCTTGAAGTAAATCACAGAGTGGCTGATAATTTGGGCCTTAAGAAAAAGTGCATTGGTCCAGTTCAATTCTTCTCTTCTGTTTTTTTATTCAGTTGCTGGACACACCGAGGATGAAGAGGTCCATCAATAACAGATATGTTTGCATGCTTGAGGCACCTTCTCTTGTTTGTGTGTCCTTTTTGCCCTCTTTTGAAGTCCTTACCTGAAATCTTTAGAGATGAGGGAGTGGTTGGAATATTTGACTGTGAAAAAAAGCCCTTGGACATTCCCTCCTTCTGAAACCCACCATTGAATCTACTGGAAAACATGGCCACAACAATCTAGATTGGCATAGAATATTTAAGGTTTTTGGTTGACTGTTGATGCCATGATTCATACTAATAGCCTGGGGGAGAATGACACCATTTTCATTACGAAAATCCTGAAAGAATTGCCAGCTACCCATAAAGTGCTTGAGCCAGAGTGTCATAATGACTTTCATCAGTGAATATTTAATTTCCTATAATTTTTAGTAGTTATGCTCCAGAATCTGCCAAATATACCTCTTGTAAAAATGTGTAGGAGGAAAATATATGCTGGTATCAGGGTAAATATTAATTTAGAGGTTTCTATCACAGTGTTGGGGGTAGGGCATCAACGTGCCATTTTGTTTAAGCATAAAAATCCCCTCTTATTTGATTTTTTTTTAAAAAAATCTTATAGAAGAATGTAATTGGCCAGTAGAAAACATAAGGCTATAGCCATGAAACTCGCGACTCACTTATTAAAGCAAAGCTTAACATAGAGCCCATATTTTGATCCATTGTCGGATGGGTAGTGGTGCATTTGTAGTGACCTCATTAGAGTTGCATTTACTAAATATTGCCAATTGTAGTGAGCAAGTCAATAATCAAATTTTGATTATCATATTTGTGTAGCACTAACTGGTAATTTCCTCTAATAGAAGGGAAGAGGAGGAGTAGTTTGTGCATTTTAGGTGGAGTCAGTGGTGAGTGCATTTATTGGAAAGTGACGATATATGTGTCCTATATGGTGGCACAACGGGTTAAACCTTTATGCTGGCAGGACTGATGACAGGTCGGAGGTTCGAATTTGAGGAGAGTGCGGATGAGCTCCCTCGGTCAGCTCCAGCTCCCCATGTGGGGACATGAGAGAAGCCTCCCACAAGGATGGTAAAACATCAAAATGTCCAGACTTCCCTTGGGCAAGATAACCAATTTTCTCACACCAGAAGCGACTTTCTCAAGTCGCTCCTGACATACACACACAAAAAGTGCTTTTTCTATTTTTATCTCATTTGTTAGTGCACCTTTTCCTGGTTATAAACATTACTTCCAGAAAGAAATTACCGTGCTGGATACTTTTCTATCGCCACACCAACCATAACGACACTTGTTTGAAAATAAATTCTATTGAACTGAATAGTAAGTAGGTTTAGGAATATTCGATGCCTTGTACAAGTATTGACTTGACTTTGTGCATTTGATGTTTTGTTTTGTGTTATGTTCAGAAACTGGAACCAAAGTAGATTTGATTGACATTGTTACCACTTGACTTCACTCAACATTGTGAAGGTTTCAAATATTTTTATTTTAGGAAAAAAATAAGACCCATAATTTGTGGGAAGATACAGTATACCTAAACTCCAGATTTGTATGCATTCCGTATGGATTCCATCTACGTCAGCATAAACCTAAGTATCTGAGATGTTATATAAAATGAAAGGATGGAATGTATGTTCAGTAACGCAGTGCAAGAGGATGGAAGTTACCTCAGGAGTCTTGTGGACATAATGCTCAGCTTAGCAGATGCCACCCAAGTGGTGACAAATACTTGGGATGCCATTTCCAAAATGGCCAGGAAACATAAGCAGATTTCACAGAATGATTTAAACATGTGTACCAATAACATAAATCACATAAATATGCATGTCAATAATATAACACATTAAAGATCATATTTGTTTTAAGTGACACAAGTACTTTAAGGAAGATTTTTTTCTATCTGCTGGTCCATCCTAAGCAAAAGGTTAATTTCAATAATTTTTAAAGAAATACTTCCCTGCACTCATTTTTTTTTCAAAACTGTTTAAGTCCCTACATGGCTTCACGCTTGGATAGCTGAGATACATGTTTCGCCTATCCGAACAGGTCCTGTTTGGGTTTCTTTATTTTGGAGAAATGACACGGGGAATGCCATTTAGCACCTTTTCACTAGAAATGGTGGGACTACTCCTTTTATTAGACTTCAAGTTGCAAGTTATTTAGGTGGAAATGCAGGACAGAATGTTCATTGACTTGTGTCGTAACAAATGAGTTGCCTGTTTGCTACTTGAATTGCTCTTGCAATTTGTCTGCTCCAGAGAAAGTGGCATATCCTGGCACACACCACCTGCAAACCTTTTTTCTTTGGAAAGCTTTGCCTTGGCTGGCATCCCATGGGCATCTCCTTTGCCCTTTTCTTTGTCTCTTCTGACCCGCTGTCCACCTGCAACAGGTAATCCTGGTACTTGATCGGGGAACATTTCACAAAATGAAATTGAGTAGAGAAAAATGAAAACTCTACATTCTACCAAAACTACATTTGGTGGAGTGTTATGTGGTTCAGCAGTAATACATGCAGAAAAGACCCTGTGATTATTCTTATAAGCTGAACATGAGCCAGAGTCTAGGAGTCCCTTATGATCCCGGCTAAAAACAAAAAAATCAAAGTGGTCCCTGGTTAAAAAAAAAAAAAAAAAGGTTGGGAACCAGTGCTATAAATAAAGCAAGATAGTCCTTGCCCACAGGGTTACCATCAAAATCAACTCAACATAAAATCAACTCAACTTATGATGTGTTTTAATGGTTTATTCTGTTTATGCTTTTAATTGATAGGATGGTGTCTTGCACTCAAAAGAATAAGATGCATTTTGTTTAAAGGAAATATATTTTGTTCCCTTTTTGAGATACTCGATTGTTTATTGTCTATTTTGTTTATGTGATTTATGATTTATATTGTATTGATTGTTTATTGATGTTTTATTTTATTGATGTTTTGTTTATTGATGTATTGCGGGCTTGGCCTCATGTAAGCCGCACCGAGTCCCATGGGGAGATGGTTGCGGGGTACAAATAAAGTGTTATTATTATTATTATTATTATTATTATTATTACTTGTTCACAAACTTTTTTGGTTGTGTTGCTTCTCTTTCTCTCCAAATGCAATTCTACAGGTCCCCCCCCCCAAAAAGTGTAAAATCTTTCATGTCATAATAATAATAATAATAATAATTATTATTATTATTATTATTATTATAACTTTATCTCCCCAAAGGGGCAGCTTACAAGGAAACAGGCCCAAAAATACAAAGTACACAATAAAACATACACAATAAAATAAAATGAAACAGATTATAATCAACAACGACATCATTAAAAAAACACAGTTACAAACACAAGTACACATTTTAAAACTGTATAACGGCTGAAAGATTAGGTGCTGAGTGCGGAGGGATCAGACAAAGTGCAAATGTTGCTAGATAGGGCCCAGGGAAAGTGCAAAATACAATTTCATTCAGTACGGAACATAGCTGAGGGAGTAACATCCATAGATATTTACAGTCACCAAATTACAAATGTTTTGGTACAGCTGCAGACAAATACAGTTTTTATCTTTTCTCAAAAATGCTACCCGTCATTTTACAAGTTAACTAATCTTAATTCTCAGTTTGAACTATCTTCACCATTAAAAATAGAAACAAACAGTAGACTTCTGGTGATGTTTTATCTTCTGCATGTTTTCCCCCCAAATTATTTTTGCAGATGGTATAAGATTATAACATTTGAAAAGTGAGATCCAGTTTATTTTGAGAGCAAAACATAATATAGATATTATAAAACTGAATGTTTATAGAAAAAAATCTCTTTGATCCTCCCTGTTCCTTCCATTTGAAAGTTTAACAGGACATCGAAGGAGAATTTACACTGGTGGTTGCTTGATTATTTCTGCATATGGCGTCACTAGGCTTCAATAAATTAGTGTCTTAATGAATGCCTAGTTCAGTGCCTCTTCTATTGACCTTTCTTCATGCTTTTTCTCTCATCTGGGTTTTGACATGGCATTTAAATCTATTGAACAAAGATTGTGGGACATTGCTTTCTGTGACCTTGCTTCTTGCTCATATGTTTCTTGTTCCCCAAGAGCCTTTAATATACTGGACCCCTCCATGAAGTAAATTATCTTATGAACTTGACTGTGGCCAAATATCACTGGCTATTCTCCAAGGCAAGGTGTAATGTGTTCTCATCCAAACTGCTTTAAGGTAGATTTGGGGGAGCCCTGTACAATGCAAGACTTTACGCATGTAATAAACAGGATGTTGTATTGTCTTACTGTCCTGCAGTTTTTAGAAGCAGGCTCAGATATATAATATTAACCCACTACTGAGCCACCTACCCAGTAGATTACCTAAAATGCAGATAAGTTTTGACTAGGTGACAATTTCCCCCATGTGATCTTGCCTGTTACCAAGTTTCTCTCTGAGGTAGCCAGGATGAGACAACCTGGATTCGGACTGAAACTGGACTCAGATTGAAACCGTATTGGATTCATGTTGAAACTTGCCTTGCATATATTTGCAGTGTTTTTACCCATGTTCATGTGCATCTGGCATTGCACTCATTCTGCGTTTAAGTGGGATTATCAGTTTATGAATCTTTTGCCAGTTGTGCACTTTTTTTACCTCTTTTGCCCTTTTTACAGCTGAGTAAATTGGGTCTTTGAACCATAATAAAGTTTGTTTGTTTTATTGATTGATTGATAGTTCAATGCCAGCCTTATGGCAACTGTCTGTTAACTTAGTACTTCATTAATATTTACAGAGATACTAGGTAAAGCAAATATATCTCAAAATTTAAATATCTATATTAGTATTGCAACCACAACAAACATATCTATAAAATCAGAATAGGACCTTGACTTTTGGGCATACCTGAACTACAATCCTGTGTTTGTTGTTTATTCATTCAGTTGCTTCAGACTCTTCAAGACCTCATGGTCTATCCCAGGGGTCCTCAAACTAAGGCCCGGGGGCCGGATACAGCCCTCCAAGGTCATTTACCTGGACCTTGCTCAGGGTCAACCTAAGTCTGAAATGACTTGAAAGCACACAACAACAACAACAACAACAACAACAACAATCCTATCTCATCAGCCAATAGCAGGCCCACACTTCCCATAGAAATACTAATAAGTTTATATTTGTTAAAATTGTTCTTCATTTTGATTATTGTATTGTTTTAAAGTGTTTTTGCACTACAAATAAGATATGTGCAGTGTGCATAAATTCATGGTTTTTTTCAAATTATAATCCGGCCCTCAACAGTTTGAGGGACTGCGACCTGGCCCTCTGTTCAAAAAGTACGAGGACCCCTGGTTTATCCCATGCCAGAGCTCCCTGTCAGCCGTGGTCACCCCCAGCTCCTTCAAGGTCAAGCCAGTCACTTCAAAGATAACATCCATCCACCTTGCCCTTGGTCGGCCCCTCTTCCTTTTCCCTTCCATTTCCCCCCAGCATCATTATCTTCTCCAAGCTTTCCTGTCTTCTCATTATGTGGCCAAAGTACTTCATCTTTGCTTCTAATATCCTTCTCTCCAGTGAGCAGCTGAGCATTATTTCCTGGAGTATGGACTGGTGGGATCTTCTTGCAGTCCAAGACACTCTCAGGATTTTCCTCCAACACCACAGTTCAAAAGCATCTGTCATCCTTTGCTCAGCCTTCCTTATGGTCCAGCTCTCACATCCATAGGTTACTACAGGGAATACCATTGCTTTAATTATGCGGATCTTCGTTGCCAGTGTGATGTCTCTACTCTTCACTATTTTATTGAGATTGGTCATTTCTCTCCTTTTGGAATTACATTGAAGTTAATTGTGTGCAGGACTGTATCCCTGATAAATAATGATGCCCAGCCTCCCATTCCTTCCATTCCTGAGTATAGATTTAGTGGCATAACTGGTTCTTTTTTTTTTTAAACAAACTGCAGTAATAAGGGTTTTAAAAATTATCATTTTTCTTCATGGTTTTCAGCATCATTTGTATAAATGTCACATCCTTGGCAGAAAACCAATCTGGCCACATAAGTACAAAGCATGGGTGTGTTTTTAAACTGTACTTTGTGTTCACAAATATAATTCTCTTCCTAGCTGAAAACAGGCTTCTTATGTCTTTGTCGTCATTGGAGGAAACAGCACTGGGCTGTCAGACTTTATAACAGCTTTCCTTGATTTAGTTTTGTCTGCCTAACAGCTGCCTTCCAGTCTTGTACCCCTTACCCACGTCAGTGCTGCCGTCAGTCCAATTTTAAAAGGAAGATAAAGATATCTTTTGGGGTGTGTTTAGTTCCAGGAGATGAGTGTATACATAGGATCCTATCCAGTGAAAATGACGGTTTTACCTAGCACATGAATGGCCCTTTTACTAAAATGTACATCCTGATGAAAGGAAAACCAACTAAAAAACCTAAAGAAAATGAGACATAAACTGTCAACTTTGGAGAAATAAATTTTCTTCTAAAGTGCTAATATAAATAAAGCATACCAAAATTTGTCGTATTTAGTTGTAATACCTTATGCTAGTTACTTTGTGGTTTTTTTCCCCCAAATTGTGTGAATAGGTTGATTAGAATATTTACAGTAGCCAGTATTGACATTCATCCAAATTCTCTGTGCTCTTTGGCAAAGTCTGCATGTACCAGAGATTATATTTTGCAAATTTCCCAAGCCTCATTGTTCTGAGTTATTTGTATTATTATACTTTTGGTTAAGATAAAAAGAAGTGTAAGCATCACCTTAGAACAGGTATTCAGTGAATCTTTGATAGTGATTTCAATTACTTGGATATTTATTCTTTTAACCATAGAAAACTTTATAAATTCTACCAACACTTGAATGTTGTGTGGTTTCCGGGCTGTATGACCGTGTTCTGGCAGCATTTTCTCCTGAAGTTTCATCTGTGTCTGGCATCTTCAGAGGATCTGATGATAGTCAAGCAAGTAGAGTATATATACACTTGTGGAATGTCCAGAGTGGCAGGAAAGGACCATTGTTTTTTAAACTAGTGTGAAGGGTGCAATTAGCAAGCTTAGAAGTAGCCTGGCCATTGTTCCCTTTGAATTGTTGGTTGCCTGGAGATATCCTTTGTCTGGGTAAGCCCTTGATTGCTTACTTTATGTAGACTTCCTGTGTCTAGTGGTGTTCCTTATTCACTATCTTGTGCTTGTGTGCTTGTGTATTTCAGTGGCTTCTCTTGTGCTTGTGTATTTCAGTGACTTCTCTGTGTAGCCTTACAAAGTGGTTGTTCGAACTGTTGGAGATTAACCAGCTGTTAGCTGGGCTTGCTACAAGGATATCATATACAGAGACTTGACAAGGACATTTAGAGCTGGGCTGTAGCACAGTTGGTTAATCTCCAGCAGCAATAGATCACCGCTGACCAGAAGTGGCAAGTTCGAAGCCCAAGTCAGATTGAGCATGTTACTGTTAAGCCTAACTTACTGTCCACCTAAGCATTTCGAAAACAGCTGAGCGGTGAGTAGAGAAATTAGGGATCACGTAAAGCAGAGAGGTATTTTTGACACCATAAAAATATTGGCAATCAAAGAATCAAAGAATCATAGAATCAAAGAGTTGGAAGAGACCTCATGGGCCATCCAGTCCAACCCCTGCCAAGAAGCAGGAACATTGCATTCAAATCACCCCTGACAGATGGACCATCCAGCCTCTGTTTAAAAGCTTCCAAAGAAGGAGCCTCCACCACACTCCGGGGCAGAGAGTTCCACTGCTGAACGGCTCTCACAGTCAGGAAGTTCTTCCTCATGTTCAGATGGAATCTCCTCTCTTGTAGTTTGAAGCCATTGTTCCGAGTCCTAGTCTCCAAGGAAGCAGAAAACAAGCTTGCTCCCTCCTCTCTGTGGCTTCCTCTCACATATTTATACATGGCTATCATATCTCCTCTCAGCCTTCTCTTCTTCAGGCTAAACATGCCCAGTTCCCTAAGCCGCTCCTCGTAGGGTTTGTTCTCCAGACCCTTGATCATTTTAGTCGCCCTCCTCTGGACACATTCCAGCTTGTCAATATCTCTCTTGAATTGTGGTGCCCAGAATTGGACACAGTATTCCAGGTGTGGTCTAACCAAAGCGGAATAGAGGGGTAGCATTACTTCTTTAGATCTAGACATGCCTTCTAACCCTTCATCTAAGTCATTAATAACGATGTTGAACAGGACCGGGCCCAGGACGGAACCCTGCGGCACTCCACTTGTCACTTCTTTCCAAGTTTTTGAAGAGGAAGCATTGGTGAGCACCCTCTGGGTTCGTCCATTTAACCAATTACAGATCCACCTCACCGTAGTTTTGCCTAGCCCACATTGGACTAGTTTCCTTGCCAGAAGGTCATGGGGGACCTTGTCGAAGGCCTTACTGAAATCCAGGTACGCTACATCCACGGCATTCCCCGCATCTACCCAGCTTGTAACTCTATCGAAAAAAGAGATCAGATTAGTCTGGCATGACTTGTTTTTGATAAATCCATGTTGATTATTAGCGATGACCGCATTTGTTTCTAAGTGTTTGCAGACCACTTCCTTAACAATCTTTTCCAGAATCTTGCCTGGTATCGACGTGAGGCTGACCGGACAGTAGTTGTTTGGGTCATCCTTTTTTCCCTTCGTGAAGATTGGGAAAGAGCAAGGAGGAAATACAATAAAAATGACTTGGCACCATAGTGGATGAAACGACAGCACCCCCCTGTGGCCGGAATTGAGCAAAACCTCCAGGCGCCAAAGTTGCAATGCTAAAACACCTCTATCCTCTATCTGTCAGTCTGTGGGTCTAAAAATGGCATTGAATGTTTGCTGTCTATGTGTGCATTGTGATCCACCCTGGATCCCCCTGAATCCTTGCCAGGTGCCCTTTGTGATCCACCCTGAATCCCCAAAGTAGATGTCATTAAAAATATAATTTTAAGAGAATATTATATACATTTTAAAAAAAGAGAACAGCACATTTTATTCTAAGATTCCTCTTGCCTTAAATGTTGGTATAGTCCTTTTTCTTAGCAGAGCAAAACCTCACAGTTCTCACTGGAGACTGATTGAATAGCAAGAACTGCCCACACATAACCTTCGTGAACTTCAGTTCTATTTGGGATCACGTGATTTAAGCAGAAACCTTTTCAATAATACAAGCATAGTCCGCTTTTGAGTATTTACTGGTATTATTAGTTTTTATGTGCCAAAATATTTTTGAACCTAATTTTTGTGTTTTTGGGGCATCAGCAGATTCCAGTAGGTTTATGAGGGAGCTTATTTTTCCTACTTAATAGTTTGCATAGTTGTCCCTGCACATTGTGTGGATAGCATTGGGGAAAGGGGGGGGGGTCATTTTCTTTGGAAGCCAAAGGAGTGGGCACTGCTGGAGGCTGAATGAATACCCAGTGTGATTGCTCAATCTAGTCGGGCAAATTCTCTGTTATTATATAGGTATGTACAGCTCTTCTTTCCAGTCTTGCACATAAAATATAACTTTTTTTCTGGCCTGCCTTTTGTATCTTTAAACTGTTATCCAACAGAGAGAATTGAAGCACCCTCACCTCATCAATATATTACAACAATGTTTGGATTCATTGCTACAAATGGGAAAAATAATTTGTTGATGTAGTTAGCAGGGTGAGAATTTGATTTGTGGTGCTATAAGTAATTGTGTCAGTTAAGTAATAGGTTTTCTTTAAGAAAGCATGAGAGGCAGAAAAACACATTTTCGTGACCCCCAAAATTCGAGGCCCTCTTTTAAAAAAAGGCAATTTGACTGAAAATTTTCCAAAAACACATGAAAGCAAGGCAAGGAAACAAGCTTTTGGGGGTGAGGAAGCGAGGAAAAAAGGCTTTTGGTGGCAAGGGAGGCAGGTTGAAAAGGCTTGTTGTGGGGAGGGGGAGAAACAGGAAAAAGGAGGAAAATCTGGTGGGGGGGGGAGGAGGAGGGGAAAGAAGGGGGAAACAGCGGAGCCCCTCAGTATGCTTCGTGGAGTCCCAAGGGCTCTGTGGAGCAAACATTGAGAACTGCTGGTATAAATCTGTATTTCTCAAACTCTGCTCCTCCAGATGTTTAGGGCTTCAGCTCCCACAATTCTAACAGCTGGTAAGCTGGCTGGGATTTCTGGGAGCTGAAGTCCAAAACACTTGGAGGAGCAGAGTTTGAGAAACACTGGTTCCTCATAAAGAAATGGTTATATAACAACATTTGATTGTCCTGATGTGCACCTGTATTCAGGTCAACAGGTTACAGTCAGGACAGAATACACAGAGAGGGAATGGTTTCAAATGGCAAGGAGTCAGGCAAGGCTGCAATTTATCTGTTTGATTTGTGCAGTGACTATTTCATATGTAAATCAGTATTTAACTTGGAAAAAAGAGATAAATGCCTTACTCTGAGGTGTCTGTCACTTTGAAAAAAGGCTATAGTGTGCCATTTCCTGAACCTAGAAGTACGTGATTGCTTCTGTCTTGGTGTAGGCAAGTTGCTGAAGTATAATGATGGCATGGCCATCTCAGACATTCTAGGAGAAAACAGATTACCTGGACCCATTTCAGTATGATTTCATAAAGGGTGGTACTGAAGCAGCCTTACTTGTTCTTATTGATTATTATACTTTCAGTGACTAACCTGTTGATTCTTCTGGTGATGGATCCAGAGAGGCCTTTATCCCAGCAGAATCTGCATTTAAAAGACATGGATTTTTCTGGGGGCCTGTTCACCCCCCCCCCCCCAAGAAAGCACACGATTTCTGGGGTGGGTGTCCAGAAGTCCTCCCGGGACTAGCCTGGGAGAACATGTGGAGGCCCTCACCCCTCCCCTGAAGCCCCCAGACCCCTTTGAAAAGTAATGAAAACTTACCCGGCCTCCAATACTTTTTATTATTATTATTATTAAACTTTATTTGTACCCCGCTAGCATCTCCCGAAGGACTCAATGCGGCTTACATAGGCCAAGGCCTCAAAACACAACACAACACAACAATACAACACCTAAAGCAAATTAAAAACAGTTAAGCAATATTAACAACAAGCAATAAACAATACATCAAGACACTATAAAACTGGGCTGGGCCAGAGTAATGGGTACAAGATTAAAAGTGCTGATGTGGCAGGAGGTATGTAGGATTATAAGGAAGTGCAGTGTGCAGTGTGCAGCAATCTTAGTTCTACTAAAGTGCTTCTGGGACTTGGTATTGGAGATTCCTAATACAGGCTTGGAGCACCTCTCCTGGTGCGTAGAATCATAGAATCAAAGAGTTGGAAGAGAACTCATGGGCCCTCCAGTCCAACCCCCTGCCAAGAAGAAGGAATATTGCATTCAAATCACCCCTGACAGATGGTCATCCAGAAATGACGTGCCAGGAAGGGGGGGGGGGAGGAGGGAGGAAAATTGTGGGTATTCTCACAGTTTACTGGGCTTATTTAGTTCGGTAAACTGTGGGAATGGTGTCTGGACTCCGTAGTCCAGACACCGAAAGTAGTGGGTTTATTCCATGCCTTTCAAGTAGGTATGGAATAAATCCACTATCTAATTAATTCACCACAAACCAGGGTTTTCCTGGTTTGTGGCGAATTAATTCGGAACTGTATAGAATGTTATCTGGGCAGCCTGTCACGATGCCAGGGCTCAGCCGTATTCAGGTAGAGATGCAGGGCCGTAGCCAGAAAAACATTTCGATTTTTTTTTAAATTTCAGGGGAGGGGGGGGGGTTGAAACCTGCCTCCTAGCTCACGCTGAAGCAAAGAGCACAGCAGGGGGCAGAGCAGCCTTCCATAGCCTGCAGCTCCGCCCTTGTCAACCACCTCCACCAAGTTTGGCCTCCTTAATGAGGGCATTCAACACCTTCCCCCCAACTTGGTTGCTTCGCTACATCGACTATTGCTACAAGTAATGACAGATGACAGTGTGGATAAATTGTCAATATTTGCTTGAGATAGTGCTTGCAGTTCTGGAGAAACTCTTAATTTTTTGCGTCTCATAGACTTAGCATGGGGATTTGGTTAACTAGTTAAAATTCATGAGTAAACCAGGTTTTTTTTTTAACCTGAAAAATTTCGGGGGGTGGTGGTGGTGGCAAACGTTTTTCATGCAGATGTGAGAAAAGTTGTACCTTCTGAAATTCCTCTCTTCCACATTGATTTCTTCTACTTTGATAGTTTCAGACATATAAGCCTTTTCAGAAAACAGATAACATCTCTACTTTCTACTGAGGCAAGTTAATTGTTGACTGTTATGAGAAATCAGATCATATCGCCTAGCCTGTTCCATCAATATTTCTAAATACCAGTTGTGATGTGTTTCTGTTGTGTTAGTTAGGCAGCTCTGAAAGGATCTTTCTTTTAATTTACCTAGAAGGAAAAGAAAGTAGAGCTTGTGTGAATACATTATTTTGTATGAAAATCTAGGCACTCTTTCTCCACATTTGACCACAATATAAATCAGCACAGAAAACAATGTAGATCTTGGCATTCAGGTTATGTTGGTTTTGAATGGTGAACACATACTGGAGTTAGGAATTACAAAAGCTGCTTGTGTGGTAAATTGTATTTTTTTTTCTCAGTATCTCCAAGAATACTTGAGCCGTCTCATGTCCTACATTCTGTATTATGTCCCTTGGCATGCATAACTAGGGTTTCCCACTGAGCAGCAAAACCGTATTGATTGCTAAAATGGCTTTGGTGAATGCCATATATATTCGGGCACTTTTGCTTCTTGGTTACACTGAAGTTCAAAGTAGCTGAGGCAGAGGAGCTGTGATATCTCCTATACTGGCTCAGTCGCCACTGTTTATATGAAGAAAAAACATATCAGGGAGCTCACCTATGGATTGTCACTACTTAAGTTTTCTGGGGGCCCTTCTACACAGCTGCATAAAAGCCCACATTTTCTGCTTTGAACTGGAATATATGGCAGTATAGACACAGATAACCCAGTTCAAAGCAGATATTGTGGGATTTTCTGGCTTGATATTCTGCGATATAGGGCTGTGTGGAAGGGCCCTGGGTGTATGAAAGAGTGTGAGCAATCCCATGGCCTATTTGGTTACTACAGGCTGGGTTGGGAGGATTGAAAGCTGTTCAGCAGTGAAATTCTCTGCCTCGGAGTGTGGTGGAGGGTCCTTCTTTGGAGGCTTTTAAGCAGAGGCTGTATGGCCATCTGTCAGCGGGGCTTTCAATATGAAATAATAATAATAATAATAATAATAATAATAATAATAATAATAATTTTAAAAACTTTATTTATACCCCCCTCCCATCTCCCCAAGGGACTCGGAGTGGCTTACATGAGGCCAAGCCCAACAACACATCAAAAATAACAAGCAGTAATAAAATAACAAGCAATAAACAAAATAAACAATACAGTAATATAACTCACAGGTAGACAATAACACATAAGAATTTAAAAACCTATGGCTGGGCCAGATGTAATAGTTAAAACTTTGAAAATAAATCCTGGACGTGAACAGAGGATGTAACTAGTAGGAGGGTTTTAAACCAAAAGTAGAGAGCAACCCAACGGGTAATTAAAGTGCTTCTCAGGGTATTTTGCAGAGGATTGTTTCCTTTATTCGGGGAAGGCACACTGGAACAGCCACGTTTTCAGGCTCCTCCTAAAGACTGCCAATGTGGGGGCTTGTCTGATATCCTTGGGGAGTGAGTTCCAGAGTCGGGGGGCAACCATGATTTCTCTGCTTCTTGGCAGGGGGTTGGACTGGATGGCCTATGAGGTCTCTTCCAACTCTATGATGATATGATTCTAAATGCCTCTTACTCTCAAGAAAGGGGCACTCAGCTGCAGGCACACTCCAGTCCTGCCTGCACACCCCACCCCACATGCCCCACCACACTCTCCAAGAGTGGGTGTGTGGCAAGCCATGCAGGCTAACTCCAGGGCTGCCTGCTTGCACACCCCGCAACACATGCACTTTCTTTCCAAGGCTTTTCTTTATGGTTATAATGCATATTTGTTGTTAACTGTGTATTGATGTAATTTTGTGTATGATTGTTTTTATGATGCAGGCATCAAATTGTACCTTTGCTTTTGTAAGCCGCCCTGAGTCCCCTTCGGGGTGAGAAGGGTGGGGTAAAAGAACCCCAAATAAATAAAATAAAATAAATAAGGCAAGGAGGCAAGTTCAGATGCACACAAAAGCAGGCGGTAGACAGGTTTTTGTGTCAAGCAGCTTTTCGTATGGGGAGAGGGTTTTCCGTTTCGTTCTTCTGAATAAATGGAAGACAAAAAAGAAATGGTAGAAACAGTAGGAATGAATTTCACACACATGTCTAGTACATGGTTTTTCTATCGTCTTTATTATCATTGTTTGGTGTTCAGAGCTGTATTGCTTCCTAACATGAAGAATCATAAAGCTGGAAGAGACCTCGTGGGCCATCCAGTCCTACCTCCTGCCAAGAAGCTGGAAAATCACATTCAAATCACCCCCAACAAATGGTCATCCAGCCTCTGCTTAAAAGCTTCCAAAGAAGGAGCCTCCACCACACTCCGGGGCAGAGAGTTCCACTGCTGAACAGCTCTCACAGTCAGGCAGTTCTTCCTCATGTTCAGATGGAATCTCCTCTCTTGTAGTTTGAAGCCACTGTTCCACATCTTAGTCTCCAGGGAAGCAGAAAACAAGCCTGTTCCCTCCTCCCTATGATTTCCTCTCACATATTTATACATGGCTTTCATGTCTCCTCTCAGCCTTCTCTTCTTCAGGCTAAATATGCCTGACTGTCATAGCTAAATGAGCACCTCAAAATGAACTGTACTATGTGAAACATAAGAATAAATTCTTGCTATTCATATTTTCAGATCCACAAACAGAAAAGTGAAAAGAAACCTAGTTGGTGAACTGAGTTCCAATGATTACTGCCAGTTTCATAGCTATTATTCCAGGAACTGATTTCCCCCAGTATAATTTCCAGAGATGAAACCACATCATTGGCAAATAAGGAATTACACTGTTTGCCACGTTACTTCCAGACATAATGCATTCTTAAGCCTGATCCACAACTGGGTAAATTGCTGGCTTTTAAAACTTGGTTTCAGACTTGTTGAAATCCCCTCTATATTAGATTGCCCATCCAGTGAGAAGGGAACCAGATGATGCCAAACAGACTTTACACCTGTTCAAGAGAATGGTTGAGAAGTTACCACAACACATAAGTATAAGTACTCTTTTACTGTCTTTGACACAGGTTTTGAGTGTTTATGCACATAGTTGACCTTTTCTTAATTTATCATTATTTTCCACCTAATATAAAAACAGTAAATCTTCACTGGGTTGGTTCCAGATGTGTCACTCATAAACCAGACACCGTGAAACAAATGATATTTCAGTGAGTCATGAACTGGATTTCATGATTTAAATGGATTTGTTCTACTCATTACTATGGCTGGAGTCAATTCATTGATAGTAGCACAGGTATAATTACAAATTTATAATGAAGAGTGAGAGATCCTAGTGAAAATGACAATTTATGTATTTATAGTGTCTTCTTCCTGATCTCTTTCATAGCAAACCGAGCAGAATACTGCAGTTGTATACGTTATTATAGCAAGTAAAATGACAGAATAATCCAAAATTTGCTTGTGAGACTTACAGACCACTTTTAAGTTCAGCAAGGACTATGCAAATGAATATTTTGGACATTTTCATAGACTTTTAAAACTCATTATTCAAGGCTATATGCATTTGAACTTTTTTGAAGCAGAACAGAAAATGGCAAATAGACATTTCTCTTTGTATGGGCTTTATATATATGGATTGCACTTTTTGCGTCCTCTGTGGAAAAAGCACTACAATATTTAAATATTTCAATTTTTGGCTTATTAGCCAAATTGTCAAATTCAAACACTGAAGTTTCAAGGCAGAAGTATGGCCCTTGTATCTTTGAGAGTGGTACTTGTGGTGTCATTCACTGGCATCTGACATAATTTATCTTTTGTGATTTTTTTAAGGTTCTCCAGGCAATTCTATAGTAAACTTCCATAGAAGTCATTCATTTCAATGGGTCATTCACTATTATCCACAGTTTCCTGTTCCCTCAGCAAGTTCAGGAATATATCCTCTGCAGATATGGAGGTCATGCTGCATTTATGATTGGGAAACAGCCAAATTAAAGAGAGCATCTATTTCTCAGAAAACTAATCTATTTCATTTTAGCATGAGTGATCAACATAATCCATATGTAGAAAATGTTACTTGGTTGGATTTTGCCCTTGTTCATCCTGATACATGGTTCTGAGGAGGCACCATGATGCTCCTGCTTGTCAATAAAATGATGTTCTTTTAATGGTCTCTGAAATCACACAAATGAGTATTGTGCTTGCAAACTAATCCTTCCTGAAACCTTCTATAACTGAGTCATCTTTGGTGAGAACCCTGTCCCTACTCCCTCATTGTTCAAGTGCCATCCATATAATCAGATAAGACCAGTGCTTCCTCCTTTGACAAAGAAGTTTTCTTAGAAAATGGTTGCACAAGCTCTGCTAGTCCTGATTTTGGTACCAACATTATGGACTTCGTTGGTACCAAATCTTCTGATAGAGGCATCCACTGTAGAGTCTACTTCAACAGTGATTGTTGCATCTGAGCCATCTACTATGTATTTGGGCAGTTTGACATGGGTACCATTTTTCTGATAGCAGCATCCACTGTAGAGTCTACTTCAGCAGTGTTTGTTGTATCTGAGCCATTCAGTGTAATTTGATATGGGTACCACCCCTGATAGCAAGGCTGAAGCACCTGGTTGTCCCAGTTACTCCAGGAAAACTAGTGGAGGCTTCACTTACTAAGAGGCATTATACCAGTGACAATATGAATGATCCTCCTAAAATAAAGAAAGCTAAAATAATAAGGTTGAGGATACTGTGTTTCTACACCCATGCTTGCTGCTCCTTCTGTATCAACCACACTACCAATGGGCTTGGAATCTACCCTTGACACTTTTTCTGCATGGACATTACCTCAGTTGTCTCAGAGTCACACTCCATCACTTGACCTTGTAAAAAATGACTTCAGTTCCTTAGATTGGTGAACTTCCTACTGCTGCAAATCAACCTTCTGTTTGAATACTATTTCTTATCACTTCTTATGAAGACTTAGATGTGGGGTCCTATCCTGAGGGAGAGAAATTAGATAATTCTTCACATAGATGAGATTCTCCAGTTTTGGTTGTGTTGTATTGAAACCAAACTGATTCAAGGTAATGTTTAGCTCAGGGTTATGATCATCTTGAGCTCTGCATTTTTTCGAATGAAGCAGAGAGGGTTTGAGGACTGGGACATCCGTAGGGAGACCAAGGTGCTTGTTTATAAAGCTATTGTCCTCCCAACCCTGCTATATGCCTGCGAAACGTGGTCTATAGAGGTCACACTCAACTTCTAGAATAATACCATCAGCGTTGCCTCTGAAAAAATCCTGCAAATCTCTTGGGAAGACAGGCGGACAAATGCCAGCATGCTGGAA
Organism: Anolis sagrei ordinatus; assembly: GCF_025583915.1. NCBI lineage: Eukaryota > Metazoa > Chordata > Lepidosauria > Squamata > Anolidae > Anolis > Anolis sagrei. The sequence goes on from NW_026845477.1 coordinate 23,263,059, forward strand.
GAAGCAAATACCACTAGCACTGAAGCAATCCTTCTACGCTGCTTGACTCGCCACGTTGTCCAAATGGCTAATCACTGTCTCCCAAAATAGTTACTCTGCTTCTAACCCAAGAATGGGAAACGTAATGTTGGTGGACAGGAAAAGAGATTTAAAGATGGGCTTAAAGCCAACCTTAAAAACTGTGACATAGACACTGATAACTGGGAAGCCCTGGCCCTTGAGCACTCTAACTGGAGGTCAGCTGTGACCGGCAGTGCTGCAGACTTTGAAGAGGCATGAATGGAGGGATAAAGGGAGAAACTTGCCAAGAGGAAGGCACGTCAAGGCAACCCTGGCTGAAACCACCTTCCACCTGGAAACCGATGTTCTCACTGAGGGAGAACATGCATATCAAGAATAGGACCCCACAGCTACTTATGGACCCACTGCCAAGATGCTACACTTAGAGAACCATTATCCTTGGGCTACGAAGGATTGTCTAAGGAAGGAAAGGCTCATCCATACTCTACTTGGTACTGACCATGCCTGATTGATAATAAACGTTATTTATATCCTTGATGTTATTGTGATCATTCAAGATAGTATTTTCCATATTTTGTCTGTTCCAACTAATACTGGCATCCTTGGTATGGATGTGAGCATGGAAGGATTTTTCTTGGTGTTGACACTCTAGATTCTTTATAGAAGTTCATCCTAACTCTGGTCCCCATGCAATCAAGACCATCATACTAACATCAGGTGCTCCACAGTTTCCAAAACAATATGCATCTATGCCTTCCATGCAGCTCAACTCAGTCCAGTTTTGTTTTTGTTTATATAGAGGAAGGATCATGGGGATTTGTTGTACCAGAAACAGAATACTCATAAATGCCTGTGTTACACATCATATCAGTTATAGTAGTATATCTTTTACAGTATTGTAGTGTTATGTGTGTGGTTGTTGTTTATTCATTCAGTTGCTTCTAACTCTTCGTGACCTCATGAACCAGCCCATGCCAGAGCTCCCTGTTGGCTGTCACCACCCCCAGCTCCTTCACAGCCAAGGCAGTCACTTCAAGGATACCATCCATTCATCTTGCCCTTGGTCGGCCCCTCTTCCTTTTTCCCTCAATTTCTCCCAGCATCATTGTCTTCTCCAAGCTTTCCTCTCTTCTCATGATGTGGCCAAAGTACTTCATCTTGGCCTCTACTATCCTTCCCTCCAATGAGCAGTCGGGCTTTATTTTCTGAAGTATGGACTGGTTGGATCTTCTCTTGGTCCAAGACACTCTCATAATTTTCCTCCAACACCACAGTTCAAAAAACATCTATTTTCCTTCACTCAGCCTTCATTATGGCCCAGCTCTCACATCCATAGGTTACTATTGCTTTAACTATGTAGACCTTCATTGCCAGTTTGATGTCTCTACTCTTCAGTATTTTATCAAGATTGGTCATTGCTCTCCTACCAAGAAGTAAACATCTTCTAATTTGCTGGCTGCAGTCTGTGTCTGCAGTAATCTTTGCACCTAGAAATACATGGCCTCCACGTTTTCTCCCTCTATTTGCCAGTTGTCAATCAGTCCGGTTGCCAGAATCCTGGTTTTTTTTAATGTTTAACTGCAACCCAACCTTTGCACTTGCTTTTTCACCTTGATTAGAAGGCTCCGCAGCTCCTCCTCACTTTTGGCCATTAAAGTGATAGCATCTGCATATCTAAGGTGTTGTGTGTAGCACAGAGTTATTTTCTGTATGGAGATAATTACTGAATGTAGTTTTGAACTTTTTACTGATACATGGAAATCCTTCCTTTTGAATTCTTCTGTTTGCAACCTATTTGAACCCTTTGGATTGGCAGGCTAATGATACAAATATATAGCCCCATTGAATTAGAATTGCTAATTATTAAGCTCCTGAACAACCATATTGTGTGGAAAATAGTAGGTGGTAAAACAGCTCATAACTGGATGCACCATGGAACTGTTTTGTCTTTCTTCTTGAAGATCCTAGCCTCACATCTGGCCCAAGCATGGAGTGAAATGTTCTTTCGCCTTATGTCTGCTTAAACCAACAGTTATCTTTGGCATACATTGTAACCGTTCAGCCTCTTTTATATGTCTGGGGTTTATATTGTGGTGGAGTAGTTCCTATTATATCTACCCTAGTCCTAAATTATCTCACAAGATAGGGAGATGTATTTTTTCCAGCACTAAACAGATGGTCCTAGAGTTTATTAGTAACATTTTACAAACTGTTTATGCTTCTTACTAGTTCATAGGAGGAATGTTAAAATCTGTCTTGAAGGAGTAACTCTTGTGGTTTCATTCCTTGGCTTCCTAAAATGGCATGAGACTTTGGTTCACTTTTTCAAATAATAAAAAACTAGTGTTCTAGAATAGGCTTATTTTTTCAGAATGGAGCCACCTACTAATGTCTCTTGGAAGCCGTCCTTTAAAAAAATATGCCACTTTGGAGGTGGGAATGATCACTTTGCTTGCCTCTATCTTTACATAGATTATCACAGACTGTGTACTATTTCATACCAATTTCACTTCACTGTGACAATTTCTCTGCCCTTGCTTGATAAAGTAAACGTTAACCCACACTGATTAAATATTATGCACCCTAAAAACTCTTATTCTTTCCATATATTAGTCCCTGTCATGAAGTGGAACAAATGGAGAATTACACTCCTCCAGAATGAAATATTTTTGAAGTGTTTTGATGCTATCAATGACTTTGGGGATATATTAGACCACTATGCAAACATAAATATACAATGGTGTAATTGCCCTGTCTTTTGCATGGGTATGAAACCTTTATGAGTCAAAGGCTGCATTCCTGTAGTGGCAAGTCATAGTGGAAAGTTGTATACTAGTAATGGACAGGGCCAAAGCTACACACAGGGAGCGCCTCAGCCAAAAGTGGGCAGAAAAAGAGTCATGCGCAATTAGTTCCCATTCATTCATCCCTCCATCCATCCCTCCATCCACCCACCTACCCTCTCCCGGAACTCATCCATTAATCTCTGTTTCACAAATAAAAAATCAATTCACATACAGCACATTTCAATCTTTTCTTTCTTATTGTCCCGTCCCCTATCCCATCTTCTGTAGAAAAGTAAAAATACTTTGCTTCAAATATATCTAGTGTTGAAATGTGTATTTATCTACAGAATAACTTTTTTTCATTATCCATGGATATAATTAATGCCAAAATTTTTGTCAGTGTGTGCATGTGGCTGGCTGTTCCCCTGAGAGTGTTCATGACAGGATTCCTACTTTGTCAAAATGTTATTCATGTTTCCACTCTGGAAATACGTGGGGTATCTGGAAAGTAAGGTTACAACATTTTTTTAAAAAATACAAAGAATGAATATATTTTAATAAAACTTACATGGATTATAGCATAGGTATTACATTATTTTTCCACATAATCACCATTCAACTCAATACATTTTGTCATCTGTGAAACAAGTTTTTGATGCCTGTGTCATAGAAATTTCCCTCCGCCTTTTTCAGCCAGTTTGTCACTTCAATTTTCTCTTCGTTGTTGTTGGAAAAATGTTTTCCACCTAGGTGTTCCTTCACTTTAGTGACCATATGATAGTCACTGGATGTGAGATTGGAGTTGTGAGAGAGATGGCTTAAAACACCCCAAGCAAATGAAGTCAACAACTCTTGTGTTGCATGAGCAGAGTGCAGTCGTGCATTGTCATATTGTCATGAAGGAGACAGACTATTGATGTCAGCATCCCACAACATTTGTTTTGGATGGCTCTGCGAAGTTTCTTCATGGTCTCACAATATATCCATACCCATTTTGTCACATGCTGTCTTGACATTACTGTCTTAACAGGACTGGGCTGTGGCACAGTTGGCTAGGAGTTAGTTGCATTAAATCATCACTGACCAAAAGATCATGAGTTCGAAGCCAACCCAGATCAGAGTAAACTCCTGACCATTTGTCTAGCTTGCTGTCGACCTTTGCACCCCAAAAGACAGTTGCATCTGTCAAGTAGGAAATTTAGGTACCGCATATGCAGGGAGGCTAATTTAACAAATTTACAATGCTATAAAAATCTCCAGCAGTGGGAAAAAAAATGAGGAAGTACTCCATCAAGAACTTGGTGTCACAAGTGGACAGTGAAGCGACAGCTCCCCTGGTGGCTGGAATTCGAGCATACCCTCCTGAAGCTGGAATATTAAATTGCCTCTGTGTTCATCTATATATGTTGTGTGTCTATGGCATTGAATGTTTGCCATGTATATGTGTATTGTTATCCGTTTTGAGTCCCCTGCAGGGTGAGAAGGGTGGAATATAAAGACTGTAAAAAAATAAAAAAATAAATAAAGTCCTCTCCATAAACTGAAACACTTTCGTGATGAATCGCAGTGGTGTTCAGGTCTTTAGCATTTAGGTATTGTATTACAGCATGAACTTCACATTTGGAGGGAAACGGAATAAGGATGCTCATCTCTAACCTTTACCACAATGTCAGTCAATGAGCTACTGATGACTGGCACTGCTTGTTTGCTTCCGCTGGCTTCCCAATACACGGCAGTGATACCAACTTCCCCCACGAAAGTTCCCCTTGAGAGCTATGTACCTTGTAACCTTACTGTCTGGATAACCCTCGTCCATTAAATATTGTATCCTACTGATACATATCCCCCAGCATCTTGGGTTGGCTTGAATGGGAGGGGATGAAAGAGAAAGAAGAAAAGGGGATGCTTCTTCTAGAGGGTGAGGTTAAAAGATGAAAGAGGATTCAGTAAGCTAAGACTATAAAAGTTAAAAAATATCTGCCAAATGACACATAATATAATGAAACTTTCAAAAGTATTTCTAGTGTTCTTTCATTTATTTCTCTTTTCTCTCCTTTTCCTTCAGTTGTCAATGATAGCTCATATTGTTATGCTATGATACTGTTTAACTACTTAACTGTATAATTTGTATATCTCCAGCCAAAAAAAATTAACCACCAAATTACTATCAAAAAGAAGAATCAACAAAATTATAGAACAGAAATATACTTTCTACACAATTTTGTAGAATGCTTGTGGTAGCAATTTGCTGGTGTCGGCAATCTTACTTCTCATTTTCCCTTTCCATTCCCAGCTACTTACTAAATATTTATCCAAGGAAAGGTGAAAAGAGAATTTCCTCTTTGTAACAATCCCCACCGTTTTGCAATCCCACGGTTGGAATGAATGGAATTCTCCTACTCAGTGGTGTAATTTTTTTTTAAAAGAAAGGACTTTTCAGATACTGTTTTAGCAGAACATTGTATAGAGCTTTGTATGGAACCTGAATGATAAAATAATTAAAAACACTGTTGCCTCAGAAGCCCAAATTACTATGAAAATAGTACATTCCTGCTGATCAGAACAGTGGAGAATGCGTAAGTTAAGATTTGCTTGACATGAGCCTGTCTGGCAAATTATAGATAAATACATATTTTCATACATTGTTTTCCAGGTTTTCATTTACCGCAATGCTTTCATTTGAAAAGAGAAGAATCCTCTTCAGGCTCAAATTTGTCGAATGCTAGAAGTATTTAATGCATATATAAATATAAATAATAACATCATAATTACTGTTGGCACTATAGTTAAGAACAAGACATTAACAGGCTTCGAAGACTATGGGTAGTATCACTTTTGCAATGTGACTATCTTAAGTGTTCTTGTCATGTACTTGGATTCACAGTAGAAAAATCAGATTTAAAACCTGAATAGGTCATGTGATTGCTCAAAAAAAAAAAAGCCATGGATTCATTTATCATTTCTATTGATATGGTTACTGAATATACTCCTCTTTCAGTTTGTCTTTTCTGGCGAGTTCCATTTAGCATATGTATACATAATTGAGAGCCAGTTCCAATATTAAGCCAGATATGTTTATTGAGTTGAAATGTAACTGGGCATAACACATGCCATAAATGTGTTCTCCATAAGTCTCACAAATGGGTTTATCTGTGCCTGTACATTTGGAACCTTTTAGAGGTTGTACATAAGCTTTCTGGTGTTAGCCCTGTTTCTAGGTGCTAAACTCTCATGGTTCCTGACTTAACCCTCCATTCACTGCATTGGCAGCATAGAAGGAACTATTTGAAGCTATTTGAAGCTGATCATCGGGGGAGGCCCTGCTCTTGATCCTGCCAACCTCGCTAGCTCGATTGGCGGGGATGAGAGACAGGGCCTTCTTGGTGGTGGCCTCCCGTTTGTGGAATGCACTCCCCAGTGAAATCAAGGCATCTCCTTCTCTCCTCTCCCTCAGGAAAAAAACCCCTCAAGTCTTGGCTTTGGGATGAAGCATTTGGCCAGCTGGCTGAGCAACAACTGTAATGACTCGTGAGAACTATCAATGGAGAGACCTTGGACTGGAACTCTGGACTATGATTTGGATTTGCAGACTTAGGCTTGGTTGTGTTATTATTTTAAGGGCCAATATTTTAAATGTATTTTAATTTATTTTGTACAGTTGTTGGCTTGTTTAATGTTAATTGTACTGTGATTGTTTTGTCGGCATCCAATGATTTCCAGTTGTAAGCTGCCCTGAGTCCCCCTTTGGGGGTTGAGAAGGACAGGATACAAATGCTCTAAATAAATAAATAAATAAATAAATAAATAAATGTTTATCTTTCTGGTTTTTCGTTTGGTCAGTTTCTGGTTTTTCCTGTGGCTGTTTGTGATTTGTCTTGGTATTCAATTATTCTTCTGGTAAATATGTTGGACATGATTTCTCTTTTGATCATTGGTTTGACTTGGACAATTTTTTTACTACAGGTAGTCTCCAGGTTATAAAAATCCACCTTACTTACAAATGACTCATAGTTAAGAACAGGGTGAGACAACAGGAAGTGAGAGAAATCAGTTAGATAAGAAGAGAAATTCACTCCTGAAAGAGTTTTCATAGGGAAAAGATGTCTCCACTGAAGCTTTACTATCAATTCTTGTTTCCACAAAAAGCCACATTTTTCATATATATGGTTGGAGTTACACTTAAAAATGTACCTGTTCTGACTTACAAACAAATTTAACTTAAGAACAAACCTACAGAACCTCTCGTTTGTAACGTGGGGACTGCCTGTACTCCTTTTTGGGTTGGCTTCTGAGATAGCCTTAAAATAGCTTCCTCCAGCTTTTAAAAGTGTGACCAAATATGCAGCTAAATCCCTAAAGTGTTATGGACATTCATGTTGCCTATTGTGTAAAGAATATGAATGGCACAATGTGAGATTGTGCGTCCATTGTATGATTCATCCCTCAAGCATCTAAGAACCATGAGTGTAGACTGAAGATACTTCTTTATGAGCAGACCCTTAAGCCTACTAATTCTGCTTTTTCCTTGGGAAGCATATTGCCTCATTTAGTCTTGAACCTGGTTATCTTCAGTTTTTCAAGTTCGGCTGGTGGCAGAAATGTCCCTCCTTGAATGTGAGATCAGCTGGGTGGCTTGGCAAAGGACTGCTCCTTGTTCAATGAAAGATTCATCAATCCATTCCAAGTGGTCACCTAAACAACCTGAACCTGCTCGTATTGACTTGCATCCTGATGTTCTCCTGGATGCTCTATGGAGACCAATGTTGACTCTGGCCTCACATCATACAGTGGAAAAGAAAAAGCACAAGAAAAGAGAATCAGTCTTGTTGGTGATCTATGATATTTGCTTGCCTCTTCTATTCCAACAATTTTGGAACCAGTCTTGTGGCCTACATTGGCTAAAGAAGGACCCTGGATTTGGAGGTGACTGGTGGAATTTCTACATCTTACTCCAATGCTTGAAGAGCAATGGCTGCCTTCTTTGCCCAAACCTTTGCAAATTGTGCAAGTTTAGATTGACTCCCCTTCTACTCACCATCACAATCCTTCTGATACAGTTCTGTTAGCTAGGGATGCATATTCCTGATGAAATTCTCCCTGCAGTTCCATCTCCTCCCTGCATCATTCTTCATTCTAGCATTGCTGGTTGTTCTCTTCCTGCTCAAGTTTATCTTCTCTCCTCTTATTCCACTTTGCAGGATAAAATCACCTCTTTGGTACAGAAGTAATGCTTATGGTAAACACAAGAGTAGGCATGATTGATGCAGACCCTTCAGATATACATCTTATGATATTCCATTGCTTTCTTTTGTCTGATGCCTATTATGAGGGTTTCAAACTGGGAATCTTGTATTTTATGTAACTTTCCACTACTATGATCCCTCTGGCCACTGTCATACCCATGATTGCTATTGGGCATCTCCTTCTGGAGCTCACCTCATATGATCTTCATGTGCCATTGCTAAATTTCTTGGTTTTAAGCCTCTGTTCTCAGATGAACTGATATTCAGTTTCCTGAATCACATTCAGCGACCCAAGCTGGAGAACCTGCCTGTCTAACACTTCTACCTGTGGATTCACAGATCCAGTCTCTGGGTCAAGACCTTATCTTAACTAAACAGGTTCACTCTGCCTTGATGATGTCTGAAATTTCTGATTCTTCATCTACATCAGGGGTCCTCAAACTTTTTAAACAGAGGGCCAGGTCACAGTCCCTCATTGTAATTTGAAAAAAACATGAATGAATTCCTATGCACACTGTACATATTTTATTTGTAGTGCAAAAAATCCACTTAAAAACAATACAATTATTAAAATGAAGAACAATTTTAACAAATATAAACTTATTAATATTTCAATAGGAAGTGTGGTCCTGCTTTCGGCTGATGAGATGGGATTGTTGTTGTTGTTGTTGTTGTTGTTGTTGTTGTTGTTGTTGTGTGCTTTCAAGTTGTTTCAGACTTAGGTTGACCCTGAGCGAGGGCCGGATAAATGACCTTGGAGGGCCGTATCCAGCCCCAGGGCCTTAGTTTGAGGACCCCTGATCTACATATTCTGATTTGTCTGTAATGTGTTCCCCTCCAGTGGTTTTGGGAGAACATGACTTGTCATAGCCTACAGATAGTTCCATCTTTTGCAACGCAAATGCTTAGATATCCAAGTGAAAGATCAAGAGACCAATCTAGCAAACCTGGTATACAGTGAGATTCAGGGCAATATACACACACTGGCTTTGATCCTACTTCTTTCATCACTCCTTAAAATTGCACATCAATGATGGTCAATTCCACCCACAATTCCATCTTATTGAAACCACCCAGCTCCCTCAATCGCACCTCATAGGACTTGCATAGCTAGATGCGAGTGATGCAAGAAGCCACAAAAATTCCACAGCTCATCTCCTTGTGCCTGTTCTGGGCATGAAACACAGATATTTTGTCTGGAATGAGCTGTAGAAACCAATTGCTGTGAAATTCTTGTGGCATGCATCACTCTACTGCTCAATTATTTTTGTTGCATTATTCACTCTTGTGAATCTATTTTGGGGGTGTAGCTCACCTTGGGTAGCTTCTTTGAACCTGCAGATTTACTGTCACCCTGGCCTTAGAGCCACCAGCCTCCAATGCATTCGGAAAAGTGCAGTCCTCCCGATGTGGACAGACTGTAATTTTCAGTGTTCCCCACAACTTGTTATGTCAGCTAGGATTGATGCCAATGCTTTGACCGTCTCTTAGTTTGACATTCTATTATTTATATTATATTGCTATTTTGTGCATTAGATTTAATGTAGGATTTTTTCCGCATTGTAATTGTGATTTGTAAACTGAGACTGAACTGCAACATGAAATATTCAGAGTAAATAAACATATGCACATTTATAAATAAAGGAAATATTACCAAAACAATAATTACATAGGTTTGCAGTACTGCTTTTCCCAAAAGAACTCAAAACTTGAATAATCCTGCTTCCCAAACTTCACACTGATTGTGGAGCGGGAACAAAATGTATTCATGAATAACATAGCACTGAATGATACCAAAGCCAATACTATACAGGGACTTTTTGAATTAGGTTAAAGAGCTGGAAAGCATTGCTTATCTTTCTGGAAGATTCATATGTTCTTTTTTTTTTAATCCTTATCTACTTCCCAATCCTGCTTTCAGGTATATTAATCATAATATATTTCAGTGTGAATGTTAGAAGGAAGAAATTCCAAATCTCCAAATATAATTCTTCTGACAACAGATCTGGCATCAAGAAGGGTGGGATTGTTATCAAAATAGGCAAAGGCAGTGACAGAAGAATAGGCTATCATTTGGTACCTCTCAAAAGTCTTGCTGTTACTCTATGGAAAATATTGTGAGAAGAGATTTGTGAGAAGAGATTTTGGTTCTAACCAAATGTCTAGCAAGAATTATAGACATTTAGAATAAAAGCATTATAAGTTTACAATATGTCCCGGACACTTAGGTCTCCTGTGGGGTGGCTACTCCAGTCAGAACCTTGTCTTTTATCCAACATATCCTGGTAATTTAGGCAATTTTCTTCACATATTATTTCCCTTTTAAAATGTGTATATAACCCATAAAGCCATTTTCTGATGTAATTGAGACTTATATCTGTTCCAAATTATCAATAAGGCATGTCTCACAAAATTATTAAAATCTGCTTTCATTTTAGCTTTATTGTGCCACAAATATCCATGCCAACCAAACTTCAAGTAATTTCTTTTCAGTTTTAATAAACTATTGTTTTTCTGTTTTAAACAATCATCTTTATTGAATATTTTTCATACAGAACAAAACCCGAAAAGACCAGAAAAGAAGAGAGAGAAAAAAGTAAAAAAAGAGAGAGAGAACAGAAGAAAGTTTTGTATGGACTTGATTTCTGTCCAACAAAACAACAATGTATGTGCGTGATGCAGATGAAGAATCAGAAACTCTGCCTCAGAGTAGATTATTTCAAGCTGTATTACTATGTCAAAAATATTCCAAAATTCACAGTAGTAAAAGTACAATATCAACAGGGGTAGCTTGGTATTTTTGTACCCTGTTTCGGGGAAAGAAATCCCCTACTTCAGGAGCACCCCTGTTGATGCCATTTGGACTTGCGAAGGCGTATCTTGAGAGCGGTGCTCCATTATCACTAGAATTTACTTCGATTTTACTCACGAAGACATTTTTGAGAGCAGTGCTCCTTCTTCATTTCTGCATATAGCTTCATGACTCGTCATCTGCTTTCTTCGTTTGAAAGGTTTTTTCATTGAACATGTATCCCTGAAGCCTATATACATTGGGATCTATATCAGATTTAGAACTGTTATGTTTGAGAGCATCTGCTCCTTTTCATTTTGCTTTATGCCACTGTATTGAGCTGTGTACTGGGGATTTTGGTATAACTGTATACTATATGCTCTTTGGATATTATACTTTCTTCTTACATAGATTGCTTTGTGTTTGTTCAGATACCCAACAAGTGTTCTGGGATATTGTATAATAATAGGTGTATTCTGTAAAGCAATGCTTCTCCAAGTCATGATCTGTGGATCAGTGCTGATAATTTAACCATTGACTACTGATCTCTGGCAAATTTCTATAAATCGGTGGTTCTCAACCTTCCTAATGCTGTCACCTCTTAATAGAGTTCCTCATGTTGTGTTAACCCCCAACCATAAAATTATTTTCGTTGCTACTTCATAACTGTAATGTTGCTACTGTTATGAATTGTAATGTAAACATCTGATATGCAGGATATATTTTCATTCACTGGACCAAATTTGGCACAAATACCCGATATGCCCAAATTTGAATACTGGTGGGGTTGGGGGGGGGGGCAGGTTGATTTTGTGATTTGAGAGTTGTAGTTGCTGGGATTTATAATTAACATATCATCAAAGAGCATTCTGAACTCCACCAGTGATGGAATTGAACCAAACTTGGCACACAGAACTCCCGTGACCAACAGAAAATACTGGTGGGCATTGGTCTTGAGCTTTGGAATTGTAGTTCGCCTATATCCAGATGGATCTGGACCAATTATGGATCTGGACCAAATTTGGCATGGATACTCAATATGTTGAATGGTGGAATTTGGGGAAAATAGATCTTGACATTTGGGAGTTGTAGTTGCTGGGATTTATAGTTCACCTACAATCAAAGAGCATTCTGAACCCCACCAATCAGGCATGTAGCCGGGGGGGGGGGCCTTGGGGGCTTCAGCCCCCCCCCGAAATTTCCATGGTGGTTTGCGAAAAGGCCTTACTGGTGCATTATTTAAACTGTTATGTTTATTCATATCATGATCTGATCACCATACTCAATATATCCCATATGTATGGGGGTATTGGGGTAACAATACAAAAGGTTTGCTAGGGTAGACCCTCTTTCACTCAGACTCAGCCCCCCTCCGAAACAAACTCACCCCCCCCCCGGAATCGAAATCCTGGCTACGGGCCTGCCACCAATGAAAGAATTGGGCCAAACTTCCCAAACAGAACCCTCATGACCAACAGAAAATACTGTGCTTTTTGATGGTCTTTGTTGACCCTTCTGACACCCCGTCATGCCCCCCTCCCAGGGGTCCTGGCCTCCAGGTTGAGAAACACTGCTATAAATGAAAGAACCAATGGGTGCAAACACAATACCAGATATCAGGGTCTTTTTTTGGGGAGGGGGGGAGAGGGGGCTGGTCCCTCACATCTGATAGTCTGAGATAGGCTGCTGTAAATAAACTGGTGTGGAATATGATTATATTTACCTTAATTCTACTGACATTTTATAGAACAATCAATTCCATCAAGCCTAACTAGACTAGAGGTGTTCCTTGAGCACATTATTGATTCATCACATTTAGATCAAGTTTTTTCCATTGTACCTAAATACCTGTTCCGTGAAAGAAAACAAAACTGCCTTAGAGTAATCTTTAATAAGAACATATATTTGATAAAAAGCAAGTGAGACAACATGCTTTTAAATAATGTGTTTTATCTCGAAGTTTGATAGTACTTACGGCATTGCTTTGTATTGGTTTCCTGCTTCTGGGAACAGCTTGCAGTCACCGAGATTTCAGCGCTGACAATGGCATGCTCTTGTTTTCATGGCTAAATGCCCCCTAGGGGTAATTCTTAAAGCTACAAACTGTCTTTTGCAGTTTTAAAAAATCCCTTAAAGAATATCCAGTTACAGAGTGCTGTGCTGGGAGTACCTGGGGAAATAGTAAAAGGAAACACAGCTGAGAGCCACTGTGGTTTGACTTCACTCCAGATACTTTGAAACTATGTTGGCAAAAACAAGATTTTAAGTAAAACTGTTTCCTTTGGTAACATACCCAGAACTGCAGGTTTGACATTTTTGTACTTTATATGTATAGGCCAAAGGGGAAAAGGACTTCTTTGAGAATGCCACACATACCGTATCAGGAGAGCATTGTAGGAAAAGGATAAGAGAAGCTGATCAAAACCATGACTGTTAAGCCTGTGCCATCAATGAAAACAATATTTCAATACTCATTACTAAATTGGGAGGGTGGGGGTCGTTTCTAAAGTGTTTCTATAATATCATAAGAGGTCCGCATCATAAATATAATGACATAAGCACAGTCAAAGCACCCCTGGCAGATGCCCATTCAGCCTTTGAAATAATAATAATAATAATAATAATAATAATAATAATAATAATAATAACAATAACAACCTATATAAATAAAAATTTAATGTTTGTTTGTGGGATTAACAAACATAAACCACTGGATGAATTGACACCAAATTTGGACACAAGACACCTATCAGGCTAAAGAGTGACCATTACTCATAAAAGCACTGAAAAACACAGCAGAAGAGACTTTAAAATCCAAGAAATAAAAAATACTTTACAAAACATGCGCAAAACCATATACATATACACGAATATATACACACACATATATATACACACAAAACACATATACACAGACTGGGCCACAGCAGCGCGTGGCAGGGGATGGCTAGTAATAATAATAAAAATAAAAACAACTGGAAAAATCTGACATGATATGAGGATTTAAAGATCAAACTGCAAAGACTCTAGCACAGTGGTTCTCAACCTGGGGTTCCCAGATGTTTTTGGCCTTCAACTCCCAGAAATCCTAACAGCTGGGATTTCTGGGAGTTGCAGGCCAGAAACATCTGGGGACTCCAGGTTGAGAACCACTGTGCACAAACCAGTAAAGGTAGTCCCAGTGGTGATTGGCACACTGGATACAGTGCCTCAAAACCTTGGCCTGCACTTAAACACAATCGATGCTGACAAAATTATCATCTGTCAGTTGCAAAAGGCCACTCTACTGGGATCTACACACATTATTCACTGATACATCACACAGTCCTCGACACTTGGGAAGTGTCCGACGTGTGATCCAATACAACAGCCAGCAGAATGATCATGTTTGCTGTGTACTAATCTTGTTGTGTTTCAAATAATAATAATAATAATAATAATAATAATAATAATAATAATAGGAAACCTACTAGGTAAACTTTGGAGTTATTGCCCCACAACTTTGCCTTCCTCACAGGGTTGATTCAATTCCCAACAATCCCTTTTTATTTTGAAATCCCTTTAGAGCAGTGGTTCCCAACTTTTTTGACCAGGGACCACTTGACCAGGGACCACACTCCAAAGGATTACCAACCAGTTTTTGGTCAACTTTAGATTCAATTTAGTTATTTGGGATGCTGATTCAGAAAATTGCATTGGCTAGACCACATCAGCTCTAGTTTCTGATAAAGAACATATGCCATCCAGTACTTGCCATCTGCTGGAGATCTGCTTACCCACAGAACACTATAAGTGGGTTTCACAAGACCAGTTGCTCTCGTTGCAATGGTGTAGTAATAGTGAGGCCACAGAGCAGATTTTAGTTCTTGTGAACCCATGGACAAAGGTTGGGAACCACTGCTTTAGCTAATGAACATTGATTTTTCCCCTTTCAGGGAGGAGGAGGAGGCACAACGCGGTAAGCAGAATTCTTGGAAATGCAGTTTGGGAAGACAAGGACCCCTGTACCAGAGAATTCGAAAGGCCCTGCCCTAAACTACGTTTTCCAGAATTCTGCTCACTTCCCATGTTACAGCCTCCGTGTGAGTGTGATCTCTGCCTGTCTCTCTCTGGGCCGGCTATGTGCCGGAGGGGCTTCTTCCTTGCCCAGCCATCCAGTCAGACAGTTTGCTACCTGGACCGTGACTAAGTTCTAATCCCCAAGTCAAAGGACAGTACTTAGGGCCAAGCATTTTGCATTTTGGTATGTTGTAAACTACCTAGCTCTATAGTATGTTGTAAACTGCCTTGAGCCTCTCCCCCCCAGGGGTGAGAAAGGCAATATATAAATACAGTAAAATAAATAAACAAATAAATAAATAGATTTCATATCTAAATAAATATCTTTTAAAATTGCACAATAATTTCCCATCCTGCTTTGCAGTAAGAGATCAATAATATGCTGTCACGTCATAGCACTCCAAATATGTTACTTGAGGCATTATTTATTCATTCACATTTTTATATTCTATTGTTTATCTAAAGATTTCAGAGCGGTACATAATAAAATCAACACAATCAATTTGAACAATGTAAATAATGAAATTATTTTAAAAGGCCAAAAAACTAATTAAACAACTAACAAGTTAAAAGAAGACAAATTAAAACCAGTTATAATTCCAAACCATGCACACATGTGGAGCTGTGCAACACTCACTAGGTTCCAAGGGCTTTAGTAAACAGTCATGTTTTGAATTTTCCCCCCGGATGACAGCAGTGTAGGCACCAACTCCGGCTATGAGGACATGGTATTTCATAGCTGGTGTGCCGTCTTGAAAAACAACGACTGAAAAGCAGCCTCCTTCCCTTAGTTTCATTTCCCCTCTCCCGGCCCCATATTCCTTCTGGCATTTTAATTAAACCTGTGGTGACTGGAGAAAAAAGGGATCTAAGAATTATGGCAGTGGCTCCGACCACTGCTACTCTGGTTAAAACACAGAAGGTGACACAGGGATGAAAAAGGGGAAAGACAACCTGTAGCTATACTTATACCTTTCATAATCAAAATTAAGAAGCCGAAGCTTTTGAGCAGCTTAGAAAGTAGGCTTGAACATTAATTTGATAATGTTAAGCATTAGTTATTCAGAAATCAATTAACTGCAATCAACACTAATAACTGTAATGTTTAGTTGTTTAGCCTTTATTCAACTTGATATCAAAAACAGAATTCAGAGAATTGCATAGAAAAATTGAAATGCAAAGATACAGAATGGGGGGTGCGTGGCTCAAGAGCAGCATGTCTGAAAAAGATCTTGGAATCCTCGTGAACAACAAGTTAAACATGAGCCAACAATGTGATGCGACTCCCTCTCTCAGCTCCAGCTACAATGAATCTTAGTCATTGTAGAGATATGGCTATGTCTGCAGCTCTTCTGAAATAAGTCTTTTTTCTTCTAAAATAGCAATCAGGTTGAAGTGCCCTATAGTAATTTAACATTATGCAGATATGGACTTTGTTAGAGTTGTGCTTTCATCAATATCTACTTAACTTGGAACCCTCTGCTATGTTGTGCCTCCCTCTGACGAGCAGCAGACATAGCCAAGCCACAAGTATGAATGTTTGAGGAGTAATCCAGCACAAAGGCAAACAGGTTGCTTTCTGGAAGCAATGCTGGAGACAGCTTGTTGAAGGCACCCATCCCAGTTCTGATGCATTGCTTGGAACTTGGTGAGTTCAAGCAGTGGGTTCTTTCTACACATTCTTCTACCATTTGGACAGGTTTTCTCAGCTTCTTGGCCACTGGACTATTTTGATTCATGCCAATCACATTCTGCAAAAAGTTTTTTTAACAGATAATAAGAAATTACTTTCAAGGGAGTTTCCCAAGTCTGAAGGGAATGTAGTAGAACATTTTCAACTATTTCAGAATCTAACACAAGAATTCAGCAGACATAGTAACAGACAGAGACAAAGAAACACTGCAAGCCCATCCAGAGGTCCAAGAATCTAAATAAATCTATGAGCAGGAAGTGCACATAACTGGGGAAAATGAGCAGTTGGAAACAATGAAAATACCCAGCACTTGCTGTGAGATTAATATGCACTTGACTTTGGGTTGATTAATTGTTCTTATTTAAGAGGCACTGATTACTAAAAACTGTTCCTTGTTATGGAGATATTCCATAAATGATGGGTGTATTTCTTCAGTGTCCTCCAACTAAATTTGTGAACCACTGTGCTGGAATTCATCATCAGCTGCCTTAGCTAGAAGATGCTCAGATTTAGTGAGGAGGAACCGCATTTGGAACCCGAGGCCTTTTAATATCTAACTCCTCTCATCCAATTCCTTAGACTTTATGGGATGAGTTATAACATTTGAGAGATTGGGGGAGATTGGAGAAGCTATTCAAATGGTGCACAAACTTCAAGAGAGGAGATTCCATCTGAACGTGAGGAAGAACTTCCTGACTGTGAGAGCCGTTCAGCAGTGGAACTCTCTGCCCCAGAGCGTGGTGGAGGCTCCTTCTTTCGAAGCTTTTAAACAGGGGCTGGATGGCCATCTGTCAGGGGTGCTTTGAATGCACTACTCCTGCTTCTTGGCAGGGGGTTGGACTGGATGGCCCATGAGGTCTCTTCCAACTCTTTGATTCTGTGATTCTATGTCTAAGATCCCAACTCATAGATGACTTCTAGAAGATCCATCGTTGTCAGGTACAGCCTGAAAAGCCTACAACAACCCAATATGTGGGATGTTTATATATTGATCTATTAATCACAATATTCCAAAACTCAGCTCTTTACCATTCTTTCATGGGACTGTTTCCTGTCCATCTACATTTTCACGTATACTGTGGATTTCTTGTTTAGGATGGTTTTCTGGATAGACAAAATACCCGCCTAAATCTATTCGATCGATATGCACTAGTATAATTCATAAGAATAACTTCTAAGAATGTTATGAACTTTCTTTTTCTTTCTTTCTTCTGGTAGTGTGATTTAAAAAAAGGCTGTTATAAAAAAGAGCAGGAACTCTTTCTGCTGCAACACCTTTGTGGCGGTCTCCCTTGACCTCACATTTGGGTTGGCAAACAACCCAAATGTCATCTTTAATCAGTAACTAGAGGTTCCCCATGCCGTCTGGGTCATCTTCCTAAATGAAAATTTTTGCTGACAGAATGGAATCTTTCTATTATCCATTATCACTGATAGGCACTAATAGAGGGATCACTTTCCCTGCCAACTGGCTAGCTAAATCACAGAACCTTCCCTATGATTTCAACTTAGTAACTGTAGATTGCATTACCATACATTTTCCTCATTCAAGAGTGGGGTTTTGTGGACAGGCATCCTTTGGATGAGCCTTATCAAAACAGCTTGTAAACACATCCTTTGGATGAACCTCATCAAAACAACGTATTGTCAAAGGCTTTCATAGCCAGAATCGCTGGGTTGTTGTGAGTTTTCTGGGCTGTATGGCCATGTTCCAGAAAGATTCTCTCCTGATGTTTCACCTGCACCAATTACACACACCTTCAGAGGTTGTGAGGTCTCATAACTTCACAACCTTACAACCTCACAACTTCACAGACCTCACAACCTCTGAGGATGCCTGCCATAGATGCAGGCGAAACATCAGTAGAGAATGCTTCTAAAACATGGCCATACAGCCCGGAAAACACACAACAACCCCTTTATCAAAACAGTTCATAAACTGGATCTCCCCCCCCCCCTCCTTCAAGTGTTACCTTGATAAATTATTGCTTATGAAAATTGATCCTAATACTGCCTGTGTGAAAAGTGTTCTGATTGGTTGCTGAAACAAACTAAAAAGATCCAAGCAGGGCCAAAGCGAATCTGGACGTGATAGGGCATCACACCCACAGAGGCTGATTGGGTGTATCTATTTGTCTTTCGCCCAGAAAACAGATTCCCATTTAGTTAGACTCGCCTAAGGCTTGGAATCGAACCTGGCAAATGATTCTTTTAAAATCCATAAACATTAAGCATATTTATGTCATAGCATTAAGCTTAGTCAGTCTTGAACCTTCCCGTATTGTAGTATAAGAGACATCTTGTTTGCTTTTATTTACTTTCTCAGTAGTAAATGCATTTTGGTTAACCACAATGGCAAACTTAGTCAAGGCATTTATGTCAACAAATCCTTCATCTCAACAAAGTAACATTCTTAGTTTCTAGGGCAGCAGACTGGATTCTAAGTAATAAGGTGTTTATAAGTCATGCTGTAAATCTGGGGTTATAAACATGTCTACTTTTCTATTAAACCTGCTGCTGTGCTTGAGGCACAATAAGCTCTCTTTTAAATTTTATGGTGGCAAGCATGTTGGTTTTCCAGTTCTGATTGCTGTTGATTTAGCAGTTGCCAAATTCTCCTGCTAGGCTCTTGACCTAAGTCAAGTTCCCTAGTGATGTCATAAGATACCTTAGAATTTAGTAATTGATGGTTCCTGCTGGGAGCCAGTAAGAGGTTCTCACATTTCCCCATTTACCAGTCTCCCTCCTCCTGGTCCTTTTGTTGTAGGAAGTTTTCAGAAAAGCATTAAGAAATGGGTACATTTTTCACCGCTGACTTCTAATTAGTCAATTTCCAAAGTAAATACATTCTGTGCAACAAAAGTTGGAATCTGGAAAAAGTTTTATGGGCACATTCTTTTGAATTCTCCATTTTCACACATCCCCAAAAACTTTAGCAACAGTGGAACAGTTCTTGGAAACTTACTCACCCACTAATTCTTAATCTGCTTATTATGCTCAGTGAGCAATCAACAGTTGCTAGCATCATCTTTCATGGATGACAGTGAAAAATCTATTTGTAAAGGATTGTCAGAAAGGCAATTCTGTGCAAATAGAGCTATAGGTTGGGTCGCTTAAATGACCATCCACAACTTCCTTGGTGTCTGTGCTGTCACACGCTGGGCCTGTGCATAAGACTGTAGACAGGACATAAATTCTGTGTGCCCAACGGGATGCCGGGGCTGCCTCAGGATTAAAAGCCTTTGGATTTCCTTAAAACAGAGTTTTTAGATTGCTTAAAGGTTCAACAAAGTTCTTTATTATTGAAAACAAACAGGTACTTCAAGGCTTTCTTAATAGTCTATTGGCTCTCTCAATCTTGTCCAGTGGGAACAGGCACTATCTTCATAACTGTAACTAATGTGGAAATCCTTAACTTCTAATCTGGGCAGTCTGTCTTTGTCTCTGATGGCGTGGAGCCCCTACACCTGGTACCAACTGCTTCTGGTTTCCGCGAGTGACCCTTACCAAGCAGAGCTTTGTAGACTTCCAGGGAAAAAGGAGTTCAGGTTTCAGTGATGGCTAACTGAAGTCTCTCAGCAAAGGAGCTGTAAGGCTGTATGATCCTCGGCCAAGCTGTGGGCTGTATAACCCCGGCCAAGCTGTAGAAGACGAAGCTTTCTACAGGAGCTCTTGGTTTTATGTCCTGTGTGAAAGGCTTCTCTGTGTGGACTGAACTCAAAATGGCTCCTATTCCCTCTAAAACCCCAAAAGGGGGCGGGACCAGGGAATCTAACTATAATTGACAGGTGGCTTGCCCTATGATTGCAGCCAAAAGAAGCCACCTATCTGCAGAGTCTCTGAAACTTAGGACTATAACGAACATTCAATGCAAAGCAAACAAAATTGGAGCTCCTGGTACAGCTGTACCTGCACAGTGTCAGCATATGCAAAACCAATCCAAAACCAAAAACTCCCACCAAATATATCTGTTACCATTCATTTCTGAACTCACACATGTTCTTAAAGTCTTTGGAGAGGTTTTTTGGAAAGTATAAGGGTTCTTGGAACAGTAGAAAAATCTTCTGTGATAGAAAGCTTCAAAAGTAAGGGTTTATACTAGAATACAACTCATTATATGGTAGATCAAAAATGTGAAACTTCCTGCCTATGAGCCAAAGCTTCGCCATGCAGCCCCACAAACCCCTTTGCAAAGCTCCCACTGTATAAAGGTAAGAGGAAATTCTGACAACTACTGTATCAAAGCAGTTCAAAGGGGTGTTTTGAATGTGATTTTCCTGCTTTTTGGCAGGGGTTGGACTGGATGCCAATGAGGTCTCTTCCAACTCTATGATTCTATAAGTCAACTGAACAGTAGCAAAGGCAAGATTACAAGGAAGATAGTTTTAAATATCCCTTCCTTGGAATCTATATGTTCAGCTTTTTTTTTTTTTTGGTCGTGTCATGAGCAACTTGAGAAACTGCAAGTTGCTTCTGGTGTGAGAGAATTGGCCGTCAGCAAGGACGTTGCCCAGGGGACGCCGTATGATTTGATGTTTTTTATCATCCTTGTAGGAGGCTTCTCTCATGTCCCCGCATGAGGAGCTGGAGCTGATAGAGGGAGCTCATCCGCGCTCTTCCTGGATTCGAACCTGCGACCTGTTGGTCTTCAGTCCTGCTGGCACAGGGCTTCAGCTAATGTTCAGCTAATGATCAGCAAAGATAGGGGGATATTTTGATGGTTAGTGATGTTGAGCAGTTTACTTTACTAGCCTGATCAGCTTCTATATTGATCATGAAGGAAGTGAACCCATCTTTATGACAAGTATGGGAACTGATGGTTTGGTGGAGCAGGGACAAAACACCTTGTTCTGCTTATCTGTCTCTCTAAGGCAGAATAAATGTGTTTGAATAAGAGTTTCAAAGTACTTAGTAGAAAATATTGTTGAAGGCTTTCATGGCCAGAATTGCTGGGTTGTTGTAGGTTTTTCGGTTTGTATGGCCATGTTCTAGAAGCATTCTCTCCTGACGTTTTGCCTGCATCTGTGGCAGGCATCCTCAGAGGGTGTGACCTGGAGAGAATGCTTCTAGAGCATGGCCATACAGCCCAAAAAACCTACAACAACACAGTTAGTAGAATGATTTCTGAGCATGGGGCTCAGCCATAACATACTTGTTTAATATATATCATTAGGAATACTTGCCATTTGTAATTCCGTATGTAAATCAATACTATATTCCCATCACCCAAACTTTGGACCCCACTCAAATGTCTGCATTCTCTCTACATATGAGCTGTGTCCTGTCCACTATGAAAGCAGTGAAAGAAGCTGCTGTGGTTTAGTCAGGCACTGGGGAGAACATGACTGTTATGCTCGTAAATCTGAGCTAAGATTTCGATTTGCTTAGAAATGTTGTAGGAAAGGGTTTAGTTCTGTCTATTTCTTTTACACCATATCTGCATTTGCTCACGTTTCCTTTTCATGTATCTTGCAGGAGTCATTTGTTTAAGGGATCATAGAGTTATCTGACAAATGTGTTGCTTCATTTAAAGATGACCAAGTGGCATCGATCCAGGTTACATAACCTGAAAGGGCAGCTGCAGTTTCAAAGCTGACAAGGGAATGTGTCAGAGGGAGGTTCTGAATATTTGAATATTATTTTTTTCTAAAAGCAAATAAAGGAAGTGTTTATTTCAGTAAAATGTCCCTTTTTAAAATAGCTTGAATATGTATATGTGTTGGATTAAGAAAAAATAGTACATGTCCAAACCCTTAAATACTGTAAACATAGCAGGCAACAAGGCAGTGACAGTTGTTCTGAATAAGATCCATAAGGTATATAGCTAACGCCACTCCACATTGAAATAATATTCTTTTTTCAGCTATCATTACTGTTAAGATGACAGTGTTCATCAGATGAAATGTGTGAAATGTCATCTTATCCATTAGTTGAATGAGCAATATCTTCATATACTGGTCTGTTAGGGCTTTATGACTTTTTGATTGAATTTATGCCACAACTTAACTAGAATCTGTTTTTGTGACAGAAATGAAGATGCTGGCAAGCCAATATCTCACTAGCACCCATTGTGTTATTCTGACAGAATTAGAAGGACTATGGGATTGCCTGGTGGCACAGCAGGTTAAACCGCTGAGCTGCTGAACTGGCTGACCAAAAAGTTGGTGGTTCAGATTCGGGGAGTGGGCTGAGCTCCTGCTGTTAGCCCCAGCTTCTGCCAACCTAGCAGTTTGAAAACATGCAAGTATGAGTTGATCAATATGTACTGCTTCTGTGGGAAGGTAACAATGCTCCATGCAGTCATGCTGGCCACAACCTTGAAGGTGTCTACGGAAAATGCCGGCTCTTCAGATTACAAATGGAGATGGGCACCACCCCAAGAGTCAGACACGACTAGACTTAATACCTTTTATGGGATAGCATAGGGGGAGCAGATTGTTTAATGTGTTCTGTGCTGTACACATTATAAAATTACAGATCTCTGCTACAATTTTCTTTGTCAAAACAAAAAAATGTGGTTTCTGTTGCTTCAGAAAGAAATACTATTGGTAGTATTCAAGTTTCTCTTAACAGAAGTTACATTTAGCAATCAAACATTGTTTTTGTTAAGCAATCATTTTCCTATACCCACTCATTTTTCCCCAAGTCACTCATCCTGGACTAATAAATGGATCAGAACAATTGCATCTCACCTCTCTAAATCCTGTGATGTACTTTGTGGCTAAAAATGTAGTTATATACTGTTGCACTCCAGGCCTGGGAACACCTATGACCACAGCATCACACAAGAGTCCAGAATATCTCAGAACAGTTTATTAAACAAAAACATAAAAAGTATAGGGGGAAAAAAATCAGGAATAAAGAAAATAGATGTATGATCCAAAGAGGTTTAATAATAGGTGATAATCCAACAGGAATCCAAATGTTTCCTAGAGATTCAAAAGTAATATAATCCAGGAATAGCCCAAAGTCACAAGATCTACAAGCAAAAGGAATACTTAGTACAATGTGAACAGGAACCCCGAAAACAGGAACATAGAAACTCCCAGAATACTTGAATCCAAAACCAAGGCTTGACTTAAATCAAAGATCAGAGAACTCAGGGCTAGCTTCTCACTTGAATGCTACATTGCCCGAACTAACTTTTAGGTAAACAACTTGCTAATTAATAGGCAGCCATGGAGTCATGTCATTTCCCACAATTATCCCCCCCCCCCTTTCCCACGTAATTGCTCTGCCCTACGATGCCAATTTTCTGCTCTGATCCATAACCAAAGACCTTTGTTGATCTCCGGAGCTCCAGGTGTCTTTTCCTGATAGCCTTCTTTATCTAATGTTGCAGTTTCTGGCTCCTATGGATGACCTTGAAGTCCTGCACTTGTTGTGGCATCAACATGGGGAGGAGTCATCCCCTTTTCCTGCTCTGATTAGTGCAGAGAAAGGGTGATGTCAGTACTTGTTTGATGTCCATATGGCTGTAAAACCCTAGTATATTTTAGAGTTTCCTAGCTTTACTCAAAGTTGAACAAAGTTGGGTTAAAAACAGAAAAACTTATTCTGGACTGGAAAATGGATTTCAGATATACAATTTCACTTAAAGAGAAGTGCAGGAGTGGCACATTGTTTTTTTAAAATGATGGGAGATGAGAGTTCCCGTGAAAATACCAGCTGATTAGTTTCCAGTATAAATAAAATAACTTCTTACAACATTTCTTTATCTTTTGGAAGGCACTAAGGACAGGGAAATCTCATACCCAACATGACATTAAAATGGTGTCCATCCTAAAATTGCACAGAAAGGAAAGAGAATAAATGGAGAATAAAATGTTATTGAGAGTTTGAGTAAGATACATGTTTCTTCGGGAGTATTTTTTTCTAAATAAAACTGGAATGATACCTTTCTGGCAATGAAAAAGACAGTTTAGTTTCATTGTGTCTATCAAACAGACTCACTAGTTATTTTAATACTCATTTTGTCTCCTGGAGGCATGAAAACATGATTGTACATTTGCTTGATAAAGCAATCAACAAACCCACTATGTGAAAAATATTGCTCAAATCACATATTTTAATGCAAATGCATCAATCATGGATGACCACAAGAGCAGAATTTTTGGAAAACAGAATTCCCAGTGCTCATTTGAGTTAAGACGAGGAGAAAAAACCCTCTTATTTTTATATTGGTAGCTTCCGTGCTAGCTGCTTTGATCACAAGCATTTCATCAGCACCTGGCACGCTCATACATCATTGCACAGTTTATCAGGACTGACAGACTTCATGCTATTTACCATACCATCTGAAGTTACAATGTGAACCTGCCAGTAGTTCTCACCTTGATGCTGCTGGACTTACCAGTTAGCTACACCTATTCCATGGCAGTGCTGGAGTCACCATATTCTGCCTCTATAATTCGTTTGTTCCAGATCGTTCACATAACCTTGCCATTCCTCTAGGGTAGTTCGGTTCCTGTTTCTTGCAAGAACGAAGGAGCTTTTATGACTGGTTTCCTGTTGACAACCAGAAAACCTGTTTACTACCTTGCTTATTTATGTTACTGCTTGTTTATTTATATTACTGCAATTTATTTATTTATAATGTCAGAAGTGAATTGAGAGTACAGTTATAATGTACTAGTGGTCCCTTGCCACGCATTGCTGTGGCCCAGTCTGTCGATCTGGAAAATAAAGTAATGAGAAAGTGTTGGTTTCTAATATATGTGATTTCTTTATGCTTGTGGGTAAACAGTATTGCTTGTTGATTGCTTGTCAGTGTTGATGTAGAGTTTGTCTGGTTTGCCTTCTCTGGAACATGCAACATATAATTGTCCTTCTTTATTATTATTATTATTATTATTAACTTTATTTGTACCCCGCTAGCATCTCCCGAAGGACTCGATGCGGCTTACACAGGCCGAAGCCACAAAACACAATATAATAGAAACAGACATCACAAAAGCAGAACAAATCAAACAATAGCAAAATAACAACAATAGCAGTACATCAAGACATTATTAAAACTGGTTCGGCCGGTGCGCTGGGTACAAGGGATTAAAAGTGCTGAAATGGCAGGAGGCACGTAGGATTTCAAGTGCGGTGTGCAGTAACGATTTGTTATGCTAAGGTCCTATTTGGACTTGGGTGGGGATTCCTAATCTGAGAAGGCACAACGGAACAGCCAAGTTTTTAAATTCCTTCTGAAGACGGCTAGAGTAGGGGCCTGTCTGAGATCTTTTGGGAGGGCGTTCCAAAGTCGGGGGGCCGCCACAGAAAAGGCCCTGTCCCGTGTCTTCTTTAGGGGTTCCTTTCAAATCTATGATACTGTATCTATCATATACATATGTGTGTGTGTGAATCATATATCTCTGTCTATATCTATGACTGTAAGGCTCTTTTTCAGGAGGGCTTTGATTATGTTTTCTTGCCCTGGCAAAGGGAGTGGGACTGGATGGCCTTAAGGCAGCATTTTGCAACCATTGCAGGTCGGGACCCCTATTTGAGCACTGTGGACTCAAACAATGATAGATCTGGACCAAACTTGGCACGGATACTCAATATGCCCAAATATGAACACTGATGGAGTTTAGGGGAAACAGACCTTGACATTTGGGAGCTGTAGTTGCTGGAATTCATAATTCACCTACAATCAAAGATCATTTTGAACCCCACCAACAAAATAATTGATCTAAATTTCCCACACAAATCCTCCATGACCAACAGAAAATACTGTGTTTTCTGATCGTCTTTGGTGACCCCTCTAACAATCCTTGTGACCCCCCCCCCCAGGGGTCCCGACCTCCAGGTTGATATCACAACTACGTCATCATAGTCAGCATTTGGCAACCTAGTTTAATTTTGGCCCATGGGATGGATTCTTGTTTTTGGAAGATCAAAATGCCCAGAACAGTATCATCTTATGACTTTGAATGCATATTTAAGGGGAGTAATTTTGAGGAAGGGGTGAGCTGAGAGGAAATCGGTGGGGTTCCATTGAACCTCCCAGGGGCTTTATGGTACTTGAGGCTACACAGTTCCCAAACCTGTGCAGATGGCAATGTACTGTAGAAAAATAATACTGTACTAACATATAGCACAAATGAAGATCAAAATTATACTAAAATATAACTTGAAGCAGAAATGCAGTTAAATTAGGCAGACAAGCTACCCACCATTTACCTTCTTCTCAGCCTGTGAGTACACGTGTCATTACACTCATCATCCCTCGTACAACCAGTTGCTTGATATTATTTTTAATACCTCTCTCCTAGCTTTCTCCAAATTGCTTCCAGTACCCATCATAAGAATTTCCCTTAACGAAACTGCCAAGATGAGTGTAATATTCCAGGTGTGGTGTGAACAAAACTTTGTAGAGAGGGATTATCACCTCTTTACTCCATGACCTTATGTCTCCAGAGCCACTGACATTTCTTACTACCATAGTATCACTTCAAAATCACGTCAGTTTTGCTAAGCAGAGTCAGCTCATATGTTTTTAAAAATTGTTTTGAATCAACAGTATATTTTTCTCCCACCATATAAAAATGAGGAGGCAAATAATTTTTCACATCACTTTATGCGGTTATTCATATCTAAATTTCAAAATATAAATCTCTGCCAATTTTATAGCATAATCGGTATTTATATATTATGGTACATATTATAAACATTCTGTGAGCTTGAAAAGATGAGACATGTCATTCCATATTTTTATTACTAAATAGATATAAGAAAATAATCTCTATGTTTGTTGTTGTTTATTCATTTGGTCGCTTCCAACTCTTTGTGACCTCATGGACCAGCCCATGCCAGAGCTCCCTGTCAGCGGTCACCACCCCCAGCTCCTTCAAGGTCAAGCCAATCACTTCAAGGATACCATCCATCCATCTTGCCCTTGGTTGGCCCCTCTTCCCTTTTCCTTCCATTTTCCCCAGCATCATTATCCTCTCCAAGCTTTCTTGTCTTCTCATGATGTGGTCAGAGCCCCCGGTGGCGCAGTGGGTTAAACCCCTGTGCTGGCAGGACTGAAGACCGACAGGTCGCAGGTTCGAATCCGGGGAGAGGCGGATGAGCTCCCTCTATCAGCTCCAACTCCTCATGCGGGGACATGAGAGAAGCCTCCCACAAGGATGATAAAAACATCAAATCATCCAGGCATCCCCTGGGCAACGTCCTTGCAGATGGCCAATTCTCCCACACTAGAAGCAACTTGCAGTTTCTCAAGTTGCTCCTGACATGACAAAAAAAAATAAGCGGCCAAAGTACTTCATCTTTGCCTCTAATATCCTTCCCTCCAATGAACAGTCGGCCATTATTTCTTGACGTATGGACTGGTTGGATCTTCTTGCGGTCCAAGGCACTCTCAGAATTTTCCTAATGTGCACTCGGGAGTTATTGATGAGCTTTGCCCATTGATAGCCCCTGATGAATTCATTGTGAGGAGTTGGCAGACTGCCAAGGTGAAGGTCCTTCTATTGTGCCAGTTTTCATCTCCGTGTGATGAAGTCCTCAGCCTGCCATTTTCATACATATTTCACACATACTTCATAAACAGGGAAGGGGAAGCCTCCTTAAAAATGGGAAAACCATTAAGAACTATACTTGTGTCAATTAGTGGGGTCTCCAGATCTTCCCTATTCTCAGTTTAAACTTGGATTCAAGGTATACATGGAATCATACAGTCTCTAAATCAATCAGTTTTTATCAAATATCAAGTATGATCTTCTGGATCAAATCTTACATTATATACCTGCAAACCATACTCTTTAAAACACAAAGGAGTTTCTGAAACCAGTTGTTGGGCCATATTAGATCTCAAATCACAGTTTAACACTAGATTACATCAGCATATGTTAACAAGCACAATTCTGCTGGTTCAAACGAACAGCACTCCCTTGCTTACCCCACAAGCCCACTATAGACACTTTTCACTTCAGACTCCAGTTGACCATTCATGAATTTCCCCAGTCTAGTATATTTGGGTTTCACTCTGCGGTTCCTTCAACTAGAATGTTGCAATTATCAAGTACCAGGGTAGTGTTAAGTGCTGCATTCCAAGAGGATTATCACCTCTCTGACCTCGTTTGCTCTGGCAAAGTAATGGAGAAGTTGCTGCTAACCTCTGGGGGGAAAGAGAAGAGTAAAGCTCAGGCTATAATAAATGTGTTAGTCTTTAAAGTGCCACAGGAGTCTTTGTTGTTTATGGAGTATCTGGCTCTTAAGCTTCAGTTATTTGATCGGTACATATAAGATCAGAAGAGGCAGGCTTATTCTTTTCTGTGCAGGGTGAGTTCTTAAAGCAGTCTTTCCACGTAAAAGGACTATTTCCTAGAGGGGTTCAGTATGTCATTAGAAAGTAATACAGCTCCATGATAGAACTTATATTCTGCAAGTAGAAGGTCTTATCAAGCCTTGTTGTTTTGTTTGATATTGTGATATGGCCTAAGGGCTAATCAATAAATTTACTACTACTATTTATTTATTTACGGCATTTATATCCCGCCTTTCTCAGCCCAAAGGCAACTCAAGGCGGCCTACAGTTGGCAGCAATGAAATGCCCCAACAAACATAAAATATAGTTATAAAACATTTAGAATATAGTATAAAACCACCCTGATGGCCGAAAGCGAGGAGGAGCTGAGGAGCCTTCTAATCAAGGTGAAAGAAGAAAGCGCAAAAGCCGGGTTGCAGCTAAACGTCAAAAAAACCAAGATTATGGCAACACGAATGATTGACAACTGGAAAATAGAAGGAGAAACCGTGGAGGCCGTGACAGACTTTGTATTTCTAGGGGCAAAGATTACTGCAGATGCAGACTGTAGCCAGGAAATCAGAAGACGCTTACTTCTTGGGAGGAGAGCAATGTCCAGTCTCGATAAAATAGTGAAGAGTAGAGACATCAGACTGACAACAAAGATCTGCCTAGTCAAAGCCATGGTATTCCCTGTAGTCACCTACGGATGTGAGAGCTGGACCTTAGGGAAGGCTGAGCGAAGGAAGATCGATGCTTTTGAGCTGTGGTGTTGGAGGAAAGTGCTGAGAGTGCCTTGGACTGCGAGAAGATCCAACCAGTCCATCCTCCAGGAAATAAAGCCCGACTGCTCATTGGAGGGAAAGATACTAGAGACAAAGTTGAAGTACTTTGGCCACATCATGAGGAGACAGGAAAGCCTAGAGAAGACAATTATGCTGGGGAAAGTGGAAGGCAAAAGGAAGAGGGGCCGACCAAGGGCAAGATGGATGGATGGCATCCTTGAAGTGACTGGACTGACCTTGAAGGAGCTGGGGGTGGTGACGGCCAACAGGGAGCTCTGGCGTGGGCTGGTCCATGAGGTCACGAAGAGTCAGAGACGACTGAACGAATGAACAACAACATAAAACCATACAAAACCCCAATAAAGACATAAATCATTAGTGTCTCCTTACTAAACTCATTTTCCAGTCGCACTGTCAAGCCGTTCCATAGTTCCATATTACGTATTACTCTGCATTTGTGAAAGCTTGCTCGAAGAGCCAGGTTTTGACTTTTTTACAAAATGTCAGGAGGGAAGGGGCCGATCTAATATCCATAGGGATGGCGTTCCACATCTGAGGGGCCACCACTGAGAAGTCCCTGTCTCTTTTTCCCATCAGATGCACCTGTGAAGGAGGCAGGATCGAGAGCAGGGCCTCCCCAGATGATCTTAAAGTCCTAGATGGTTCATAAGGAGAGATACGTTTGGACAGGTAAGCTGGGCCGGAACCATTACTACTACTTACAAGTAGAAGGTCCTGCATTCTGTTCTTTGTTGTAATTATTATTGTTGTATTTCATATAATCCTTTCTGTCATCAACAAGATGCATGGCTGAAATAACTTCAGCAAATTCCAGCAATGTTGTCGCTATTACAAACAGCTGGATTGACATAATTCTGACTGTATTCAGTCATGTAAGCTGGTATATTTTCTTCCAGTCAACAATACTTGTTGTGTGTTCTCCTGAACCCTGAATCCCGAAATAGTTGCTGAGTTGCTACATATAATGTTAATGCTTCTTACCTTAACATATTATCTGAAACCACTGCTCTCTCACTGAAGGTGCAGTTAGGGTTCTTGGTGGTAATATCAAACCATCAGTTTCATGTCACCAACTACATATAATGTTAATGCTTCTTACCTTATTATCTTTAGTGCTTGAAATAGGACTGCCAGTTCTGATAGCACATTCCTTCTCTTGGGTTGTTAAATGAATTATCTTCCAGTTGTAGGCTCCAAGGGAGTTGTGTCTAATCCCAGTATTTGACATCTATTTCCATCTCTTCTGCAAGTATAATAATGCAATCTGCAATGATAAACCTAAAAGGTAGAATCCTTGTCTATGTATCATGTCTTGATCAATAGAAATATCCATGGAGACTAATAGTATTTTTAGATAAGGAAAAGAAAATCACATCCCTCTCCCCAAGGGCTCTATTGTTAGCCAAGAAAAGCACAGTCAAAGATTAAAATACCATAACAGCCAAAACCAAACTAATCAAACAAAATGTTAGAGCAGTAATGTCCACCTCAGCTTCAAGTCTTCATCATGGAATTTGAGTTCTGAGTCAACCACAACTCTGATGACAGCAGAACCTCAAGGTAAACAGAAAAAAGGAGCATTCATCTCAAGCCCAAAGCATAGAGGTCTTTCAAGTAAAAATCAACATTTCCCATCATTTTGAGAATGTAATCAGGAGCCAAATAACAAGGTCCTGATCAAATCAGAGTTCAAGGGAAGCTGATTGTAGTACAGGTGCTGCTTACCAATAAGGCATCAGTACCTTGGACAGAGAACTTTGGAAAATGCTAACTAGAACTGTTGTTTCTTCCATCTACATATATAGAAGTCAACGTACATATTTATGCATGTATACATGTATGTATGTATATATGTATGCATCTTTGTATCACAAAGCCTCCTACATAGCTGGACCAAATTTAGCAGACGTACACCTCATTGACCAACTTAAAATGCAAGTTGCTCCTGACACAACAGTTTCTCAAGTCGCTCCTGACACGACCAACCCCCCCCCCCAAACTTAAAATTATTAAGGGGTTTCGTATTAAGGGGTTTCGGCCAAAAAACCACCCCATTTTTGAAAACCAAAAAGTTTTCAAAAAATAGTATACAGATAGAAAACATTAGCTACTGCCTCGAGAGATGTATGTATACAGCACTCAGATGCAACAACAAGAGGCCAGTATATAGGTAGAAAGGATTAGCTACTGATTCACAAAATGATATTTGCACCATGAGGCCTAAAATGAGGCAAAATTACATCCTTGAGGACCACAGTTAGGACATCTGTGCCAGAAAAGCAAGCAATGTAATGAAGATTTATATTTTAGAAGTGTATATGTGTGCCTGCATCTTCGAGGTTGAAATTTTTTTTAGTTTCCAACAAAAGGCCAGGTGAAAAGGGGGGAGGGGGGGGAGGAAAGAGGAATTACCATGGGAAAGAAATGAAAGGAGTGGGGAGGACAAAAAAAGGGAGAAAAGAAAGAAAAAGAAGGGAAGATGAAGGAAGAGAAAGGAAAGAAAGAAGATTGAAAAGGGAAATGTGGAGAAGGGAAGGAGGACAAAAAAAAAAAAAGACTAGAGGATATGCTCTTAAATATGTCCCTGATGAAGACAAAATAAAAGAGCTGTTGTGAGTGATCCTTTGGTGAAAGAGATGGCCTTTCCACCCATGTTTCTTCTCTCTGGGGCCAGGCACTATTATCTACCCATTGTTTCAGTTTGACTAAAACATAGTAACAAGGCTAGGTCTGACATATAGACCTACCCAGGCATGTAGCCGGGGGGGGGGGGGCTTGGGGGGCTTCAGCCCCCCCAAATTCTCATGGTGGTCCGCGAGAAGGCCTTACTGGTGCATTATTTAAACTGTTATGTTTATTCATATCATGATCTGATCACCATACTCAATATATCCCATATGCATGGGGGTATTGGGGTAACGATACAAAAGGTTTGCTAGGGTAGACCCTCTTTCACTCAGCCTCAGCCCCCCCCCGAAACTCACCCCCCCCCCCCCGAATCAAAATCCTGGCTATGGGCCTGGACCTACCAATGGTTTATCTGATCAGTCTGTCCTTATCACTGGAGGTGATTGCAGAAATTCAAACAGCCTCACCCCTTATATTCTAAAGTTGATGATTTGTCATATGCCTCTCAAAAAGGCGAACCCCTTTTACCAATGCAGGCTGCTATGATGTTCCTCTTTTCTTGGTATTCTGGAAGATAATTTTGAATGTATTTGGCAACTATATTGGCCAACCTGCACCCTCCAATGGGCTACTGCCTGTTCAATACAGAAGGGAAGGGCAGGTTTTCTGCCACAAGTATGCTTGAAGTTTTAGTCATCTCTGCATGGGTAAAGAACAGCTCATGTGCGGCCTCATAGCTGATTATTCAAAGGGCCATACCTACAAGTAAAGAATCTGTTCTTCTGTTTACTGTGCTTCATGATTGGGGTCAATGTTATGACTAATTTGTTTCTTGGTTGCATCTACATGTGTGTGTACATGTATGACATGCGAGGAAAAGAGAATTTGGAACTCATTTTCAGGAGTGTTTAGGTTGATCTCTTTTCTGTCATCCCTCACTGTTAGGGAATACCTTTTTATTTAGGCAAGTATCTAGCTCTTGAGAAATTTTTTTAAATGGATTGTTCTTATCCTTTCAGAATATGTTTCAAAGTACTAGCTGTGGTTTAGCATTGGAATTTTCTCTCTGTTTGAAGCTGTAACTGTAATATTTGAGCTTCCTTGAATTTCAACCCTGGGAAAAGATACAAGTCAGGAATGAATGAATCTACCCTGTATGTTGTCTCTGTCCTCCCATTGGTTGTCTGTCAGGGTGTGTGGAAGATATGAGGCAATCACATGTGGGGACCCATATTGGCCTTTGCTTTGGCCAGTATCCTTGTGTGGTGACTTAAAAGTGTTTGACATCTTCTCCTGCATTTTTTCCATGTGTATGCCCCATATTTGTTTTGCACTTTGTGGTGGGTCATGCTGGTGCCATTCTCCACCCACTGCCAGTGACAACTCCTCCAGTGTTCAACTCCGCCATCCTTTCTTATCCTGCACACTAACTCCTCCCAGTGTTAGTCACAGGGACTGGAAAGGACTGCCATAATTTCTGTTCAGTTACACCCTTTATTGGCAGACCAACTACAACTAACCCACACACATTTTCTCCTGTATCGCACCATGCCCCCCCCCCCAGTTTGAACTTGGCAGTCTAACTGGAATTCTCAGAACTCTATATTTTCACCCAAGATGCTTGGCCATAGGCGTTTCCTGACAACTAGGACAATGCTAGAGTCCAGTGTTTTGGTGATCTTCAAAAAGAATTTAGGAACACAAAACCTTCATCTTTGCCAACTACTACATCATTAAAGCATTGCTCTATCATGCACCAACAATATAACTCTGTATAAAGGGGTACCTACTCTTTTTGTACAGCAGCAGAGAACTACCTATTGCAGTGTTGTTTGTTTTCATCTTTTTAAAAAAGAAAAATTACCTAAAATAACCTAGAAGATAAGTGACCCCTTCTGGAGCTGGGTATCTGTAAATTGGAAATTTGTGACATGGCTGCTTTTAGGTAGTTGAAGATTTATGCAATTGTCAAGCAGTATTTGATTTGGCTGTGGTGAATATAGGTTGATGGAGAGTCAGAGGCGGCCCTAGGTAATTTTCAACAGTAAGCAAACAGTATTTTGGCGCTGATATATAGTTTCGGTTCATCGAGGAAGTTCTGTGTGCCATATTTGGCTCAATTCCATCATTGGTGGAGTCCAGAATGCTCTTTGATTGTAGGTGAACTATACATCCCAGTAACTACAACTCGCATATGTCAAGGTCTATTTTCCCCCAAGAGCGCCCCTGGGCAAAATCAACTATACTGCAAATGCTTACTTTGCGTAATGGGTTGAACCACCCCTGTGGAGAGTGTATGGATTCTTCCCAGGTGCAGCAAGGATTCATTGCCTTGTACACTGCTTGAATTAGTTACACCATGTAACAGTTTCCTTTGTCTAGATATACAATACAATAGTCCAAAACCAAAAATCTGTTGCTGCTAACCCTGCCTTTCTACCATTGGGAAAAAGGGGCTAGTCACCCAGACCACACTTGCTGGGTTTTTCCTCAATGAGCCCAGACAAGGGAAAGAGAAGATGGGGAAGGTGAGGAAAACTTTGCTTGCACAAGGCTACTGTGAAAAACAGGTGTCTGAATCTGTGCTTGCCTTCTGCTTAGCCAATGGTGGCACATGGCAGGGCTAGTGCTCTAAAAATGGCTGTGAAAGAGAGCATGGATGAACTCCATTGGGCACCAGCTGTATCTAACCTAGAGAAAATGACTCATAGAGGGAGGGATGATGTGGGGAGAATTTCCCCTCTTTCTGAGTACTTTTTCAAAAGGGCAGAAAGTGTGCTGGGCAAACATCTGGGAGGTCTGTTTTCTAAAGAGGTCTTGGGTAAGGATCGTCTTCCCACCGTTACCCCATTCTCTTCAAGACTTCTTGAGGAATACCCAGCAGGGGTCAAACACATGGCCCCCTTTTCTCCATCCCTGATTCACTAATATACAAGTATTCAAAAATCTGAAAAAAAAATCTCAAATCCAAAACCCCCCAGAAAACCAATCTGATTTCTGATAAAGGATGCTCAACCTTTATGTTGGTTTGAGGTAAGATATTGGATGTTTAGTTGCATCTCATCAGTCTTTCAGCCTCTTTGAGTATATATAGATTAGATGGTGATACTTAGGATAACAGAATCGTAGTGTTGGAGGAAACCACAAGAGCCATCCAGTCCAGTCCCCTGGAACACACAATCAAAGCACCCCCGATAGATGGCTATCCTCCAGAGAAGGAACCTTCACCACACTTTGAGACAGCATATTTCACTTCTGAATAGCTCTTACTAAAGATCATTGTGACTATAGGTTCAGAGGGAGACCTCAAGGACAGTTGCTTGTCTAGGCATTACATTTTAGGATCATGTTATATGATCTCAGTAGTATATTGCATATATCATCTATTGTCCCCCATCAGCTATCATGAAGAACATATAATCTGCATAATTAATATAATCCACACTGTTCTTTATTTAGGTCTGGTTGGGTTTTTTTGCAGTTATTATTTCAGATTCTCTGTACTTCTTTGCACAAACAAACCTTTTAAAACACTTCTTTGACAAGATCATAACGTATCTATTCAAGGTTATCCGCAACTTCCATTCCCTTTTCTACAGTTCTGCAGTTTTTTCAGTTAAGTTCTGACAAGGATTTAATACTTAAGTTCATAAGATCAAGTCAGTCACTTGTAATATAGAAAAGGGACCAGCAGAGGGAGAAACATGGGGGACATCGTGTGAACCTAAGTGTGAACACACCCTTGGCTCTCTTGAGAAATACATTTATGTTCAAACAGTGTTGTGTGGAATGAAGCAGAATTGGTTTTGGGAACCTTATGAACCCCATGCCTGAAAAGTATAAGTCTTGTCTCAAGTCTAAAATCAAGAACTGGTTCTATGGCATTGCAACACATATTCAGCATGTATGCTGTAGACACATTAGGTAAGTGTGAGCCTTCTGTTTTGTTTTCACAGTCATATCTTCCTTGCTACTATTAGTTTTTTATTTGCCACAGCAGCTGTGCTGTGCAATTTTAAAGAAGCAATGTGCATCTTACCTGGAGTTCATAATGCCCTTGTTTCAAAAAACTTGCTTTGATCATTTTGACTTCTCAATCCTGTGGTTTTGCTGGCCTAATTGTTCCCATCCATGTCCTGGAGCGTGGTGGATGCTCCTTCTTTGGAAGCTTTTAAACAGAGGCTGGATGGCCATCTGACAGGGGTGCTTTGAATGCAATTTTCCTGCTTCTTGGCAGGGGGTTGGACTGGATGGTCCATGAGGTCTCTTCCAACTCTATGATTCTATGATTCCTATCCAAGTGTTTACAGTCTACACTCCAGGTGTCGGAGGGAATGATTTTGCCTACTAGATGATCTTAGAGGGATGCACCCCACAATTTGTTGGACTAAAATCAGCCATAACTTTATTGGTAACAGGCTTTAGATGTTTTGGCCTTCAGTTCCCAGAAATCCCAACAGCTGGTAAACTGGCTAGGATTTCTGGGAGTTGTAGGCCAAAACAACTGGGGACCCACAGGTTGAGAACCACTGCTTTAGAGCCTTGCTGTGGGAGGATGGATGGATCTGGGCAGATTTCTTTTTCTGTAGCCAGAAAAAAAATGGGGGTGGGTGGCGGTGAAACAATTTTTATTTTTTTTTAGCAAATTATGAAGTCTAGGTTCATAACACAAAATAATTTAAATTCTATGACTCATTCTTTGGTGCTGGTCATCGACTATTATATATATATGACTCATTCTATATTTTTATATAGACTTAATTAAATAAATTTTCTATTTTAGCAACACGGTTACATGTCTTTAAAATCCTGAAAATGACTCTTAATTGGTAATTTAATGGTTACAAAAATACTGCAATGTTTGTTGGAAAAATCTGAAAACTGTGTCAGGCTCTGTTGATAAACTTCGGTGGACACTCAAGAGTGCAAGTCCAATCAGTCTTTGTTTCCCCATTGTGCTTCTGTATGTTTTCAAACGTTTGAGTGTTGAAAATGACCTTTCATTTGTAGCTGTTGAAACTGGCAATGTTGCAGAAATCTGAAGAAGGTTCGTCACATTCAGAAAAAGCTCTATCACAGACAAGATATGCTTCTAGTGCATTTGATGGTTTTTCTGCAGGAGAAATCTTTTTCATTTTCTACACTGCCTTGAACAGGAATCCTAATTTCTCCACCCATAGTCTCCACCACTGCTTTGCGAAAGATCTCCTGAAAACTTTTCACAGATTCTGTACACATCTCCCTGTCTTTTTCTAGGAGACTGTCAACATGTTACAGACTAGGGGTGTGAGAAACAGCAGGAATCTGTTCTGTCATCATTTCAAGTTCAATTTTGTTTTTGGGGAAATTATTCCTGAAACAGAACACTGGATACTGAACTATGAATCTGAATGGCCCCCCTCCCAACCTCCCAGAATCTTCCCAAAAACAGAACCGGGGAGGGGGGGGGCACCCAAAACAGAATAAAAACAGGCTTTATATGAACACCAAATTGGGAGGGATAGCCAATACTCCAGAGGACAGGAGCAGAATTCAAAACGATCTTGACAGATTAGAGTGATGGGCCAAAACCAACAAAATGAAGTTCAACAGTGATGAATGCAAGATACTCCACTTTGGCAGGAAAAACGAAATGCAAAGATACAGAATGGGGGACGCCTGGCTTGAGAGCAGTACGTGTGAAAAAGATCTTGGAGTCCTCGTGGACAACAAGTTAAACATGAGCCAACAATGTGATGTGGCGGCAAAAAAACCAATGGGATTTTGAGCTGCATCAATAGGAGCATAGTGTCTAGATC
This sequence comes from Anolis sagrei ordinatus, assembly GCF_025583915.1. NCBI lineage: Eukaryota > Metazoa > Chordata > Lepidosauria > Squamata > Anolidae > Anolis > Anolis sagrei. The sequence continues at coordinate 23,301,128 of NW_026845477.1, forward strand.
CAGGGAAGTAATGCTACCCCTCTATTCCGCCTTGGTTAAACCACACCTGGAATATTGTGTCCAATTCTGGGCACCACAATTCAAGAGAGATATTGACAAGCTGGAATGTGTCCAGAGGTGGGTGACTAAAATGATCAAGGGTCTGGAGAACAAGCCCTATGAGGAGCGGCTTAAGGAGCTGGGCATGTTTAGCCTGAAGAAGAGAAGGCTGAGAGGAGATATGATAGCCATGTATAAATATGTGAGAGGAAGCCACAGGGAGGAGGGAGCAAGCTTGTTTTCTGCTTCCCTAGAGACTAGGATGCGAAACAATGGCTTCAAACTACAAGAGAGGAGATTCCATCTGAACACGAGGAAGAACTTCCTGACTGTGAGAGCCATTCAGCAGTGGAACTCTCTGCCCCGGAGTGTGGTAGAGGCTCCTTCTTTGGAAGCTTTTAAACAGAGTCTGGATGGCCATCTGTCAAGGGTGATTTGAATGCAATGTTCCTGCTTCTTGGCAGGGGGATGGAGTGGATGGCCCATGAGGTCTCTTCCAACTCTTTGACTCTATGACTCTAAGTCCAAAGTCTAACAATGGCACAGCTTCTTGCCTTTGTTCTTGTTCTATGGTCTCTTCGGCAGGGCTTGGATTAGATGAACCAGTGATAAACACCTTGGTTTCCAGTTTCCGCAGTTTGCACCTGCAATTCATGTGTTCATGTTCTGGGGTTTTCATGAGTACCAGCTGCTGCAATTATTCTTAACCTGCTGCCTTTTTAGTCTTCAATATTTGGCGCTTTCTTTTTTGCCATGAACTCAAAAACATGTAGGCATCTTCTGGAGTCAGGTGGATGAAAGGAAACACTGACAGCAACCAACAGGGCTTTAAGTCTCAGAACAGCAACTCACAGTTGCTTTTATGCCTTCCTTTTGTGCCCCAGTGAGAGGAGCAAGAGAGCTCTGAAAAGGAGGAAAGTAATGATGTGAGTAACGAGAGTAATGATGTGACTACTTTCAAGTGTTTTTTAAAATATATATTTCAAAAACTATTAAAGATAATTACATGGGGTAAAAACAAATGGAGCTACATAATAAAATATTTAATTGTGTTCAAATTTCACAAAAAAATGTGGATTAGAATCAGAGATACAGCATTTTGAAAGATCTCTTATACATATATTTTCACTTTAAATTAGAATATCTAAAAATCAAGATCCACACATATAATAATTTTATAAACCATATAAAATTTCTTTAATCTGATATCTAGAATACTTGATAATTTAGGAGAAATTAAAGTATAAACTTTTAAAACAAGCACAAATTATCTTAGTTGTTATATAGCTGGAAACATTGTAAATTGTATTTAAACTAACGTTTTTCTTATGGAGTTTAACCTGGGGAGTCCAATTCTGATGTCAGGTTTTGATGGATTACATCATCTTCGTGTCAAAAATGTTGATCAAACATCCCCAATGTCAAAACTTTGTTGTTTCAACTATGTCAGCTATTGCTGCTATTGCAAAGTAAATTGGTGGAAAATAGACTATGATAGTGAGAATAAATTATCAAAATCCATTTGAGATCATGCTTGCAGTTCAGAAGGATCTCTAATTTTTGGTCTTCATAGACTTAGTATGGAGATTTGGTTAACCAGTAAAGTTCATGAGTAAACTAGGGGTATTTGTAATCTGAAAATGTTTGGAGGGGAGGGGTTGAACCTGTAAACTCCCCACCCCTTGGCTATGGGCTTGGATCTGGGTATCACATGATCAAACTGCTATCTAATGGGACCTTTGCTTGCAAGGGGAATCTGTGGAATAACATATCAGCATAGACTATTGTTTGATACTCTTGCTACTTGGAAGTGAAGAAGGCCTGAGAGTCCTTGAGACCAGTCTTGCTTCCAACTGGTTTCATCCCAAAATCTGGGTAGAAAATGCCCAAATTGGGCTAGAAATAGAAGCAATATTCATGTTTATTTGTTTCCCAACAGGACATTGGGTTTCCAAATTGTGTGTTGAGACAAGAAAAACCAAAACCATTTTCCCCATACAGTTCATTTGCACAGAAACAATCCACTTTTTTGTGTGAAAAATGAGTTTTCTGTGCAGAAAACATATTTTTTGTGCAAAAAAACCTTGAATATTTTTTGTGCAGAAAACATAATTGTGTGCAAAATAATTCCCTGAAAATGTTCACAAAACAATACTTCTCAAAGAGATGGTGCATATATGTACCTTCAAGTTGCCTATTAACCACTAGTGACCTCATGAAATTTAAAGGGTTTTCCTAGTAGAGGAATGCTCAGAAGTAATTTGCTGATCCCGTCCTCTGAAATATAGGCTACAGCAGATGGTATTTCTTAGCAGCCTCTATCCAAGTAGTAGCCAGGCCTGAACATGCTTCTCTTCCAGGTTAAGATAGGTCAAAGTAGGCCTTATATTTCAGGGAAAGCACAAATATGTTCAATTGCTCTAACAGAGAGGGGAAAACTGTAGAAACTGTGTCCTTGTATATGAGAAAGGTGATGAAGATTTACATCTCTAACCGGGAATACACACATCCAGGTCTTGCTCCTACCATAAAATGAAGCCCAAATTGTCACCTAAAATTGCTTCCAATTCTGATTATACTGTCTAGTTTATGGATGGGTCTAATTTGGTTTATCAGCCTTCAATATCAGGCTTGCAAATCTCTCAGGTGATGTCACTCTCTTTCCTTAAAGAAAAAAAGAATGCATGAGGAACTCTGGATAGATCTCAGACAAAAGTGCTCAGGAAATACAGAAGAGGAAAATACTGACTGAACTGGCATTAGAGAGCATTTCAAAGTATTCAAATCTGCCTTTGAACTGAGTTAGGGAATGACTCTCTTAGGGTGGTTCCACACAGCCCTTTAACCTGGAAGCAATTACGCTTTAAAAACACGATTGTTCCTGGGTTCTAGCCCACCCCTCCCCCACTGAAAGTGCATGCTTTTCTGAGGAGGGGTATCCACATGCCCTGCCAGGTTTTCCAGGAGGGCATCGGGACACAAACGAAATCCCCTTTAAAAGGCCTTTTAAAAAGGAAAATAACTAACCTGGCCACCATTCCCCCTTTTCTGGAGGTCTCCTGGAACATACCAATGATGAGAAGGGGCTATTTGTACATTATTATTATTATTATTATTATTATTAAACTTTATTTGTACCCTGCTAGCATCTCCCAAGGGATTCGATGCGGCTTACAACAGGCCGGAGCCCAACACAACACAATACAACAATACAACAATACAATATATAGCAAATAAACAGTTAAAGCAGAAAAACAACAGCAATAACAATACAACAGGACATTATTAAAAACTGAGCCGGCTGAAGTGGGGTACAGGGTTAAAAGTGCTGAAAAAAGTGTCGGGGGATATGAGATTAAAGTATAGGTGCGGTGTGCGTTGAGGGTGATCTTGACTCTACTAAAGTGCTTCTGGGCTTTGGTAGTGGGGTTCCTAATCTGAGAAGGCACGTTGGAATAGCCAGGTTTTCAGGTTTTTTCTAAAAACCGCCAAGGTGGGGGCCTGCCTGAGATCTTTCGGGAGGGCATTCCAGAGGCGGGGGGCCACCACAGAGAAGGCCCTGTCCCGCGTCCCCACTAAACGCGTCTGCGAGGCAGGTGGGATCACGAGCAGGGCCTCTCCTGATGACCGGAGCGAGCGTGTGGGTTCGTAGACTGTGATGCGGTCTCGTAGGTAGGATGGTCCCAAACCATTCAAGGCTTTGTAGGTAAGCACCTGCACCTTAAATTGGGCTCGGAAAATAAACGGCAGCCAGTGGAGCTCCCTAAACAGGGGGGTTGACCTCTCTCTGTAAGGGGCCCCTGTTAGCATCCTGGCTGCTGCCCGTTGGACCAGTTGGAATTTCCGAGCCGTTTTCAAGGGCAGCCCTACGTAGAGCGCATTGCAGTAGTCCAGTCTAGAGGTGACTAAGGCATGGACCACCCCGGCCAGATCAGCCTTCGCGAGGTACGGGCGCAAAGTCTTAGTTGTGCAAAAGCCCCCCCGGCCACTGCCGACGCCTGAGCCTCAAGCGTAAGCGATGAATCCGGGAGGACTCCCAAGCTGCGGACCTGTGGCTTCAGGGGGAGTGTAACCCCGTCCAACACAGGTTGCCACCCTA